>CM060842.1:14545000-15745000 GCA_030762175.1 Metallyticus violacea | reverse complement strand
GGATTCATCAACGTCGAAAATAGAAATGGTCGACATTTGTGTTCCTACAACACGATAATGCGCGGCCCCACACCAATACTATGACCGCAAAGCTCTGGTGTCCATTGCTGTGCCGCACCTACCATATACACCTGGTCTCGCTCCGTCTGATTGGACAACATGAAGGAACCGCTGCGAGGTATAAAAAAAATCGGCAACAAAGAAATTCACGCAGCTGTCCACGAGTGGAGGCATAGTACTTTAAACAAAGTTTCGCATAGTATGTTGAAAGTACCCGGAATGTGGCAACAGTGCACTGACTGGGAAGCACATTGAGAGATGCCATGTGCATTGAATTATGTTGCATAATAAATAAGGTAAAAACTTTAAAATTTTCCAAACGTCTCTCGTGTAATGATTGGTAAAAACATGTCATTTACAGTTCGTGTCTTAACCACGTCGGCCAAACGTTCTGGTCAATAGCTAAGGTTTTGAGAAGAGGATATTACATCCTCCGAAGAGGACATTAGTGGCATCTGTTAAAAAAAAAATCATAGAGGCAGTTTCCATGATTGGTTTGGACGATACAATTTTGTATAGAATGACAGGGGAGTTACTTCGTAAAGCAAGAGGCTGAGTTAGGCTTTTCACTTAATACAATACCGAGAATAAAACACCTCATTTTAGTATTAACTGTTCATTTTACATACGCGGGCGGCCAAGGAAAGAATTAATGTTGTTTAGCACTAGGTGGGCGATGTCGAGCTGGTTTGACGTCAAGCTAGCGACCAATGAGGAGGAAGGGAGGATTCTGTTTGTTTAAACTGAGTGTGAACTGGTGATAGCTTTATTCTGTTTATGCCCATTAACAAGGCAACTTGTCAAAAGTTGTTTTGTGTCTTCTGCGGGTATCCTATACGGCTGTACTAGCGCCAGGATGGTGGAAAAGGCGTCAATAGCAGCGGATGTAAACAGCAGCGCTTCCAAGAAAATCGGCAAAAGTATACAATAAGGAGGTAATCATTTTAAAAAATGGGGCGTCCCATTATAATAATTGACTTTTACATTGCATATTCTAATGATCGCGCTCGAAATGAAATGAAAATTTGAAATGCATGCTTGATAACAAACCCCAGGTTTCAGCTTGAAGTAACTGCCCTGAGCCAGATGGCATCGTTTCGTTAACCGTTGCATGTCTACCTCAAAGATGACGTTGGCTGGTACAGCAACCGAACTACAATTCATTTGGTTATGGATAATATTAAATATTAAAGTTAATACGAAAGGAGACATTTCTTGCTGATAATATTTTGCTTAAAAGATGGAAGTTTCCATATGAAAATCAATAATGCATTATGACAAATGAAAATTGTAGATGACTGCAATGGCTACTATAAAACAACAGCAGCGCAATGTATGCTAGATATACAGTGTTAAACAAATTCAAAGAGAATTTCCACCTGAGTATCGTGTATGTAATAAGATTCCATAATGTTGTGGTGTCGAACATTTGTAGAAACGGTTTCTGGGTTTAAAACCATGCAGGACATCGCAGGCGAAACCCAGTACGAGAAGCAGGCATCTCTGAAGCCATGACAAGAAGCCCTGCGAAAAGTTTAAGACGACTGACAGTCGAGATGAATATACCATATACGTTCTGTCAAGCGTGTTGTTTAAAAGCGCCTGAAACAAGCGCCTCACAACGTCTACAAGCGATGAGGATCAGAAGCTCGTTTCAATTTTACATCCAAGATTGAAGATGATGACGGCTTCTTACAAATGACTGCATTATTTGGCAGACATGTCATCTACGAGCTTGAAAGATCAAGTTCGAAAGTTAACGTGTGGAGTGTATGGACCATTGTTCTTTGCAGAAAAGACTGTGCGCTATGGATCTTATTTGGATATGCTGCAGTTGTTCCTGTTGCCACAATTTGAGGAATACAATAATATGAACATTATATTCCAGCAAGATGATGCACCCTCTCACTGACATGGGAGGTTCATCATTTTCTAAACACTACTTTCGATCGTATGTGATGTGGTCGAGACGGATTAATTTTTTGGCCTCCAAACTTCCCAGATCTAACCCCTCCTGATTCTTCGCGTGGGAGTTTTGTTAAAGATCCCGTCTATTTACAGGAACTTATTAACATACATTAATGTCCTGAAATTAAAAATTACTCAATATTTCCGCCCCCCCCAAAAAAACTGTTACAACGGACATGGGCTGAACTGCATTACCGTTATGAGTTGTAGAGAGTGTGCAATGGGGTCATGTAGCATTCTGAGAAATCTTCCATCTTTCAATGTTGCATTCACAAAGTTTAAAAATATAAAGTAAATGTTTAACAGTGTTTTCATTTTATCCATACCCAAACGGATCACCGACTCTGCTCTTACCTCAGCATCTGATGCAAATCCTTTGCCTTTCAGGTACTAATTATGCAGGCCTAAAACTGATAATAACAGAAACAAAGACTTAGACTGTGGCTCTCAGTGGAATGTGTACTAAAAAGCTGTTGTTTTACTGACTGTGGACGGACATTATCGTGCTCCAATAAAGCATTAGTATTCAACACTCCGGACGTTTGTTCGCCAGTACGCCACGCTTTTGACCGTCCATAATGTTTGAAGAATCCGTTCGTAGTAAATATATGTGACGTCACATGCATTCTACATCTATAAGAAATGGTTTGCAACCCTTATCACCTTAGAGACCACAACATCGAAAGTGGTAGTTTATGAAAAAAGTTTGAGTTCAACTGTTAAAAAGTGGGAAGATTTTTGAAAGACAACTGCAGGGTTATCTGAAGTTTGAAGTCTCGAGAGATCGATAAAGGCGAAAGTCATGATAAAAATAAGGAGAGAGGTGACATCTTGCGATTCGAGAGTTGCAGTACTAGAGATCTGCAACAGGTTAGAGACGGGCGTGACCTGGATGGCTTGTCTTCTACCTGGCTATATCGATTTCTGTCATTTCACTTTCCGTTGCCTGCAACAGTTTCGGGGTCCTGCAACGATCACCAGTACGATTCTTGTGGCAGTGCATCCTGCCCGTTCGCGCTTGGCTACATTACTAAGGCAGTCTCCGCGTATCGCGCGAAAACGATGGTCAATACTTCGCATGACCTCTCTCTGCGAGCTGCGACAGAGAACGGTGCGTGCACGGGTTAGCTAGCGACCTTAGTGTGCGCTACGCCATTCTTTGATTTCATTTGAATATCCTGTAAGCAAAAAATACAAAAGTAACAGAAGAAAAACAGCAATAGCATCACATGGCATATGTTTTGAAAGCCGTAAAAAGTTCTGATAAGTTCTATGTTAAAAAAAAAAAAAAAAAAAAAAAAAGGTTTTCTTTTATCTGAGAATTCTGTGAGACCAAAATTGTGAAATATTAAGGATTACGTATTGCATGATTACCGTATTAATTTAACTCAGCATATCTTGTATTTTTTCTACATTATTCAAGACAAAAAATAACGACTTTAATTAAAAAAAAAAAAAGAGGTAAAAATAGAGATTTCCCCATGTTAAATGGTCACGAGATCTCATTGGATGTATTTTGTAAACTTGAACCAAAAATAGACAGTAGGCACTTTAAAAACAATGCATTTTGTAAGGAAAGTGGGAGTTCAAAGTTGTCACTGCATTGCAACACCTACGACAGTTGTCACCGTTCATCTCGATTTCTTTTTGCCTCTCTTCTGTCTATGTTTGGGACAGTTCTTTCTGAAACTGCCTTTTCTTGCCTACAATCGTCACCAACGTTTTTAAGAGTTCACGCGAACCTTGCAATTTGCTCTTTATTAAATGTTGCTACAATTTTCTAGGGATCCCGCCACTTCCCAAAGCCCGAAGCATTCCCCGCTGCGTTTTTCCATTAGGCCGGCACTGGATTTCATAAACCACCATTCCCCATTGCCGGTGTATGTGCGAGGAACGTTTGGAAATGATTTACAATAGCAGATTTTTGCACCTTATTTATTATGCAACATGGGACAATGGATATGGAACTCTCAATATACTGCCCACCAACGTCAGTCTATCTGATGGCGTCATGAAACCATTATTTGTGAGTACTACGACATCAATCGTGGACAGCTACCTGAATTTCCTCGTTGAAACCGATTTTTATTTTTTACCTCGAACCGAATGCTTCACGTTGTCCATATTGATGTGCTGTACTTACGGACGCCCTTTAACATCTCAGGTCATCGGCGTTCCATTCAAGTGAGGGCGTGAAACGGCCTATACATATTGCTCTGAGGCGTCTTCTATGTGACTTGAGATTCCTTTAAGTGCCGTAAATCTATGAAATCCGAAGGAAACCATACTATGGGTTTTTACGCATGAAAAAAAAAAAAATCTATCGATCCTGGGGAGGGGGGGGGGTTGAACCCAAGATCTTGGTTCTACGAGGCAGGTATTGTTCCACTAGACCACCAGGACTGCGTGTTGTCGAATAAGGCATAATCAGAAAGAGTGAGATCTGGTGTATATGGTGCATGCGGCACAAATGATATCAACACTGCGGTCGTAGTGTTGTTAGTTCGGGGCCGCGCATTATCATGTTGGAGAAACACTCCTTTGACCACTTACCTTTTGGAGCGGCGTCTAAGGAATGTAATGGTCTTGCTATTGATAGTCGTTTCTTGAGGAAGTCAGTACATTAGCAGTATTCCTGTAGTGTGCCAAAAGTCGGTGATCATCTACTTTCCAGAAGACAGAACAGCACGACATTTCTTGGAGGGGGACTCCCTGGATGTTCCCACTGCATGTATCGGAGTGACACCATGACTCGTCACCGGACAGTAGCATCTCCAAAAAACCCGGGTCATTATCATGCATTTCTAACAGTGACGACAGAAGACTTCAACCCTCTTGTCCTTCTGTGTTCGTATTGTTTATTTGGTTCTTTTACGGACGCTATTTAACATTTAAGGTCATTCAATTCAGGGCGTGAAACGGCAGACAAATTTTGCTCAGAGGCCTGATCTTTCAGGCTTGAGGTTCTCCACGGCTTTACTTCCCGAAAAAATCAATGAACCGTGGCCGGGAATGAGGGTATACGAGGCAAGTTTGGTTACCACTAGACCGCCTTCAAGGTCCTTGTGAATAACGGTATGCAGCGCAGTCGATCCAGTCTGACACTCCTATCAGATCTAATCAATTCACACACAACCCTTATGTTCCTAGGAGACCGTGATGTTGCAGGACAAACAGTATTCACATTCTTGTGTGCAGATTCCGCTGCCAAACCCATTGACCAGTGTAAGCATAACTAAACGATCAGTTTATTAAAAAAAACTCACATTTTCTTTTTTCAAAATTATCTCTAAATATCCCGGTGCCTCTACCAATTATGTCACAGCCCGCACCCGCTTATTTCCTCATTTTTCCTACAGATAACTTAGCAAATGGTTGGACACTAGTAGGCGCACTTCAATCCTAATCCCTATAAATATTTTATAGTACAGGGGATTTAGGTTAAATGCAATTGTACAATGAACTGATAATCGAGTTAAGCTGATGCTGCTGCACCTTTTTATTAGCGTTACATCAAAGTATTATCCGTAGGACGCTGTTATGATGGCCAGGGAAAAGAGTTGTGTATCTTGACCCGCTCACGTCTCTCCATAGACTGACTCTTCTTCCTTACCAAAACCTCCCAAAACTGCAACTATAGGCATGCACGGAGGTTGACTTTTCCCATGTTTCACAAACGCTAGATGAGGGTGCCATTAGCTCGCGATTATTAACCTGAAGATCCTTTACTGTTACAATAATGATGGGTCTCATTATTAGTATTTCAATTATTAACGCATACTTTCCATTATTAGCTCCCCATCATTAGATATACTTGTGACGCAAATTACATATTTTCGTGAGGCAGATCATACTAGATACATGGGGCAGTAACCCATGAGATTACACATTACTAACTCCACTCATTACAGACTGGAAGCGATACGATCTTTGCACGCACCAACGTCTTTAAGCGAGGTTCTAGTACCACTGGTTGGGTGGCCTAATTTAGCATCAATTTTTCCTTGTCCATTCGTCACCGGTCTTTTCAAAGCCTCATCCTTGAAATGCTCTTATTAATAAATGTGCTACACCAGTGTAGTGCTAAAAATAAACATAGATTTAGGAATTGACAGATTTATTAGGATTTCAACCGCTTTCCGGAATGTAACATGGCTTCGATGCTGCAGATAGTAAAAGTTCGTTGTAATAATGTAATCTAATTAGGGAGACAGAGCTACTCTTCATGCACACAGTGCGCAGGACGACTAATGGACATTTGCCTCTCACCATGATATAAAACAATCAAAACATAGAATTTATAAGTGGACTATTGTTACATCTTGGAGCACGTAGGACAAAATCCATCACTCGTACTGTTGTCAGGACAGTTGGCATGGGTCAAAGAAGAGACTGTTATTTATTATTATGTCACTAGTTACAGGTTGCCCGTTCTTCCTCCTTTCATGTGCGAAATCCAAAACTTGTTCTTCAATGTCAGCATGTCTTCCTTTGCAAGGATCAGTGAATATCTTCCTACTAGCTTTAGTTGTAAACAATGACAATTTCTGTTGCACCATAAGCGAACGTTGCTCTCAGCTACATTGAAACCCTCATGAGTGGCCGAGGTCGTTAACGCGCAAGACTCGTGAGCGGGAGGTCTGGGGTTCGAATCCCGCCAGGACCATCCTCCCTGGCTGAGGTTTTCCTCAGTTCTCATAAATGGCAAATGCCGGGGAGGTACCCTAAACTTAGGCCTGGAACGCTTCCTGCCTTTAAAAAAATCCTTTCCCAATACATCATTTCATCTCATGTGTCATTGGCCATCGCCTGTGGTGCCTCAGTAGTAAAAACAGGCGTTAAACACTATTAAAAAAAGTTACATTGTACTCTCTTCCAGCCATTCTATTACCATTTTTATCAGCATAAAGAATTACTTTACGCTTGAAAATAGCATTATAAAACATTCTTTTCTGTTTGACCTGCATTTCGTGACTACCTACTACTAAAACATTCTCTGCAATAACGTACCAACAATGACTATAACGAAGTGGAGAATTGCAGCAAGCATTATCACGTAATAAACGATACATTTGAATGAAGCTACCGGCGAACTATGGAACGGATTTGCACTTGAATCTAATGCGCATCACTATTTTGAATACATTTGGATAAAAGTGTGCGCATTACATTCGCGTAAATACGGTGCATTGTTGTACATACCTGCTGCTTTCAGCGCTTGAGAATTAAAAATCTGTGCACCTCTAAGGTTGATTTATCCCCCAGCACCCTCCAGGGTAAAACTTTCCTTTACTGGAAATACTGGAAGAAGCGAAGAACAAGTGTTATCATAACATCAGCGCAAAAAGCAAAATCCCCTTAAGGCAGCTAAGTAAACAATCTCAAATTCGATATTCTTATGAATTGTCAAACTACTGTGGATCTACCGCGCGCGTATATAAACAGCACCTTAGTTCTGAGACAATAAATTTGCACATTTCCCCTGCCCGCTCCCTTTTCTCTCTCATAAAAGACAGGAGTACGGAATTATGAAATATGGCAATATGTAAATTACCGAGCACGCATTGTCTACTTAGCCATACCGCAAGTTCAACAATGGAGTTGAACTTTTACTGCCCTCATAACTGCATAAAGTTGGGGAACGAATTTCTTGTTCATTCCGGTGACTGCTCGGTGTGCAAGCGAGTCGACGATAAAAATAAATATAACAATGGACCTAAACAAAAGAATTCCTTGAGAAACTTATAATAACCGGCAATATTTTTTGCAGAGAGAACTTCTAGAACTGGAAACATTATCTTTTTTAAAATGGTTTTTAACGACCGTTTATACCACTGATGCACCAAAGGCGAGAAACATACTCTTGATTATGTGTTTAAAACAAGAAAATAGGATTTTCTCTTACTATGATGCACACAGTGTTTTTATATATATACACATTGTGTCCATTACTGTTTCCCTACAATTAAAACAAACAAATATCATCCAAATATCCTGTTTTGTGCTGTACCTTCGTTTTTTCTGAATAAACAAATGCATGGTATAACTACTGAAATGACAACCATCTAGTGTATTATGAATTCTTTACAATTAGATCCATTCAGTGTTAACTTATATATTTTTTTTTCTTACAAATTAATTTGTTTTACGGTATCTCTTTACCGTCTTTCAATATATTTTCTATACTGCTCAATGACCGAGTCCCCAGTTTGGGAATTTGTTGATTTGGTTTATTTATAGACGCTCTTTAACCTCTCAGGTCATCAACGTCCCATTCAATTCAGGGAGTGAAAAGGCCGGTAAATTTTGCCCTAAGGCCTCTTCTTTCAGACTTGAGGCTCTTTTACACGCCATGGGACGCACGACATTACTTAGGATTTTTACGCACGAAAAAAAAAGTCGCCGATCCTGACCGGGATTGAATCCGCGATCTTGGGTTTAGGAGGCAAGTATGGTTACCACTACAGCTCAAGTTTGCGAAGTTGTGCTATTTCACTCAAAGCCCCACTTCTGTTCATCAGTCCAAAGTTTCGGTTAAGGCTCTTCCAGAGACGGAAATCGACGTCCACGCATGGATCTTCACAACTTTTGGAATGAGTTCAAGTCAGGTGCATACATTCTGGACTGTAAGGTGGATAAGATAACACTTCCCATCCATATTTGAGCAGTGTAACTGTCATAACATTACCGGTGTGCGGAAGAGCGTTATCATGAAAGATGAATGACCCTATCTTGAGAAACTGATGTCAGTATTTGCATGGTTTCGTTGTGACAGTTGTTCCTCACGGAACTCTTGTCTGTCATAAGGAGCCCTTGGTGATCTGCTTGATCTATGAATGCGTCGGTTTTTATTTCCCACGAGGAAGATCAATCTCTTCACTCGCTGGACTATGATTCAACTCCGGCTCAAAGTCTCTAATTCATGTTTCATCAATAGGAACACGAAATCTTGATCTTCAACGTCAAATCTTCCGTTTTAGCTGGTCTGCATGTGCTTGCGTTTCTGCTTCTGTTCAGCGTTTAAGAAATGAGGCATTTATCGAGCACAAATGTTTTTCTTCTGTAAATAATTTGTCAAAATACGTCGGGGGAATGCCCCATGGCTTCTGCAAATTCCTCACATGTTACACGACGATCTTCTTGAAGAGCATCTGCCACAAGTTGAACACATCGTTGATGACTTCAGCGTCCTTGGTTTTGATCCACGTCTATAGTGGACATATCCAACACGTATGCGATTGCGATGCACTGTGAAATCCCCAAAAATTTCACTCAAAGCACTAAGGATTTCTGTGGGGATTTCACCACGTAAAGTTTCGACCACAATGTACGACCTCTATCCTTAAGAGTAGCAGTACCCCACATGCCTGCAGGCTTCAGTTCTAGCTCTTGTTATCTACACACGGAGTACGCCGCTGAGAACAAAATGAACACACGCTCTCTATAACGCCTTTAACTGCAAATTTAATTTTCACTATGTTGCTCATCCAATTCGTAGTACAGTCAACTGTGGATTATTAATGAAATGAGCCTATAACTCGGGAAACATTTCAGTGTTTGAATACATATTTTAGCATTATAAAAAATACTAAGAATAAAGCTTATATTTTCAAATGGTATACACATAGACAGCTGGGAAAACTATTTAAAGACATAATAAAAATTTATTTACATAACTCATTACAAAAGAAAAAACCATTAATTTACATGGAAACATAAACAGCTTTAATTCTTTACTTTTCCAGCAATATTAGCGAATTCCAAAAGAATGTAGATATTGCGGTTGCACCCATGAAAAGATTTTTTAAAAAATTCTTCAAATCTCCATCGATTCTACTTACTATGACGATGAAAAAATGTTTTATATAAATACTGTATTATACAAGTGTGTCTGTTAACTCTAGAGGCAGCAATTTTTGTTTTTCTAAACGAACCTCGGCATATAATGATCAATTAACAAACGATTCATACAGTTTATTAACCAGAAAAACTGAATTGGGGGCTGGGGTCAACCTATGCTAAAATTTAAAAATTCGATTTTTAAATTTTAGCTTTAGCAATTTTTGTTTTTTTCCTCAATGAAACTCGGTATATGCCATTTAAATTAAAAAAGAAAAATTGTTTCTGAAAATCAACGAAATCAGACTATTATCAGTGGCGGTTTCCCTGAAACCCAAAATTTGAAAATCGCTCCAGCGACACCAATATTTATTTTTGCAACGAAACTCGGGAATATGCAATTGAAATAAAATAAGTCATATAATTTCTGAAAATCAAGGAAATTGGACCAATAAGAGTGCGGGTATATCTAAAAATAGAATTTTTATAATCGCCGAGCACGTGCATTAAGATGGCCGGGATGAAATGGTTATTGTTAGTATTAACAATTGGGTATTTCCGCTAAGCGATAAACTTGTGTCATGTGAAAGAGTATGGGGGAATAGTTTGCGCATGGGCGAATAATCCGACTTAAGAGAGCGGTCGTCCTGCGACGTAGGTACCGAACAACAACGGGAAAAGCCGAATTCCAGTGAATGCTGGAGCGATGTACAAATCTTAAGCTGTAGTATAAGTACTGTATCAACCTTGGTAGTGCAAAGTACACAATATGGACATGGAGAGAGCACAACGGTTTCAGAACACAGAAAAACAAGCAATCGTACATCTAAAATTAACTTTGTGGCTTAAATGTTAATTGCATTCCGTTTTAGTACTTAAACACCTAAGTCCAATTAGAAACGTTGAGCTAGCAATAAAACACGTTAATAAAATAATAATTACACGTGTTTAAACCTTCATAATTAATACAAAGGCCTGTTGGTTTAGAAAGGCCCAAACTTGCTGCTATTTCTGTAATTCTGAGCCGCCGGTTTACCATGATTTCTCCTTCCATAAGAGCGATGTTTTCAGGAGTGAGCACCTCCAAGGGCCGACCTGCACGCTCTTCGTCTTCAATGCTTTGTCGGCCCATTCTTTTATGATAGAATGTGAAGGGGATGCTTCCCCATACACCGTCCAGTCGCTGTTTAATTTCATTTGGAGTAAGTCCTTCTTTTGCGAAGAACTTAATAACAGCTCGATATTCCATTTTGAACATGTCACAATGTTCCAGACGTAGCCTTCTTTATGTAACTATATCTGAACTGAACACAACGGAGCGGAAGTTACAGGTGCAATTATTTACTTAACAGATTAAGGTATGACATCAGATAGGGTTTTGGGAAGGCGACTATCCTTAACGGCGAGGCCGGAAACTTATGGACCTACCCTCATATACGAGATATAGCGTTTCCTCTTTGCTTGCAAACTACTGGTGGCTGATCACAGCATTCAAGCCTATGCTTATGCATATTGTTGGCACGGGTAAGGACGGTACTACTAAACCGTAGTACCACTTCTCTCGAGTAGTGTAGTTATAACTACTTAGTTTTAGCGTTTGTTTATTCACTTCAATTTGACTTAAAGCTATCACTACACCGCAGAGTGTACTGTTGGTTGCTATGTTTTATTCACTTCACTCATTGTTGTCATCAGCACACCCCCAAGGTTGTTATGGCGCGGACTTGTGAACGGGAGATCTGGGGTTCAATTCCTATCATGACCGTCCTCCCTGTCTGAGGTTTTTTTCAGGTGTTCCTTAGTGCTCATAAATGGCAAATGCCGGGGAGGTACTCTAAACTTTTGCCTGGAACGCTTTCTTAATTGAAAAAAAATTACTCATTCCCAATGTATCATTTATCTCATGTATCATCAGTGTCCACTGCCTGTGATGCCTTAATAGTAAAAATAGGCGTTAAATACTATTCTCGAAGAACATCAACATAGAACTGTTTTACTTCTTCTGAAAGTGTATACCCCAAGGGCCTTTTAATATCAAAGCTTTTTTTTTTTTCTGGCTTACATGGTTAATGTAAAATATTTCTTCTGCTTTGTCCATTATTTGATTGGTTTTGAAGTTTTTCTTCATCCATTCAGCTTGTATTTTTGAACCGCAGGATGCTGCCTGAACTGAAAATTTGCTTTTCTTCATGTAATACATAATCCGGGCAACATTCTTTTCAAGAGAACTTGAGCTTTACTTGTTAGATCAAGCCCTTTCGAGTCCTTTCCAAGAATATGACATTTCCTACGATTATTTTTTTCATAATACCTGAAAAGCACAATGATAGATTCAATTTTTGACAGTCCTTTTCAACGTTACCTCAAAACTATAGATCGCTGCACAATGCTCATTAAAGATCATCGCGAGCCACAAGAGACTGGTGTCTCGTTTTTTCTCCTGCAGCAGCTTTTCCTCTACAATTTGAACATAAAACTGATACAATTTCACTGGGACCATGTGTGAACGTTGTTTCTAACCGCGTACAGTGAGCCACATTTTTTGTTTCTGTTGTGCAGTTACACATCCACGCCTTGTCGACTGTAAACTATTTCTCCAATATTTAATTTTGGTAATGGCTGGTTCTCTTGACAGCGTGTTATATCATCTTTATTACAAGACTTCATTATTTCCAAGAAGTTGTTGGCTCTTAGTTTATGGAATCTATATCCTGTACAGAGTTCGAGATCAGAAGACATTGCTTTTCAGTAGGAGCTAGCGTTTGTTCTAGGATTATCAACCTGCAAGCTGAAATGTTTGTAGAATACAGCTTTGTACCCATTGAGGCTGTCACGGAGATTGTTGTTGCAATAAGATGTTATATTTTCTTTTTTTTAAGTTGAGCTTAAGTGGCAAATAAGAATTGTACTACAGTAGTGAGCTTCTCTGCATTTAACTTTCAAAATATATCTCTTGACGCTGTCTGTTTGTTCCTCTTCGTTTTCATGTTGTCTCCTTTCTCCACGTTTTTCAGATGACATTTCACCTGTTAATAAATAACTTTTAACCAAACGTTGCACTATTGCATGACGAATTACAGGGGAAAGATTGACAGACTGTTTACCACGGTAGTGAGTTCACCATTCTGCACCATCGCTTACACATGAGACGCGTCTGTGTGTGGATGCTGAAACTACTTAACAGAAGATGATGCGAGTGGATTTGTGTCGGGAGTTCCAGCGTCTGATAGCGGAGCACGGCGAGGCATATTGAGATGCCAAAAGCAAACAGGCGAGCTCAGTCTGGTCCAGAAATCGCCTGGTTCTCTGATATCAAAGAATATCAAGATAGTTAGGTCGGCAGGAAAGATCGTGGTGATTTTGTTCTTCGATTATCCTGGAATTATTTATCAACATGAAGTCCCCCAACAAACAACGATTAATGGGGCATATTATAAGACTGTTTTGAGCGTCCTAGCCGAGCTCATCGAACGAAAATGCCCTGAGCTGTATCCATCTCGTCAGCGCCTTCACCACGACAATGCACGTCATCATGTTTGCAACGCTGTTGCTGAACATTTGGCCAGGAAGAAAAAAGAAAGCAAGAAAACTGAACTGCGGCGACAGCGTTTTTGTTCATTAAAGGCTGCCGTGAAGAGTGATTTTGAAGAATGTCAAAAAACGGTCTCCAGCATACGTTGGGCAAATTGCATACAATAAGTATACATTTTATTGACTACTTCTCGTATAAATAATACGAGTTTCTAAAGTTGTCATTTTTTGTATCAGTGTGAAGTTAAAAATACGAAATCATAAAAACCACTTCAATAATGTGTATCACACAATATTTTTGTACAACAGAACAACAAATATTTCAAGATGGAGAGGTTTTAAAATCATGACTTCATGGTTATCTAAACTGATCATAATCAACAAGCGGTTAGGAAAAGTTGCAAGAATGAGCACTAAAGGATATCTGATAAGTCACTCACTATTTTAAACGGTTATAATTTCCTTATTTGCAAATCTATTCTGTTAATAGTAGTATTATTATACGCTTCACTCCTTGCGGTTTTGCTTGACAGTACTTAAATGCCCATATAAGTCACAGCTACTTCGAAGAATTTCCTTAAGCAATCATGTGCATTGCCAAAGCTTCCTAACGTTTTGCGTTGGTGACGTTGCCCATTGTTATTGACTACCGATCGTACATTTAAATTGTTTTTTTTTTTTTTTTTTTCTATTCAATGTTGCATGAATTCCACGCTGAGGCCTTCAACACCTTTGTACATGAATCACAGACCCCAAAATCCAACAGTAGCTAACTTGGTTCTCTTGTCATATTTTAACTGCATAGAAAAAAGGTATGTCGAACAAAACTTGGAGGAATGAAGAGAATAAGAACATTATTTCAACATAACCGATCAGAAGTAAAGAAAACTTTTAAAATACGGAGTTATTTATCAGACATCCTCTACATATTATGCAACTATAGTAGGTTAGGAATTATTTTTACAGCTATTTGGGCTCTGTTTATGGCGGTGAGACTCCTCCAATCAGTAAAAACATTATCGTTAGAGGCATCATCGACATTGCAACAGTTACGGGGTTAGCAAGTTAGTTTTACCTAGTAGCAACGCATTTTCAAGTGCGAGCACTGATCTAATTTTTCTTATACAGGTATATTATTAAGGATAATGGTTGTATTTTGTATCATTCATCAAACAAAAGCGATTCTGCCTGGTTTTTATTTTTAGCAAAAATGCCCATTTTCCTACACGTACCCTGCCGTTTTCATATACGCTACTCCTTCGCGCCAATGCATCCAAGTTCAGCTTATGATTTCTGCCGCTAGATGACACACTACGTACGTTTTGTTGTAGTTAAAGCAAATTTGCCGTCATTACAATAATTTTGAAACCATAACCGTGGAAATATTTAGGGATAAAATGTTCAATTATATAAGGGCATGTGAGTTTTTGTCATATATGTAAAAATATGTACTATACCAAGGATAAATATGCAGTGTAATATATGTTCTAAATCATACAGGCGCAGAAAGAAAAAAATTGATGATGATCTTGGAGCGCAGCCGCTGAAGACGGATAGCGAGTGACGGGAAATAGTAACAGGTACTGCCGCGGTCACGTGGCAGTAGAAAAGTCAATGACAAAGTAATTTCTCCCCAAGTATAGAAAGTAACAAAAATTGAATATGCTGAAATGTAACATAATGGCACAAATACTTATCTTAGACACTAACAACGGAACAAATTACAACTTTACGTACAATTGTGGGGGGGGGAAAAAAAAAAATAATTAACTACGAAACAACGGTTTTTGTAAATCAGCTCAACTTTCTACCATGCAATGATCCAGATGAATAAGAATTTCTGGAGAACAGCAGTCAGAATATCTAAAGAACGAAGAAGAAACATTAAACGAGACAGGAAAACGGAACTGCAGAGTCTAGACAACCGAACATAATATATTTATATGTTACGGCTATGTACAAAATGGAAGAAAACAACAAAATGGGTAGTGATGAAGGGAGAAAGTAAAGATGACCTTTTATCTCTTGACACATAAAATATGCAAAATGTTGATATAAGACCGGGGCATAGAGAGGAAAACAAAGGAAACATCACACAGAACGTGTCTTTCTAGTCTTACATGAATGTTTTGAATGTCTGATCTTCTTCGAAACGCAACAACTTACCACGGAAACCCTGCGGTTAAGTAGATTAGCCTAGTATTCGGCCAACATACAGGCTTTGGTGCATTAGTGTGTTGTAATCAAAGCGAGATATCAGGGGGTTTTGTGCACTTAGGAAGGTGTTATTAGAGGCAGTTCCGTGTAAAAGAGTGGGCGATGGTCGAGGAAATTAGTAACCTGACCTTCTCGATCGCCTGCCTCAATATTTTAGAGCTATTTGGGCACTTAAAGACCTTAGCGTATGCCACATCAATCTACAACATACAAACATTGCAGAAACATGTCATTAGATTCCAGAGCTACCAGATAGATTTGTATGGTTAGTGATTACTGAAGATGATAATGCCTTTAAACTCATGGAACACCTACATGCAGTGTAACTCATAGTGGATGTTTTGAGGATATTAGAGCACAATGCAACATGACTAATATTTGCAATCATAATCACATGGGGAACATTCGAGGTCACGACCGAGACTAGAAACAAAGATCTACGGCTCAGTATGCCGAAGCTCTTACAATCTCAGAAACTGTGCTTTGTCCGACCACAACCGCCAAGATCGGTATATCCCCGAGACCTGCAAGGTCATATGGTTAGAGAGGTTTCATCCCAAATAGGCGATTCGAAACCTTCGAGTACTTGTGTTCTCGGCTTCATATGATCAATTGAAACCTCTCCAGACCCCGTTGCTCACATACTGTGCACGATCAACCAATCATAAGCAGAAATCTACTGATATGAGAGCCTCACCTTCAGTGCATCCACATTGTAACCACGAAAAAGCACACTAAATAGTAACCATACATTTTAACTGCAAGTGGGCCGAGCAGCGGCGTTGCAATACTTGCACACATTTCCTGCGAGAAGCATATTATGATACTTAAATCAGGAAGCAGTGAGGCTGGATTTTATTCCGTCAACTTCAGCGACCCAATGGTGAATTCGCATGATGAGAGACAAATGCAAATGTTTTGAACGTGGGTTTGTTAATTCTTTATTTATGAATCTCTCACAACAAATATACAATAGTTCTAAATAATGCAAGCTGTCACTCCTGCCCCAAAGCTAGGTTTCCCACTAGATTTACCAAAAAGGATGAAATGGCACGCTTCATTCAAAATTTATAATTTGGGAATTTCCAGTTAAGGCGATACTTTTAGAAACTATTAAGAAAACACAACTACAAAAAGAGCTTGTCATTGACAAAACTGCAGTCTCGTGGCCCTGAAGTACTCACGTTATTCTTATAGCATTGTGGTTTACACCATCTGAAATGATGTAAAAAAAATCAGGGAAGAAAAGACAGGTGGCACCATATGACAGTGTGTGAATGATACTTATTTTATGGGGGGAGTGTGGAAAAGGTAGTTTGTATTGATATATATATATATACACTACAGACGTTGAACACTTTTAAAAGAAACACAAAATAAATAAAACGTTCAATTTTAGTACAGAAACTCTTTTTCAAGACGAAGCACATTAACGTCATGAAAATTAAAGTGGGCTGTTAGTAATACCAACTTCACCAAACATAAGCAGGTGAATGGACAAATTGGAAAACCAAATATTTTAGAAAACAATATTGGTACACTTATGTAGAGAAGGTAAAGTAATAGTTTACTATGGAGCTTATATCCAGTGCATTAATTTCCGCAATTATTATATATAAGTGGTAATTAAGGACACATATATATATATTCTAACAGCACCTATGTTCTAATGCACTTGTAGACACTCCCCTCAGCACTCAGCATGCTATACTGTAGCAGATTTCTGAGGCTGAGACGCCCATAGGACGTAGTTTAGGATCTTGAGAATAAAAATAGCCAGTTCATGTGCGCGGGAGGAGGTGAACATTGAGGATGAAAATTAAGGTACGTAAAATAGCGGCTTATTTCATATCTTTATTTTATAATCCCAAATTGGTAAAAAAAAAAAAAAAAAAAAACTAATACTTACACTAGATGAGCAATTGGACAACAGAAATGTAAGAGTGATATATAGCTAATTGCATCCCTACGTGTAAATAATCTCATCTGAAACAGTGCATTCACCAGGTCGGGGACATATTGCACTAGCTTTGATATGCAGAATGTTAAAGCTATGAGCGCTGTTACCATCATACTCGCAATGTTGACTGTGCGAACTCGGAAGTAATTTGGCGGTGATTCCGAATTCTTGACCAAAGTCCAGGAGATCCAAGACAAATCCCGGCATGTTTTCATCTCGTATAATTCTTCACGACAATGTGCGTCCGCAAGTTACGAGGAACGTCCAAGAGGCGTATGCCAAGAAACAATGGGAGATTCTAAAACACCCTGCCCCTGTTATCTTGTGCTTTTCATGTGTTCGAGTCTCTCAAGAAAATTTTCATGGGCAAACGCCAGCATAATACAACGGTTTAGTAGGCTCCGGCAGAGTGCCCCAGGTTAGGCATCAATTTTGAAGCGGTTTCGTCGATTGATTAATGATCGTTTCGGTGTTGTTGCCCACACTTCACGACATCTCTGGGATTTGTTTAGCTATTTTGTGACTCGTGCTCAAAAGGATTGGGGGAGGATATCGACTGTGTAAATCACCACACTATGCAACATAATATATATGTTAATTTATTACTCGCAATATCCTCTAATATTCTCTGGTGTTCTGCGTGCGATAGACCTTAGTTACGTCGAACATAAATTTAGCTGACACGACTTCCAAGGAGATGAACTGATCTAAAACCGATGTCCTAGCAGAGCAAACTTACACTGCACCTCGCGGCGTGTAGAACTTACAACTGAATTGAACTGAAGCCCTGTGCTTATCGGAACTGAGTGCCTGAAGTGAACTAATGTGCCGAATTGCGTGCCTGTTTCCGAAGTAGAACCTGTTATCTGAGTGCCCCGGCGGAGAAAACGCCTCCTTATATATTCTTGATTCAAATTAATTTACTACACATTGGCTCCACAGCCCGGGGTCACACAGGCGCGCGAAGTATCACGCCTTGCTTTAAAAATTCAAAATATACATCTACTATCGGTTGGTTCAAATTCACCTACCAACGCAGGCCACTCGCTACTATTTGAAATTTTAAAACATCAATTTACAATGGTTGGTTTAAAGTTGACTGTATAATCGACTATCGACGTCATTCCCCTAAAATATTTAAAAGGCTTTGGGTCTATTAACCCCCGCCAACGGAGGGTATAACATTTGTCTCTTGGGTTTACTATTCCCTTTGTATACCGGTTTTATGACCTCTTCGGCGTTCCGGGCTGCCGTATAGAACTTTCCCTTTTGGTGACATGCAATTTATACATTGGAGTTAAACCATATACTATACACATATACATAATATAGATTACTAATTACAATGTACAGAATATGATAATTAGGCTTACAAAATACCACGAAGTTTCCCGAACGGTATCCCATATATGATCTATCTAAACGCTCCGGGTAATTTTTTCGCCGAGGACAATACTGCATAATTATTTATTACAGGAGTTTTTGTGTTAATTTTGACCAGCTCTCCCTGCCAGGAAAATATCCAGCATTACTGTTAAACATCCTGTAAAATATGACTAGTGGAGTAATTTAGCGAACTAATTTGTAGTACATAACATTATTGGTAAAGATATGGACAGAAAGGCAAAAATTTCCATCAGTTATAAAGTTTTCGAGCCGAGAGGCCTACAGGCAAGGCAGGCGCAGAGTTGGTGAGGACCCCTGGTGTGCATCTATGCGTAAGTGAGAGAGACGATGTTTCCGGGTGAGAGAGCGTGTGAAAGAGAAGGGAAGGTGCTGCATGTGATACAGCTCCGTTTATGAAAGTGGATATGTGCATCGAGCTAGCGGGGTGCGTAGAGGAAACGGAACAGCAAGTGTTTGATGTTCCTCTGCGTGTGAAAATGGCAGCCGTGCGTTTGTGTGGTTCACACAGGGCATTCGGGACTGCAGTGGCATTCAGCATGTCTTTCATCATGTAAAACAAACAAAAAACACAAAGAATTTCATAGTTTAATACGAAATACGCGGCAAGTCGTATGATTAGCATTTTGAGATGAAAGAAATAAAAGTTTACGTCCTTATTTGTACCTGCGAGTATATAATCCCCTACAGTTAATTTCACTCAGATTTTCAAACGAAAAAATTGCATGGAGCTATTTATTTCACATTAAATTTCTTTACCCGAAAATCTTCACTCAGCTTAGGCAGGAGGTAACAAGAGTGGCTGCTAGCTCTGGGCTGAAGGGTAGATATTTGATCTCCAGTATTCTCCAAATCATCTCCTTTGTGACGTCACGCAGAATGTGTAGGGATGAAGCGTACGAGGCGCAGTCTATAATATACCCACCTGACAATATGAAAACACGGCCATCATTTTTCAAAGCAATCTCCCTTTACTTTAATGTATTTTACATTTTCCCCGTAAAGGGGGGGGGGGGGTCGTTGTTCGTTGCTTTGCTCTTCAGATGCTGAAGGTGCGGGCTGTGTGAACCCTGAGTACCCGTGGTACCTCTGACGTTATTAGCAGAACACAGGGCTGGACTATTCGAGTCACTTTCTTCGGGGAGTGTCCGGATGGGTTGGACTCTGCAGGGTACGTGGTCCCGCGACCACGGGAAAGTGAGTGCCTGCGGCTGCAAGTGTCACTTGGGAGTGCCTCTGGTGTGTACCATGCTGGCAGAGGTTAGGTCCTCAAGCTCTGATTGTCACAGGAGGTTAGAGGGCTCTCTAAATGCTCTGGTTATTCGCCGGTAAACGTCCAACGAATGAATAGGCCTAAGCCGACCGCCCAGTGCAGCTGGAGCTGTTCGGTCAGAAACTAAGCGTCTGGGCAGTGTTACTTGCCTGCAGTCGAAGGTCGGGCTATCTAGGAACCGTCCTAAAGCAAAGACCATCGGCACCGGGCGGGTCCCCGGGGAACCAGTTCGGTGGTAGCGGGCGGGAGCCCATTTCAATCTGAGGATTAACATTTCAACCTTCCCTTGAAAAAATAATTCGAAGCTTAGCGTACAACATGCTGGAGAAGTATCTTTGAACTCATTATCGTTCGTGAATCTCCGTCCTCAAAGGTCAGATTTCCGTTTTGAAAATAGGCAATAGTCTTGTGGACAAGGTGGATGATCCAGCTCCTGGAAGTCACATGTTGCCACAGCAAAGGTGTGGCTTGGTGCGTTCTAGAGCAGACGAACTCCTCGACTTAGGTTTGTGGTTTCCAGCCACAGTTGTGTTTCTTTCTTTGAAGCCTATCATCAAAATTCCTCTCCAAAACATGTCTCAATAATCTTCCTGAGCTGTGAGTGTTCTAGTGAATTTCTCTATTGCTTCTCTTTTTGAAACAAGGTCGTAGTAGAGGACCATATGGATTCCAATAGTCTTCTCTTTACCACGGCAAAGATTCAAAAACTTCTGATAGATAACATTCCACGTGTACTTGCATCTTTGCTAAAAGATTTCCTCTCGCTATTTTGCACTTGTCTTATGCATATGCAAATAGTAACGAAGGCTGCGATGCACAAGATAGTATACCCTTTGAAGAAGAAGAAGAAGAAGAAGAAGAAGAAGAAGAAGAAATTGTACTCTTCTGTGTAAGCTCCTGGGATTAAATAAAATGTACATCTTTGTTTTATTTTTTATTATTCGTTTTATAAATGTATGTACAGAACACCATGTTGCCTTAATAGCATTAGCTATAACGTATCATTTGAGTTTTATGGCATTACCTATGCCAAAAAAGTAATCAAAGACTAACGCATTCCTTACAAACAAGTAAATAAATACATGAACAGAACCATTTATTTTCTAAAGTGAAAATATACATAAATAAACACAAATTAATATCGAATGTATGAACCCTCAGCACGTATAACTGCCCTCAATCTTCGGGGCATAGATGATGTCAGATATCTACAATAGAAGATAGTCTACAACATCCCAGACTTCTTGAATTCCTGCCCATAAGCCATCTTTTGTCCTTCCTGCATGCGCAACATATTGCATTTAGATAGAACAAATACTTAGAAAATGTTATAATGTTCATTATATAATATGTTAATGTGAAAGCTTGCTGCGTACAGGAAACAATGTTACGAAACCAATTTTGTCATAATATTACAAACGTTTATTAGAAAACAACTGCTTCATGCCGGAAGACGAACCCGCGCTTTTAGCCACACTATCACTGCACACTCTGCCACCGAGTCGGTCCTGGTGGTGTAGTGGTAATCATACTTGCCTTCTAAACTCAAGATAGCGGGTTTGATTTCGGGCTAAAAATCCTTCGAAAGGGAAGTAAAGTCGTGGGTCCCATGTTATGGATTTACGGCATGATAAAGAACCTCAAGTCTGAAGGCCTTGAGCAAGATTTGTCGGCCGTTTCACGCCCTGATTTGAATGTGACGCTGATGACCTGAGATGTTAAAGAGCATCCGTATGTAAAACAAATCAAAAAAAAAAAAAAAAAATCAAAATCACTCTCCCACAGAGCTAACGGAACACATACACTCTCTCACTAGACAGCGCTTTAGTGCACGTCATACAACACAACTGCTGCAGTGGCTACACATCCTTGTTGATTACTTTGTGAACCACGCACGCCCTGTAAGGAAGTAGGACTTAGAAGAATTTTGCATTCAAGAGATAAAAAAAAAAAAGTATGTCAAAAGCGTGCATACTGTTAACCACGATATTTAAATAAAAAAAAATTTTTCCTCTCCTGTAAACTATGAAAATGATAAAATGTATATTGTTTCTGTAATAGTGATTCAATTATGAACATGTACAGAATTCTAAGTAATATAATCCTATCCAGAGATCAGTCATAATAGTCGTGTTCCAGGTAGAGAAAATATTCAGCAACTGGTTAAAAAGTTACGACAGACGGTTTCTAAATGATAAGAAACTTGTTCCAAACCGCTATGTTCTTACGGAAGAAAAGTTAAATGAAATAGAGGAATTTTCTATGTAAATACCGGCAATGTATTGCCGCTGGGGGCATCATTTTCAACACTTCTTGTAACATATGTTATTAATTATTATTGCCAGTTTTAAAGTTAGTATCATATTGTGCTTTCAGTAAAAATATTAATACAAAAATGTTAACTTATTGTTCCGTGACTCCATCTCCTTCCGGTTGTGATAGTTGCACTTTCCCAGCAAACAGCCGCGCTCCGTCGGCCCATAACTCAAATAACCTCATTGTAGATACAATATTGTTAGTACGGTATTTAGGAAATGGATTAATTATCTCACTAGGCAATTACCTGACACAAAGGAGAATCATTAGGCTGCTAAGAACACCCAAGAGTACTGAGAATGCACAGACATGTGTTGCCATGTATATCTAAATAATGTTGCTGCAGTTTTCCAGGACCAAGTTGCTCGGCTAGGCGCGAGGCTCAACTTGAGGATTTGTGCAGAAACCAACCTTCCCCTTTCCTGCCAGGATCAATATTACCAACCTTGGCGGACAGCTCGCTAGTGGCACACTTTGTTCATTTCGGCAACGCGCTAACGCCTCTTTTCAGTTAAAAAAAAAAAGAAGAAGCTTCTTTCAATGCAGGCGTTAGTCCTACAAACGAATTGGACTAATTCTCGTGCTGAAGTTTTACGAAGTGACCTCAAACTTTTCATTCCAGAGACACATTACATACAGTGTATCACAATACGTTTTCCTAGTTTTCTGATGTGATATATGAACATTTTTTTGTAACAAAGTAGTGTCCGGAAATGCTTCGTTTTTAATATCAAAGAGCGGATCTCTCACCTCATGGCTGCTTTTATATTTCAGCTATTCTTAGTTTGTTGTACGTCACAAAATATATTCTATGAAGTTTGTTTATTTAATTTCATGGTATTGAAATGTATCAGTGTGCAAATATTCAATTTGTAGATACGCATAAGGCATTTGGAGCAGCTTATAGCAAAGCTAATTTGACAAAGGGAATCTATGAGGAGCAACACCCTGAGCGTCATGCAACATTTTCAAGACTGGATCAACGTCTTCGAGATAGTGGCCAGTTCCAGAGGTAAAGACATAAATTCAGAAACAAATCAAACTATGAGAAAATTGAAGATGCGGTTTGAAAATAATCCATGAACTAGCACTGGAGTTGTCATTCGACGAATACCACTCACTATGGAGAGGCTTAAGTGAGTATGAAAAGCATCGCATTTCATATGCAAAAAGCACAAACATTAATCCAGATGATTATTCCGACAGACAACAGTTTGCTGAGTGGTATTTTACACCGTTATTTTGGCTAGAAGCATATATCCTTATCAAAGGCAAAATTTTAGCCCGGAAAGCTCCCTTTCCAGAATTCGTTTCCTAATTTACATCATCTCAACGCATATAACAGTGCTCACCGTCTGTGTTGTAAAATCTATTAAAAAGAAGCGCGGCTATTCCTAGCGCGAAGAAATGCAAAATGTTTATGTTCGTTTTATGTGCCTTTCTTATCGGTTATGAAACCGCCAGTCAAGGATTCATTCACATGCTAATAGCAACTCTCAGTCACAAAACGTTACTTCATTGTTTCGCTACGGCGACGACAACGCTGCTGCCAAGTGGCCAGCACGCTAATGCCTGTTGTTCACATTACATCGTTCCGTTCTGCATCGATTTTCATTTCATCCATGATAGTCACCTGTCAGTATCAACTGCTACTCTCTTCACCTGTGATATAAGCAGATATCCCAAATTGTGTGCAACTTTTAATGTTTCATTTTCATGTACAAACAATTTGCAGTATTTAATATACGAGTTCTGTTAAAAAGTTTTGTAACATTTAATATATATATATATATATATATATATATATATATATATATATATATATATATTGTAACACACTTGAAACTAAATGAGCCTTATCTTCTTTAAAATGCTGTGCCTCGGTATTTTTACTTGTACACCGCTATTGCTTTTTAAAAGGCCGCATCGCGCGCTAGTCCGCCAGAGAATTTTCTTCCATATCTTCGTCTGAACTCGATGCACTTTCAGAGGTGACTTAGTTTAAGAAACGACAAAAAGTGTGTTTGAGACAGTTCAGGTGAGTAGGGAGGCTGCGGATGACTAAAAATCACAAACCAGCAGCAAGATTGGGTATGTGTACATAATAATCATATAGTCAGTCATCATTTTCATAATTTCATTGAGAAAAATATGGGTTAGCACTATTTATGAAAATAGTACTAGCATTAATACAACTATTATTATTATTATTATTATTATTATTATTATGTTCTTATTTTACGACTGAACTTACCGGAATCTCAACGCAGTCTTTTAAATCTTGAAATTTTCGCTCGGTCACCTCGTCGCTTCAAGAGAATATTAGCGATTCATTATCTATATCTCAGCGAGACCGACTACATTTACCAGAACCCCAATACGGAGAAAATTTGCATTTGAAGTCGGCCTCCTACTGCCAATAGCAAACACGAAACTTTTACGCAGTATTACGTTTACAAGATGACATAATTTATCATTAGAAAATATTTCGATGGTTCTTAAGCATCTGAAATTGTTTACAAACTATATTCCTCATATGTAAACGAAATATAAAATAAGATTATAAACATTTCAACATGTAGGCACAAATCTTTATAAAATACACTAACTTCGAAATTACTAGATACCTTAAAACTAATGGACATAGATGGGACAACAATATATATATATATATATATATATATATATATATATATATAATCGTCTATTTTAATGAAAAGGACATAGTCTTCCTTGGAAATAGTTATAAATGGGTGTACCTGTCTTGTCTTAACTTCACTTGCAAAGGAGTCGAAACGTAATTTTCTGCTCATAACATTCATTAAAACTCCCATCTCGATCCAAATCCCGTTACTAACGTTCTTTCGGATCTTTCCTTTCTTTGCTAATCCTCACTGCCACTTAGGATGGTAGATTATGGAAAATTGCACAAGAAAAATGTCCTACCTAACCACAAATTTTGGTACCACAGGTTTAATACACACCATAATTCCATCATTAACGACAAAATTTGCAGGAATGTATAATGTTTATCCACTCCTCCTTTAATTATTGCTAACTAGGAATTGTAAATATATTATGCTCTGCAATGACATAATTAAGACATAACAAGAGCAACACATGGTGTACTAACACTTTGTATTAAAAACTTCCAGGTGTGGTTTCAGTAAATCAATATTAGCTTAGCGCTACTGTTGACTTACTTCCAAATATAAGCAACTGAAATAAACTAGATAATTGCAAAAATCAAATTAACAAACCCATGCAATTAATAGCAGGACCACATTTTCCATTATTCTCTGTACTATCAACACCTACATTGAGGTGTGGTAAATGTAGTCGGTCTTACCCTCAGAAGGCACAGCACCCTTAATGCCGAAGAAAACATTCCTTACTTGTGCCTTTTTTCGGTCTCCGCAAATTTTCCCGAACCATTCTGAAGACTGCATTTTTGATTCAACGTGGTAGCATGTACCCTCGTTTAATCACCAGTTCAGCTTTGTGTTAAAAAGTTGATGCAGTGATCCCACTGCTATCTTGCACTCTTCTGTTATTTCAAACGACAATTAGAACGCATTTTGTCACTTACTTGGGCAACATGAGTGCGGTTACACGTGGACCATTCCGAACGCGACTGCTGATTGACGGCAATCCCTAAAGCCCTTCATAACAAATGCATATGACACATGCTCAGATCCTGTCGTTCAAGTTTTCGGTCATCGTGACTCTGTGACCTTCTTCGGGGAACTCCTGTGTCGAGACGGAAGCTAGAAGCCAGTTCAAGTGGCCTGGGTGTCTGAGCAGCAGTAGGCTTTACATGCTCACTGGACGAAGGGTTTTATGTAAGCAGGAAAATGTTATGGATGGGTTAAGTGAGTCTTGGGTTGTTGGATTGACCACCTTGTTTAGAGCTTAGTTATGGAAGGGCCAGAGCCAAGTGACGAATTTAATTTACTTTAAGCAACCCTGAGGCTGTTTATTGGCCGCCTTTTTGCTGGAGTCATGGGGCCTTTACAGAGTTGGATAGTTGTCTGTCCCGATGCCGACCTAACCAGTCCATTTTGTCATCCAAGGGGCACCAATGCATCCTTGGGGAGTCTGTAGGATTTGTATTGACATGGGACTCAATGTTGCAGTCCCCTAGTGTGTTCACCACTTCATTAGGGTGGTTGGGATGTTGTCATATAGAGTGCAGGCTCTCTCCCTTATGACATTTATAACATACGCAATGCAGGAGTGGGCGTGTCGGATGTGAACAGGCTGGAACTGCGTTTATATAAATTACATTTGGTACGGTTCAAGAGTGGCCCTAGAACTAATCACCAGATCTCGATTCAAAAGAGCTACTAATACAGAGCCCGCACAAGACATGTGCTTGAGCTAGGTCCTCTCTTGAACCGGACTGATCATCGGACGAGATATCATCTACATAAACGCAGTTCCAGCCTCTTGACACAGAGTTCTCTGAAGAGTCACCATAGGCATAAATTTGCACGACATTAAAATCTTACACTCCGCTGAGTGCTTCAAACCAGTATTTATCACCGTGGAAAAAGCTTGAAATCCTCAATCTTTGCAACACTTCGTGGGCTTCAGTAAACGTTTTCCAGAACTTGACATAAAACTCTGCTCGTGAAAAGTATCCATCGCAAATTACTCCTTGAGGCATGCACTTTACGACTGAAGGCGGCAAGAATACCCGGTCAAAAGGATATTACTTAGAAATGCTCTCACTAGACAGCGCCACTGCAAATACACCAAGTCCAATTGACGCGTTATTTAAAAAGTTCGGAAACTTTCTGAACAAACCTCCTACATTTCACTTCAACATAAAACATGACATTTAAATACTGAGGTGGAAGTTTAAAACAGGTTGATTACATAATAGGTTTCACCCTCAGCCACTCTCACTTAGAAATTTTAATGTCACCTGTTCCATGTCCCTTAAATATTGAAGAGAATTTAACTGTTATTACAGGATTTGCTTTCAATCTTTGCTGGTAACCTGAATTATTAATGTGTGTATTTGGACAGAATAAAAGTACAAAAATTGCCGAAAATTTAACCCAGATAACAATTATTTTTTGGAAAAAATAGAATAAAAATATGTAAATAAACATTTAACATATATTAAGATTTACGAGGATTTTATATAATATAGTGCTTGACCATATTATTAAAACACCTTGAATTTTAAATAAAATAAAACATCGCGATGGTAAAAACCGGACTTTTTTTTTCTACCTATAACGAAGAATTACACTTTATGAAGAATGTAAAATACAACAAACGCACTTATGATGATAATACGAATGTATATATTAACTTTTGTCAAGTATGCATAATCTGGTGTACAATTTAGTACTTGAGTCAATTCGCATTTGGCAGCTGTTAAGGCTTTGATTCGCTTTGGCATACTGTCAATCCATAATTGTATTCTCTCTTGCATCTCTGGATGATGATACAGAAAGCAGTTACCTTCTCAATAAACCGAATTTTCACAGTAATCACGTTCTTCCTCACCAGCTGCCAAACTTTTCAATGAGATGCATATCTGGTGAATTTCCTGGCCAGGGAAACAAAGGGACGTTCTTTTCTTACAGAGAAGTTATCACAGATTTTACAGTATGGTATTTGGCCTCATCCTGCATAAAAATAAACGACTATGCATTTGGGAACCGTTCTCTTAGTTGAGACAGCAGCCTGCTTAACACCTCCTTGGTCCTGGTGCATTGTCCCTTGAACAACGTATAAAGGTTCAGGGCATTTGCCACTGATGACTGACCAAATCATGAATTTAGTGCGGTGTTTTACAGTCAGCGTAACACAATCTGACATGATTTTCACCAGGACATAGTCGCACACTGTAGGCAAGCATGGTTACCAATAGACCACAATGTACGAAGAGATATAAGTAAGAAATAATAAAAACATTCTTCTTATAATACAAAAATCTTTTCTGCGTGCTCAGAGCACCAAAAATTGGCTTAAGAAATCTCTCGTGGCATTTGTTTCTGTGGCATATTATGGAGCCATCACGCGATTTCGTGTCTGCCAACAAAAGCCTCGCTAAGCTATCCCCCAAAATCCGCTTACCACTATTTGCACTTGTTACTAAACCAATGAGCGCATTAATCATGTTTAACGATCGTCCCACCATTATCGCTATTCTGATTGTTTTCACAGTCACACACCCTACCATTATTGTTATTAAGGTTTACAGCAGCATTACCATAACCCACATACTGCCCGATGTCGTTAACGCATGGACTCGTCTGGGCTTCCTCCCAGGACCGTCTTTCGTGAGTTTTTGTACAATTCTCCTCAGTCTTTATAAATGGCAAAGTCGGGGAGGTAACTTAAACCTAGGCATGGAACATTTCATTCCTTAAAAAAATATTTCCTAATTTGTCATTTCATTTCATGTAACATTAGTGTCCACTGCCTGTGACGTGTCAACACTGAAAACGGCTGTTTAAAAAAATACACAAATACGAGGGTCACTATAGTAGAGGAGAAATTAGTTTGTGATTGATACTTGGACCGTGTTTATGCCGGCGACTAAGTTGGCGAGAGGCTCGTCCAATCAGATAACATAAACACATTGTCGTCAGAGACATGACTCATCGACGTTGCAACAGTTACGGGGTTAGAAAGTTTAAAATTACCCAGTAGCAACACTTTTTCAAGTGCGCGCACTGATCTAATATTTCTTATGCAAGTATTTTGTATCATTCATTAAACAATTTTTGGTTAAAACGAACATTTTATACGTGCAATCGTCATTTCAACACACGCTACTCCTTCGCGCCAATACATCCAAGCCCAGTTTATAATTTCTGCCACTAAATGACACTATATAGCTTCTGCTGTAGTTAAAGCAGAATACCATTACAATAATTTTGAAACCATAACGGTGAAAAATATTAATATAAAATGTTCAATTAAGTAAGTTTTATCACACATGTAAAAATATGTACTATACCAAGGATAAATATGAAGTGTAATTTGTTTTCAATCATAGCGGAACAAAAAAGAGAAGTTCATGATGATCTTGGAGTGCAGCCGCCAAAGATGAATATCGAGTGATGAGATGTGGCAACAGCGTACTGGCACGGCAGTAGAAACGTCAATCACAAAGTAATTTCTCCCCTAGTATAGATAAGTTAGATAAGTATTGAGATGCGGAACACTGATCACCCCTAGGGAAAGCATTATTGCTCGGTTGAGTCATAGGTGTTGTCATGGTAGCAGGCAGAGCTCTGTTGTGTTATTCATTATCTTAGGGTTTTTATGTTTTAAGTACGGAAAGTATGAACGTTCTTATAAGTGCAATGTAGATTCAGAGGGCATTTTTGTGCATGATCTTGTGCAATTTCAAATGTGGCTTAAATGAAACATAATCACTTGCGCGTTTGAGCTGGGGGGAGGAATTTTTCTACTTCACGTGCTACTGTGCTCTTACCGGTTTGAAATAATTAAAGAGGGGGCAGCAATCTCTTAAAGACGAAGAGAAGAGTGGCAAACCAACAACAGTAGTGACTGAGAAGAACATCACCTCTGTGGAAACAATGATCAGGGAAGATCCAAGACTAACCTACAAGGACATTCAACTGTGCTCAAAAATCAGAGAATTGTTACTGCAAAATGGTACACAGAAGTTTGCCTTCTGAAAGTGTTTCAGAAAATCCAAGAACGGCGTCCAAAGACAGGACCGAGGGGCATTTTGTTGCATCATGATAATGCACCAGTTCACACTGCTATGTAACAATGGGGTTTTTGCAAGGAACCGAGGCAAAACTAATGACTCATCCATCCTACAGTCCCGACCTGGCACCTTGCATCTCTTCCTGTACCTTACTATGAAGTACTGACTTCGAGTCACCGATTATCTAGCTCCGAAGAAGCGGTTGCAGCATACGGGCAGGACTTCTGCAATGCCAGAAACAGTGGAATGGGTGCGTTCAGAGCAGTAACGCTGCATACAGTGCCAGGGGAGGAATACTTTGAGAAAATGGGATAAATAAAACATTTCTAAGAGTATTCGTTTGTTGTCTCAATACTAATCTAGTGACCTTCGTAGACACTCCAAAATAGCTGATGTATTCTTCTCCTTTCATTCCTCAACATTTTAATCCAATTCAAAGCAATGTACTTTCCGCGGAGGCAAGGCTTTACGTCTCATTCGCTTACCGCGCTAGCGTCCAGCTAGTTACCTTTCTATGATATTTACATGCAGTTTCCTTCATTTCCGTCTGCTTTCGCCATACGAGTGAAGAGAACTGAAGCAGAAAATAATCTACACAAGGGACGCTATTTAATTTTCCACAATTTGACAGAACTACAACACATGCAAGTTACCTCTCAAGAGCGTGTCTTGATTAGCGACCATAGCGGTATTTAGCGCACAGCACAAATTCTTGCAATTGCAGCAAAATGTTAATTTTGGTCTTGCGCTCACAGTGTGAGAGGTGACTCAAGGATGCCTGGAAAAATTACAAAGGGATTTTCCAGACTCTGCTCCTTCACGTACAAAAGTCTATAACGGGGTTTGCAGAGTTCCAACGAGGAATACACGGGGCGCTCAACAACAGATGAACACATCGCTCGTGCAGAAGCCATAGTGAAGAACAATCCGCGAGTGTCTTACAGGGAGAAAAAGATGGGAATGCAGATAACACAAATATGACGCTCTGGTGAGGAAAATGGATTTACCAATACGACCTGGAATTAGCGATCTGGATCTTTCCAAACGACCTGCCCCCCCCCCCCCCCCCCCCCCGTAAAGATTAAGCTCTATCCAAGTGAGAGATAGTTGCCAAGTGCACATATAGCAACCATTTCACTCCCGGAACAAAAACACTCTCTGCCAACTAGTACCAGAACCTTCAGAAAGAAAGTCGAAGTCAGGGTTGCCTCACCACAACAATGCTCTGTAAAAATAGATGTACCAACCACCAAAGAAAACATTGGGGACTATCGGTATAGAAGAAATCCGGAAGAAACTTTTTCGATCAAGCAACGAACTGTTCTCTCGCACCAACGCATGACCCATTTTTATGTTAAATTTCTACTCCTTTGGAATGGTGTAACATTGCGTGGTTATTTGTCGACATGTGAACCATGTGAAAAGCATGACTGCCATACCATTATAAACATGACAGCTAAAACATGACATGTTAAAAACACTTATTGGAAGACCAGTTACTTCTTACTGAACATTCAGTTATGTAACGATAATGGTGGTGTTCCACCGTTGTTTCTTAACACAAACAGGTTCAATTTACGTTATTATATAAGGCAAATGACAAATGTTATACTTATGAATTGAATTGAACTGAATTTGTTTCTGGCACATCTAACTAGTCTAGTCACAAGTTCTGTTACTTTTTTTTTTTGTAATAGCAACAATGTACTTTATTGTTTTTTTAATTGACTATGGCAAATGATATCCACGTGTCTTCTGTGTAAAATGCACATATCATTTTTCAAATAATTCCCATTTGCCCTGATACAGGACCTAAGTCTACCAGGTCATTCATCAATAGCAGCCCGCATTGTCTCCATGGTAAAATCCGCCATTGGTAACGCCACGAATTGCTTGAGAGACTTAAATTGGGGTGCCTTTTCTTACTGGCAATAATCTCAAGAACTGACCACAATTTGCAATCCAAGCGATTGAGGTCACGGCTGCTAGAGGGCCAGTTTTGGTAGCAGTAAAATTCGGTACATTTTTCTTAAGCCAAGGTTGAGTGGATCTTGCCTTATGGGCTGGTGCACAAACTTGCTGGAAGGTCCAGTACGTATTATCGAAAAAAGTGGTATTCAGGTTTTTCACTACATTCTCAAGGAGGGTCGTTTCTTATAGTCTAGCCGTTGTGTTTAACCCATTTTTGGCAGAAATGTGGCTTTGTGACATCATCGCCCATTCCCGACCAAAACATCACTGAGGCGGGATGACTGCCTCTCTGGATCTCTGTGACCATCTCACGAGCTTTTTTCAGAAGTCCTGGCATACATTCCGTCATTCTAGCGGTTGTAGCTCTCTCTTCAATAAAGAAATTAAAAAAGGATAATTTGTGCCGGTTGTTAGCGTAACGCTCAAGTAGACCTTTATAGTTCAGCTCTCTCTGCTGCTTAAGTGTTGGAGTTAAGAAATATGCAGTACCCCAGCGATAAGCATTCAGCCCAGGGTCTTGTCTGAGCAATCTGGACATTGAACATGAACATTTCCAAGAAATGTTCATCTCACGAGCCATCGCTGTTCGTTTCCGCACTGGATTTCTTCTAATACGAGCTGTCGCTACTTTTACCAATTTCCTGGTCCTCGCATGCGCGGATGCCCCGATCTTCATCGGTCGCAATTGTACCAGTTACATTAAAGAGCTCAATGGTGCGATACGCAAATGTCCTGCTGATTTTCAGCTTCTTAAGAGTCTGAAAACTCTGGCGATTTTCCGACCCCTATGTAGGGTTATCACTGCACGGCGGTTTTTATAGTCTCCGCAATCCATGATGTGCTCACTTAGCTGCAGTTGAAGTGAACAATGTATAAGGTAGCGTTCAGCAGCAAGAGCGTTATCTGATCGCCCGAACATCTGGTACAGTACATAACAAAAGATTGTAACACAACTAGGTACATACAAAATGTATAACAAAATTAGCATAAATCCATTATAATATATAAAATGGGATCGGTGCCTTCAGCAATTCCAGAAGGCACTAGCTACAATACAAGTTTAATAACCCACATATTAAAAGAAATTATAAATCATTGCACTTCACGGCCCATTAGAGATTTTGAACCTATGATCTCTCGAAATTCCAAACTATGGCATAGAGCGGCCACATTATTCTAATATTGCATCTTAAGACACATTTATTTGAAGTTTTGAAGAGTTTTAAAGTAGATTAATCATCACGGTAGTCCAAGCAACAAGGAACCTGAGCTCTAAATGCCAGGAGTGACAAAGTGGAAGGTCGTATATCTGAAGCTGTCTATGAAGCCGTATAAATTACAGCTTCGGCATTGTTAAAAGTAGAGGACAAACAGAAGCGATTCCACTTTCGCTGCCAACTTCGGTAAACTGAACAAAAGAACGATGAATTCATGATTCATGAATATTTAGTAGCAAAGGGGCATTTCGCTCAAACGGGAACATGGTCAAGCGCAATTGTTGAATTTGGTATTGCAAAACCCTTGTGAAATTGTCAAATTTGTCATTCATCATGCCGAAATATTTACAGAAATATTTTCTTTACGGCGGATTCTGTTACCAGACATTCGTACCTGAAGTAATCATTGCCGAAGCCTTTTCTATGGAATTTCTATTGTGTTGGTGCAAAACTGGGTACAAATGTCCACAAAGTTAATCGAACTTGACTCTGTTTGATGTCTGCCTATATAAAACATTATGTTTCACTATGCCATGCATACAAAGAACCTTAAGCAACGGTTACCACAGTATGGCCATGTGCGCCAATCTCGATCAATGCATCGACAGTGGTCACAGTTAAACGAGATAGTTGATCATGGTTAACTTTGACCGCGGGTGCTGCACCGATCAACTCCATTCATTGTGGTCAAGTTACACAAAATGGCAGCCTGTTTCGATTTTCTTGGAGGTATTCAGAACCTGGATTACTTAAATCGGGACCAACGTCAAAACCTGATCATTGTTAAAAGAGTCCTTTTAAAGAGTATGGGGGCAGGAAATTTGAGGAAAGATTCCGGTTATCAAAGGATACAGTGTGATGGCTATTAAATGAAATGACTGTTTCCTACTAACCGCAATCAACCTGTTTCCACTACAAATAATATTTCACACTTCATGACTAACGCAGTTTTAACAAATACTATTTATTTATTTGAAGAGATTTACTCCCTTCATTAGGTTTAGTTTGGGTGTTATTCTTCTTGAACTTGTTCTTTATGTTCCGATTATTGGATTTTTTATCTTCTTTGATATTTGGTGTTTGTATATTCTTCAGCAAGTTAAAGGATATTTCTTTTGATAAGTGATTTAATGCCCTAAAATCATTTCGATGTCTCTTCCCTGCCAGTAACCTTTGTTCTTCAGCTACTAATTTTTGGTATTTGGGGCATAAAAATTACTTATTCTTACAAGCTGTAAACAGGTGCAGCCGGCAGTCCCGAATCGGAGCGAAAAAAAAAAACCGATTGGTTACGATTTTATTAGTAACAATTACTTTAGGCGAATAATTTCCACATCGAGCTAGCCTTGTTAGCTCAGAAGGTTAGAGCGTCGTACTAATGGTTTGAGGGTCGTGGCTTCGATTCCCCAGAAGCAATTTCTTTTCATACTTTCAATCTTTTTTTTATATCTCAGAATAAATAAATGTAACTAGTTTTTTTTAATAATTTTTGTACTATTTTACTATTTTTGTACTATTCTTTATCGAACAAATGTTACTTTTTTCATTGGTTAGGTTAATTCAGTTTAAGTTTAACAAAAAATAATATAACATACAAAAATATTACTAGACAATAAAAACAATTTAACAAAGCATAATAGAACATAAAAATAATTAGTACTTTAGTTTAAGTTTAAGAAAATAACGATGATAATAATAATAATAATAATAATAATAATAATAATAATAATAATAATAATAATAATAATAATTTTCCTACATTATTCTTAATCCAGCAAACTTTACTTTTTCATCCGATAAGTTAGGTTAGGTTTAGTTTAGTTTAAGTTTTAAAAAAAAGGAACATAAAATAAAGTTTTACTGCATAATGACAATAATGTTTATTGTATCGTAACCAGTCGGCGTTCTTCGCTATTGTTCGGGATTGCCAACTGCAGCTGCTTACAGCTTGTAACGTCAAGTTACAAATGAAACATGTTCCAATGTATCAATTTCGTTACAATGTTTGCATATATCATCTTCTTGCAATTGAATTTCTTTTTAAATATAAGCGACATGGACCGTGTTCTGTTACAAAGTGTATATGTCCCTTGTTGGGTAGAAAGCGTTTAAGGAGTAATCTTTTATTTATGGGTGGGAAAACTTCGTGCACTCTTCTGCCTTCTTTAATTTCATCCCATTCTCGTTGCTATATTTGTAATAGACATACTTCGATTTCCTTTTTGCTACTACATTTTTTTTACCAATAATGTCCATAATAATTTAATTATTCTGTTTTTTAAACCAGCAAGAGGTTGTTTTTGAGCGAATTAAATAATCAATTGGCCATATACCCAGGATTGTTAATAGTCCCAGGGTAGTAGGAGATGTAGAAAATGCAACTGTACATGTAACAAATTTGTCTTGGGGAATTGCTTAAAGGGTGTCTAGTATGAATCTCCCATGCCTTAATTGCCCAAACTTTCTCTTCTATAGTTTAATATGGCCGCAAAAATACTATTGTAGTATCTTTTTATTTCCTCAGCTCTACATTAAAGTATTTCTGCCCAATATTGGGCAATTTAAACAATTTTTTCTGTCCTAATTTTTGTCTTCTTCTTATAGTCTTTTAAAGACCCAACATGGGCCTTAGCTTACCGCGACGACCGCTGCGTCCTTTACCTCCATAACACATTATTAGTAGAGTATTGCAGGGGGGCATCCGCACCCCGCCGGTCGCTGTATCACGGCTTACTAGATCAAAGATCGTCACCTCTGCTTCAGGCAGCTCCCCAATTGTCCTCACGAGGCTGGGTAGATCCCATTCCAGACCTCCCTAAGTTAGAATCCGGGCTCCCCGACCTGCAGTCAACAACACTAGCCACTAGACCAAGGAGGTGGACCGTTATTCTTATAGTTTCTTAAAATTTAATTTTTTTTTCATATATATGGCTAAATACTTATTCATCGCTTGTGTTTTTATGTTGGCACTGATTATTTTGATAATTGCTCCCTTTTTAAATTTATTTTTAAAATCATATATTATGATTTATGAGGAGCTATTTCGAACTTCATTTGTACACCAATTATTAATTTGATTAGTTGTTAAATTAGATCTCTCTTCAATTAATAATCGTCCGCGTATACTCTTTTACTATCTAAATCTGTATTGGAAACTTATATGGAACCCTTATGATGTTAGATGACATCCAGTGTTAGAATTTAATCAACTGAGCACTTTCGACTGGACAAGGCACAAGGTCGCCATCATATTCTGCTTGTGTTAAAACCAGTTTTATCCCAGCTGCAGCAAACACAATGGTAACAAGACCGGAAATATTCATGTGTTCCTGCAACTGTGCATACAAAGCCTCTGTGTGTACAATCGCCCATTCATTATGCAGCTCGCTGTTCCACTGAGGCCATCTCTCTTCCTAATGAGTTGCAACTGTCTGCCTTTTGTTAACACAATTCAAAAAATTAATGGCGACTGAGCTTTCGCTTTTTTTTTTTTTTTTTTTAATCGGATGATTATAGCACTGTGTAAGTTATTGTATCTAAACCTCATTATTTCACTGATGTTCAGAATAAAGTGTACGTTTTCGGTACATAGAAATTGACCTTGTATTCAGTTTTTTTAACGTCATCCAATCGCCAGAGATATTAACCGAGTGCTATTTACAGCTTTTGTTTATAGCTGAGCGCAGCGTGTGCTGGGCAAGACCATATCGGTAGCTTGTCACAACAGACAGTTTCCGTGGCTGCAAGCGACAGTCAGTCGTAGTTTGCTGTTATGAGTGTAAGCACCATTTCTGTCTTTGTGTAGTTACTTATAACTCAATTCGCGGCTAAGGGCAGGTTTCCCAAACAATGGTTCGCGAAATATTGCAAAGAGTTCACCAAAATTTCACTCTAATAGCTGATTTTAATTTTCTTATTCTAATGATGCAATTAATTACAGTTAACACTAGAAATATCGAACTATGGCCACATACTGATCTTTGAAATGAGGCATGTGTTTGAATATTTAGTGACAGAGGCCTTGTGATTCGAGACTTTATATAGCTTTTGTGGTTCTTTACTTCGAAGCTCTGTGCCGCCCAAAGCAAGCACAACCTTCTCACTGAATTTCAAATGAAAGTGTAAGTTAAGCGAGGTTTAAAATAATGATACTACCCTGTAAATGTGTTAACTTAAGCCTAACTGGAACTCTGTAACTATATAAAATATTTCAATATCAACAAAAATCTCAGTGTTTAGTTTAGAATACAATGTTCTTAAAATTTTCATGCCGATTGCTTTTTGACCAAGTGTCACCAATGGCGGCACACATGCTGCAGATAAAGTTCATACCTTCATCAAAATTTGATACACCCGTTAACGTAAAATGCCCACAGTTTCAGCAACTACATTAGCTGTTAATCGGCGATTCTCCAGTACTATTATGTACTTTATCAAAAAATTCTGGTTTTGCGGCAGATTTTTGACGTTCATTCGTTTAAAATCATTTGACTTAAAGTTGTGTCCAGTCAGGTAAGTTTTGAATTTCGGGAACAGAAGGTGATCCGAGGAAACGATATCAGGTGAATATGGTGGACACGGAAGTATTTCAAACTCATGGACGCACTGTCATTGTAAAACAACACCTTTTTGGCTATTTCCGTACGTTTTTTCCGCAATCGCTGGGTTCGGCCTCTCTAAAAGTGATTCGCAGTATTCTCCAGTGATGATTTTACCATTCTCCAAGTAGTGAATTAACACATACCCACCCCCCAACAGTCATTACCTCTCGAGCGGATGGAACGTGTTTCGCCTTTTTATTTCGCCCATAGTCACAAAACGGCGTTAAAATCTGTTTAATTCTTCTTAAACGCTTCCAAACCATCGGCAGATGTTCGCATGCGATTTCCCTTTTGCTCCGGAGTGAGCAGATGCGGCACTAATCTTGAGTAAAGTTTTTTTTCTTGTGTAATTCATTATGCAGAATGAAATGACCCGTTCAGTTGAGTTGCCTCTGCAAACTCGCGCACTTTCACTCGTCTGTCAGTCAAAACAATATCATCAACTTTATCGATGATTTCTGGCTTCAAAGCTGATTTTGGAGCTCCGGGACGTGGTGCGTCTTCGATGCTTGTTCTGCTACGCTTAAATGCATTCACACAAAGTCAGACGTTTCAAAGGAAGAATATGCAACATCCAATATACGCCAAATACACTCATTTATTTCCTTTGCTGTTTTCCCTTCCAGTAAAAAAGAACTGAAACACACCACAAATTGCAACCTTATCCATTTTTCACTGTCACTCCAAACACTTGTGTTAAATAACTGCCAAGCAATGAATTAACACCAGAATGCCTTGTGACTATGGGATATTGAAACAGAGAAAGGAAACTTTATAACCACGTTGTAATGCCTTGTATAGAACCAAACCACGTTTGTAGCATCATTCCGTGTTCGGATCGGATTAAGGTCTAAAGCTTTTTTCATATGACGTAGAATTGTTCGGGGGGATGCCCAGTTCGGCTGAGCGTTTTCGTTTATTGATTTTACTGCCCCATAGATGCCTGCCAGTTGTTGCAAGTTTCCAGAAGCGAAGCGTGGATATTTATACGAGTAGACCGAGAAATGGAATGTCGAAATTAATGTAAAATCTAACTTATCTAAATATAACACAATAAATATCTCTGAAATGTAATCATAAGTATTTCTTAGGTTAAAATTAGGGCATTTGATTGTAATAATGTAAGTGCTTATTAAATTATATGCAAAATTAAAACATAAACGAACAAGCCCATAATCCATCTCTTTAAACCTGTTTGTATATCGTGTTAAACTTCCGCCGCAAATATTTCTGAAATGGGAGGTGCTGTTGATGTGCTGCTTTCACAGAATTGAATCTCAGAGAGGGGCTCATGATTGCAGCCGATGCACAGATATTAATAATTATTAGAATAAGTATTTCTTCAATAAAGAAACTTTTTTTTTTTAAATTGACAATGCCTATTGATATCAAGAAAATAAAACTAGAGAAAATTAGAACGTTAATGGCGTTTTTTTTTTTTTTTTTTTTTTGCACGATTGTAGTGCATGCAAGTAGTTTACGAGTTATAATAATATGAAAATTTTAAAATCTTCAGTTATCTGCTCCATTTAATAGTTTAGTTACTAAGCTAAGAGGTTCGTATGTTTGTTGGGACATCCTTGCCAGTACTTTATGACAGTTCTTGAAGTAGAGTGTGCTGGAAGATGGTATTTTAATGCTGAAAAAGTCACATGGAGTGTAGGAAAAATGATGTTCTTTCTTGTGTTAAGTACGCTGAAATATACCCCAAAAGATGTGTTACGCTCGTCTTCATCGATTGTTTCAAAATCATTGGATTGGATGAAGGAGAGCTGTACGTTGGCCTGCCCGTTCACCAGATTTGACCCCTTTAGACATTTCTCTGTGAGGAAAGCTAAAAGACACTGTCTACAAGTACATACTGACTACACCAGAAGATATGAAACGGCACATTACAGCTGCCTGTTTTGAAACTTCTGCTGAAATGCTGCAACATATGCAGCAATCTTTACATGACAGATTGGACACTTTTATTGTAACTTGTGGTCATCATTTTGAACACAACTTGTGACGAGTTTTCGTATTTCTTAAGAGAGTGCTGATATACGGTATAGTAAAAACTACAAGTGTAAAATGCAACAGTTTTGCCTTGGAAATTGAGAAAGCAAAAATAATCACACACACAAGAACTAAATAAGGAAAGTAAACTTATGAATATCGTAGCCTATAACTAAGCAGTTAAATGGAGCAGACAACTGCAGACTTTTAAAATATTCATATTACTATAGCTTAGAATCGTGCAAAAACACCAATGACATTCTAATTTCCTCTAGTTTTATTTTCTTGATGTAAATAGGCATTGTTCCATTTGAAAATATGTAACTTTTTTCAAGAAATACATATTTAAAAAATTAATAATATCTGTTCATGTGTTGCAATCATCTAAACTTCATTTCTATTAAAACAACACCTGCCATTTCAGAAATATTTGCGGTGCAAGTTTTACGTGATTCACCCTGTGATTCTATCGCATTGGTAGTCATTGTTAAGTGCTCTTCACAACTACTTGCACAGAGTGTAGTAGACTTATAGTCTATCCTGTTCATAGGTGCAATAATCTCGTTCCATTTTGGGATATTTTGTTTTTGCTACCGAAATCGATGCTTCCAAACACCTGCGTATACATGTAAAACCGAATCTTGATTGCCATTTGCTAACACTTACAAGGAATACAAGATTTTTGGTTCATTTCTCAATGATAAGTACTAACTATAGTGTATATTGAATTGTTCATTACATTTACGAATGCGCGTTCATAACACTGTCAGACAGTAATAGAAGCTTCCTAACATGACCTTCTCTATGTATGTAGTGGTTGAAGAGACAGATTGTAACCTAAGCCGCGAAGGTATGTGGCTTTCGAACAAACCAATATCAGATTACTTGGTTTCTTCTCAACCGAACATGACAAATGTCTTACAACGCACAGCTTGACTGTCGTTTGTTAATGTCTAAAGATCTTGTAAGAGCCTCACGCAGGAGTTTAAAATACTTCACATAAAGCAATTGTGGCTGCACATATCCCATCACTGTTAACGCGCGAATTACAATGTATGTACGGAGTCATCGGAATTTTTGTTTATGTCAAACGCCGCGACTTGTATACTATTTTAGAACATTTTTGTCGGTCTTGGTGGTGTAGGGGTAACCATACTTGCCTTCTAAACCCAAGATCGCGTATTCGATCCCGGAAAGGATCGATGAATTTTTTTGGGCGTAAAAATTCTAAGTACGGCTTCCTTCGGAATGGAAGTACAGCCGTGGATCCCGCTTCGTACATTTACGGCAAGCTAAAGAGCCTTAAGCCTGAAAGAAGAGGCCTCTAAGCAAAAGTTGTCGGCCGTTTCATGCCCTGAATTGAATGGGACGCTAATGACCTGAGATGTTAAAGAGCGTCCGTAAATAACACAAATCAACAGAACATTTTTCTTCTATACATCACAACTGAATGTTCCCTCAGACTTGAAAACATTTAATAGACTTTTCCAGCACTTGAATTGCCTAATGGAACTGTAACCATTGAAAACTAACCGTTCTTACACAGCACGAAAGAAATGGTTCATAAATTACAAAGTTATGTGTGATATGAATGAAGTAAAAATATGTATTGCAAAAGATATTAATGACTTGGCAAACAATAACTTATAATATTACTCAAATTAATTTAACAGTTAGATTATCATAATATTACTGTATTTATAGTTCTGTTGTGCAGTCCACGGCCATATTGGATGCGCCTTGAATTTATTGTGAGGGCAAAAATAGAACTTATTTTATTTATACTAGCATACAATGTAGAATCACACTTCTTTTAACATTTATGAAGAATTTAAAATATAATACGCACACTTCTGGTGTATTTGTATTTAATATTAATTTTTGCTAAGTATACACAATTTACTACTTAGTCAACCCACCATTGGAAGCTACTAAGGCTTTGGTCCGCCTTGTCATATTGTTATTGCATGGTTGTATTCTCTCTTGCATCTGTGGATGATACCAAACTTGGGATTACCTTCTCAATAAGCCGGGTTTTTGTTGTGATCACTAATCACTTCCTTCTTCACCAGATGCAAAACTTTCTCAATGGGATCCATCTGATGAATCTCTCGGCTAGGACAACAAAGGTAATTCTTTTTTTACATAAAAGCTAAAGCTATCACAGATTAGGCATACAAATAAACATTCTCTTAGTTGTGGTAGCAGCCTGCTTCTCAACACCACCTTGGTTCTGGCGCATTGTCTCTTGAACAACACATAGATATCCAGGGCATTTGCCACTGATAACGGATGAAATCATGACTTTGGGATGTTTTACAATCTGCAAAACACAATCTGACTTTGCCGTCGCACAAACTAAGCTTTGTTTGCCGAATTTCAGAAGTGTTCCCATCGCTAAATAGTGGGAAAAGCCAAATGATAATTTCCTTTAAAGGAGGATTATATGTCATAAATTTGTTTTAAATTTAAATTTGCAGATTTACCGATCGACAGAAGTCAAAAGTTTCGTCCTTGTGATCCATTGCACTCAAGACCTTTTGCAGTCATAGCAGCGGTTAGCTTGGGCTTGCGGGTAGGTCTGCGTGATCTTAAATTCATTTCTTTAGGACGCCATTGTATTCAAGAATTTAATTCGTTTTGCGCTAGAAAACAGGTTTACCTCACAAATCTTTTTCAAGCAACTACCCTATGGGTGAGAGTTGGTTTTCAGCCACGTTTTATCCTCCTTCGAGGGCATCATTTCATACCTAATTCAATTTTCTTCTTAATTCGCCTTACAGATGTTTCAGATACTCCGAACTTCGAGAAATTTGTCGATTTGAAAAAGCATTTGTTAACCAGTGATTTTACCTCTACAACCCTTTCAGGTGTCAAACCACACGATTTGTCACTTTTCTTGAAAGTAGCACATTGATTTGTTTTAGGGACGCTCTTTAACATCTCAGGTCATCAGCGCCCCATTCAATTCAGAGCGTGAAACGGCCGATATATTTTTCTCAGCGGTATCTTTTTTCAGGCTTGAGGTTCTTTTTCGTGCCGTAAATGTACGACATGGGACCCACGGCTTTACTTCCCTTCCGAAGGAAGCCATACTTAGGATTTTTACACCCGAAAAAAATCCATCGATCCTGGCCGGGATTGAACCCGCGATCTTGGGATTAGGAGGCAAGTATGGTAACCACTACACCACCGAGACCGACAAACAGTTACAGGTTTCCATTTAGAATGATTGTTAGTGATCACAGAATACTAAATTTCACACTTCAAACCATAAACAAACTGACAAATTAATAGTATTATAGTAACTGATGTTTGTTTAATAACAATGTGAACTCTTATCAGCATGAGGCACCATAACTAACGAGTTATGTAGAAAACAATGATCCCCTATAATGTTCAGTGAGGGATAAGAATGATAAAAGCATATAATACATTAATTTTAAAAATTTAGGGTGCGTGTAATAATATGGCCAGGGACTGTTTAAGCATCGTTATAGAGAATGGAACAAAAATACTGGGCCATTTTTTTAGGGGGGGGGGAAGATTCTCACAAAAAAAAAAAAAACAAGAGAAACAAATAGCATAAACATATGTCTGGAAATGTCTGGTTTGTGAATTATTAATGAAATATTGAAACATTCAACGCGTTTCGAGGTAAGGCCCAAGAGTTTAAATATGTTAAAATAATAATTAGCTTTTTCAAACAATCGAGTGATATCGATTCAAGTCAATCTGCTTGGAGTCTTGTTTACATTTACAATTTGTGTACATTCATGGTTAGTCATTTTCTTCCGTTTTACTTGTGCTGCAGTTCAGTTATATTTGAGCAGCTAACCATGGCAGGATATCCATATCGTGAGCAGGCAGATATGATTTTTATGTACGTTCGCACGAAATGGTAATGGACGCGAGGTTGCAAGGCTGTGTGAGGCGGCCTTCCCAGAACGAAGGCAGCTGAGTCGTAAAATTCTTCCTGCAGTTTATCGCAGAATTGCTGAGACAGGATATGGAACACCACAAACTGCAGACCGAGAAAAACCGCTCGTACGGCTGTTCAGAAAGAACTAGTTCTACAGTGTTTTGAAGAAAAACCTGTATCAGCACAAGACAATTGGCAGATGTCAATACTGCATATAGGATACTCAATTAACAGCTTTTGTTTCATTATCATCATCATCCTCGTGTTCAGGATCTTGCTATTGTCTCTCCATAGTTCACGCCTTCTTCTTACTCTTCTGCTCCTCTCCTCCTCCTCCTCCTCCTCCTCCTCCTCCCCCTCCTCATGTTTTCTCAGGGACATCGGAGAAATATACCAGCGCTTCACAGTTTGAACCTCCGGCAAAAATTCATGATGAGTATTATCCTGAATGTAGAAGAGCGTTTAGACGTCTGGCCTGACCTAACGAGGTGTTTGAGCCTTGGTGAAGATTTCTCAAACCAAAGTGATGATTAGCCTTTCGTCTCTACATCATAGTCATTGACACACGTTTTATTAACAGCAGAGCCCGGAAGTTAGGTAAAATGCCTTTTCTATCTGGGTGGATATATTTCAAAGTCAAACAGAAATGAACTTATTTCCGTACTTTGTTGTCAGTAGGGCCCGTTTTTATTTTGACTCACTTTTTTGTTTTCATATTTTGGTTACTGTTGCCTATTTTAAGGTTGAAAAACTTTGTTTGCATGTTTTGGATCGTTAAGTAGTCGTCTCTGCGATTATTTATATACTTTAAAAAATACAAAGTAATTCAATATTTCGAAGCGAAAAAAAAAGTTTTAAAATTAAATGGCATGTTCACCTCACAAAAACATCTATTGAGAATCTTGTTATACATTTCTTTTCGAGCAGTCAAAAACTTTCTCCTCCACCCGATCACTTAAGCTCTAGCTCTAGCAAATAGCAGAATCTTCATTAGCGAAAGGAAAGCACGGTTACCTCGGGCATACGAATACCAAGAAATAGAGGGGATGAGGGAAGTACTGTAGTTTTGAATAGCCCTGGCAAATGACCTTGTATCGATCTGCCTCGGGCAATTCTAATAAATGTGTGAAGTAGGTAACTCCTCAATATAAGCGTAACAAACAATGGCAAGCGAGAAAGATGAGAGCGGCACAGCTGTGCAATAAATCGTCCCTACGATGTGTTCATTACGGAAGTAAGGGAAATACTAACCTGATTTCCCCATAATCGGAAGATCAGAAATGAACTCGTCCAGAAACCAATGCACATCTTTTGCTCATTCGCCAGGACTTACTCAAAACTACTTTACATTGTGTTGATCAACATTTCTATATGTTCTGAAAGGTGAATGTTCTGTTGTAACTGCATGAGTTCTTCCGAAATATCTTGTTTTAAATATGCCCCAATCACTTCAGTGGAAGTAGAATTTTTTTTTTTTCCATGATAAAAAACATTTTCTCTGAAAGCAGCTGACTATGACAGTTGATATCTTGAAAAAACATCATGCTGCTTGTAACCAAGAAACTAAGCACTTTAATTATGTGATAGAGAAATTGTTAAGTATCTTAAATGTCTATTTTCAGTATGTCAAGTGTCTTTTTCCTTCCTATTTAACCAAAATAAATGTCTGACTTCCGGGCACTAATCATCAGTGATCGTCCTATTTATAAAAGTTGCATCCAAAATTTTTAACTGATTGTGACAGGATGGTCTTTCTGTTGTATCAACAATCGAGCGACTAACTTCGCTGCAACGAGATGCATACCACGATGTTTTTTTCTGCACATAAGCTTTCTCTATGAAATATTACACTTTTTGGTAATTTCTCGAACACTCAGGGTTAATGACCATTAATGGTGGCTGCATGAGCGTTGTCAGTTCACGTGGCTGGCACCCGAACGCGAATCATTAGCTAGAACTCCCAACCATTTTTAATCCGCATATACCCTTTGAGTCGCAGTATTCAAACAACATAAAAATTTCTTTCATCATTTCGTGAGTCTCCGTAAGGGATTTATGAAGTTTCACGCAAAATTAAAGTTAATGAGTCCGCAATCTCAATAATTGTAGAACACTCACAACATTGTTACAAAGAATGTAGAGCGGCAAACCGAAGGCGTCCTATCAAGATCAGGGTTATCAGTGCTACCAAACACTTTTTTGCTGCGACATTTCTTCGGCGCAAAATTTTGAAAGTTTCACATTTACTTTTACAGACCTCGTTTGTGAAACCAGAAATCCTGATACTAAATACCTTGGAATTTAACAGTTCCACTAGTTACTATTTTCCTTGTACCGTTGTCGCACGAAAACACTTTGCGATCGAAATTTGAGTGTTCAGCTTTCTAGGTACTGTTACGTGAGAGTGGTTAACGTGATTTTCGAGTTAATGTATTGGCCAGTACATGTTTTAAACGCTTAAGGCATTAATACTCCCTTCGGGGAGAGTGCAACGTTGTCTCTCTTCTGAGCTGTCGCAGTAATAGGACGTAGGTTAAAGTTTCCGGGAAATGGACTGCTTACCGTTTCCTCTTACAAATTCAAAGGGCGTTTCTTGCCAGCTAAGGTGACAGATTTGTTGTAGGATTTTGAATTTACTTTGTCTGTTTATAGCATGTTGCTTGGGTAGTTACTGGTCCTTAATGTTTTTTTTTTTTAATGGTTTATTTATGGACGCGCTTTAACAGCTCAGGTCATCAGCGTCCCATTCAACTCAAGGCGTGAAACGGCCGACAAATTTTGCTCAGAGGCCTCTCTTTCAGGATTGAGGTTCTTTTTCGTGCCGTAAATGTACGACACGGGACCCACGCTTTACTTCCCTTCCGAAGGAAACAATACTTAGGATTTTTACGCCCCGAAAAAATACATCGGTCCTGCCCGGGTTCGAACCCGCGATCTTGGGTTTAGGAGGCAAATATGGTAACCACTACACCACCAGGACCGACTGTCCTTAATGTGATAAAGGATTGGTATCACAGAGCTATTCAGGTGTTAATGGACTTGCGTGTTATCTGCTTAATTGTATGTGTAATTCTGCCTGTTACTAGGAGAATGTGCAGTTTGCAAGTCCGGTTAAGTAGTTTTCTTTGTTTGTCATTTTTGAAGCAATTTCGTAGAATCTGGGACCTTGCATATTTTTAAAAATGATAATAGGATTTAAAGGCTCGTTGTAAAAAGTTTTATTTCTTGTTTATGTTTGAATATATTCTATGCAAAATTTAATAACTTCATGTGCAATACAAACTTATGACACATACACATTAACAAGTGCGCGTTCTATGGATTCTCTGCGCTTTTAACTTTTATTTTGCGCGCGTAATTGTGCCGTCAAAATAAAAGTTGTTCAAAAAGTCCTTATGCAACCTAATGGGAAAATTATTTATTTTACAGATTTTTTAATAGTGTTTAATACGCGTTCTAACTTCTGAGTTTAGAGTACCTTCCGGGATTCGCCATTTATAAGGGCTGAGGAAAATCTGAGGGGGAAAAAAAGTCAGTCAGGGAGGGAGGACGATCCGGTGGGAATCGAATCCCAGACCTCCTACTCATGAGTCCGCCCCTTAATGACCTGTGCCACCTGTGGCGATCTTACAGTCGTTACTGGAAATGGTAGCCATATGTGAAATCGCATGCTTTCTCTTTCTCTCTCTCTCTCTCTTTCCCAAGTGCTAAAGAAAAGAGCAATCGTGATGTACACGAAAGCATATATTCATTATCACGTAATACATCCATTCCAGCATTTATGTTCGGATGCAGGAGGCCTACACAGACAAGTCGGAATAGACGTTCCTAACAAAAGCTTCATCAAGACACTGTACAAGTTCCAGGAGACAGGGAATGTTGAGAAGCGGTATTAACAGAAGAAACTGCATATGCTGTGAGTTCCAAGAAGTGAGTGCAACGCCATGCAAGCCAGTCCGGTCTCTCATTAGCAGTGCCCACAGGGCTTTGCACAAATATTTGAAATTTAAACCCGATAAAATCCGCGCCGCCCAGCAACTGCACTACACAGACCTGGAAACTCGACAAGAGGCATGTTTCCATCTCGACGGATCTGTAAATGCTCAAATTTTCAAAACCCACATGCACGGCAGGAGATGCCTCTGCACTCACAGAAAATCGCTGTGTGCTATGTCACTTAGTCACATCTTCATTACATTTTTCGAACAGACAGTGAACAGTGACCGCTATGTTACAATGGTGGAAGAATGTCAATTATCATTATCAGCAGAGAACTTGGAGAACACGAGGTTTCAACAGAACAATGCCACAGCCCAAATACTGCGTTACTTGAGAGAGTGCTTTTTTCGAACGACTGATTTTAACACCTCCTGACTTCTTCTTGTACTTATATCAAAGGGTGCTGTCTACGTTATTCATCCGCATAGTATTCCGGAATTACAAGCGAATATTCAGAAGTGTTCGGCAATATGATTAAACGCGTCCACTTATGTGAAGAAGAGAGCGGCGGCCGCTTCGATTATTTACTGTAAAATAAATAGTTTTTCATAAGGTTGCGTGACTTTCTGAACGCCCTATTGTATAAAAAAGCTGGCTAGAGCTATAGGCTATAAAAACTAACAACTAACATAGGACGTGAAACCCCGTTTAGCTGAAAAATAATGTTTATAGTTAAAAATGTGCACTTTTATTTTACTTTATTAACAAAGCAGTAAGAACAAAACTTTTCTCTCAAGGCAACTTAAATTAGAAACTGGAAAAATTTGGCGATAAAATTAATCTTCTTTGCATTTTGCTTTAATTTGAGTATTTTTCTATAGCATAATTAGTTAAAATGTAAGAAAGCATTGATTTGAACAGCTAAATATTAGGATTGTGGCAATTTGAAATATCTTCTAATAATGTATTTTTTCCCTCCAAGCAGTACTATCAGGCGAACAAAGATATCAGTGATTAATTTCTATCTACAAAATAATCTCCTGTTGTCAATGCTGCAAGATGAAACGCACAATATCTATTTGCTTGAAGAACAAATATGGAAAAACAAACGCTATTTACATGCATTTTACAGGTCATATAGAGTTACATATACATTAGCAATATTTGAAAATAACGTCTCAAGTCATAATTACATGTTCCCCAACTCCTACCTAGCTCATTCAGCGTGTATATTCACAGTCACCCAATGATATTCAGTGTCAACCTCTTCCTGTATAGAGAGATGTCAACGTGGAAAGACAAATGTTCGGTTATAGCACCATGGCCCGTCTTTCGTGCATGTATGTATTCATTTATATTCTTCCAAATATCACTCCCCTACTTCCCTTCCCGTGTTGAAATATCCTGATGTAAACACACACGTGCAGATGAAAGGAAGTGGGATGATGTGCTGCAACACGATGTAGTTCTCGTTCTAAGTCATGGCCGACTCTAATATTAATATTGCGCAAATAAGGTCGGCCGTGCATCAGCTGATTTATCCTTAGGTCAAACTCCTTTTTAATAATGTTGTACTCTAAGTCGCATGACGGCATGGTCTTATTGCAATAATGCCATAACAATTATGATGATAGAACATATGTAACAATCGCTATATATATATATATATATATATATATATATATATTTATAACATAATTTACACAAATAAATTATAACGTAATTACATCGATATATACGAGAAATAAGTCGTAAATCATGGTATTGTTTTTTTCCATTGAACAAGGGACAAGACGAAAAATGTAAGATATACGATTGAAAGTGTACGGATGTACTTTCGTTGCGCGTCTCAGCGCGCTCCGAATTTCAGTTAATAACCGACAGTGGTCAGGAATGGCAACGCTATGTGACAATATTGAAGAAGCTCAGGTCCGAAAGGATTCATACCGTATTCAGTAGCAACACAACGCCCGCCAGTACACGAGTCGCGAAACACAAGAGGGGTTGCAAAGCCTGCATTTCACGGATGTTCTACCACAACCATCGTACAGCCCTGACTTAGCACCTTGCGACTTTTACCTCTTCTGGAAGATGAAAGAACACCTAAAGGTCTTCACTTTCATTCCGACGAGGTGAAAGCTGCCATTAGAGACTGGTATCAACAACAACCACCGGATTTCTTTTCCGGTTGGTTTGCCCGACGAGTTGACGCAAGTGCGTAGAACGGATGGACACTATGTCGAAAAGTGAATAGTTTATTACTTAAAGCAAATATGCAGCTTTCAGATACAACGAGAAGTTTGAAAATTGGTTTACAAACAGAAGTGTGGTGGTCATGGAGGCATTACTTTCCAATCTCTCCTCATATAGGCCCATGTTCTGAGGTTCCTCTCCACATTCGGCAATTTATAACTCAGAACATCCTGGAATATTACTTGTAATACAGTTAGCAATCGAAGTTGGTAGTTTTGAACTGTTAACTCCTATTAACAATAATACGGAAAACATTTTGAAATATTGACACAGACGTCTAAAATTAGATAGTAAGAATATACTTGAAGAGTGTCTTAAGTACCAAAGAGATGTAGTGGGAAGGGAGAGTTGGTTTGGGGAGGTGGAAACTGTTAAAAGAAATTGGAATGGGGGATTTGTGACGACTGGGTGAAAGTAACGTCAGTAGAGTGAGTGAGGCAGAGGGTAAAAGATATAGAGAAGCAAGAGATTGGGCTAGCTTAGAGGATAAAAATTCTTTAGATTTATATAGAATAGTTAAATGAAATTGGGGACAGGAGAAATATATAGATAATTGTGAATAATTCGGAAGAACTGTAAAGAAGGATGCATTATGTGTGAGAAAATGGATAATGCGTTCCACTGACTAATAGAATGGAGGATAGTATCTGGTATGAAAAATTGGAACATGATATAGTGGCAATTAAAATATCAGAAATGAGGCCAGAGAAAATAGACAAAATTGGGACATTCTTACGGAAAAGGTGATTTATTGTGGGGGGAAGGGGCTTCTTTACTATACATATAACCTGATGATTAAGGTATGAGAGAGCCTTAGTTTTATTTGTTTATTTATTTAAATTTAACTGTAATGTTGCTTGCTGAAATAAATCCATTCACTCTTCATTAACAACAGTATTACGAAGTATCATAAGCTGATGCAATAATAACGACAACACAATTCATATCCAGTATTCTTTTAAAAAGACTGCTTAATATTATGATGGTACCTTTTTTTTTAATTTTCGAGAGTTGAAGAAACTATGAGAGATACTGGTTGATGGGTAGTGTCAGCATATGGGGCTTGTAGAGCCGCGGGTTTCATTCATCTTTGCACGTAAAAGCGTTCATAAAGGCTGAGGTGATTCAAGAACCGCTCCCCATCTTTTCTTATTCCACTTTTTATCTTCAGAAAATAACCCGTGCATTATTTTAGGGCGTTTCTAAGCGCTTAATTATTTCCTAGAAAAAAATCGTGACGTTTATGAAGTTAAAAATAAATTACGATTACTGAACGATAAAGTTCATTATCATTAATTTATAGCCTGGAATCGCCTCTTTAAAAGTCTCGCAAGCACGCACGCACGCACGCTCGTCATCTGTTTTTCCGCATGCAAAGCAAGTGGACTGCCCAATTCCGCGCGCAGTTAAAGCGCACCGTGGTTATTTCTTACAGCGATAAAATCTCTTTTCGAGGAAACGAGCGCTCTTTCAAACTGAAATGAACGTTATTTTCTTCTTTTTTTCACGATGTGCGGAACAAATTACGTGAACGTAACCGCTCTTCCATTAATTGTACCCTTAAAGATTGCACCCCTCCCGGTCCCTCTCTAGCCACGCTCGCTCGCCCTTACCAGCGTGTCCTCTGAATCTTTAACAACTTTGAAAATCGATGAATTCGCTTGCTTTACGTGTTACCAAGAGTTAATGTCACCATGCACTCCGGGACGTTAAGTAACACGGTGATGTAGGGGCTTGCTGGGTTTTGCGTCTGAAACACGCCGAAGTTTTTTTTGATATACCCAAAAAAAAACACAAATAATTTTCAAAACACTTTCAAGTTTTTTTCATAGTATTTACCTTTGACATTAACACATATTCGCATTCTCTGAAACCACTTAGTAGAGTTTCAATAACGTTCACAGATATGCATCAACTGCTTGCTTCATGGTTCGATGAAAACCGACGCTTACGGAACACAGGAAGTCACAGGAAAACTGGGTGGAGATAGTAGAACTAGAACACTCTGTTGGCTCAAAAATTCTGCGTTTACTGGTTCAACAAGAGATGTCCTTTTTTTAACCCTGGGTTGTTGATTTGGTTTATTTCCGGACGCTCTTTAACATCTCACATCTTCAGTCTGTGGGGCCTAAGTAGTAAAAACGGGCGTAAACACAATTAAAAAAAAAGCGTCCCATTCAGAGCGTGAAACGGCCGATAAATTTTGCTCAGAGGCCTCTTCTTTCAGGCTTGAGGTTCTTTATCGTGCCGTAAATGTACGACACGGGACCCACGGCTTTACTTCTCTTCCGAAGGAAGCCCTACTTAGGATTTTTACGCCGATAAAAATCTATTGTTCCTGTACGGTATGTACCCGCGATCTTGGGTTTAGAAGGGAAGTATGGTTACCACTACACCACCAGGACCGACAACCCTGGGTTGTGCCCTTTTTCATTTCTTTCAGAAGGCAGGTATGTTAGATAATTCTGCAGTGATGGTATGAAGGGGAAAAAATACAATTGGCCGCTTTCCAATTTAATGACAACTTTTTTTCAGAAAAACGATGTAATCATTTTTCCCCAACAGTATGGTTCCTTCTCAATAAGCTGATGGCTGTTCCTCTACTCTATGGCCCCTTTTCAATTTGTTGATCGATTATTTTTTGAGAAAAAAGAGACAATTATTTTTTCCCCAGCCCAGCAGCTTCCATATAGTCTGAGGTCAACCGCAATAACAATTAAAATAATATGTTAACAATGCAGAAAGTGTTATTTTTGTAGCTACAGACTATAAAACAAGGAGCTAAATCACTATACTAGTAAATGAAACGTTTAAAAATCGTTGTAGCTAAATGAAGTTTAGCAAGTTGGCAACGCTCGCCGGCTTGCGCTTCCTCCTGAGTTGCAATGAACGACACACATTTCTACCCACCCTAGGACGCCAACTACCCGATTCTCAGTAATCATTGTACTTGCTATATCCAAGAATAAAGCAAGCGTCTACCGTTGCCATGGCAAACGTTTGAAACAGGTTGCAATTGAAATTCATTCTGACAGGATTGGGTTGTACTAGAGGATACAGGTGTTAGAAGCGCGCTGTTACATAAACACTTATCTCAGTGTTTAAGTTTTTAAAAACGGAAAAGAATGAAATTAATAGCAATGCATATACTGAATAAAAGACTGATGCAGGTAACTGTACCTAAAGAGTACGAGTACATCTCGATATGAGGGCTGTTTATGGAGATTACACCCATGACCATATGCGCGAGAATAATACAGTAAAAGATGCTGTTGCGGGTTTGCGCATTTCAATCAGTCACAGAGCTCAGAGACGGTTCAAATCTTCCAACTGCGATTGAATTGCAAAGAAAACGAGACTACAGATAATGTCTTACACAATATCATGGCCACAATGTCAAAAATCGCAACGGGGGAGAAACAAAGAATATATATGCATAAGTGTTGCCAACAAACATGGACTAAATTACCATCAATTTAATAAAATTTCCCATTTTTTTCGCCAAAGAAATTTCGAACTCGCAAATTATTCCCACTAATTAAAATGTACGAATAAATATACATATTTTGAATAAGTAATTTTAGAGCAGGTTCTTGTATGGTTAGAGTATTAGGTTAGTCATAAACTGGTTGCAGAGAAAGGAAGCGATTTCATTTCCGCAGTACAACACAGAATTTCTTTTCGATAAATCATAAGATCTTGACTAAGATGCATGGATCTGCAATATACACCTCGCATTACCCAGTAGACGCGGCCTCCTTGTTTTCCATCAGTGGTACGGCTGGAAATGTGAGTAGGACTAATTATATCTCCGCTTTAAAACTATTTTAAATGTCCCGCTTTTTGGATTTTAAAATATGGGATCCCTATTATAGAGAAGCAAAAAGGGTTAAGGTAGAATTTGCGCTCCAAAGTCAAATGTGGTGCTTTTGAGTTTAAAGAAGTCGTAAAGCCAAGTTTTAAGAGCATTTTCGTTATCAAACGAGGATTGTTCGATAGGGAGCGGGAAAGGTAGAAGGAAACGTCGGGCAGCAAATTCAGGAGATCATGTTAGAGGGATTATAGCGTGCATCAGTGTGTTCTAGGAACACTTGATGCAGTCTTCCCAGTTCTGTCCTTAATTTGTGGCCGTAACGCGTCTGATTTGTTGGCAATAAATGTCAACAGTGAAGGTTACAAAACCATGAAGCAATTAGAAGTACACGACCTTCTTTGTCCTTCTGTAGATGATCACCAGCTTTTGTACGGGGAGTTGCTCTTTCGTTAGAACTCAACAATTCTTTTCTGATGGCGTCATATAGCACCAGTTGTAATTTTTAATGGAGTTTAACGCCCGTTTTAACTACTGAAGCACCACAGGCAGTGGACACTGATGATGCATGAGATGAAACGATAAATTGGGAAAGGATTTTTTAAGGAAGGAAACGTTCCAGGCCTAAGTTTAGGGTACCTCCACGGCATTTGCCATTTATTAGGACTCAGTCAGGGAGGACGGTTATGGTGGGATTCGAACCCCTGACCTCCCGCTCACAAGTCCACGCCGTAACGACCTCGGGCACCCGTGGCGGTATTTCTAGTCATAAATAGCAACAGATAACTAGCGAGCATAGAAGCATATGTGGCCATCCTCTAATGTCTGTTGGTTTCGCTTAAAGCGTACAGTATCCACACACATTGCTGAACACAGCACAAATGTTGCGAGGAGTTCCGCTGTCTTGGCCGCTATGTTAGCTCAAACAGAAAAAGGTGTGGAAATTGTTAAGTTTCTTTTTATGCATTCCATTTCCTTTAGCCCACAAATTGCACTAATAGGAAAGTTTGATCGATTTGTTTTATTTTCGGACGCTCTTTAACATGTCAGCTCATCAGTGTCCCACTCAATTCAGGGCGTGAAACAGAGGCCTCTTCTTTCAGACTTGAGGTTCTTTTTCGTGCCGTAAATGTACGTCACGGGACCCACAGATTTACTTCCCTTCCGAAGGAAGCCATACTTAGGATTTTCACACCCGAAAAAATCCGTCGATCCTGACCGGCATTGAACCCGCGATCCTAGATTTAGGAGGCACGTATGGTTACCGCTAGACAACCAGGGCCGATAAATACGACGGTCACTACGAAAGAAATGAGATGATGAAAAGTGACTGCTGACCCACTTAAAAGAAATGTAGCATAAAACGGTACAATAGCGATCCCCCTCGCTCCAGAGTGTGAGAGTAAACAATCTCTTCCATGCCTGTCGTTATGATGAAGAGAAAGAATTTGAGGCGCTATGATTTCAAGAGTGGTTTAAATGAGTCCCAGAGCCTTGAGCATCCACAACAGGCTTTCGGGGACCTTGCTCCATCTGGGGCAACAATTTTCTGATAGTTTGCGGAATTTAAAAGGGGCCGAGCTTCAATGCAAGATGAGGAGAGAAGTGGGCGTCAGGCAACGGCAGTGACTGAGGAAAACATTGTCGCAGTGGAAAAATTGTATCGAAAAACAATCGCGTAGTATTTAAGAACATCGAGGCAGCATTCCAGATTGGATGAGCAGCAGCATTAAAGATCTAGCACGATCATCTTCGTGTAGGGAAAGATTCTTCCTATTTGTACCCCCCATTTGACAGAGGCACAAAAGTGCACCCGTGTCGAATAGCGTGAGGAAATGCTGCAGATATTCGAAGGAGGGAGCTCAAGGCGTGTTACTAATGACATCACATGGGTTTCCCAATTTAACTCGGAGACCTAACGACAGCCGCAATTTGGATATTTCCAGATGGCGACCCACAGACGAAAGTAAAGAGGGATCGAAGTTATGGGAAGAAAATGGCGGCATATATATTCAAATAGTGGTCATGTGGTCACAGTTCCTCTGGAGGAGCAAACGGCAGTTACTGCTCAGTTGTACACCACAGTCTGCCTGCAAAACGTTTTCCACAAGCTCCGAAAACAGGACTGAGAAGAATCCTGCTTCACCAAGACACTTCCGCTCACGCAACTAACATCACCATCTAGTTCCTGGAGTCCACAGAGGTCTGGCTCATCCTCCCTTCAGTCCCGACCTGGCTCCATGCGTTTATTTTCTCTTCCCAGTGGCAAAAAAATAGTATGGGAAGAAAGCGATTTTCCAGCCCTGAAGAGGCTGTGGTTGCATATGAAAATGAATGACAGGGATGCTTTGAAAAGTGGTTTTTGAGGATGAGAAAGTGTTCACAACATTCCCCAAACGAAAACTTTTATCACAGCAGTGTTGCTATGCTAAAAATCAATGCTATCGACTTAAGCATCAACCTAATATTAAACATATCAATTTTTTGGGTCAAAGGACACATGACTTACTTAGTACTGACTTAAAGTTTTACTTACACGAAATTTAAAGTGAACGTAGTAAATATTAACAAATAAAACAGTAAATTTTGTGAAATATTAGACATAGAAATAAAAGATGAATTTAGTGTGAATATTACAGGGCAGGTTGCTGTACAAGTGTGACCTGGTTCTATCCCGGCAGGGCCTGTGCAGGGGACGTCAAAATATTGAACGACCGGAGCAGGAAGGAACGACCTGCCCCGGCAAAGCCACACAGTAGCAGGCAGCAGCTTCCAAAATTCCAATGTTTGGAACCCACCCCCTTCCCTCGCCTCCCGGGGGACACTTCGCTGGCCAACTTAGCACAGCTCCTGCAGCCCTCTCTCTCTTCCTTCACACCAGCTTTATTCTCTCCCCGTTGTTCTCTCTATACTTGTATTGTCTTCTTATTGGCACCATTTCCATTTCATATACCCTTTATTGTCTTCCTTATTTCCGTCCTGCGTTTATCGTTTTATTTTGTTCTATTTCATTTATCCATCTTGTTTTTATTCTGTCTGACTCATTTCCACACTCTATTATGAAAATAATTTTTCCCAATGTCGTGATTTCTCTCTAAAGTCTGCCCTTTTTGTATTAAATCCACTCTAAGGATGGTCTTGTGAACATTTCATATTTGCTCACTGCCGCGTAACCTCGAAAGGAGCACAAGTATCACAACTGTTCTACAAATAACATGGCAGACCAGTCAAGACGCGCAGATTGAGGATTTGCTTGCGGCGAATTTCCACCCCCACCCCCTCTCGAGCAGCACGTGCGATTAAGACAATAATGAATTAAACTTTGTATCTAAGTCACTTTAATTCCATGGTAAATGGTGAAAACAAACGATACCCATTATTATTTGGACCTGACCTCTACAAAAACGTAAGAAAATATTACTACACCTTAATTTCATTATACTTTAACACCCGCTAATTTTTTTTGTTCATTGTTTGAATAATTTTGTAACGTTTATTAAATTTATAATGTATATTTACATATCGTGAGCGGGAGATCTGGGGTTTTTACTACTGAGACACTACAGGCGATGGACACTTATGATACATGAAATGAAATGATATATTGGAAAAGGATTTATTTTTAAGGAAGGAAACGTTTCAGGCTTAAGTTTAGGGTAACTCCCCGGCATTTGTCATTGGTGAGGACTGAGAAAAACCTGAAAAAAAAAAAAAAAACAGTTTCAGAGGACGGTCCTGGTGGGATTCGAACCTCAGACCTCCCGCCCACGAGTCCGCGCCTTGTCGACCTCGGTCACCCGTGGCGGTGATATCGAAGTTGAAATGTTATGTGTGCAGATAAAAAGTGCAGGAAACAGAAAATGTACTAGCATATTACAGATCGCCTAAGGAATTAAATGATTTAATATTACCCAAATCTTAGTTCAACAGCACGACCGGAGATTTAAACCTACCTACGGTAAATTGGAACGGACTGTCCGCTACAAATTCCGAGCTTCAAACAATTGAAAATGAACTAGTTTTACTCAGGTAACACCTGGTTCCACCCGGGTCAATGCTATGTGTCATACCCGTTTCACTTTACATCACCTGCGAAATGCTACAGAAAATTAGCCATCACAATAATGCTCTATTAGATGTCAGTTGCGAAAATAAAAAATTACAAAGGACAAACCTTCAGGACTTTGGAATTTCAACAAAACAGATGTTGAAGCAATACAAATGTTTTAATGAGAAAAATGTATGATTTTTTTAAGAACTGGAGAAAATGTGCGGGTTTTCTAAATATATTAAAAGGTGTAATTTTTAGGTACTGTTGAAATATGTTCCAGTCAATGCATTTGTTACCTAAAGAAAAAGGGTAGGAATGCATATAATAAGAGTAAGTTAAATATACTGCATTTAATAAAGAAAAGGAATGTGAAAAAAACAAGACAAAAGAAAATTTCCTGAAACATAGAATAGGTTAATAGTATACTAAAATGAAAACTGGAGTTGCACGGCGGAGAACGGGAAACGACACTCTTGAGTGTTGAAAGCGGGAGGGAAGGTAAAAAGGACAAAGAAATAGCTGATTTATTAAATTCTTATTTTTGTTTCGGTATTTAAAAAAATAATGATGGCAATAATAAAATAACAATAATACAAATACACACTGACATAGACTGCTACGGGTGGCCGAGGTCGTTAAGGCGCGGACTGTGAGCAGGTCTGGGGTTCGATTCCCATCATGACCGTCCTCCTTGACTGATGTTTTTCCAAGTTTACCTCCGTACTCATGAATGGCAAATGCCGGGGAGGTAACCTAAACTTAGGCCTGGAATGCTTCCCTCCCTTAAAAAAAATATTTTACTTGTTTATCATTTCATGTATCATCAGTGTCCACTGCTTGTTATGCCACATTGTTAAAACAGGCGTTAAATGCTATTCAAATATACTGACAGAGACGAAGAAAGGGAAAAAACGTATCTTTCGACCTATCAGCAGAAAGAGTTGAGAGAAAAAAAAAACTAAAAAATCAGGGTTAGTGCTCCTGGCGGAAGTCTTGAAGCAAGAATGGGGAGATTATCATTTCACACATCTCTAAATAATGAAGACTGGAAATCCGCTATTGTAGTCCCTATTCATTATGGAGGTATTTATTTTTTTTTAAAAAAAATTAAGGCTGGTTAGTATCACAACTGTCATGTGTGAAGTTATGGAACATTTTATAGGTCAAATATTTGTAGTGTCCTTAATTACAGAGACTGGTTCTGCCACAGTCAACAAGGTTTTCTTGCGATAGCCAAATTATTTCAGTAGTTCAGAACATAGAAAATATAGATGTAGGAGATATGATCAATATAATAGCAACTGCTTTTGATTTAGTATCACATGTCTTCTTAGTATATAAACTGAGTGGATTAGAAATAGATAAAACGCTGCACTTTGGATTATGTTTGTTCTTTAGAAGAGCCGATTCAGAGAGTTAGGGTAGGTTAATTAACCGGAAGGCGACACCAGAAGTTCCATAATTTAGCGTTTTGAGACCCCTATTATTTATAGTATTAACGATATTTGTTTAAATACAAAGTCAAATGTACGTTTATTGTTTATAGAAAAATCAACGACAGTTCCCATATGAACATTTTACAAAGGGATCTCAATAATATTTCCAAATGGGCGGTATCAAACATAGAATGAAAATAAATAGTCCTAAGGGTAAGACAATAGCATTATACAAAAAACCGAGCAGAAATTAACCTTAAACATAAACTCGATAAAGTATAAATAACCTAGGAAAACTGCAATAAATACTTGCTTAAGTTCTAAACTTGCATGGGACGAACAAATTCACAGTAATATGAGGAAAGTATGGAAGGGAAGGGAAGATACTATATATATATATAAAAGCTTTCCTAATAGATTTATCATTAGTTCGGCCCTTGATGGAGTATGGAGCAGTTTCTTGGGATCTATAAAGGATATATCAAACAAATATCGTAGAAAAATTCCAGCGTAGAGCAGCAAAATCCATAAAAGGTAAAATAGAACATGGGGGCAAAAATGTTAAAGCATTAGGTTGGGAATCACTAGCAGAGAGACGTAAAAAAGCGAGGATAACGTCATTTACAAAACGTATACAGAACAAAATATCACAATTAGGTTAGAAAAACATTTCAGCACACACAAAAAAAAAGTTTTTCTGTCCTCAATTCAAGTCAGCCTACCAGTCCCTTGGTTCCCGGCTCTGGTTGTAGGCATTCAAGAGGACAACACATTTTCCTAAAAGCAATATTGCTGACACAAGAATTAAAATTACTATAAAATTTGTAAGTGTAAATTTTTTCATTGATATACATATATAATTAGTATTGAATTATTAGTTTTTTTCCCCGGATTACTTGAAATATTGCGTAACTCTTTATTGTATTATACTAACTTCACTTAACTTGTTTATATTATTATTTAGGCTGATAAGTGCCTATGCCTAATAATGCTGAATTTATTTCATCAAGCTAATAATTTATACACGTATTTAATTAAGTTAATATTGCAAAACTTAGTTGACATGCATTTAATTATTTGACGTTTTAACTAGATAATGGGTATTTATATGGATTGACAAGTTTTTTGTTAATTTAATTAAAGTAATTGGCATGTAAAATTAATTTCACATGTATTTTAATTAGATTGGTGTGTATTTATTTAAATTAACTGGTTTCTTTTTTTAAGTATTTTGCTGTAAATATTCATTGTATTTTCACGATTCTTTACTACCATCGGGTGTAAGCCCATTTGTAGTTAATAAAAACATACACACACTTCCGTCAAGCTGAATGCTGCTCCACGATAATGCACGACCGCACATCGCAAATGTTATTGCTGAATGTCACAAAAATCAATGTGAAGCGTTTCCCTCACCCTTATATACCCCCGTATGAATAGTTTCTTTTCTCCAAATTGGAAAAAAAAAAAATAAATAAATAAATCATGGGAGGCATTTTTATCATCAGAAGCAGTGAGAAGGTCATTCTAACGGACTTGTCAAAAATGGCTTCCAGCATGCGTTTGAAGACTGGTAGAAGCGCTGAGACAGGTGCATTGTGTCCAACGGGGATAACTTTAAGAAAGATCATCAAAATTATGAGGTATGTTATAAAAAAATTATAATTCTTTACTGAAAAGCCCTCATGCATCCAAAGAGGTATATAAAATGTGTAAAACATTATCTTATTAATAACTAACAATATATAATGGCATACCATTTACTCATTAATAATAACTCCTTGATGAAGGGAATAGTTCAGCATTTCACTCCCAAGTACCGATACATGGGGCTTAATAAGAGAAATTTGTGTACAAGCAGTTTTCTATACTTATATTTTAGACGAATGAATGTAAGGAATGCTTTTTCATAAAACTATTTCTTTAATATTCCAGAAAAAAATCTAGAAGCAAGCGAGCCCTAGCCTACGTAGTTCGCTGTTGCCATGGAAACTGAGATACATATGGGTGTTTTGGTTTACCTATTTGAAAGCTTCCTCATAAACAAATAGTCGCCTTCAATTTAATAATAATTGACTTTGTCTACTGTAAACATGTATTCGTTTTCCCGTAATTCCTTGTTTTTATCCACACATTCTGTTAACAGTAATGCTTTTGGATCCCATGGGAAAACCTCTTGGGATTCACAGAACACAGTTTGAAAATGGTTGGTTTTAGCGAATGCCGAAGGGGTTATACCTGAAAAACGAATGAGGGTTAAAGCGAAATTTAAAAATTGCTCTGGCGGCCGCTAATTTAATTTTGTTAAAGGAAACTCGCTATGTGCCATTGAAATAAAATAAGAAAAATAGTTTCAGAAACTCAAACTATTATGGGGGGGGGGGATTTCACCTGAAACGCAAAATTTAAAAATCGCTCGTGGCATTAATACTGGTTTTATCGCAACGAAACTCCTTATATATATATTTTAAATAAAACAAAAATAGTTTCTGGGAAAAGGGAAATCGAGTCATTAGGAGTAGAGGTTTACCAGAAATCCAAAATTTAAAAATCGTTCTAGCAGCACCAATATTTGTTTTTTTTTTTTTTTCACAAAAAAAAAATACCCGCATATATCTTTCAAATCAAATAAGAAAAACAGTTTCTGAAAATAAGTGAAATTAGATTATTAGGAGTGAGGGCACATGAAACCCAAAATTTAAAAATTACTCCAGCAGCACTAATATTTTCTTTTTCGAAAAGAAACTCCATATATACAATTTAGATACTGAAAATTAGGAAAACTGGACCATTTGGGAATAGGGGTATACTTGAAAACAGAAATTCAAAAAGCGTTCTTGCATTTAATTTTCTTTAATTGTTTTAAAATAAAAGGACAAATTAATTATTTATAGCGTTCAAATGTTTTATATTTAACAAAAGCATCGTCGTGAAGATAGTAGATGTGAAATGTTAATCTAATATGTGGGAGAGTTATATTTGTATGTAAGAGCGCTGTGTAATAACCTTCAGAAAACGCTTACGTTACATGTTTTTACTACAATAACATTTCAATTAAATTTCAAAGCCAATGAAAATCGATGAAACTTCGAATTATTTATTGTTGATTGTGTATACTTGCTTAGTACATTATACATGTTTTTGTTTTTTGAAACATGAACATCGTAAATAAACCAAACTTTCTGTTATTTCTGTATTTCAGTAAATTTATGATACCAAGAGCTCAGTTTATAAATGTGGCTATATTTAAAAATGTTTAAACAATACCACACATTATAGCTTTGTCTACAAGTGATCATATATTTCATTTAGTTAATAGTATGTGATTAATTTTTGTGATTTAATTTCAATAATAATAATAATAATAATAATAATAATAATAATAATAACAATAATTTTAATTCTCATAGATTGCAAAAATTCTAATTTTGTTCCCCTATACCACACAGTAACGACATCGCATATCATTTCATTAATTCATAAGGCTATAATTTGGATTTTATATTCATTTTTAAAGTTACTCTACTAGGCGAGAAATCGCTTTATTTGTGCAGCTCCTGCGTGACGGACTTTATAGAAATATTTCAAGTTTTATACCATCTTGGCAAAACGCCTGTTGTTTAGCGGTACACACAACTTATTCCTTGTAATGCGCCAAACACTTTAAACTAATCACTACGCCGTAATTAGAAGGCAGCCTGTGTTCTTTGTTGAGCAAGAGTAATTAATGACCACGTGCCAGTGTCAGGGCAATACTTAAAGCGTCACAAACAGAAGTGCCGACCCATGTTCGAACCTTGCCTTTATCAAATCGCCTTCTCGCTCCATCATCGAGATAAAACAGCTTACACTCTTTTACATCAAGCGAAATAAAATATTTCTTGTCATAGAGGGTCGAGTTGATTTAGCGATATGCCCCTGCGCCAAAGTTCGTAAAATACGGCGCTACGCTGTCGAAATGCATCTGGAAGAGTAGGCGAGAGGTACAGAAACTAAAATCTACAGCAGAATTAAGATTCAGTATTGAGACTGATGTTCGAGTCGGGGGACTGGGTATGAATGTTTAAAAACAGAAGATAACGCGTCAATTACAAGACCAATTTGCAGTGCGAAACAGCTATGCATCCGTAACTATAGGCGAGTTCACTAATGAGGAAAATGCCATAGAATGCAACACGAGGCTTAGCTCTCTGTATGTTACTGTCTATGGTTACTTCGTGTATCGAAAGTGAGTAAACAGATGGGTCCCAAGGCAGTTATCCATTGATCATAACCGTATTTGCTATACTTGTGAAGATCCTTTTCACTTGAAACTGTGAAAGAAGACATTCTGAGTGCACATTAAGAAATAGGGCATATGAGAAGATCGATGCAGTGTTGACTACGGTGAAGGAAAAATTAAAAACATAGGCTTCCACAGGAAAGCCCAGCTAACGATTTTTTTTTTTTTTTTTTTTTTTTTTGAGTAGTGTTTAACGCCCGTTTTTACTACTGAGGCACCACAGGCGGTTCGATTTTCTTGAATGTCAATGATTCTAAATTGGAAAAGAGTCGCATTGTGCTGCTGAACAAACAATGGAAAAGTGCAACAGAGACATTGTACAGAGCGTATACAGCCTAGATAAATCATCTTGTTATAACATCTCCTTGGTCTAGTGGTTAGTGTTGCTGACTGCTGGACAGGTGCCTACTTGGAATTTTTCTGTTAGGAGGTCTGGAACGCGGTCCACCCAGTCTCGTGAGGATAACTGAGAAGCTGCCTGATGGAGAGGTGGCGTTCTTCGAACAAGGGAACCGCGTTAGGCTGACCTGTGGGGTATGGGTAGACTGATCACATGCCCCTCTGCAATACTGCCCTCTAACAATGAAGTCGTAAGACGTAGGTAAAAGAAGCAGAGGTCGCTGTGGCAGGCCAATCAATTCAAAGAGGAAGAAGAATAATATGAATTAAATGTAGGTTTTAGAACAATTTGCATATAGTAATCTTTGTGGACTGTTTTCTCAGGGAAAAAAAAAAAAATTAAAGATGTGTGTGTGTACAATAACCCAGTGATATCTTTACAAATTGTCTCATTTTTCACTACTGTATTCTCTTTCTTGTAAATTCTTATATTCATTTTCTCCTTTTTATTGTTTTATTATTATTTTATTTGTTATTGTGTAAATTTATTATTCCTACAATGGCCGCACTTTGCTAAAGGAAAAAAAATAATAAATAAAAAATAAACGGAGGAAGAAAGAAAAAAATCCTCATATTACGTTTATCCTTTTATTGTTTTAATTACTATTTTGTTAATTATTGTGTAAATGTATTACTGCTGTTATTAACAAGAGAAGTAGCGCGATTGGAACGATAGAGATAAAAGAATGTGACAATACAGAGCGGTATAACAAAGACTTTGTGCCTATGATTCAGAAAGTGTAGCGATAATTTTAACTAGCAGGTCACAGCTGTGCAACTAATAACCTTCATATTATTACAAAACCAAAAGAAGAAGAAAAGAAAATATATACAGATATTAAAAAATAAGTAAGAGCATAAAAATGGCTAAGGATGTATTTGTATGCAAGATTGTAAGAAATATGTAAAAATAAAATCTTTAAAATTGCAATGATTATGTGTTAATACGTTGTTGTTGATTTGGTTTATTTACGGACAGTTAACATGTCAGGTCATCAGCATCCAATTCATGCCGATAAATTTTGCTCAGAAGTCTCTTTTCAGGTTTGAGGTTCTTTTACATACCGTAAATCTATGACATGGGATCCAAGGCTTTACTTTCCTTCGGAGCGAAGCCACACTTAGGATTTTTACGCCCGAAAAAAATCCACACTCTGGCCGGGTTTGAACCCATGAGCTTGGGTCTACGAGACATTTTTTTTTAATTCGTTGACAATTGCATTATCGACATATATAGAAATAGAATATGCAATTACATAAAACTCGGGGCCATACACATCATCAACTTCTGTGATAAGCCAAAACTGTAAATCGCTGATATAACCAAAAAGCCCTCAAATGTCGCTGATATTTATTTTATCCCCTTCACTTGTCTTCTTGCCATAGAAGAGCTCTAGTAGTTCGAAATATAGCGATTGCAAATCTTTTTTTTTTTTTCTTAGTGTTTTATCCTTTTCTGCTTTTCTAATTATTGTTAATTTAGTTACATTGTTAATAGTGCTATACATTATTTTTCATATATATCTTTTAACGTTCTAGCTGCCACAAATTTTGTTTTTCCTCAACAAAACTAGGAATAAATGAACAATTAACAAACAATTCGTTAACAGCAGAACTGGATCATTGGGGTGGAGTTTAACTTAAAGCAAAAATGTAAAAATCACTCTAGCGGCCGCAATTTTTGTTTTTTCTCAACGAAACCCGGCATGTTCCATTGAATAAAATAATAAAGATAGTTGTCAAAAATTACGAAATCAGACTGTTTATGTGGAGTTTACTTGAAACCCAAATTTAAAAATCGCTTTAGCTGCAACAATATTTATTTTTTCGCAACGAAACTCTATGTATACCATTTAAATAAAAGAAAATAAATAATTTCTGAAAATCAGGGAAAATAGACCATTAGGAGTGAGAGTGTATCTGAAAACCGAAATTTAAAGAACGAGCGTTAACCTAAAGCGAAAATTTATAAAACACCCTAGCAGTTGCAATTTTTCCCCTCAACGAAACTCGGCATATGCCATAGAAATAAAATAAAAATAGTTTCTGAATGATATTGAATTGAGAGTATTAGGAAAAGGAGTTAATCTGAAATCTAAAATTTAAAAATCGCTCTAGTGACCCCAATATTTATTTTTTCGTAAGGAAACACTGTATACACAATTTAATTAAAATAAGATTTTCTTTTTAGAGAAAATGGGGCCATTAAAAATGGGATACACCTGAAAACCTAAATTTAATGATTAGGGGTTAACCTAAGGCGAAAATTTAAAAATGGCCTTTAGCGGTCACAATTATTGTTTTTTCGCAACGAAACTCCGTATATGCCACTGAAATAAAATAAAAAAAACAATTTCTGAAAATCAGGGAAAATATTAGGAATAAGGGACTAAAAACCAACATTTAGACAGCGATCCAGCGGCATACATCTTTTTGCTCTAGCGCTTGCTGAAGAATTCGCTTAGTTACGCAGTTTCTGCGTGACGAACTTTTTACATAAAGTTGCTTGCTTCAGTGACGGAAAGTTGTTTTTCTTACCCTCCTTCCATTCCAGTGTAGCTAAACATCGAATGCTTAGAAGTTTGGGGCTAATAGCTGACAATAACATAAAAACAACCTCGTTATTCCTTTCCCTTGTCATTTCTGAACCCGGTCGGATCGGACATCCCCCCCCCCCCCCCCACATGGTTTGTTATACAGCGGACTACATTCCCCAAGTTCCATTCTACTTAAGGGAAGCGCCGGAGGAAGATGACCTCGCAATATGCAAGTGAGTCCATTCATTTCTACTTCCAATTTCATTCCAAGACATGAACACTCGTCAATGTGAAATACCTATATACAAAATATCCATTTACAGCATTGAAATAAAGCAGGGAGGTCATGTTACCTGCGATAAAGCTGGAAAGAATGTTTATCGCCATCCTGCAGTTAATGTTGGCAAGTTCTTATTTTAATAACGTGCTGAAGGAAACCCGCAGGGTATAGCTATAGAAAGTTGGCAACATTACGGGAGAAGAATAGCGACAATTGACAAAATTCAACAATAAATATTTCACTATAATTTGCTGAACAACAAAATTATCTACATACCATTTAAAAAACAAGTGTGAATAAAGAGCTGTGTAAAACAGCAAAATAAAGTAACATACAACTGAGAGGACGAGCAGGTCTCTGAAACGTTTCGCCTATTCAGCAGATAACAACGAATTAATTCTTAAACCAGAAAATTACAAATACAATAAATTTCGCATTTTAATAGAAGTAAAAATTATAAAGCCTTGCCAAAATTACCATTCTAGCAGTGTACACCATTTGGCAAAATATTACAAAATATACAGACTAGTAATTAAGTAAACCCTTTTCCTCAACATTATACCTGGTTCACTGGGTAGATACAGTGAAGAAGGCCCCAGCTGAAAATTTTGAATTACAAAGCCAAAAAAAACTTAAGCTTGCTCTTAAACTGGGGTCTCCTTATTGCGTCTTGTCGGAAGATATAGTTCGCTCACTAAGGTGCACAACCAGTAATCCTAATTCTGTTAACTTACGATGCGTTGCAACCAATAGGCAAGCAACTTAGAGTTCAGTCCATGCATACGTAGAAAAAGAAAGAAAAATGAAGGGATATGGATAGGAAGTAGAAAGCTTTATTTATCTATTGAGGAAAGCAGAATGCGCGCAAAAACGGATTTTTTTACAATGCCAGCACTGTCCATTCGAACTTGTAGGATGCTCCCTTAGTCTGGCGAGTGTAGCCGACTTCTGAGGTATGGATACGTTATTCCAAGGATAGCTGCTGGAAGGATGATAGGTGATAATTTGGCCAAATGAGTCTGGGAGCTTTGTTGCCTAATTTATGCAGACATTGAGCTTAAGATCTGAGAGAAAACTGCTGAAGAAACCTCATTCAGGAAACTGGCCCAAATTGGAATAGAACTCAGTCCACAGTGGAGGAAGTAAGACTACTACAAAACTAATGTTCTTCCATACCTTAATCGCCTGGTTATATGTATAATAAAGAACCTCTAAAATAAATCCCCATTTTCACAACTGCGCTTGGCCTCCAACTCCTTCTTTGTACTTCTCCACTAATCCCTTACTTTTTCTAAGAATTCCCTAATCTTCTTTATTTTCTCTTATCCTTATATCTGACAACATTTTAATTGCCACTATATCTTCTTGTAGTATGTCATATTTTTCATCCCAGACACTAACCCTTCATCATTTTGCCATTTCACATTTTACTAGACAATGGAAGGCACTATCTACTTTCCCACACATAATACATTCTTCTTTAAAATTATTTTTAAAACTTTTAGAAATAATGTCCCTGTACACACCCGAATCGACCACAATTATCTATATATTTCTCCTGTCCCCAATTTTTAAGCTTTTTTATATAAGTCTAAAGAACTTTTATCATCTAGGCTAGCCCTACTTGCTTCTCTACATCTTCTACTTCTGTCTCACTTCTTTCCAAAATCCACTGACGTTACTTTCACCCAGTCGCCATACACCCCCCACCCAATTTCTTCTAATAGTTTCTCCATTTTCACAAACCAACACTCTCTTCCCAATACATCTCTTTGGTATGTAAGACATTCTTTTAATACATTGTTTCTAATTTGAACTATCTGTGCTGATATTTCAAGATTCTCTCCTCTAATCTACCTTTCTTTCCTACTCTTCCTGGTGCTGTCAAACTTACCCCCCCCCCCTCAGCGAACTTTTCGTTACTCCAGGACTTCTCTACAAAACATTCTATGTACCATATCAACCTCTGTCCATCCCTTTGACACTCTCCAAATTTCTACTCCATACATCATCTTTGACTTAACCACAACCATTACATCATGCAAACTGACAACTTTCATAGCTAATTTACCTTTGGGCTTGTGCACATTTAGACTATGCCTGTAAATCTCACTCCCAAGTAATTAAATTCTTTTAATACCTCTATTGGTTATCTATTTATAAATCATCTCCCATTTTCCTTAATTTTTATTCCTTTTTAAATACTATAATCTTTTATTTTATGCTATTTATCCTTAGACCCCATTCTGCAAAAAATAGTAATTTCATCAATGGAATGTTGTAATCCTATCACGGTTACTGCTACTGTTATGAGGTCATCATCGGCGAAAAGCAATTTTGGTATTTCCTTCTTTCCAATATTGGGCACTGCCTATTGTTTTTCATGATCCTATAGAAGATATCACTATAAACAAATTAAATAAAATTGGGCTTAGTTTACATCCTTGTCGTGATACTATTAGACACGGCGGTGGTTACATTGTATATTATAAATTCAGCTGATTTATAAAACCGTACATGCTGTTGCAGATTAAAAGTAATTATTATATTCGTAATGCTGCAATTTCTGTATGATGACAAAAAAAAATTTAAGGAACGAGTATTTTAAAAGTATAAACTTTTACAAATTCAGCAATGAAAATTATGGCAATGGTGACTGCATCCATGGGCGGCACAGGGCAGTTGTGTGAACCAGTTCCTCCTAGGCGTCAACTTGCATTTACGCCTTCAGTTGGGCCCATTACGTCCTATAGAATTTCGTTACGCTTTCTTTCTCGCAGATGGCTGAGGGGGAAAGATGAGTCAATTTCTAGGCAGACCCTCACCACGCCATTCAGTGAGAACCAAGATATTACTTGAACGTGAAACGACACACAAAGTTTGTCCAGGGACCTACTTTTTAGATATTGGATTCTTTATCGCGCGATACGTGACTCTGGCTTAAAGTCTCTACCGGAGTGCTTGTGCCCTAGATTTTTTACGTCCAAAAAGGTCCATCGACCCTAGCCTTGGGCCTTGAAGAAAGCGCGAGGAATAATTAGAAAGCAGATTTTTAAGAAACGGCCCTCGTATATTAGTGCTAGTGAGTCGTACGGTCGCGAGAATGAACTTGAAAGGGCAAGTCCTTAAGCCTTCTAGTTGCTACAAAGTGTATGCAGTGGCTTTATCTGAATATACTGAAGCCAGAAAACTTTCAGCAAGACATTACACGGTAGGTATGGGCGATTCCACGTGAGATAGGAAGGAAAAATTAGAACTGACCTCACATTTTTAAAATATTTGTTACACCGTTACAACATGTTTCATGTTTCAGTGGGGATTCTTCCTGTGTTCAGTACGCTATACGCCTGAGGCACTCCTCTGGTGTGTCTTTACATTAAGGTCGGCACCTACAGTCTAAGCCAACTGCCACATTTCAGGGCGTTTTACTCCCGCTTTGGTCCTCCCGCTAGTTTACCAACTGGCACAGTTGGTAAGGCGGCCTAATCTAGCGCCATGCTCCCCAGCTCTGCGCGTGGGTAACCCGAGCTCTTTTTATGACTGACAACATGTTACGGCACCACGATAGGTCATATGTCATGGGTACTAATTTTTTTTCCGCGAACAAGGAACAACACCAAATATCCAAGATGTACGATTGAAAGTATGAGACATTTACTGCCAGTGCAGACAGTTCTTGTACGGAAAAAGCAAAATACATGCAACCGGACAACAAAGATTTATTATGGCATAAGTAAAAGTTACACACAACTATTTACACAAGGTTGCAAATCCGTGACAGGACGGGTCTTCCAGGTAATCCACGGTGTTTATCAGCCCCCGAAGTACACTCCCCAGTACATCGACGGCTTGTTGCCAGCGATGGGGAAGGCGCTGAATACCATCTTCTGCATGTGAGTTGCCGCACAGAAATGCTATTTTCACATATGCACGTTGCTCACTTTTCGTGACCTCCATTCCTGACCACTGTTCTCACCGACTGAACTTCGGAGCTAGTCTGTCATTCACCACCTGGTTGCTCCATTCGAAAGTACATTCCATATACTTTCAATTGTGTATCTTTATTTTTTCGTGTTGTCCCTCTTGTTCACGAGAAACAACAGTTGCAATGACTTATGACTTATCCCTTGTTTATATACACATATATTCAGAAAATAAAGTAAACAATAACATATCATTTACAGAAGTTGAGGTACTGGATGAAAAGGAACTGTTAACATTTCCCAAGTTGACAGAGACCAAATGTAAAACTCGAGATTGTCATTAATACAAACGCTCTTGTTGCGAATGAATTACGATTTAAAACCTGCAATCCGATAACTGGTATAAACAAGAGATTATCTTTCAAATATACCCATGGGCTTTAAGAGATAGTTGCAGTGATCAAAATAATAACACATGGTCGTCTAAACCTCCAGAATCTTCTTTAGTAACATGCACCATCAAATTTCATCCCGTTAACATTAAGCAACATATCTGTGTCAAAAAAACAGTACGTCATCATTTTCTTCTTTGGCCTCAAAGAGACCTCCTAAGAAGCACAAGTTTTACAACTGGATGATGTTCCAAGTAACACGACTGATGTTATATACGTTCTTATGATTTCATTTCTGAGCGATGTTCACCTCTTTGCAGATTTCAGTCAAACGGTGAGGCTAAACCTTGAGAAATTTCCAGTTAATGAAACAATGGGAAAAGGTAGCGTTATTAAAAGCAGAGGATTCGGCAAGAAGTATACAAAACATTTGCGTGTCTCAATTAAGAGATCAACAGTTGTTAATGAAAACATTTATATGTTTCTTAGCTAAAAATAAATAAAATCACAAAACATTGTTAAAATGCTCTTTTTATTATTTACTCAGTCTCGAGGAGCGGAAACCATTTTAATGAGCTTTAGCATCGCAGAGTTGGGAAAACTCTTAGTTTCCAAACCAAGGTCACACGGCAATCAACAGATTTTCCACAAGATGAGAGAAACGCCATGCCTGCCAATCCAAAATCAATATCTCCGAACTGCAGCCTTGCACGCGCATAGCGCTAGCAGGCCAAAGTGGAATCAGACTTAATGCTGGGAAGAGAGGTTTTGATTTGAGTGCTGGGGTGAAGGATTTTGCATGACAAAAACTAAACCGAAGAAAATGTCGTTTCTGCACGGCAGAACCTATCAAAAAACTTTTGGATTATGAAGCAAACCTCGACGACTTTAACATCAACTATCGAAACCGTCACGTGTGGCCGAGGTCGTTAAGGCGGACTCTTGAGCGGGAGGTCTAGGGTTCGAATCCCACCAGGATCGTCCTCCCTGAATGGGGTATTTTCCAGGTTTTCCTATGGCAATGTCGGGGAGGTATCCTAAACTTAAGATTGAAACGCTTCCTTCCTTTAAAAAAAAAATCGTTTCCTAATTTAAAATTTCATTTCCTGTATCATCAGTGTCCACCGCCTGTGGTGCCTCAGCAGTAAAACGGGCGTTAAACTCTACTCAACAAAATCAACTATCGATAACTCCTTTGGAACGATTAATGAAAATCAGATAATTACAAAGATAAAAATGGCATCTATTGAGTACTCAAGTTATTTAGCTGGTCCTCGATGAGAAAAGGTCACCTGGAGAGAGCAGAAAGAAAACAATTACAAAGGACAGAAAAAGAGAAGAGTGCAGAAGTGAACGGATAAGAGAATAATGAAAGAAAGAAAAAATAGAGGAAGAAAATAAGGAAGATAGCTGTTGAATGATAAATTGGGAAAGAAAGTGTCCCAGATCTAAATTTAGCGTACTTCGCAGGCATGACTGAGAAAAACCTGGGAGGGGGGTACCTCAGTCAGAGAACACGGTCTTGGCGGCAGGATCTCCCCTTATAAGGTCGTGCAGCCGCTAATGTCGATAGAAGAAATAGGAGAGAATACGTGATAAAACTATAGGAGATAGTATAGAAAGAAGAAACAGGAGAAAGAAAAAGAACGGAAAGGGATGGGAGAACTAGAAGTAAAAGAGGAGAGAAAATAAGAATTTAGAGAAAATATATGCAAAGGGGAAAAAGAAAGAGCAGAGAGCAGAAGAGGGAAAAAGCCAAGAAAAGAATTGAAAAGAGAGAAGGTAGAATACTGAAGAAAAGAGAAGAGAGAACTAAGAAAATGAGAAAAGAGGGGAAAGAACAATAGAATGGAACAGAAATGGAAGAATAAAAGAAAAAATAGTAAGAGATAGAGAGAAGCAGAACCAAGCAAGAATACAAAAGGACTAAGGAGGAAACGTGAAAAGAAAAGAAAGAAGAAAAGGATCCAAGGGGGAAAACTACTAGTAGTAAGGAGAGAGGAGTGCAGAAGAATAGAGGACAGATACAATGGCAAAAATGTGAATGAAAAATAAGGGAGAAAAAAAAAATGGAAGACATGGGATACAGCATAGGAGAGAAAGAAAAGAAAGGAAGTAAGCGAGAAGTAAAACAAGAGATAAAATAGAACAACTAATATAAGGGAAAGAAACACAGACGAGGAGACCTGAGAAGTAATAGAAGAGGGAAATGACGCAAAGTGAAAAGAACAGTGAAGAGGAGAGGGAACAAGACAACTATGTGAAAGGGAAGAGAAAAGAGACGAGAATATAATAAAGACAAAAGAGAAGACAGAGTAGAATGTAAGGAAACAGGCAAAGAGAGATGTAAAAGAGAACTTAGAAATGAAAAGATGAGATATATGAGAAAGAAGAAAAGAAAGAGAGAAAAAAGAGAAGAGGGATGAAGGGAGCAGAAAGAGAAGAAATTAAAGCATAACAACGCGCACCCTCTGTCCCCTCCCCGACCCTTTCGCAATTGAGTTTTGAACATTTTATCCTGTACGGTTTTATATCTGTATGTCCATTGCTTACGAAGCCTGTACTCCTAAGTGGTGAAACTGCCGTTGTGTCGCCTGGGAACACACCTTACATGCAAGGCAACCCTTTCCAAGTCACGCAAAGCCCTCTATCGCACTTGATTGCACTAAATGAACATTGCGTTAGTCACGTGCAGGCCCAGCAAAACTGTCCGATTAGACACTTCTAGTTATCGACGGTCACTTTATATTTACAGCTTTGCCCCAAGTTTGGCCTACAAATCGCAAGGCTCTTCCCGAGGAGAGGAAAGAAATTGCTCCAAAGTCTCCTATTTTCTCCATTATAGCGGAGACATTTAAGACCTGCCATTTGGCAGTGTGTCAACACTGGAACAGTTGATATATTTCATGAGGACTACATCACACAACAATTTTTTAATTTAATTTCCTTAACTTTTTCGTTAATGAGTGCAGATCGACTTCACTAATGTGGGATCGGAAAAAAAAAAAAAAAAAAAAAAAAAAAAAAACGAATGCATTAATGTATTTTATTAGGTCTAGTTTCGGAGATACACAACTTGTACATCTATATAGCTAACCACAGTGTAAAGCAAACTTTTAACAGTATATCAATCACTAATGGGCGATCCAGCGTAAAAATCCCAAATATGGCTTCCTTCGGAAGGGAAGTAAAGCCGTGAGTCCCGTGTCGTACATTTACGGCATGTAAAAGAACCTCAAGCCTGAAAGAAGAGACCTTTGAGCAAAATTTGTCGGCCAAATCTGTGAATTGAACCAATTAACATAATTAAAACACTGTGTCACGCCTCCTAATGAATACTCAATACACTATCATACAACACTCAAAAAACAAAAAGCCGCCACGGGTGGCCGAGGTCGCTAAGGTGCGGACTTGTGAGCGGGAGATCTGGGGTTCGAATCCCACTAGAACCGCCCTCGCTGACTGCATTTTTTTCAGGTTTTCCTCAGTTCTCATAACTGGCAAATGCCGAGGAGGTACCCTAATCTTAGGCCTGGAACGTTTCCTTCCATAAAAAACAAATCGTTCCCCAATTTATCATTTCATTCGTGTATCACCAGTGCCCACCACCTGTGGTGCCTAAGTTGTAAAAACGGCGTCAAATACTATTCAAACACACACACACACACACACACACACACACACACACACACAAATACGTTAGTACGTTTCTAGAGTTAAAACTCGTACACACCTCTCCGACCGGCTTTCAAATATCGGAACGATTGCTGTCTTCAGTCTCTCTAAAATTAATGCATAATGGGTTTTGTACATGACTAGTTAATTAAGATATTTTCTTTTGCGTTCAGAAACACTGCAAGCCATTACCCTCCCAGCGGATGGTACGCATGTGCGGTCCACTATTTTACACTGCAGTTATGTTTAACATGTATAGTAATGAATTCACGTTTCGTTCAGTCACAAAACGCCATAAAAACCTTTGGATTCTTATTAACATTTACAAACAGTCGACCGATGTTCGCATGCGATTTCGCTTTTGCCCTAGAGAGAGCAGACGCGGTGCCCATTTTGCCCAAAGTTAAAATATGTAATAATATTCGATCAGTTGGACGTCTGCTAAGTAGCGCACAGTCAAAACAATACCATGGACTTTGTCGATGATTTCCGGCTTCACAGCTGATTTTGGAGCCCCAGGACTTCTTCGATGCTTGGCTCTGAATTCATTTACACAAAATCGAACTGTTTCATAGGAAGGGCATGTGTTAACCAATGTACCCAATCTTCTCATGAATATCCTCTACTGTTTTCCCTTCCAGAAAAAAGAACTAAATCACCCCACGAATTGCATTCTTATCCATTTTTCACTGTCAGTCGAAATACTTGTATTTAAACAACTGTCAAACAATTAATTAACATCATAAGGGCTTGTAACTATAGAATATTGAGACATAAATAACAAACTTCATGACCACACATACAAGAGTTACTGTTGTCCGCTATTAGTATGAAAATCAAGTTACTTATTAAAATCACCCTCGTGTGATTATACCTATAAAACTCTTATAAGATATTTCTAATCCAATTACATATTTAGAAACATGAAATACTCAACTACCTAAAAAAGCCCTAAAAACTAAATGAAGTGAGACAAGCAAGTATTCGGGTACCAGTAACATTTGTTACCGAAATTATGAAACAAAACTTATCAACGATTTTAAGAAAATTAGTGGTTACTAAAGAATATGTGATAGCAAGTAGTAAAACAGAACTAACCCTATTGGCATTTCTCACTAACAATATTGTACCTACTTAGTGCAAAGGCGTTTTTCACGATATAAATTTTTCTTTCGTTGTAATAGGAGAGGATTGGCGTTTGAGGCACTGCACATGCATTGTAATTGTGGTTATATGGTTCATGAAAGAAAGCAGCAATGCCTGAATGACGAATAATTCTGTAACAATGATTTAGCACACTAAGTAAGTGTTTTGGTGATGAACAGAAGAAGAAAATTCATAAAAATATACATTTTATAATATTTGATTTGATATGCCCACATATTTATATGTACAAGGGTAGGGCCATAAGTTTCCGGCCTAGCCGATAAGGATTACCGCACTCACAAAAGCCTTATCTGGTGTCATATCTTATAAGTTAAGTAAATAATTGCAGCTGTAACTTCTGCTCCCCTGTACTCAGTTGTTCAGATATAGTTGCATAAAGAAGGCTATGCATAGAAGATTAAGACATGTTCAAAGCGGAGTTTCCAGCTGTTATTAAGTTCTTCACAAAAGAAGCACTTGCTCCAAATGAAATTAAACAGCGATTGGACCGTAAATATGCGGAAACATCCCCCTCATATTCTATACTTTTTCGAATGGGTCGAGAAAGCATTGAACATGAAAAGTGTGCAGGTCAGAACTTGGAGGTGCTCACTCCTGAAAACATCGCTCTCATGGAAGCAGAAATTATGGAAGACCGGCGGATCAAAGTTACAGAAGTAGCAGCAAGGTGGGGTATTTGTAAAACAGCAGTCCTTCTAATTATTCATGAATATTTAAACATGAATAAGGTTAGTGCCTAGACTTCTTTCCTCAGTCCAAAAGCAGAAACGCGTCATTTGTAGTCAGGCATTTTTGGAGTTCTGCAGTGGCAACGAGAGAGAAGTTCTGCAAACCATTGTTACCGGAGATGAAACTGCGATCCTCTACTATGATCCCTTGTCCAAAAGAGAAACAATGGAGTGGCGCAAACCTGACGAAGCACCGCCTCTAACGACCAAGGTCATTCAGTCAACAAGAATATCATCGGTACACTCTTTTGGGACTGTGAAGGAAAACTCTTCATTGACTTCAAGGAGAGGAACACCACAGTAAATGGGGAGTACTATGCTGACCTACTGCACAGACCACGTGCTTCCATCAAAGAGAAAAGGCGAGGAAAACTGAGTGGTGGTGTGCGCCTTCTTCACAACGCGCCTGTGCACACAGATCTTGTTGCAAAGGGAGCTGTGAAAAAATATGGCTCTAAGAAGATCGACCACCCACCCTACAGTCCATATCTAGCTCCCAGTGACTATTTCCTCTTCCCAAAACTGAAGAAGGGCCTTCGAAGAAGGAAATTTAAGTGTGACGAAGAAGTGGTGGGTGTTATTTATGCCCATTTTGCAGACAAGACTTTTGACTATTTGGGGGGGGGGGAGGTTGCAATGTTAATTCAAAGATGTGAGAAGTGTATTGCTATAAAGGATATATTGAAAAGTGAAATTTAGTTTTTGTCTTTATCATACCTAGAAAATGGTTAGACCGGGAACTTAGGGATCTACCTTCGTATATCCTTTTATTTTCGCAGTTGATCTCACAATCAAGTCACTGAAATGTAAAAAGGTACACCCATTGACAGAAGAAGAGGAAAGAAAGAAAAAAAGTCATCCCCAGACTTGTCGATCGGAGAACTTGGGGGACGCTCAAATACTGTATTCCCAACGTGCATGCAACTACTGGCACACTGCAGTGGGTGCATCATAAGCATCTGGAAATTGAACACTAGGGTAGAGTAGCAGTTTTTTTTTTTTTTAATGATTTATTTACGGACGCTCTTTAACATCTCAGGTCATCAGCGTCCCATTCAACTCAGGGCGTGAAATGGCCGACAAATTTTGCTCAGAGGCCTCTCTTTCAGGCTTGAGGTTATTTTTCGTGCCGTAAATGTACGACTCGGTACCCACGGCTTTACTTCCCTTCCGAAGGAAGCCATACTTAGGATGTTTACGCCCGAAAAAATTCATCGGTCCTGGCCGGGTTCGAACCCGCGATCTTGGGTTTAGGAGGCAAGTATGGTAACCACTACACCACCAGACCGCCTGTGGTGCCTCTGTAGTAAAAACGGGCGTTAAACACTACTCAAAAAAAAAAAAAAAAACTACACCACCAGGACCGACTTAGAGTAGCAGTGACCGAGTGGTTTCGTTCTTCTGCGTTAAGCTCCTGGGTTCAAATCCCACAACATTTTTGTTTTATTTCTTATTATTGGTTTTATGTAATGTATATGCAGAACATCATGTTGCTTTAATATCACATATTTTAACGTATCATTTGAGTTTTATGGCATTACCTACAAAAAAAATTACACACACACACACACAAAAAAGTAATCAGAAATGATGTACTCCTTACAAATAACTAAATAAAAAGCATTACCTTCTAAAGTGAAAACATCCAGATATAAACTGAACTTAATATCGGGTGTATGAAGTCTCAGCATTTATAGCTGCCCTCAATCTTCGGGACATAGATGGTGTTCAGATTTCTACAGTAGTGCGGATGAGAGGCTAAAACATCCTAGGTTTCTTAAATGAGTTATTTGTGCATGTGCTGTATATTACACTTAGATAGAACAAAATATACAAAGGAAATATAATATTCATTATATTATATGTGTGTGTGTGTTAACGTTAAAGCTTGCTGTGTACATGAAACAATATTTCGAAACTAATTTGCCATAATATGTTGATTCAAAAAAAAATGCTTCAAATCGGGAGGCCATCCTGCGCTCTTAAACACGACATCACTGCACACTCTGCCAAAGAGCTAATGGAAAATTCATACTAGTCAGCGCTTTAGTGCACGTCATTTAATACAAGTGTTACCTCGTGAACAGCGCGTTGTCTCAAGTAAGAATTTTGCATAAGGGTGTACCATACTGCAGTCAATTTGTGTAAATCGGTTAACCAAGATCACCCGCCTTCTGATAAGAAACCATCAGATTATGGAGTCATGGAAGGTGTAAACCTTCGCAGAAATTGCACAGTGCATTGTGAATGAAAGAAGTGGCGGGCGCTCTGAGCCGATATCGATCTCCATGCTTCCACGTAGGAGGTGAAAGTGATACTACGCAGATCAGGAGTAAATCCCTTAGATAGAAAGTACTTCAACATGTTTTGTTTCGCAGGGATCGAATTTCTGCCTTCCAGTTCAAATATTGTAAGGCTAATTCCGACAGGGTGGACTTTAATGGGATTAAAGCGATCTCGCCGGTGTGGTGCTGTTTAACAATGGACACCGCAGATCAGCCTAACAATGCTCTGCTTACCTCACTGCCACAGCTTCTCGAGTGCCATCTTGACGCGGTCAGAGTTCGAGTGCGGCTTTCCTTCTATGTGGAAAACAACACAACAGCTGTTTGTGAATTTAGCTTTCGTTTTAAGTACCCGCTGTCGCTTGGCAACGACTTCTAACAGGTGGAATTTCACGAGAATAGCTGTTTTCATTTGCTTTACACAAAACGTCTACGTTGCGCATCTTTCTTCAAAAGAAGAAATACAGCAACGGTTACTATAACATGCACTACTTCAAGTATCTTCGTATTTGAATCTAATGCGCCATCGAATGTAATGCGAACCGCAAATATGAAACTTAAAATCATAAAAAATTACTTGTCATATTGTTGTACTGTCTTTGAGATAAGCCCATCCGCTTCATAAAACGACCAGAACATAGAATTTATAAGTGTACTATTGTCACATCTTGGAGCACGTAGGAAAAAATCCATCACTCGTTCTGTTGCCAGGATAGTTGGCGTATGTCAAAGAAGAAAAAGTTATTTCTTATCGTGTCACTAGTCACAGGTTGCCCGTTCTTCCTCCTTTCATGTACGAATTCTAAAACATTTGCTTCAATGTCAGGATGTCTTCCTTTGCGAGGACCAGTAGATTTCTTCTTACTATAGTAGGGAATAAATTACTCTGTGATTGACACTTGGGCCGTGTTTATACCGGCGACTCAGCTGGCGAGAGGCTCGCCCAATCAGGTCAAAAAATGCAGCATCGTCAGAGGCAAAGATCATCGACGTTGCGATAGTTAAAACGTTAAAAATAACCCAGTAGCAAAGCGTTTTCAAATGTCACCATTACAATAATTTGGAACGATAACCGTGGAAAAAATTTAAGATAAAATATCCAATTATGTAAGGACATGTGGGTTTTGTCATACATGTAAATATATATACTATACCAAGGATAAACATGGAGTATAAAATATGTTTTAAATCATAGAAAAGCAGGAAGAAGTTGATCTGCAGCAGCTGAAGACGGATAGCGAATGTGTCAACAGCGTACTGGCGCGGCCACGTGGCAATAGAAACGTTAATCACAAAGTAATTTCTTCCTACCAGCTTTAGTTGCAAATATTGACAATTTCTGTTACCGCCACAAGCGAACGTTGCTCTCAGCTACACTGAACACTATTCCTACCTTTGTGTTACTTTTTCAGCGTAAAGAATTACTTTACGCTTGAAAGTAGCAACATATGGTGTTCCCCTCTGCTTGCCCTCCATTTCATCACCAACTGCTATTCAAAAGTTCTATGCAATAAAGGCCAACAATAAAAGTAACGAAGTCGAAAATTGCAGCAAAGTATTATGACGTAATAAACGATAAATTCGAATGAAGCTACCGATGAACTACGGAACGGATTTGCACTAGAATCCAATACGCCGCCGAATCTAATGCGCATAACAATTTTAGCGCAGATGTGGTATTTTAAAACTGTGAAAATTTGTACACAAAAAAGCACCTTTTTTTAATAGCTGCGCGACCTTCACAGGAATGCAAAGTTAATTACTTGAGAAAGTCGTTAAATAACAGGATTTTGATTGTACAGTTAATAGAGATGTGTGCACAAAAAAAAAAACCATTTCTTATCAATATACCATACAGGGGGCCGAGCACCGTCGAATTGCACCGTAAAATAGAAGAGAAACGTTTTCGTGTTGATCATTAGGACTCCGATTCTTATATCAACATGCATTTATTTGCGGGTTTAAAACTTACGATGTGGTAAACTCAACTTAAATTTAAATTTTATACCACTTTAAATTGCAAGTTTCTTTAAAAATGTATATAAACAAACATTTTCAATTATTTGCATAAAACTCATAAAAGTTCAGTTATAATATAATAATACTGCTGAGATAAATGTTTTCCCCATCTTCAAGTAGTCAATCAAGAGAATTTCCTTTTGAGTTCCAAATTTTTGAAGCCATAATAACCTTTGCAGCTGATGGAATGCATTTGCCTTGCGCTCCTTATCCGAGACTCCATGTAAACCCTTTGGCAAAAACTAAAAAAGAGAGTCATCCATGTGTCAATCGGAGAACTTCGGGGACGCTCGTAAACGCTGTATAGAGCGCGCATGCAGCGAGTGCACACTGGAGTGGGCGATTTACTTGTAAAAGTAATGATCACAATCATAAGCATCTGGAAAGAGAACATTAGGGTAGAGTAGCGGTGACCGAGCTGCTTAGAAGGCTTTGTTCTTCTGCGCAAGCTCCTGGGTTCAAACTCCACGCATGTTTATTTTATTTTTTATTACTGGTGTATATTTAGAATTTCATGTTGTCTTAATATCACATTATATTTAACGTATCATTTGAGTTTTATCACATTACCTATTCCCCCCCCCCAAAAAAAACATAATCACAAACTAATATTTTGGTTGCAAATAACTAAATAAATACACGAACAGAAACATTTGTATTATAAAGTGAAAACACATAGAAAACACAAATTAATATCGGGTGTATGAATCCTCAGCATGTATAACTACCCTCAATCTTCGGGGCAGACAGATTTCTACAGCAGGTACAACATCCCAGGTTTCTTGAATTTGTCCCCATAAGCCATCTTTTATCCTCCGTGCATGTGCTATATATTGCATTTCGATAGAACAAATACTGAAGGAAATATTATATTCATTATAACGTTATAACATGTTAACGTTAACGCTTGCTATGTAAGGAAAATAATATTATGAAACTAATTTGTCATAATATGTCACAAAGACTTATTAAAAAAAAGTGCTTGATACCGGGAAGCGAACCAGATCTTTTAACAAAGGCATCACTATATACTTTGCCAGAGCTAAGGGAAAATAAACACTAGTTAGGTCTCTAGTGCATGTATATAACACAACTGCTGCGATACATTGTGAACCGCGCGCTGCATCGAGTAGAACTTATGCTAGAAGAATTTTGCGTTCAAAGAGATGACCTTTTAATTTGTTTATTTATTTATTGCCAAAGGATATACGCTTTTGTATATGTCAAGTGCGAAAATAATTTTAGCTATACAATATAATTAGCCTTCACATAAAATTGGAGTTTTTTTATTTCCCTTTTCAAAAAATGCCATCAAGCACATATACGAGCCTGCTGAAAGGTCCAGTATTTGTACTTTCTACTACGTTAGTTACCAAGGTTCAAATAACTTTATATGGAAGAAGGAAGTTGGTCAGAAAAACACGACAGATAAGGGCAAGTGGCAACAAGAGTATTGCCATATGTACGCCAGGAAGATTGAGGGAGGTCAAGGATGAGACCCGGAAAGCAGATGGTGCGAGCTTGATATAGAATAACAGCTCAATGACGTAACTTGCTGCAAGAGCTGTATTATCACTTTCCATAAATGAGAAATAACACAATGCATTCAAAAGTATAAACGGCTGGACAGTCACAAAGGTTCATTTTAAAATTACTTGTTACACAGATCATAATTGAGGGATGCAGAGCAGAATATTTTATATTGACATTTTTTCGGTAATTCACAAATGTTTGCAACCAGCCTATCCATTATTGCACAATAATGTCTGCCAAATGTAACTAACGCAGCTGGCAACAATGGACATTAAGCTGTCAAAATATGCAGAAGAACAAGTTAAAACTTGCATAGTCACTGTCGTACAGTCTGTTAAATTCAGTCCTGTGTCAATAGCTGGTGAAAAATCATGAACGTTTCTGAAGAAACTTTATAGATTCTACATTTTCACACACTATAAGCACGTGAAAGAGCGAAAAACATCCACGAGCACTTTGTAGCTGTTCTTGGTGATCAAGTTTGTTCATTTGATACAATTGCAAGATGGATTTTATCATATGAAAAAGGGCGAGAGACTTCGCAACAATACCCTCGCTCTTGCCGGCTTGGGAAGCTGTGAAAGAGAGAACAATTCAACTTGGTGGAGGAAAGTCGACGTATTACTGTTGAAATGCTAAGTATGGAAGTGGGTGTCAGTGTTGGCAGCACTGACAGTGTACTCATTTAACATTTAAAGCTGCGAAAAATCTGTGCAAAATGGGTTCCACATTCCCTAACCAAGGAAGAGAAGAAGAGAACGGAATGTGCTAGGAAACTGATGAGCATGTTTCCAACAAATGTTTGACAGATATATATATATATATATATATATATATATATATATACTGGTGATTAAAATTGAGTTTATTACTATACCATTCCAAATAAAGCCCATAACAGCGTGTGGGTAAATGATGACCCAAAACCGGTTGTTCTTCGACAACGTTAGTTCTAGGAAGCGAATGTTCGCTGTTTTCTTCAACTGTGAAGGACCGTGTTGACTGTATGCCAGAAGAAATGGCAATAAACGGGGAATACTTTTGCGTTGGATTCTTTATTTGAAGAGCTGAGGCGGGTGGCATCCAAAGACAGGAACTTCAAGGCTGTTGCTTTTGCAGGACTATAAGTCTCCTTACAGAACAGCTGCAAATTTGATGAAACTGGAAGTCGCCAAAGTCCATTTGCTTGACCATCCAACCTACAGCCTTGACCTGGCACCATGCCACTTCTGAATCGAACCTTGGATTGCTGGAAAACTTTTTAAAAGAGTGTAGAACCTCGCTGAAGCTATAGACTCAACTCTGTTGACAATATCTCAGTCCGAGTACCGTAGTGCTTTTGACAAGTGGTTGCACCGTCTACTACTGTGAGTGTGGAGAAATGGAGAGTACTTTGTAGATTTGTGAGGATAAGTTTTCGAATTTAGTCCCTAGCTTCAACTTTAAGGTGACACTTGCAAAATTTTTGAACGCCTTTCGTACGTGTTTGTATACAAGCAGTGTTTTTCAGAGGTTGGCAAGTCCACAGTGTTCTCTTAGATTCCAACAAACCTCTGCCACAGCATACACTAACAAGAATACTTTGGAGGTATTACAGAAGACCTTAATAAAGAATTTAAAACAAAAAATCTCTGAAATATGAAGAACAGTTACTTGGGGAACTTCTTCCAGAGAATGAAAATTTGAATAAAACATGTCATTGATGCACGCACCAATTTCAACGCCTACAGCACAGATTATGAAATGAAAAGTAGCACTGTGCACATGCTATTACTGATCAAAGATGTAAGAATTTAAGCGGGGAGAATGTCGATCGATAAAACCGGTCTCTGACGCAGCCCTGAGGCACCCGGTTCCGCACCAGGCGTAAATGTACTCCGTACAGTAAATTTTTTGCTTTCCTTTAAGGAAATTCAGGGCAAACCTTCTGCATACTATTAACAAGCATATGGTAAACATGTATTGCTATTGTTTCAAGAAGGTGGTTAATTCTTAGACGAAAATCATCAACACAAGCCGTCTTTCACTGCACAAAGAGGAGATGGTGCGAAAACAGGAAGAATTTCAGCATTATCTCTGAGAACTTCTAAAATTATGATTGATATTTTTAATTTGCACGAGGCTTGAACAGTGCATCTGAAAGTACATAATACAACTAGAGGTTAAATTAATACTTTATTACAAATATCCATTTTATACATATTGTTTCAAAATATTTACAATAAAACGTCAAGAATTGTTCATTTTCATGCTACTGTAGCTTTGCCAACGAGATTCCAAATACGGCCGTAAGTCATTAAGTAGGTAATATAGAACTTAAAAAAGAGTACGATTTTAAACATACTTTTATTTCTGTACATTGAGACACTTGACCAATGGTTTCACAAGCTCCTGAGATCCAGCGGCATAAATTCTTTGGGCTGCTGTCGGCGACTTCCCTTTCTAATCAACGCCAGGAAAATGTTCACCTGAAAGATGGCGTTTAAGGGAGCTAAACAAATGTAACTCGCTTGGAACAATAACCGGGCTATAAGGAGGATGCTCTGGGACTTCCAACTTCAACTTTAGCACTTCTTGGCATCATGCAAGGACAACGCAATGAGGAGTCCTGATCGCTTCCATTGAATAGCCGTACGAAGTTTCCTCAGAATGTTACAGTAGAAGTCGACATTTACGGTGTGTCCTTGAGGATGAAATGCGTGTGCCTTCGTGATACCCGAAGACTTTCCCGGCGGTTAGTGTCACTTTACCTCTGCACTGACGCGAGCTTTGTCTCAGGGTGGTAATGATAAACCCAATACATCACCTGTGACAATGCGGACTAGTATATCGTGTTCATCGTGGTAGCGATTCCATAATATGTTGTGGGGTGTACAGGCGCGGCATCCACAGCATGGATATTGCCATATAGTTTTGTTCAGGGACCTCCTGGTTTGTGTGAAACAAATCATTTTCCAACAAATTAACACTAATAGTGTGGTAAATTACAAACCCTCGGCTACCACGGTTCCAGTTGGGGGAGATTCACTGTTATGATCCGGTAAGGCAAAGTAACTCAGGGTTCGAAATCGAGCCGTAGCCTCTCAATTAAAAAGAGATAAGAATGCAAACCAAAGCATTTTATGTGTCAAAGATGTAATTAATACGCCATATAAATATTAAGATTCTATCTTATAGTCAGTTGCTAAACGCTGACAAGAATATTGCCAAGGTTACCACAAAATTCTTCCACGTTAAGTCATACTGCCAAAAAAACGTGCCCAGGGAGCAATTATGAGACACGTTTCAAAACTAAAGAAAAATAACTCTGAGCCTATCGTTAATACCACATCGCTCAACTTGAAGCTAAAAGCTGACATTCTGATTGGGTGCGAAAACTGTAAATAAAAACAACACTCCCCGCCCACAAAACAACAATTAAGCTGTTGAGAGGGTTCAAAGGGCATGCTGCAAGATGAAACCGATTTCTTGTTTGAGAGCACGACCTTATGCTTATCTATCTGATAGCTGTACAAAAAATGCTGCATATTTCACGGGGTATAAAGTGTGTGCGCTTATCTATTTAGAGCGGTTTCATTTTGTTGGCGATTCTTCGAAAAATAGGACTTTATAGATTAACATAAATTAATATATACAAATAACATCCAGGGGTGTCCTGGTTTGTGCTACCCCCCAAATTCCGACTTTTAATTATGGTTTCATATTATTTTATGTTAAAATGTAACTATATAGAGCCTAATGATCAGGGTCCGAAAGTTACTCTCTCTGGGTAGGTATACTTAAATCAGAAATGAAGATGTTTCCATACATTTGGGTTCGTACGGCCAACTTTTATTTTGCCTTTTTAGGTTTCTATTGCGTATTTTAAAGTTTTTCCTTTGGGGGGGGGGGTCGCCGTGAGTTTTTCTGCGATTATTTACGCATTTTAAAATCGCTAAATAATTTCAATATATAGAAGTAAAAAAGAGTATAAACATTAAATGACATGTTCGCCTTACAAAAAGATCTATTGAGAATCTTGTTATACATTTATTTCTTTTCAAGCAGTCAAAAACTTTGTACTCAACCTATTCATTTAAGCTCTTTAAATAGCAGAACCTTCAATAGTGAAAGGAACTTACGGTTACCTCGGGCATACGAATATTATAGATGTAAGTCTGTAGGGATGAATGAAATGATGGCGCAAATAAGCTCGGAGTACTTGATGCCTTAAAGCTATCTGGCATTCACCTTCTCAGGGTATGGAAAACGCCGAAAAAAACCTTTCTTGTCCTGACCGGGGTTGGAACCGAGGGCCTCCGGATTAGTTAGAACACCAGAGAGGCGGTCAATTTTCTTCATAAACCATATTTACGCGGACCTTGCGTATCTATTTGTTCAAATGTAGTGTGCGCTTTAGATTCCAGTGCAAATACATTCCGTAGTTTGCCGGTAACTTTATTCGGATTTGTCGTTTATTACGTCATAATGCATAGCTGCAATTCTTGACTTAAGTTACATTTATTGTTGACGTATTACTGCATTCGTACTCCCGAAAAGATTTGGAATTTGTACATGAAAGGAGGAAGAACGGGCAACCTGTGAATAGCGACAATTTTCTTCTTTGATCTACGTCAACTGTCCTGACAACAGCACGGGTGATGGATTTTGTCCTACGTGCTCCAAGATGTAACAATAATCCACTTATAAATTCTATGTTCTGATCGTTTTATGAAGCGTGCGGTTTTTTTTTCCTTCCAAATTTGGGGTGCGCATTACATTCACGTCAATATGACATACGCTGTGTATGTGGTTTTTTTTTTTTTTCCCCCGTAATACTAATATGTAGGGTTTCTTCGTGTACTCTTTCAAATGGATTGCCCCAGAAGTGAAAGCCTTTTATATGACTTTGAAAACATACAAAATGTATCACTTTAGAAACACGTGTTTTAATCTCATAAGCAAAGGCATAGCCCTTGACAATTTAAGTCAAGAGAATCGAGATATAAGTCAAGCGATTTCACATATGAAACTTTTGTTCTGTCAGTTGAGAAATTTATATTCTGAGATGTATCTATCACAAGACCGAAGTCGTAAGTCACGTCTCTCGCATTATGGGCAAGGGAGCTTCTCCTAAACTTTCGTCCATGCCTCAACGTAAGACTTGAGTTCGCGCGCAGCATATCGTTCATACCGTGTTCAAAACACATCCACGTTTTCATAAAGGCACCTGCATTTCTGCCAACACTACAGAGTCAGTGACCTCCACGTTAATGTGACAGCCTTCAGAATATAAAGTGACAGACATACCTGTAGTAAATTCCTAAGGAGCACTCCGCAGGTGATGGAGTACCGAAAGTCTTCCATCCCAATCGTACACTTGGCGTTTTTGTTATAAAGGTTGTCCGAAAACTCCCGTACTGTACGAGTCAAGCTCCACACTTCAGGAAGCGGAAAGCGAACGTACGTCTCCAATCCCGATGTTGTACCTTAAATACTGTTACAACTTTTCGAAAGGAACTGTACCAGGTGTTTTGGAGATCAGATAACAGTTGCTACCAGACACTGCCACCCTCATTATTGCAGCAGAAAGAGTGCGTTACATGCGGTTTGACCAGGGAACGGGAACATTATGAGTCCTTCACCAAGCAACATTTTTCATATTCTTAAAAGGCGAAACCAGCTGATGCACCGCACCATTCAACGCTTCTCTGAGGCCGATAATGTTGATCCTCAAAGCAGACAGTGAGACCCCGAAATGAACATATTCGAACAATACTTTAAACTTAGGGCTTTGGTCTCAGTGCTGGGTATTTTTTAACTCAGAAATCAAGTAGCAGAAGTGTTTTGATGCTAAAACGTACCACTAACAATGCCTTAGAAAAAATCTTCTATTAACGAGAAAACACTCAATGTCGAACAAAGCTCGTGAGAAGATCCCGAAGGTCTAATGAATCCATCTCTCTGCCTCAATAATGGTTTGGTGGAACGTGAGTTGTGATCGCACCCTCCACTTTTGCCGAAAGAGATTAAAGACAATTACCGCAGTGTTCGAAAGCACTGTACTGGAACCTGTGGTGAAGAATCTGAACACGATTTTGTAACAACTTTTCATCTCTATTACATTAAAAACCAGGCTCAAAAGTTCCAAGACCAAAGACAGAGAGGGAGAAAAAATCGATATTACGGTATGCAGGGGATGACAGCTATTGAAATGAAGACACTGGTGGGCTTAATGTACACGGCGTAAGAAAAGATCCTTGCATAAATAAATATCAATATCTAGGAAAGTAGCAGCATTAGCAGAGATATAAGCAGTAAACCTAACTGAAAATTAAGATTGCTAACCTGTTTCTTTAAGAAATTTAAATATATTTATGTATTTTTTTTTTCAACATTAAAATAATTGCGGGTAGGATTGTTCAAAAAATTTCTAAGTATTGCCCATCTACAATTAGACGATCAATGTTTTTATTTATTATTAAAGATAAAATTACATGATCAAGAGGTGCTGAGCCATGAGTCCAAAGCACGAATATATCAATATATCTCAATTATAACAATACATTAACGGGACCAGAGGTGCTGACTTAAGAAATTCTTCCACTAAGATTAGCAAAAGACAATGTCCATTGCAATGCTTTTAATTTGTAGATAATATTTATTATTAAAATTAAACGTAATGCGAGATAAGCTAGATGACAAATGAAATCTGTGGATGACGTATATAGCGGTTAATTTGTTTTATTTACGGACGCTCTTTAACATCTAAGATCATCGTCTCAACGGCCGATAAAAATTGCTTTGAGGCCTAAGTATTCTTTCAGGCTTTCTTCCTGCCGTATATCTACTTCGCTTCCGAAGGAAACCATACTCAGGATTTTAAGCCCGAAAAAAATCCATCGATCCTGGCCGGGATTGAACCAACGATATTGGATTTACGAGGCAAACATGTATGAAGAGGTGTTCGATAGTCCAGAAATGTCCAACAGGTGCTAACCCTTCATGGTGGGGAATTTTTAACTTTTTAACAGTGTTTAACGCCCGTTTTTACTACTGAGGCATTACAGGTGACAAACACTGATGATACACGAGACAAAATGATAAGCGCAGAAAGGTTTTTTTTAAATGAAGGAAGCGTTCCAGGACTATGTTTAGGGTACCTCCCCGGTATTTGCTAATTTGCTATTTATGAGGACGGAGGAAAACCCGGAAAAAACGGGAGCCGAACCCCAGACATTCCGATTACGAGCTCGCGCCATAACGACCTCGGCTAACTGTGGCAGTATGTTGCGGAATGTCAGTATAAATGAATTCACATTGATAGTGGCCAGAAGTATATTAAAATGTGTCATTCTTAAGCAAACTATTAAAAAGAAGAAGAAAAAAAGGATGCATCTTTGATATAGGATGATATGGACGTAACAAAAGGCTGTAACCAAAAATCTATTAGGACAGAAACGCATTCGGTGGGGGAATCGAAACCGGCTACTAAAGGGCGGCCTATACAGTTATTTTTATGAATTTTTGGGAGAAAATATATGGTAGGAGTACGAGAGGCATTAGAAGTAAGGTTGAATGATGTCTTCCAGACTGGGTACTTCTGCAGTATCAGAAGAATTACATCTTAAAGAATACAATGTGATACTGAAAATGGAAATATATGATGAACTACGAGGGTAGGTCCATAAGTTTCCGGCTTAACCATTTTCTAGGTATGATAAAGACAAAAACTTCATCCCTTTTCAATATAGTTACCCTTTATTGCAATACACTTCTCACATCTTTGAATTAACATTTCAATCCCCCCCCCCCAACCAAATAGTCAGAAGTCTGGTCTGCAAAATGGGAATAAACAGCATTCATTATTTCTTCATCACACTTAAATTTCCTTCCTCGAAGGTCCCTCTTGAGTTTTGAGAAGAGAAAATAGTCACTGGGGGCTAGATCTGGGCTGTGCGGTGGATGACCGACGTCCTTGAAGCCACATTTCTTCACAGCTTCCTTTGTAACAAGAGCTGTGTGCACAGGCGAGTTGTCGTGAAAAAGGCGCACACCACCACTCAGTTTTCTAAGCCTTTTCTCTTTGATGAAAGCACGTAGTCTGTGCAGTAGGCCAGCATAGTACTCCCCATTTACTGTGGTGTTCCTCTCCTTGAAGTCAATGAAGAGTATTCCTTTACAGTCCCAAAAGATTGTGACCATGATCTTCTTGATTGACTGATTGACCTTGGCTTTTAGAGATGGTGCTTCGTCAGGTTTACGCCACTCCATTGATTCTCTTTTGGACAAGAAATCATAATAAAAGACCATAGTTTCATCTCCTATAACGATGTCTTGCAGAACCTCTCTCTCGTTGCCACGGCAGAGCTCCAAAAATGGCTGACAACAAATGACTCGTTGCTGCTTTTGGACTGAGGAAAGATGTCTAGGCATCCATCTTGCACTAACCTTATTCATGTTTAAATATTCATGAATAATTAGAAGGACTGTTGTTTTAGAAAGGCTCAACCTTGCTGCCATTTCTGTAACTTTGAGCCGCCGGTCTTCCATAATTTCTTCCTCCACAAGAGCGATGTTTTCAGGAGTGTGCAATTCCAAGGGCCTATCAGCACGCTCTTCAACTTTAATGCTTCCTGCACCCATTCGAAAAAGTTTGGCCCATTCTTTTACAGTATAATATGAGGGGTTTCTTCCCCATATACATCGTTCAATTGTTGTTTAATTTCATTTGAAGTAAATTTTCTTTTTTGAAGAACTTATTAACAGCTCGTTACTCCTTTTTGAACATGTCACAATCTTCTACACATAACCTTGTTTATGCAACTATATCTTAACTGAATACAGCGGAGCGGAAGTTACACAGCTGCAATCATTTACTTAACAGATAAGGTATAACACAAGATAAGGATTTTGTGAAGGCGATAATCCTTATCGGCGAGACCGGAAACTTATGGACCTACCCTCGTAAAAGATGCTGTGAGAGTCACCTTCAAAAGCATTATACCGCAGATGTTGCGTAAAATATCACAAGGAGCCTGGAGACACAACCAACTCTACCGAGATGATAGAACTCACAAAGCTAACAAGGTAAGTAGGGGTTACGGTGGCTTATGGTGCGCTTGTATATACCCACAGACCTCTCTAAGGTTTCTCCTATGAGAGATTTTTTCATGTTACCAGTACCTACAACTCAGGTTTCTACTTTAACCATCAACAATTAACAAAAACAATTTCTATATAAAATTAAACCTTAAATAGTTGGTGCTTAAATTAGGTGCCTCCACTAATTGCACTATGATCCATTTTCGAAACCGCCATGAGGAATGTAAAAATTAAAATAAACTGTAATATATAAAATATGCATTTTGCAATATGAATTCGCTTAAATGAAATAATAATAATCACATTTTGTACTATAGTTTGGAACACTGGAGTGTTATATTACTGCCACACTCATATATGCAGTCATATCAAAAGAGGCGGCAAACTTTTGATATGACGGATACTCAATATCCAAACAATAATAATATTTCACTTTTGTTCATCATCATAAATTCAACCAACGAAATTAAAAAAAAAAAAAAAAAAAAATAATAATAATAATATTTTTTTACCAATCACAATCCCATATCGCAGTGAAATTATCCTAAATCTTTACGCACGAGGTGCATTTGTCTTCTGGTCAGTGTAATCAACTCTGTACCTTTACCACACAATTCCTGAAACGGTCTGAAATAATTTCGTAAGTTATGCAACAATGTTTGCTTAAGCAGCCATACATATTAATAAACACGTTGCTCAGAATGGTAAAATGTTATCTCTGTTTTGTTTCCCCCCGTTGGTGTTAGTAAATCGAAAGGTAGGGATTGTAATGGTCTCTTTTCGACTATTTCAGTCTCGTGGTTTATAATTAGGTAATAGGTAGCTATTCATAAGTATAACTTTTTATGCAATTGTTAATATTTTGTGGGCTAATTTCAAATATACTATTATTACATTACTTTTATTCTTATTCTATTCATGAAATAGTCCTAAACCCGTATATGCCTTTTCTTTATGGGCATTACTGACAAACGACAATCGTATGTGCAAGATGGGTTGAAAAGAAGTATTCTTAATACAGATGTCAGATTTAGAGGAATTATATTTAAATTCTTATTTTATTCATGAAATAGCTCTAATAAATATCCTTTGCGGGTCTGAGATGTCCAGTCTCTTGTGATGAACTCCCCGCAGCTGTACGTTTGCTGTTAATCCTAGACTGCTATTGGCTGAGGCTATTATACCACACGACATGGAGTTGGCTGTTAAATCCTAAACTGTTATTGCCTGAAGCTAAAATATTATCGGTGTGGTAAGACAGAGAATCTCCGTCGCTATTTTATCAACGCCATTGTTACCTACTCAAAGTAAGCGGATTGGGTACACGATGTCAGCGGCGATTTTACAGAAGCTTTATATCACTGGGCGTTACAAAAAGAGGCTTTTAGTTCAATGCCTTGCGTTAATCGTATGAGGTGTCTAAACTACACGTATACATAATGTTGTAAGCAGCATTAATCGATGAGTCTAGAGCACATTTCTCTCAAAATTTAACCACTTTTATTCAAAACCGACTAATAAGTGTAAAGGCCGCGGAAGTTTACGCAACATAAACAGGTTCAAAAAGAAAGTCTCGCTTCACCGGCCAGCGCAATGCAAGCATTTTAATCGCATTTTCCGTGCTATTTTTATAGCCCTCGTTTTAGAATTGTTTAATTCGCCTCTGCAACGTCGAGGAACATAATGGAGGCGGCGGGTCTCATTTAAATTAGACCTTGGAGCATGAAAGGGAATGTGCAAACATCAGAGATGTGGTGAATGGTTGAGATTTTCGCCTTTTACTAACAAAATTATTCCTGTACATACCGCGGCTGGAACACGCACGCATTTCGTAAAGACGCCCAATTAGCGGTTCCGTTATATATATTCCCACTCTTTTGTTGCAAGTAGCCCTCCCCAGTAATCGGGTTAGTCCCAGTTTTACTGCTTCTTCCGCCCCGACTATCCGACAAATGGAGTCGCTGATTTAAGGATGGTCTAAGTCGTCTTTTTCAGCAAAACAACTTTTCGCTGAGACAGTAACATTGATTATAACGGAAATACAACAAAAACATCTATTTTTATGTTTCATTTATAGCATGTTTCCCTCTTCTCGTCCTTGGAGTCCTTTTCGTTTTTGCCGCAAGTTTCGCTATATGAAGGATGTAGAAAGGCGCAACAAACAATTGATGGGTAATTAACCATTTTCGGGTTAGTGTTTTGAGTTTCTCTTCTTACTAATATTTTAATTGTTTCTTCTTATATTTACTGCTCAAGATAAAATTGTAAAATCTACAATGAAATATATAATATTTTAGCGACTTTTAAACTGCTCTTTAGCGAATTTCGGGAGACATCACTGTATATGCAACAAGCACCGCTATTTATTCCTGTCAATAATTGCGCGCAAGGCCAAACAATGTGAATGAGAAGGTTTTCCCCCCTCCTGTCTCTGATAAGCATAATCCGTTTTATTCCCAATGGGTCATTAATGACCAATTCTATTGTTTAAATAACGTATACCAATTGCATATTTTGACATTTTTCATTGTTGCTACACACAATCCCACTTTTGAACTGCGTACTTATTGTTGTCATTGCTAATAATATTATACTGCAATTGTTACGTTTTCCCGCTAGTTGTCAAACAACTTTTTGCTTCATCTGGAGTCAATTTTATGTGAATTACATTGTTCTTTCACATATCGCTTCGTAAATGTAACTACAGAATATTGTAGACATTTTATTTATATTATGTATGTTTAAATGCAGATAGAAACAGATTACAAATAAAGACAATAGTGACTTTGATGACAATAAGGAGGGGATAGCTGTAAACAATGAGTATCTTTATTTTATACCATCAAAATCCCTGTTCAGGGGTAATGTAATTACTCTTCCCATAATTAAATAACACTTACGGATATTATTATTACTTATATTGCTTTCAAGAGACGAATTTGAAAGAAGATCAAAATCATATTTAACATAAGAGGAGGGAAAGGTGGATAAACCAACATGATCCAGAAATAAAGAAACAATCATCGCCTTGGGTCTTCCCAGGTGGGAGCCTACAACAAAAACGAGGCGATAAGTGTGGCAAAAAGATGAGTCGTTTTTTCTTATCAGCTAACAGCTCCACTTTAGAGACAAGGAAATTGTCACTGCCTGCCCAGTCTTCAACATACTGAGACGAACGTCTTAAGACTGACTGGTATGCGTGGAATCCTGTTGCACCATCACAACGCCTCTGCCCACACTGCCCTGGAAACGAATCAATTTCTGCAGAAGTAAGGAGTCTAATGGTTTGTTCCACCCTCTCTGTAGTACAGATCTGGCCCTTGCGACCTTTTCCTATTCTTCAAATTTTTTTTAAAAAAAAAAAAAAAGTGACCTCAACGATTTGAATCTGATGACGCCGCAGTGAAGAATGTATCTGCAAGCTATATATGAAGCATGGCGTTCAGCATTTACAAAACAGTGAATAGAATGCAATGGAGAATACTTTGAAAAGATGCAATTATCAGATCACACTTTTAACATTTATATTGCTTTCATTTTCAAAACATTCACCCGTAGAATAACAGCTGAATGTTTCAGCTTTTGAATGCATTTATCGTATTACATGTATAAAACACTCGACCAAAATTTGTCTTTATCACCTCAACAGGGCAGTATATGATATCGGCATGGGTCCAACGAACATACTTTGAGATATACGCCCCTCCCCTACTACAGCAGAGCTTTAAGAAAAGTTAACAGTAGCTTTGAAACTCAAAGAAAACTCCACGCAACAAGAACATAAATATTCACCGCCAGTGTAACGTAATTTGAAATGGTTGCTTGCGGGTAAAGTTACCGGCTCTCTTTGTGTGGCATTTTACCGTAACATAAACCCCTTCGTCATATATTTGAGAGTATCGACTTCCGCTACCAGAGAAGTGGACTCGGGCATTGTAAGATGAAACGAGGTCAAAATTATAAAGATGACATTTACGTTCTTATAAAATGGAAAATCGGAGAAAATTCTTAAAAAGCTAAAAGTATCTCCATACGGAAATAGCTGATATTCCAGCAAATACTTCACGTCTTCAATTAAAATATTCTAGAAAAAGGAAATAATTCACAACACATTTCTATTAAACAACCATAATTCCAGGATCGATTTAATGTATCTGAGGAGTCTGATTGGAAAACGCACCGTACTTTTTGCACAGAACCATTTGACTCTGATTCCATTTAACTACTTGTTGGAGTGAAATTATCCACTATCTGGCGATCTGAAGAAGGCAAGTGCGGACTGAAGAGCGAGGAGTTGGAGGGGAGCACATCCATGCTGCCACATGAGAATGAGAACCTCTCAAGACCCAAGAGCTTGCACGCCTGCTGGGCCCTATTCCACTATGGTCTAATACATTACAAGTTATTAGTATAGGTTCTTGTAAAGTACGGGTGTTGTAGCTTTCTGTTTCACGGAAGAAGTGCAACACTTGTAAAGTATGAGTAAAAAGTTACAAGTGACGTCATGCATGAGCAAGATGGACGCTGCCACAAGTTTCCACATCTTGAATTAACTTAGTAATAAATGCGTATATTTTAATGTACAGAGCGGACTGTCATTTCTGCTAAATGGGGTTTGTAATTTTTCTCAGATAAAAGGATAATTTAAATACTTTATTACAAATTCGTCAATATTCAAACTTTATAATCCACTTTGAGACGACGTTCCTTACGGCTACATTTAGGAGCATCAATTACAGTTGTCGAGAGATGATAGGAGAATTGGGCATTCCGATTGCACTATGTCATTAATTTTATTACTTCATTTGATCATTTATATTTATTTTGCTTGGAAACCACATTTTAATTATATGTAAAAATTGTGTAAAAAGAAATTACTTTCGTAGCATGCAGCGAGACATTAAAGAAGCATAAGTTAAGATGAAATATGCGTTTGAAAGAGGGAAAACCAATATCAGTCATTAGTCGTGCTTTAATTGTACTTGAGCAAACTTTTTTATCCTTTCTTTATACACATCCCTAGTCTCATTATTGTTATATTTGCTAATACTTCGTATATTTAGGTCAATTGATTGCTAAAATTACTAAAAAGATAATACATTTTGCGCTAGTATTTGAAGTTACCAGTATTCCTACATTTGTAGAGAAATTTACACAAATTACCAGTGCAATACTAATACTTCTGTGGAACAGAACAACGAAAACTCACATGTATACTTGTAAGTATAGAGTTGTAAAATACGAGAGCTGCAGAAACCTTTGTGGAACAGAACTTTACTAATAACTACAAGTTACAAGTCCATACACTTGTAATGTTTTCAACCATACTTTTGTGGAACGGGTCTCTGGACTTTTTAACAAGTTTAGAAGTTCGCATTTAAACCTTCAGAAGTGAATCTAGCTTCGGCAGCGTGATACGTAGCCAGTATATTCTTATTCTGAAAATGTCAGGCAATGAAATAGGCGTCTCGTGTGTTCTTAACGGTAAAGGCAGAATAGGACTCAGTCCAGAAGGCAAGAAACAGGCAAATCCATGACAAACCGCCAACTATATTTTGTCGAGATAATTCGCAAGGTTAGTGTCTTCTCTCTGGCCCGAATCCAGCAACAACAGAACCATTTTTTTTAAACCATGAATATCAGGTACAACTCAGCACATAATCATCAATTAGGATTTGAACCTATAAAAACGGTCTGGCTGCAACAGTATTAGACTTCAAAACACGTTTGCTTCAACCAACAATTTCTGGAAGATATGTAAAGAGAGAAACGACAATATATGCCATCCCTTACAGACACCTGATGCATCGCCAATGAATTTCTGTGCATTTGGGTCCCTTGGAGATAGAAGATCAGCTTACGCTTGAGGCCACCATATAGAACAGCGATTCCCAACCTTTCTGAGTTCCGGTACCCTTGGGAATGAGATTAGAAATTCGGGCCACCCCGGTTAAATTATTTTTAAAATAGGAACATATTAAATTATTTTAAATTTATAGCTTCCACTGCGATACGTTAATGTGTTATTTTGTGTTCAAATAAACATTCCATAACAAACGTAAGAATATAGTTCGTTTTTAATAATAACCTACAATTTATGCCTTGCCATTGGACAAAGTATACTATACAAATGTTTATTATACATTGACTAAGAAATGTTAAATGAAACAAATATAATGTCAAAAGCTGAGAATTACAATGCAATTGTAAATCATTAAAACAAAATTTGTCTTACTAATGTGAGCTTTGTGATTTATGCTGAGGAGACAAATGTTTGATATCAGGCCTAGCAGTGACAACGATATCGTCCTCGAGGCTAAGCAGTCTATTTCATTTTTTGGATTTGATTATCTTAGTTGTGAGTTTGCGTGGTAAGAGTGATTTCGTTGTTGCCGTATTTTCAACGTATTGAATCTTAGTTATTCTTTGTATTATTGTACAATACATTTAAGTCAGGTGTTCTTTTTTTGTATGTTCTAATAACTCTGCTCCTGATGCTAGCGCAGGATATTACTATTTTCCAACAAGGAAAACCTCCCGAAACTACATAAAATAAAACTGTTCAATTTATGAGGTCGTCTCTTCTTATTAATCCGTGGGTTGGACACCCGAGATGAAACTTAATCCAACTAATGATTGTCTGCTTCTTCTTCATTACCAAATCCATTAATTGATATACTGTAATTTAATATATGTGTTTTAAGTAGTCCGTAGCGGTTGGGAATCCCTGATACAGAACATCATCACTGGCGGAGGCATGGTTAAAGCTGTCTGAATGTGTTACCAAGATAACAAACAACACTTTGTTAGAAGTTGATACCATTTAGCAGCGTTAAAACCTTCGGTTAGGTAGTTTGAAAGGAACATATAATATAACGACACGAATAACCATGCCTTGAAAAAAATATTTTACATTACAGCATCAACTCTGGGTAGTATGGCTTCTCACATAAGTTCCTAAATCGATATGAATCACATCAAGCGCCTTAGGACACTATACCTTCTACTCAACTAAGTTTCCCTTCTCTACGGCACGGGATTCAAACACAATCTATAAATAGGAGCAGAGGAAAGTGGTATGTATATAAAATAAAACTAGGGAAAATCTGTAACGAAACAGTATAAAGTTCGTGAATAGTATCCATACATTTTCAAAATATTGCAATAGTTGTTTTTACACAGTGAGGCATTTATAGTGTCGCAGTCATTTTCCTCCGAAACGAAGGGGGAAATCAAAAAGTGCTCTTAGGGGGACATTCGGCTTCAATTTACGTATATTGAAAAGTTACCGTTTTGAATTTGTAGTAGAGCCGTTGGCAAAATTTAACACGCTTCTGAAAATCATCCCCATGAAGGGCTTGATGTAGGCTAATGTGATATGATGATATTTGTTTCTCTCTCCTTTGAGAGATTTCCGCATCACGTTTCAGTTGGCGGGAATTTCGGTGACGATTAGTGGCAACTGCAACTAATATACCGACTTCCGACTTTTCCCCAGTAGCACTTCTCATTCGTCGGTGTTTTCTTGGGCGACACCTTTCGTTTCGGAGAGTAAGTTTGCAAATTGTTGACATTCTAACAGATGTCTGCCTCCTTTCAAGATATCGAAACTCCGTGTAAGTTGCAAGCTGCTCTACAGTTCTTATGAGCTTTGCCATAAATGTAAATCATATCGATCTCTCGTTGATCGTGTGTCGAACATCCAGGTGGAGCTGGTGAGAATAATGTTCTTTGAGGTTTGAATTGGCAATGATGAGCACTCGATTGTGTACAATGTCAACAAACGGACTTCTGTGTGTAAACAAACCAGTTTCCTTCCTAGCAAATGCAAAATAAAAGAGAGAGAAGTGAAAGTGAGTGAAAAACATTTGCTGTCTTGTTTGTCCAAAATCACATCATCTGTCAACCGTAGCTAATAGATGTACTAGAACTTTTATATTGAAAATTGAGTGCTCTTTCCATTTTCAGAAAAGAAAACAGACCATTCCTTTGAAAAATTCACTTTGACCTTGAGAATGTCATTTCAAAAACGAGTTAAAGTCGCTATCATATGTACCCCTAAGAGCAGTTCAAATTATGTCTGAAGAATTTTTTGATTTTCCCCTTCGTTTCGGAGGAAAATGGCCGCAAAAGTATAAATGCCTCAACCTGTATAATGCACTAAGTAATATCGATGTTACCTTGTGAAGAAATACGTTGTAACAAGCAGGAAATTGAGCTAAGCAACATTGTAGACCAGGTACGTGTAGGATACTAAATTAAATTATAAAACACTATACATTAGCATACTTTAATCATGAAACAATGTTAAGTGCATAATTAGATTATAAAAGTATCAGAAATTGACTAGGAAAATAATAAAAGTCTATCTAAATTTCATTAACATACGTAAAAACGAAAAATGATACGTGAAAAACTATAGAAGGTAAATCTAGATATATAGTAGTGCTCACTTTGTAACGAAATATGCTGTTAAAGAAAGGAAGAAAGAAAAGCTCAACTGTTGGACGCTTGTATTTGACCTTGGATGCATCAGCGTGAACTTCCTTTTTGAATTTTCCTTTAAATAACCGCATGTTTAAATCCTACCCCTGATTGCTCGGCAACTTCTCTGCCATAACTGTACTGGGTGTGTGCAGTGATCTCAGGTGGTTAGCGGTTGAAATGTACAGTACTACGATTTGCTTCAATTACATGAAACGCTTTGCATAAATCTGGGTCGAGTATACTTTACGGACCTGCGCTCTAGCCAAACTTGAGGAGTCGACATTTATCATGGTTGGTTCTGGTTCAGTTTGCCAGCATTTTGCTGTCTGCACATAAATAATGGACACTGCGAGTAGGCGGAATTAGATACGTACGAAACAGTGTGGCCAAGAATACAGCCCCTTCTTGTGATTATCTGTCCTTTCCTAAACTAGCTTGTAGGGCATAGTCATCTTTTGCAAGAGGTGCGTTCTAATCGAAATGGATAGATTTTGGGTGCACATGACGAAAAGTAACGAACAGATGGAACACATCCACTATACGATTGATTTCAAACGTAAAAACCTACGCAATGGAACGTTAGGTCAAGAAAGCAAAAGGTTCTACAAAAGAAAGAAAAACTAAGTCAGTGAGGAATGAAATAAAAGAGAAGTAATTTTTAACATTATATTTCTTAACTTTTTCATTCCTCCTTCCTTTTTATTTCACTTTAGAGTTGCGACCTCTCAAGTATGACAGGGAAAAAGAAATAAAATATTTTTAAAAAAAATTGATTACTAAATACTGTTTAATAGTATTTTTTATTTATTTAAGGCACCAACAGGTGAAATTTGGTCAACACACACACGCACTTATATATATACACATACATATAGTGTTTGGCAATCAGTTTTTTTTTTCCCCCTTTAAATACAGCAGAAAAACGACTATTGTAAATCATTTCCTCGTTATTACGTTTTGCGAAAATTGTGATGGACAGATATTTAATGACTGCAAATTTGAAATCAACACGCTTACATTACATAAAAATAGCCAAAATATTCAAGCCAACGGGGGAAAAAATTCATACTACGAGCATCCAAAACTTCAAGAAAGTCCAAACTAAGGACTGAATTCGAAAGCTTATTCTCAGAGTACTCTCCATCACTCTACACACACAGTAGTAGACGGTGTAACCACATGTCAAAAGCACTACGGTACTCGGACTGAGATATTGTCAACAGAACTGAATTTATAGCTTGAGTAAGGTGATGCACTCATTTAAAAGGTTTTCCAGCAATCCAAGACTTCACTCGAAAAAACCCAGAAGTCTCACGGTGCAAAGTCAGTGCTTTGGGTGGATGGTCAAGCAACTGGATTTTGGCGACTTCCAGTTTCATCAAATTTGCAGCTGTTCTGTGAGGAGATGCATTGTCGAGCATAAGCAACAGCCTTCAAGTTCCTGTCAAGGACGACGTCGCCTCAGCTCTTCAAATAAAGGACAAGCTATAAGTGTCATAGTATTCCCCATTCGTTGTCATCCTTTCTGGCATACAGTCAACTTCATAGTTGAAGAAAACAGTGAATACTCTCCTTCGACATGTTGTCGAAGTACAACTTGCCTTGGGTCATTCCCCTTTACCCACAGACAGTTCAGGACTTTATTTGGGGTGGTATAGAAATAAAACCAACTTTCATCATCAGTCAAACGTTTAGGACAATGTGGTGGAGACATCCTTATTAGTTGCCTAGCAAATTCCTTTCTTTTCTTCATTGGATAGGAAATGTGAAACACATTTTACATACATTCTTCGCAGTTTCAAATGTTCATGGACTATACTGTCAATGCTGCCAGCAATGATAGCAACTTCCATAGTAATATGTCGATTTTCCTCTACCAAGTTGCTTACTGTGAATTGTTCTCTCGTTCACAGGTTCCCGAGGCCAGCCAAAGCGAGGGTTGTGTTTCAAAGTCTCTCGCCCTTGTTCAAATGATCGAATCCATCTTGCAATATCAAATGATCATACTTGATCACCATGAACCACTCGCTTCCAAGTACTAGAGGATTTTGTTCGCTCTTTCACCTAGCTTATAGCGTGTGAAAATATAGAACCTCTAGTTCAGCATGTCCTTTGGACACTTTCGCTGTTTCCCATAACGTAGCCTCAAGAGATCAAGCTACACAAAAGTTAATGAAATCTTCGTCCAAAACATGATGAACCTTTTCTACCACATTGCCAACATCTGGCTCATGCAATTGCTCCACGTCCGGGAAATAAAAGCATACATTTCATTAGTTTAACAGCAATCTGCTACGCGATCCGACACAAAGAGAATATTAAATGCCTTGTGCACTTTTTACATCGCTCGATAACCCATAGCTTCAAAAGAATATCGCGTTGACATTTATCCGCGCATAACTAACGTACACTTTTACTTGAGCCTTTCATCTGTATCAGAGCTCAGCAGAAAGTGAAACGCATGGACGCTTATAAATTTGAACTTCACCCTAGGTATGGTTATTACAATATGCATCTCATTAACTTTTTTTTTAACCAAGCAGTAATAACCAACAGTTAGGACAATAATCAACAAGTATATAGTTTGGTTTAAAAACAAAAAATTAAAAAAAATCCACTCGGCCTTTTACATTTACCGAAAATATTGGTTGTGTATTCCATTCAATATTGGTACAAAAACCACATACTACATGTATAACATATTCTCCGTTCCTGATCCATTTCCATAAAATATAAAATATTCATTTTATCCCACTTTTAAGCGCACTCTGTTTGAACGATGGTTCTTCTAGGCACGTTCTAATACACTACAGTCATAAAAAATCGATCACAGCAACTTTTGGTAGTTCTCAAGCTTAAACCTAATTTTGAGTGGAATTAGGAATATGTATAGGGTAGGTCCATAAGTTTCCGGCCTCGCCGATAAGAATTATCGCCCACACAAAACTCTTAACCGGTATCATACCTTATTTGTTAAGTAAATAATTACAGCTGTAACTTCTGCTCCGCTGTGTTCGGTTGTTCAGATATAGTTGCATAAAGAAAGCTATGTGTAGAAGATTGTAACATATACAAAATGGGGTATCAAAATGTTATTAAGTTCTTCACAAAAGAAGGACTTACTCCAAGTAAATTAAACAGCGATTGGACGGTGTATATGGGGAAGAATGGACCAAACTTTTTCGAATGGGTCGCGTCGCTCAGGACAGATGGATCAAACACGATGTGAATATTGCCGCACTCTCAATATTCACCCGATCTTGCTGCCCAAGATTATCATGTTCCCGAAACTCAAAACTTTACTAGCACCACACAAATGTAAGTCAAATGAAGAGGTAAACGAAAAAGATGAGCAACTTGAAGAAACCTATTTCCGGGAGGGAATCACGATCTTGGCAAAACATTGAAGCATGTGCGTTTACTTTGAGGGAACTACATAAAAAAATAAAGTACGTTGCAAGAATGAACTTGTGCTTTTAAATATCAAATCATTCTCATATGCTAATGCAAGCTGAACACAATAACTGTTAGAAAACTTCAAATACGTCGTTGTAAAAGCGGCATATGTCAGCTTCTGGAGACTTACTAACACTTTCAAGGAAGAGCTATAAAAAGTTAACAAAGGGCCCATAAAACGTGATTAAAATCGATTCAGAGCATCAACATTTATTTTGAGAAGAGCGCGTCCTGGCAGGCTGGTTATTGGAAGCTTGCAAGCAAATGCTTTGTTACAGAGCGGTCTCTTTTCAACCTTTTCTCAATAGTAGGCCAACAACGTGCAGATCAGCTGGAATGTGAATCATTTGCACAACTCAGCTAAGTAAGAGAAATGCCGTATTTACGCGAATTTAATGTGCTATCGAACGTAATGCGCACCCCAAATTTGAAACGTAAAAGCATACAAAAAGATGTATACATATTCTCGCACGTCATATTAGAGATAAGTATAAAACAAATAAAATGTTGTGTGCAACACTTAAATAATGTTCATTCTGAACACTCGTGTCACAAATACCAACATTACTTACATAAAGAAAAATTACTTTGTGAAATCTTAAAACTTTCAGAAAGCATAGCATAACAGTGCGAAATCCCTTCTTTAGTTACAATTTGAATCACTTTTCTGTATCGAATTTTGACGATCACTTTTATTGCGCAACATTTTTTACTTAAATGAGCTTCTCGAAGCAAATGAACGGCGTGGTTGGTAAGGAAACATAGTGTTTACACTCCTGAAACAAGTGAGTATCAGATAGCATCAATCTCACAACAATAAATAATGACCTTCTATATCAGGCCGGAAACTTTTGGACCGCACCTCATACATGTTGCTAATAATGCAACATCCGCTTTCTACAAGCGTATGAAATGTGGTATTGAAGGGTATACAACGAGCATGACAAAATGTACCATCAAGTTCGTCTTCTGGTCCCATTGTTACACATTATGCACTGACTCTCCATAACCTCCACTCTACCGACATTGAGCAGAGTAATTTCTGGAGTTCTAAATGAGAACCATGGCATTTCCTCTGTGTGCCTGCAACAGGACTTGAGCACGTAAAATCGACTTCCGCTTTGTAAGCGCGCCAATACGTTAAGGAGGTTGTTAACTCAGTTTTATAGCCGAGGAGGATTCCGTCGCGTTCATCTATTTGCATACTTTACTCTACTCTACTTTACCGTCTGAGGCAATCTCTCTAGCGTCGCTGCGGTTAGCCGTAAGCTGCTGCTTGTTAAGCCACCAGCATGGCATTCCAACTTGTTTTTGTCCATGATCACCTGTCTCATAAACGTTTCTGACATTTCACATATGTGCCATGTTGCTTCTTCTGGTTCCTTTCTATTTCTTTTCTTCCTTACTTCCTCACATTTCTTTTGTTTAAAACGCATGTGTCAGCAGAATGCAATATGTTGCACACTTTCTTTGTTTCTCTTATTTATTTTATTACTTCAGGTCATCTCCTTCGATTCTGTTCTCACCAGACAATTTCAGGTTTGTTTTCTTCTGCTATTTCAGTGAACAACTCCCCCCCCCCCGTTATTTTTTGCCCTTCTTTCTTTCAGTCTCATTTTATCTTTTTTTTTTTTTTTTCCTTCTTCTTCTACATCCCTCTGAACTTTGACGCCCCCACACCGCCGATGTTCGCCAGTTTCTATATTATTTTCCACATCTCTTCAACTGCACTCCTGTGACGTGCAAGGGTTCTTAACGTCCTCTCTCACGCAGGAAAAAGGAGGGGCGAAGAACGGAGTAGCTTCCTTGTGACTGCACGCAATGCTATTCTGTTCTGTGATACAACTGCTAACATTCTTAAGAACACATTGAATTTTTTGTACCCTGCAAAATTTAAGTTAATGGGTCCGAAGTGGCCAATATTAAGTGTTTGTATGCCAGTTTTATACCAATTGTTACGAATGTTTTTATAAGCTTTTCTTGGAGTTACCTTTTAAAGGCGAATCAAAATGTCCTTATCACCAGCAATGTTAATTTTAGCAAATTTATGACTGGTTAAATCAGAAACCATTAAAGACAGTCATCTGATTTTTAAAAGTGCATTTATGAACACGTTTTATGTGACTGACGAATAATAAGAAGAAGAAGTTGCACTGAATAATAAGAAAGTAGCACAATTTTAAATAGGAGAGTTGTTTCATAAAGGTCATAATTTCCAAACGTTAGAACTTGGCCACTGAGAAGCAGGAAGACTATAGTAAAAAAAAAAAAAAAAAAAAAAGCGCGCGGCTGCAAAAAAACAGTACTAATTATAAATTACCTTCGTATGATGCACTTTTTACTTTAATTTTTGAACTTTTATTAAAAAAAAAACACCCTTTGATAGCAAAATGAAATGAAATGACCAAAATGAACGCAGAATTCTTCTAAGTCCTGCCTATTCGTTACAGCGGGGTTTACATGGTAACCAGCAAAACAGTGTAGCCACTGCAGCAGTTGTGTTATATGACATGCACTAAAGAAGCTGACTAGTTATGTGTGTTCCATTAGTTCTGTGGCGGAGTGTGCAGTGATGCTGTGGTTAAGAGGGTTGGTTCGCTTCCGGCATGACGCACTTTTTTTAAAATAACCTTTTAGCATATTATGACAAATTAGTTTCGCAATATTGTTTATTATACACAGCAATCTTTCATGTTCACACAAACACACACACACACACACACACACACATATATATATATATATATATATATATATATATATAATATCATAATATTTCCTTCAGTATTTTTTTAAGTGTAATATACAGCACATGCACGAAGGCTTATGGGTACAAATTCAAGAAGCCTGGGATGTTGTAGCCTCTCGTCCACACTACTGTAAATCTGATATCTATTTTAATTTGTTTAATTATTTATTTTATTTAAGGACGCTTTTTAACATATCAGGTCATCAGAGTCCCATTCAATTTAGGCGTGAAGCGGCTGACAAATTTTACTTCTTTCAGGCTTGAAGTTCTTTATCATGCCGTAAATGTACGACACGGGACCCACGGCTTTACTTCCCTTCCGAAGGAAGTCATACTTAGAATTTTTACGCCCGAAAAAATCCATCGATCCTGGCCGGGTTTGAACCCGCGATATTGGGTTGAGAAGGCAAGTATGGTTACCACTACACCACGAGGACCGACATAAAATGCAGAGAAAAGCAAAGTTTAATTCATTGGTTCTTATACCAAGTGCCTTATTGGAACTTATCGTGTTGTTTTATTATTACTGCAAGTACACTTTTTATTTCACATAATTTTTATATCTTCTTTATTCTGTAATTCAGAATACAAAGAAATGCAGGGGGTCATTTTAAAAATTGTGTTCTTTCTTGCAGGTTCTCTGAAGAAGATTCTTGTAAAGGCCCCAAATCGTCAACTTTTATACCGAGAAGCTACTGTGTTCCACCTACTACTCTTAACCAGGTGGGGTATTTGGATAAGATGCACAAGAAAATTCGGAAATATTAAAAGCTTTATATGTGCCCTAAGATACAACGGACACAACGGCCATCAAGTGTGCCCCACGATTGCTCAACGACAAAGAAGTAAAGCTGCAACTTTCCATTTTTAACGCCCGTTTTTACCACTGAGGCAATGGACACTGATGATACAAGAAATGAAATGATATATTGGGAAAGAACTCTTTATACGGGGAGAATACGTTCCAAGCCTAATCTTAGGGTTCCTCTCCGGCTTTTGCCATTTGTGAGGACTGAGGAAAGTCTGAAAAAAAACTCAGTCAGGGAGGACGGTCCTGGTGGGAATCGAATCCCAGACCTCTCGCTCACGAGTCCTCGGCCACCCGTGGTGGTAGGAGGAGGAAGTGGAAGGTTGACAACTGCGAGGGACAACCCTGAAGGATTTGCCAAAGCCAAACTTGAATGCATTTTGAGGAATAACTGGGATGGAAGCCTTTGCAACGTTCACTGAACTCATTCTCCATGTATTTACAAAATATATCCAAAGGTTCAGTAGATGTTGAGCGAAGTTTCTCCGTATTTAAGTATCTCTCAAGCTCAAAGTGCCAGCAACTTACATTCGAAAACATAAGAACGTTGTGCGTAATCCAGTGTAACAAATTAGTTGAAACCCAGTAAATTCCAAGCTTACTTCCTAAATATTCGGTTACTTTGTCTCTGTGTTGAATAAAAAGTGTTAATATAACTTGTTTAAACGCATTTTATCAGCATCTTTTTGGAAGCATTTTGTATAAATTTTCATAGCCTTTCTTTCCCCTTTCCTACCAAAATTTGCGCCTTAAAATCCGTTCACTGGTTATAACACAGGTTAGTGCTTATTACCATACTTTATGCGTTCAGTAAAAATATAAATACAAAAATAAAAATATAAATACTAAAACAAATACTGGTAACCTTACGCACGTCGACTTTATCTTCCCTTTTTAGCTTGCAACAAACAGCCAGACTCAGACGGCCCATAACTGATATAACCTCACTGTACATGTTTATTAAATTTCAAAATGAAGTTTTGCATTTTACCAACTTTATCAATTTCTCAGACGCACGTCCTGCTTTCCTTGAATCATGGTGTACTTCAGTTTTGAAGCAGTTGGTTAAAAGAAATCAACCTTTACCACAACTTTCCTTGAGATCAGATGATTAGTTTCCAGTCACGCAAATGTTTCTACATCTACATGTTGCGTGCCAAGTACGCTCTCGATTTGTATCTTTGCGTTGGCTTAAGGTAAATTATTTTTCAAACACTCTGATGGCTACAAAACAATCGAAGCGCGCTGACGTCAAAGTATATATATATATACTACTTCCAATTAGAAAGTGTGCAAAGGAGTCACGATTTTTTTTAATTGTTTTAATTATTGGCTCTCTAACATCTCAGGTCATCAGCGTCCCATTCGATTCAGAGCATGAAACGGCCGATAAATTTTGCTCAGAGGCCTCTTCTTTCAGGTTTGAGGTTCTTTTACGTGCCGTAAATCTAAGACATGGGATCCACGGCTTTACTTCCCTTCCGAAGGAAGCGATACATAGGATTTTTACGCCCCCCCAAAAAATCCATCGATCCTGGCCAGGTTTGAACTCGCAATCTTTGGTCTACAAGGCAAGTATGGTTACTACTAAACCACCAAGACAAACTAAGTCACATGTGATTACTTTGAAAAGACTTAGAATATTATTGAAATCGCCATTGTGAGATTTCCGGTATCTAATAAAAATGAATGAGGAAAAAAGTTTCGTACAGACCAAAGTCACGCTGGGTGTACATGGTGTGCATTGAACATTATTTATTTATTAATAAATTGCACACATGCAGTGAATATAAAGAGTGTTTCACAAGTGCCAAGGAAATCTCCTTTTGTATCTCACCTCCGGGATGAAGAAATGAGATGAGATGGGGTGATGTGCACCGGAAGAGTAGGAACCCCAGTTATCACTGGAGGTATACCAAAGCGGTCGCAAGGAGCTCGACACGCCACCCTGCCTGATGCCTCAAACCCTGTAACTGATGCTATGGGATGAAAAGTGGGAGCGCGGAAACATTCGAGAAATGTAAATCCCAGCACTGGTCTAGTCAAAGTTAGTAAATCAACTAATTATGTTAAAACTAACCTCATAACACAAGAAGTAATTAAATTTCATATGAATATGCAGCACAAGCAAAGTTTTAAATCTATCTAACACAACAGAACAGTGAATATAAACATCATAAGAGATGGCGTGAATGTGTTGGAAGCTGTTTACCTACCCACCACCACACCGACAAAGTTCGTGAACTTTTACAGCTGAAATCCGACCATAGAGAAAAAAATGTGATGACATAGTTCTGCCAACAGCAAGAAATGCATTAGATTGCCGAATACACTAAAACATTAACAAATAAATACAAGGGGGCAAAAAAATGGCATTCTAATCAATTTAAATACACACGCAAATACCTAAGCCAAAACTCGGGTGACATTGCGCGTAATAAAGTGTTTTTATGAGGCATGTAAATTACGCATAAAACATGCAGAAAACAACGTAATGCATCTAAACAAATCATGGTTTTTGCTGTACGACACACAAAAATGCTATACAAACACACTTTTCCACATCACAATTCCATTATATTTACAGTATGTATACCCTTTAAAAAAACTCTTGAACGCAAAACTCTTCTCTCTTTTTGGAGGGGAGGGAATTTTATTTATTTATGGGCGCCCTTTTAACATCTCAGGTCATCAGTGTCCCATTCAATTCAGGGCGTGAAATGGCCAGTAAATGTTGCTCAAAGATCTCTTCTTTAAGAATTAAGGTTCTTTTTCATGCCATAAATCAACACGGTACCCTATCGAAGGAAGCCATACTTTGGATTTTTACGCCCGAAAAAATCCATCAATCCTGGCTAGAATTGAAGCGCGATCTTGGGTCTACGAGGCAAGTATGATACTACACCACCAGGATGAACAAGTCCTACTCATTACAGCGCGCGGTTCACAAGATAGCCACTGCAGCAGTTGTGTTATATGACATGCACTAAAGACGCTGACTATTGTATGTGTGTTCCGTTAGCTCTGTGGCAGAGCGTGCAGCGATGCTGCTGTTATGAGCGCTGGTTTGTCTCCCAGCATGAAGCACGTTTTTTTCAATAAACTTTTATAACATATTATGACAAATTCGTTTCGTAATATTGTTTCCCATTCACAGCAAGCTTTAACAACATATTATATGCATATATCTTTCCTTCCGTATTTGTTCCATCTAAATGAAATGTGTTGCACAAGCAAGAAGGACAAAATATGGCTTATGGGCACAAATTCAATAAGCCTGGGATGTTGTAGACTCTCGTCCACACTACTGCAGAAATCTGACATCTGGAGGGTTTATACACCCGATATTAATTTGCGTTTATTTCTATATGTTTTTACTTTAGAAGGTAAAGGTTTCTGTTTATGTATTTATTTAGTTATTTGCGAAGAATACGTTACTTTGTGATTACAATTTTGTGTATGCATTTAGTTATATTGTGGCAATATGAAACGATGTAACCATTTTAATCGTAAATACCATTTAACAAAGATTTACTAATGTTAACGCATTCTAAACTAACTTAATCGTATTTTAGTTTAAGCGCAACAGTGGATATCCTGTGATAGGTAAGTAACTCTCCACTTTTCATCTATTTCTATGTAATTGTCAACTGCAGCGGAACGGCGCGGTATTTCACTAGTATTATAGAAAAGGGGAAGCAAATGCAGAAAAACATCAAGAATTCATTTCAAAAGCGATTTATGTATGTGCAAAGAAAAAGTAGGGAAAGCTTGAGCTTAAGTTGAAACTAAAGTTGAGAATGATTTTTTTTTTCATTTCAGGTAATTTAATTTAATTAATACTTACACTGTTATAGTTGCAATGCTATAATTATAAACAAAAAATAGATATGTGCTAAGATTACAGGCTTTTCGTGGTACCGTACACAAAAATCAATTTTTCGCCATTGGGTAATACTGCCTATATCTTTTCATTTTCTAGTTTCTTCACAGGTGGCAGGTGAACGCGCAAAATGACTGCGTTTCACTCACGTAGTAGGAATGCCTCCATTCCGGCACACCCTATACCCCAACGTCGTCTGTCATTTGACATGCCATGCAACACACCTACACGCCAACACACGCTATCCTTGATGAAATAAACAAAACACGTCTGACACACACATTGGCATTCCTCAACATCGAAACGCCTGGCGTATCGGGGTTGAGTCCAAAGCAAGCGCTTATAAAACCATGCATTCTAATCAATTTAACAATTACATATTTCAAATACAAGGAATGTTATTTTACTCTGTGCTAGAGTGATCACAAAAGAAAATGTCCATTTGGCACTTTTAATGCAACATAGTTCAAGTTGGCTGCCCGTTGTTACTTAACTAAAGCTTGTGAAATTGTTCATTTTGGTTGTATGAACGAAGTAATGAATTTATTCCATTATAATAAATGCAAGTAAAGGTAATTTTTTTTATTGATTTATTTATGGACGCTCTTTAACATCTCAGGTCATCAGCGTCCCATTCTACTCAGGGCGTGAAACGGCCGACAAATTTTGCTCAGGCCTCTCTTTCAGGCTTGAGGTTCTTTTTGTGCCGTAAATGTACAACATGAGACCCACGGCTTTACTTCCCTTCCGAAGGAAGCCATACTTTAGGATTTTTACGCCCGAAAAAATCCATCGGTCCTGGCCGGGTTCGAACCCGCGATCTTGGGTTTACGAGGCAACTACACCACCAGGACCGACTAAAGGTAAAGAGAATTATACAATTTATATATCTATATATAATATAAATATATATAATATAAATAAAAAACAAAATAAGATGAACAATGTAAATACTACTTACGTGCCAGGAAATGAAAGCAACAGACCTATTTTGAAAGAATGTCACGATACTTCATTAACGCATTTATGGTTAAGTGATTTTTCTAAATTCGTACCCCGCCTTACTTTTAGAACACCTACTAACCTTAAAAGTATATTTCGCCGCAAACTATCTCCTTCGAATTTACTTGGCTTATATCCTTGCCAACGCCCTAAATGTAAAATCTGTACGTTTATTATTCCATGTCATTCATTCCGCAGCCCTAATTTATCTAGAAAATTTAACATTTCTTCATTTGCTACCCGTTTTTCTAAGAACGTTGTATATATGTTGTCTTGTACATCGCTCCAACAATCATAGCGTTCCGTTAAATCAAGTCTCCCTTACCGGTGGCCCAACATGCCCTGTCTCAATGTAAGGCTTTCGACGATACATTTAATATAACACTTATTAATGCGTTACCGACTCATAGCTCTGAAAGTTTACTCCTCTCACACACTCTTGTTGCTTGTTAAATCTGTTTTCATGCATTACGTTACCTTCCATATTCAATATTTATTTTTATTACGTTCACTTGTCTTCTTGCACAAGGACACGAGCTGTTCGAAATATTGCGATACTAAATCTTGACTTTGCAAGTGATTTAACCTTTTTTGCTTATCTACTTATTATACACATATATTCCTTCTTTTCTATTGTGACTAATGTCTTCAAGTGTCCTGAAAACCGTGATTCTTTCACTCTCAGCTTCTCCCCTCCCCCTCTTCAGAAGAGTAGTATTTAACGCCCGTTTTTACTACTGAGGCACCACAGGCGGTGGACACTGATGATACATCAGATGAAATGATAAATTGGGAAAGGTTTTTTTTAAAGGAATGAAACCTTCCAACCCTAAGTTTAGCGTAACCCCCCCCCCCCCGGCATTTGCCAGTTATGAGGACTGAGGAAAACCTGGAAAAAGCTCAGTCCGAAAGGACGGTTCTGGTGATTCGTACCCCAGACCTCCCGCTCACGAGTCCGCGCCTTAACCACCTCGACCTATCGTGGCGGTCGGTCTCTTCAGAAGAGAAAGGCCAATATCCATCTTTATACTACGGTAAACAATGTTATAACTATTCTTTATAAATATTTCTATTAACGTTTACTTCAAATTGCTTGCTGGTTTTCTTATTGATTCTATATCCACTACAGTGTGGTTATCGGGATATTGGACTCTCCAAATTATTTCGAGGAATGTAGAATAAATCTGTTTACAGAATAATTTCTCGCACTAAAATTTAAGTTAGAGGCGTTCAGTTTTACCTACAGGAAAATGGACGTGAAACATGACGAACAATATGCAGCTCTGAAAGTTTGCTTTCGCCTCAACAGATCTTCTGCCGAGTCCTATGTAATTTTACAGGAGAGGGATATTGAATTTTTTTCCCCCTACAGCATAGCTGGCAGATTGTTTAAAATGTTAAAGGAGGGGGAGGTTGTAAATTTCAAATGAATGTTGACCCGCAGAACCAGTCTGTATTCTAACGGAAGAAAAATTTAACACCACTGCCGTCATTGTGAGAGAGAATCGTCGAATAACATTAAGAACACTTTCTGAAATTTTAACTGGATGTCACCCACATGTTGTTAACTCATGAGATGTAGCAGGTGGTATCAAAGACTGCTGCAGGAATGCATTCAGTTGAAGATGGTTATACAGGAAGATGTGCAGTTTCTTTCAAAGTACTCACTGCAGATGAAACTTGGCTTCATTATTTCGATCCTAAGAGGAAACAGCAAACTATGTGTGGCCACCAACCCCCGCCCCTCCACTCAAAAAAGAAGAAGAATCAAAAGTAGTTGCTTCTGTTGGGAAAGTTGCGGCCATCTCGCTTTTCCATATTCAACGAATTGTTTAGCAACATTATTTGCAAACACAACTGTAACTAAGCAACGACCTGAAAACTCTGCATGGTCATATCACACGCAAAACGCCACATTTCCGTGCAACACGCTGGGTGCTACATCACAATAATGCATGGGCACACGTCGCAAATATTGTTGCTGAATATCTCACAAAAGTAATGTCAGGTGTGTTCCTCACCCTCTCTACAGTCCAGATTTAGCCCCCGTTAACCTTTTCCTTTTCCCCCAAATTGAAGAAACGACTTTCTGGGAGGCATTTGCTATCATCAGAAGCAGTGGCGACGGTTGTGAAGACGATTCTGAAGGACCTCTCAAAACAGGTTTCCACCATGTCTTTGAAGACAGGCTGAAACGATGAGACCGGTGCACTGCATCCAACAGGGACTACTTAAAGAAGCAGCATCAAAATTATGAGGATGAGTAAAGGTATGTTATAAAAAAAAAAATTATGATTATTCTGCATTGAACAGCCCTAGTAAAGCTGTCATTTCTAATAATTCAATTTTCATTTCTCTACTTTGTTTATTGATCCTTTTCAATAATTTGTTTCTCATTTTCCTTAAATAGAAAAACGACATCTCTTTGTTGGTTCTTTGTATTTGTTACACGTACTCAGTACATATGTATTGACGAGCTGATCTTTTCCCAACCCTTATAGTAGTGTGCATTGTCTATTCCGAAAAGGCACACGGCGAACTGGTACACCTGTAATAATCGGTGTCTGATCAATTTATGATGTAGTGTTCAAAGAAAAGTGTGGAACAAATTTAGAACCATAAAGAAATAAATAACCACGGAATCACAGCCTTTTAGACCGATGAAAAAATAGGTTACTTCATATTTAAATATAAGTGATGAGTAATACACACACAGTTAGAAAATAATAGCATTACGTCCAATGTGAGAATAGAAGGTAAATATTTGGCGAAGTATTTGCTCCTACTGCTTTCAATTTAACAACTCCGATGTTTCACCCATGCATGTCTTTCTTTATCATATTTACTATAACTATGAACACGCTTTCATAATATGAGAATTTTTATTATTAAACTCACTATATATATATATATATATATATATATATATATGCATAAATACCGTACCCCTATATACTGACAGTAAATTTGGCATATTAGATTCATTAACAGCAAAGAGAAATTTTATTTAATATTCGCACACAAGTAGAGGAGGAAATAAACATGTATTAATAACTAGCAACCAATTGATAATTGAATTGAAGAGCTAAGGTGGCGTCCAAAGACAGCAACTTCAAGTCTGTTGCTTTTGCACGACAATGCGTCTCCTCATAGAACAGTTGCAAATTTGAGAAAACTGGAAATCGCCAAAGTTCAGTTGCTTGACCATCCACCTTACAGCCCTGACCTTGCACCGTGCGACTTCTGGTTGTTTCCTCGAGAGAAATCTTGCACTGGTGGAAAAACTTTTAAACAAGTGCAGGACCTTGCTCAAGCTATAAATTCAGCTCTGTTGACAATATCTCAGTCCGAGTACCGTAGAGCTTTTGACAAGTGGTTACACCGTCTACAATTGAGTGTAGAGAGAGATGGAGAGTACTTTGAAGAATTATGAGGATATGTTTTTGAATTCACACCTTAGCTTGAACTTTAAGGTGGCACTTGCAAAACTTTTTCAATGCCCCGTATATCAATACCTCCTTGAGTATTAAGAAACCATATGTAATTTATACAAAGGTGTGCCCAAGAATGCTCTTCCCACATTTGTAAATAAGAGTTCTATAATAATTACAAAAATATTTGGAGGAGCAATGAAATGCAAGTTTTACAACAGTTAAACAGGAAAGATTTATTTTCCCTTTGAACTGCCAACTCTTCATTTTTATCACCAAGTGTTTTTGTTTTAATATCAGCTGCTAAAAGTGTTAGTTGTTTTCCCAAGCTGTTCAAACCTCATTCACTTTTCACCCATTCACCGTACATCATAGTTATTATTAACATTACCTCCTCTTGTCTTTTCCGGTTCTTCCATTGCGGTTTCAATGAGTGACATAATTTGCCTAGACGTGGAAGGCTATACTTTCAGCAAATGGCGCCGTGTGGGAACGCAGTGATATCCGTTGTAAACACGCAGGGTTTTAATTATCGACCACTTCCTAGGTGGCGATAAACAAGTGTTTTGCTCCATTAATTAAACATCCTGTGCTGTTTTTAACGCGGTACTTAATGCAAGAGATTAGAACTGGTGCTTGTTAAGAAATGCTTGTTTAAAAGTTGTTTGACTGCAGCTTAACTAGCAAAACATGCAGCCCAAAATTAGACGCCATAGAAGTCACTACTGTCTTACGACATTAATTGTTTTTATTTTTTTATTTTTTTATCCTGGCAAGATTTAAGGCCCTGGGGCTTTCTCTTTACCTCTACCAGGCGAAAAAAACAGCAAAAATACACAGTACAATTCACAGTTATTTAAATACAAATATATATATAGTTGGAAAGTTGATAAAAGATAGTGTGCGCATTGCACTTGTTCTTTGATAATTTTTATCCAGCACAAAGGGGGGGGAGGGTTAGGGAAGGAGGAGAAGAGGAAGGAAAATAAGAGAGGGACTAACTATCGTGATTCCTAGAGTTGAGGAGAAAACTGTTTATCTACCTTTAGATTGCTTTATTGTTCGTATATCTCTGACTTCAGGAGGGGGTTTCAGATTCTGGGGACTGGCGGCCTTCTTTTTCTTCTTCTTCTTCTGAATAGTGTTTAACGCCCGTTTTTACTACTGAGGCATCACAGGCGGTGGACACTGATGATACATGAGATGAAATAATAAATTGGGAAAGGATATTTTTTAAGGAAGGAAGTGTTATAGGTATAAGTTAAGGGTACCTCCCCGGCATTTGCCATTTATGAGGACTGAAGAAAACCTGGGGAGGAAAAAAAAACCACATACACAATTAGGGAGAACGGTTCTGGTGGGAATCAAACCCCGATCTCGCACTCACGAGTCCGTGCTCATTAGTCCATTCTGGTGGTGTATTGGTAACCATACTAGCCTTGTAAACCCAAGATCGTGGGTTCAAACCCGGCCAGGATCGATGGATTTTTTCCAACGTATAAATCCTGAGTATGGCTTCCTTCGGATAAAGAACTTCAAGCCTGAAAGAAGAGGTCTCTGAGCAAAATTTGTCGGCCGTTTCCCGCCCTGAATAAAATGGGACACTGATGGCCTGAGATGTTAAAGAGCGTCCGTAAATAAAACAAACCAATGAGTTCACGCCTTAACGACCTCGGCCACTACCTGCGGTAGTCGTGCGTTCGGTGATGAAGGATAGACAGTAAAGTCATATTCCGGGTCCCAGATAGGGACAGGTACATGAAGCGATGTACTGAGGGGTGGAGGTACGGACGTTAGAGAATTGTTATTGGTAAAAAAATAATATCATTTAGTGATGCCGAATTTATCAGAGAATGTTTCGTAATAGTCGTTGATTAAATATACCCCAATTTAGAAGTAATGTTTAAATCTTTCACGCAATTAGCGAGGCGTATCGAAGACCTGGGATGCGATTCGGAAAAACAATTAAACGAAAGAATAAAAACACAAACTAGTTTTACCATATAAATGATAACCATTGGTTTATCTTCTGAGAATGTTCTACTTTTTTTCTAAATAAATATTGCTGAACTAGTTAAAAGCAAATCGTGTTAGAGAAGATATCCTCAGAAACATAAACCGGATTGGGAAAAAAGAAAAGAAAAGAAAGAAGGAAGGAAGGAAGAGAGAAAGAAAGAAAGAAGTAAGGGAGGAAAGAATGAAAGAAAAAATCAGTAAACGTTTAATTTGAGATATTGTCTTTTCACAATTCAAGAATGACTTTGGAACTTCCTAATTCTCTACTGGAAGAAAGAGACTTGTAAACATAAAGGGTACTGAATGTTAAAGAGTGTCCGTAAATAAACCAAAAGCGTACTGAACGCATCATTTCTGAGTGAGTGGAAGGAAGTGATTTCAATTCAATACGTATGCACATACGTATCAGTAGAGCTGACAGTGTTGGCGCTTTTTCCCAAGATGATGTTAGAAACACTATGAAATATTTTAAAAGGTAAACTTCTGAAGAAACGCTATACATGAACAAAGGCTGTTCAACAAAGAACAATACCTTTTTAGCGGCATAGTTTCTCATGCTGAAATTTAACTTTACAATGTTTCGTTACCTTAGTGATAGCAATGCATACATGGTTTTAGATTTCGATACCGGTTTATGGCAGATGTGCAAGATGAAACGTATTCAGTTCCGCCTACAGTAAAGGGAGGTCATTTGCTGCTGTGAAGATCTTTTTTCGTCTCAACAAATCTACAGTTGAGATTTACTGAAACTTTTTCCCCCATAACACAACTCGAAGATGCTCGGGAGGCAATCAGTTTCAAAGGAAAATGAACCCGACGCTAGTTTATGCTCTGACGGAAGAAAAAATTAACAGCACTGTTGTCGTTGTGCTGAGCGGGTCGTTCAACAGCATTCGGAACACTTTCAGAAACTCTGAAAATTTCACTAGGTACCCCCCACACACTCACCCATGGTAACTGATACGTTGCACGTGAGACGTGTTTGTGAACGGTGGGTTAAGACTGCTGATTCCTGAACAAAAAGACGTTCGCGTGGATGGTTGCATGCAGTTGAAGATGATGTTACAGGAAGATACGAAGATAATCACTGCTGATGAAACTTGGCTACATCATTTCGGTCTGAGCGCAAACAGCAAAGCTATATATGAAAATCTCTATCATTACCACCACCAAAAGAAACCGCCACAGGTGACCGAGGTCGTTAAGGCGCGGACTCGTGATTGGGAGGTCTGGGGTTCGAATCCCACCAGGACCGTCCTCCCTGAATGAGGTTTTTTCCAAGTTTTCTACAGTCCTCATAAATGGCAAACGCCGTGGAGGTCTCTAAACGTAAGCCTGGAATGTTTCCTTTCTAAAAAAAAATCCTTTACAAACATATCATTTCATTTCATGTATCATCAGTGTTCACCGCCTGTGGTGCCTCAATAGTTAAAACTGGCGTTAAACATCATTAAAAAACACCAAAAGAAACAAATGTGGTTACTTTTGCCAGTAAAGTTACAACCATCTCACTTTTCGATATTCAAGGAATGGTTTACCAGCATGTCGTATCTGCACATACAACTGTAACTGGGCAATAGGTACAGAGATGTCCTCAAAACTGTACAAGGTCTAACACAAGCAAAAAAAGGTTACCTCTCCGTGCAACAAGCAGAATTTTACATCACGATAATGTATGGCCACACATCGCATGTTGTTGCTGAAAATCTCACATAAATCAATGAGAAGTGTGTCCCTCACCCTCCCTATAGTTCAGATTTACTACCACGTGCTTTTTTCCTTTTCCCCAAATTGAAGAAACATCTTCATGGGAGGCATTTGCCATCATCAGAAGCAATGGTAAAGGCTACATAGGCGATTCTGAAGGACCTGTCAAGAAATAGTTTCCAGCATGTCTTTAAAAACTGGCAAATATGCTGGGACAGGTGCATTGTATCCAACAGACTACTGAGAAAGAGCATAATAATTATGAGGAAAGTAAAGGTATATATTTTTAAAAAAAATGTATAAACATTCTTTATTGAACAGCCAATGTATTTTGAAAAGGTTCATGGAAGAAACACGTCTACCAGTTTCACTACGTTGGCTTTTCTCTCGCTAAAATTCACCACGAAACTGTCACTATCAGCATAATTACCTCGCGTTCCAGACGGTTAACGTAATGGACTCCGCGAGAAGTCGGCGCTTCGCTTCAGCGTGATGTTTGCACAAAGAAAATAAGGATGTTGATATAATGATGTAATGCACAAACATTATACAAGGTCAGTTTGGTTTGACACTCTCAGCCTTGGTGCCGCGGGTATGGCATTCATCGGAAACGTTCGTTTCAGCTAACGATCTCTAGATTTTGTTCCCTGATATTAAGCGCGAACATTTAAACATATTTACCAGTTTCGTCACAAATGCTGCAAAATAGATTGTGTTTGTTGGCATACAAGTACAGCCTTCGGAAAGATATTAGAAGAGTATTTTGATGGACGCAACAGACCCACTTGGTAAACTAACAAGAGTTCACAAACTAGACTAATTTATCGATTTATTGCTTCAGAAAACAAAGGGGGCAACGTTCTTTCATATTTCATCCTATTGCATGCTCTCTCAATTTTGTTTTTTTAATACAGCTGCAGTATATTTTAAAATTCATATAAACACAGTAGTTTTAATGAGAAATTACAGAAGAGTAAAATAAACTTAAATTAAGATTTTTGGTGATTTTCAAAAAATTGGTTTAAAACTGAAGTTTCCTTTTGTACTTTTTTGTCCTAATTTGATACAATATTGGCGAAAGCAAAATAGAAATTCATGACAGAAATCCAGAACCTAAAACGGGGAAAATGTTTTATTATTGATAACATTGTGATAGAGGTGCCATTTCTTACGAAATGTTGGAAATAAATCGCACTTCCAATATTAAATAATAAAACTAGTTTTAAAGCGAGCATAAGTTATTTGATTAATTTTATGAAATTGTAGTTTTCTGAAACTTGTATTTTTCATAATTTAGGCCCATTTTTCTCTGTAACTACTTTATTTATTACATTTGAGCCTAAAAATTATTATAACTCTTTTAATCATTATATTTTATTTGAAAAACATATAAATGCATAGACATTAATATTAATTCGGTAATCAGAAGCTACAATTTTTTTTTCAGTTGCATTTATAAGGGAGAAAAAATATAGTGGATCATGTCAAGCAATTCATATATTGTTATAACCAGAGCCCGAAAGTTCGGACATTTATTTTGGTTTAAATAGGCAGGTAAAAAGGCACTTGAATGGAAGGCATGGAAGGCACTTGAAAGAAGCCATTTTAGTGAAAATAGGTATTTAAGATATTTAATAGTTTCTTTCTCACATAATAAAAGTACTTACGCTTTCTTTTCTTGGTTAAAAGCAACAACAAGATGTTTTTTCAAGGTATCAGTTGTCATAGTCAGTCTCTTATAAGAAAGAACATTTTTCATCATGGAAAAAGAACTTTCTACTTGCAATGAAGTGGTTGGAGCATATTTAAAACAAGATATTTCGGAAGGACTCATACCAGTTACAACAGAACATTCACCTTTCAGGACATCATGGAAATGTTGATCAAGACAAAGTAAAGTAGTTTTGAATAGTCCTGGCGAGTGAACAAACGATGCGCAGTGCTTTCTGGTTCATTTTCTTTTTAAGGGGAATCAGGTTAGTATCTCTCATTTCCGTGCTGAACACATTGTAGGGACGGTTGATTGCTCTCATCTTTCTCTCTTGCAATTGTTTTGCTACATTTAAGCAGCTGAGAAGTTAACCTCCACAATTTCATATAACAGATTGGCGTAGATCGATACAAGGTCATTCGCCAAGACTATTCAAAACTACAGCATTTCCCTCATTCTATTTTCTCGTATTCGCATGCCCGAGGTAACCGTGCGTTCCTTTCACTAATGAAGGTTCTGCTATTTAAAGGACTTAAGTGAATGGGTAGAGGAGAACATTTTTAACTGCTTGAAAAGAAATAAATGTATAACAAGATTCTCAAATGATATTTTTGTGAGAGAATGCCATTTAATTTTTACAACTTATTTCACTTCAGTGTATTGAAATACTTTGTGCTTCTTAAAATGCATAAATAATCGTAGAAAAAATCCACAATAATCCAAAACAGTTACCAAAAAAAAAGTTTTCAAAGTTTTTAAAATAGGCAACAGAAGTCAAAAAAGGTAAAATAAAAACTGGCACTACCGACCCCAAATATGGGGAACATGTTCCTTATAATTCGACGGGAGCGGGCGTTTTTTTTTTTTTTTTTTTTTTTGCTTCTTTGGAATCTGTTGCCCATGCTTTGATTCTATAATGTCTATCTGAATCTTAAATATATTCTTCCAGATAGAAAAAGCATTTTGACTAACTTCCGAACTCTGATTATAACATATAAACTTTTCATTGAATAAGAAAAAAATATGTTTTTAAGAATAGCGCATCTAAATAATCTACCAGCATGTCATATATCACAAAGATTTGTTAAAAAAAAACTGCCAGAGCTAACGAAACACATATTAGCCAATGTCTTTAGTGAAAGCGTATAACAACTGCTGCAGTGGCTACACAATCTTGTGAACCGCGCGCTGTCTCGAGTAGAACTTGGAAGAAATTTGCGTTCAAGAGATGGCTCAATTTTTTTTTCAAAGGGTGTCATTTCGGAAGCTAAATTTCCATTTCATTATATTAGTGTTGACCTTATTTGTGCATATGTTTGTGTGTGTGAACGTAGGCTACATCACTTTCAAATGTAAACATATCTATTGGTTCAAAACTAGAAAATATATATTATAATGCGAGAGGTAAGTCATTTTTAAAATGGAAATTTTGAATGCATGTTAATATACTCTATGAATATTTTTCATCCATCATAACCCAAGAATGCATCAGGTGACATGTGCTGCCATCTGTAATATTCAAGATGTATAACTTGAAGGAAAGTTTTGTTATATTGATGCACAAGGAAAACCTAGCATGTTTCTCATTAGCCTATGTTCAGGGTATCCCATTTCACACTTTCGTATTACAGCTAAAGTCATCACAATGGATTCTGGACACGTTTCCATGGCAACTTTCGAATGCACGTGTGTGCGCCTGCGCCGAGCTAGACGCAGAGCAGCCAGCAGTTGGTGGGTTTCCACAGTCTTGGGCGTTTAATTTTCAAGCCCCTTTTGTTTCGTTAAGACTCAATATTTTAATTAAGCATTTCTAAACAAGAGAAGCCTCTGAACAGAACTTCCATCACTGACAGTATTTAATTACTCGTGTTCTGACCAGTTTATTTGGCCCTTACACTTACATGATGTTGCTTGCTTCACGCTATTTCAGATTTTTAGGTCACTGCGTGGCGTTGATAACTACAGATGAAAATTATCTCCGTTCGCAATCCTTGGCCGCCTTGTGTGCTGTAATGAACTATTTTGGGTTTATTAGCCGATCAAATCTCGATGTTAAAGACAAACTTGCGTTCAAATTGTGTGAAGTGACCTTTTCTGGGCATTTCCCATTAAACTTCATACTTACAAGAGCTCCTGGTTCTCTTGTAAAAATCTTGACAAAAAACTCAACCAATTTTCTAATTAACTGAAAATTTATAGCTGTTTTTAATGCTGCTTTTAGTAATAACAGTAAATTTATCGCCCATTTCTCACAATTGCATATTTCACACTATTAGAGGGGAATAGAATGGGATTGGAGGAAACCCCCCCCCCCGTTTTTCATTCTGTCAATTTTAAGTTTTCTCTTTAAAATAGTATTAATTTCTAAATAACTTTATGGAAAGGAAAGTTTTAAATATTGTTATGTGAAATATTGAATGCTACGATGTAGCATAATTATGATGCAGACGTTATTGATGTTTCAAATTTGAAATCTATTTTCTCAGTTTATACTTAAATGATTTTGATATTTTAGAGTCATTCATTAAAATATTTTACCCAAAATAAAATAAGTTGTACCCTTTGAAGTACTTTATAAACTAATTTGTACTGTAAAATGCAGAAAATAAATTACTAACAAAGAATTTATTGTGTATATAACACTTAATGAAATTAAAAACAGTTGTTTTAGTTAATACACTGCTCAAAATATTAGAGGAACTCGTTTTTAAATCAAAGTCTCAAAATAAATATTGATACAAAGTAGTTTTTGACACTTGGCAATTATAGATTCAAGAAGTGTGTAAAATTAGAATAAGCATTCTAACAAACTTTTATTTTACAGCATTAGAAATAAGAACAAATTTTTAATGACACAAAGAGCAAAGCGGAAATGCCAGATTACATTGTTTAGTAATTAATGTTTCCATGGTTATTTCAACACTCAGTACCTGTGTGTGAGCTGCATAAGACTTACGTGGCATGCTTCGCTCCTAATAAACATTTGTGGGGTTCTCTCCCATTCTTCAGTGAGTGCATTTGTGAGTTTTCCCAGGTTGTGTGGCACAGCAGGACGCTCGTCAAGCTTATCCCACAGATGCTCATTCGGATTGAAATCAGGACTGCTTGCTGGAGAGTCCAGCATCCGAATTTGGCATTCTTGCAGGACATTATTGGTACTCATTTCTTAGCATTATCATGCATTAGAAGAAAATTATGATTCATACCATAAGCAAAGGGTACGACATGTTAAAGGACAATGTCATTAATGTAAACTTCAGCTCTGTCCGAGACTCAATAATAATACCATCATCGAACCGTCTCCAAATCTGTCATGTTCAATAATGGTGGCTAGAGCAAGTCGTTCACCAGGACGTCGCTATACACGTGTACGACCATCACAACCCGTCAAACGAAACCTCGACTAGTCTGTGAAGAGAACAGCCTTCCATTGGCGGAGCTGTCAGTTGAGATGATTCTGAGCAAATCTCAGCCGGGTTTTCTTGTGCTGGCGTGTCAAATGAGCGCTTGAAAGGGGATTCTAGATCTCAACCCTGTATTTCACGAACAGCGAACAACGTGCATGTGTGAAAATAGCATTTCTTCGCAGCATGCACAAAAATGCCACACAGAGCTACGGGAAGCACTGGGTGCGCGCGCAGAGGGCTTCCTGTGTGCGCGGATAGGCACTATGTACACATGTGGAATTAGAAGAGCAAACAGGAATTCCGGCAAACAAACAAAAACGGTGAACAGCATTTTACGGGAGGACTTCAGCATGCAGAAAATGGGTGCAAAGAGGGTGCCACCACGTGTAACTCGCTACGAAACATTTCTCATCAATTTGGCGAGATTTCAGGAAGAAGGGGATGCCATGTTGAATCGCATCATTGCAACTGACGAAATGTGGTAATAAGAGCGTGTGAACCAGAGCTCAAGCGCGGTCCAGGTGTCATCCTAGGTCACCAGCAAACACAAACTCATTTACCAACAAAAGTCGAGGTGTGCTAGTGTGTCATCCATTGCTTGAGGGGTGCACTATGAATTTCCAGTATTATAATTCTTATTTAGTCTCACAATTGGACCGTGCCGTACGCACCAAACAGCCAGAACTTTTGAACAACGCCATCATAACGCGACAGCTCACACAGCCGACAGTGTCAAGCGTCTTTTCAGCGGTGTCGTTCTTCCATACCCCCGATCTCAGTCCCTGTGATTATGATCTCATTCCCAAAGTGAAACAGTCATTGAGTGGGAAACACTTTGCTAACAAAGCGGACATTTTGACAGTAGTTTTACGCGAGGTGTCTTACGTTAGCAACTTCACGCAGCAGATAGTAGTCAGCGCTTTCCCTAATCGTAGATTATCTGGGAGACCTGCTCTGTGACGGATTTGCAACCCTGTTTAAACAGTTGTGTCCAACTTTGGCTAATGCCATAATAAACTGATGTTGTCCCGTTGCCTGAGTTTTGCTTCTTCCCTACGAGGGCCACCTATAACCAGCATTCCGTTGGTGGTGCCACTCAGCAGTAAATGCCATATACTTTCAATCGTATATCTTAGATTTTTCGTGTTGTCTCTTGCTCGCGGGGTGAAAAACAGTTGCCATGGCTTAAGATTTATACCTCGTACATTATAATACATTACAGTGAAGGCAGCATTATAAAATACGTTATAATGAAATAACATTCCTTTTGTTCTATAAATATGGGTTATATACAGTTAAGGACGCTTCAAAAAGGAAGTAATGCGTTTTTTTATTTATGTTTTTGCAGTACGTTGTTCCAGATATATTTACATTCAAAGATACTTTTTTCTTAAAATGTCAAATATTTAATATTTATTATAACAAAATGTAATGGGAACAGGGGTTTTATATTCTGAAGAAAATTTTCTTTCTGGAATTAAGAAAATATATTGATTTTAAAAAATATTAGGCCAATTTTAAGCGTCTTGTCCGATTTAAGATGGACTATCTCACGTTACTTCTACCATCCTCTGAATGATAAGAGAGAGAGGACCTGTCATCTTTAACGTAACTCAGAACAAGATGCAGTTTCTATTGAAACGAAACTTTCAAGTATTGCCCACGCATTTAGTTGACCATTATATCCTTTGCGATACTGGCGCGTCCTTATAAGAGTTTTGTACAATTAGGAGTATGGTGATCAGTGTGGTCCTACACTTTTGAATGTTACTGTGGGTCGTTAACCGTCTGTTTAGGCTCACGAAACTGTGTCCAATGTTAAGCAATATTTACTATTGTGGTACATGGGGAAGTTTACAATGGGGGGTGTGCTGGTATAGGCGATTGAAGATTTGAACGTGGGGAAAGTTTAGCTCTGCGCATGCGCAGAATTAAAATGCGTAGTGTTCTAACCGTTTCTCGAGGAGTCGAGCACGGAAGATTGCACAGAGAGAACGTTGTACTCTCTGTTACAGGATGGGCCATCTTTACGACGGACAACTCGAGGTAGATGAATTATTAATTACGTGAATAAAACGAGATTGTTGGATTTAGAAGTGTTTGTATTTTCAGAAATTATCTCGGTTCATTATTTCCTTGTTTTCACTTCATTTTTGGTGTGGATGATTCTTATATAGATGAATTTTAGGCATTGTCCGGCTCAATGATTATGAAATGAGTAAAGAGGGGTACTTAAGCAAATAGTCCCAAAGTAGAGTGACAATATAAATGTATGAACTGTAGTGATACGTTACAGATTCTACTAGCATGGCAAGTGATATGTCAGAAAGTTTGGTACTGAAAGTAATGACAGAAAGAAGGGATAGTATAAAAACTACAAGACGTTTAGTTTTTTCTGCACCCAAAGAAAAATAGAGCGAAAAAATGAAAAGTACAGATGTAGATGAAATAAGACCTATAATTCATTAATTTTATACCATTAGGAAGGCTGTGCCTACCATCACAAAATGAACAATGCAGTCAAAGAAAAAACATTTATAATGTGGAAGAGAATAGGCCAGATTCCAAAATAAAAAATTAGTATTTGAATGAAAGAAGTAATAGTCAAGTAATTATTACTCAAATAATCCCTAACCTTTCACCAGTTTCAATATTAGTTATCACAGTGTGCCACAGTCATCCTTCGCTGAATACCGAGCAATACTCTTTAGCTCAGCCTACTCCAGATAAGTTCAGTACAGCATATTTCTATCTATCTGGTAACACTACAGTAACTAAAAGGGAACTAACAGCTTAGTTTATGACGTTTATGTTATTAAATGCACGTAATACTGGCGTCTAAGTCCCAGTGGCGCAGGTTCATTCCCCGCTTATTGTGCTATATGTGAGCCATTCCTGAATATTGCATTTCCATTATCTGCTTCAAGCTCGCCAAGGATACAGAGGCTTATTACAAGGGCTATTCAACAAAAGTATGGTCTAATACATTACTAGTGTATTAGCACAAGTCTTTGTAAAGTATAGACGGTAACTTTCTGTTTCACGTAAAAGTGCACAATACTTGTTAAGTACATATTAGTAAAAAGTTACTGCTAGTCCGAGGAATGTGTTGATAACGTCCACATGAACCGACTCTTACGTATTTGATTATAAGATACACATACAATGCGTAATGTTTCACTTGGCAGATAAAACCCTCCTCTCCCCGCATACGTCCAAAGCCATCTCTCCAGCTCCCAGCAGTACAAATGACGTAATATAAGAACAAGATGTAGAAACAGCTGTTTACCACAATCGTCATACCTGAATTAAGTTATGTCCACTCTTTAGTAATAAATTTCTATATTTTTATTTTACAAAGCGGATTATTATCATTCCTGCTAAATTGATATTGCTTTTTATACTTTTTGTATTCATCAATATTAAAGATAATAGCTCTTTTGAAAGTTGACGATTGCATACGGATACATAGCAGCATCAATTTCAATCGTCGAAAGATGGCAGAAGAGTCGACCTTTCCGATTGCGCTGGGTCATTTATTTTATTAGTTCATTTGATCGCTTATATTTATATAATATTTTTACATTTTTGGCAATCATCTTTTCATTATAAGCAAAGAATTATGAAAATGGTGAAAAAGAGAATGGAAAGAAACTATTTTCGTAGAATGCAGAAAGAACATTAAAAAAACAAACTAAGACATTGCAATGAAATATACATTTGAAACACGAAAAGTTAATATTAAATGCATTTAACCTACTTTTGTACTCAAATACTAACTTGTTCTTTCTTTATATACACCCTTTCTCTCATCATTAACATTATTTTCGCTAACACTTGTCATATTTAGGTCAACTGATTCCCAAATTATTAAAACTTGCAATATTCCTACTTTTGCAAAGAAATGTACAAGTTACAAGAGCATGACTAATGTTAATACTTTTAATAATACTGTGTAACAGAACAGTAAAGTACAAGTATAACAGAAACCTTTGGAACAGAATTTTACTGTAAGTTACAAGTCCAAACACTTGTGATGTTTAGACCTTACTTTTGTGAAACAGCACCAAGCTCTCTTTTTATAAATTGCAAGAATTATTTTCGCACTTTCATTCATCATAAATGGGCTGTATTGTGATTGTCAAGGATTTTTTTATGGTGTTTAACGCCTGTTTTTACTACTAAGGTACCACAGGCGGTGGACAATGATATTACATGAGATGTATGATAAATTGGGAAAGGATTTTTTTTAAGGATTAAATGTTCCAGGCCTACGTTTTAGGATACCTCCCCGGCATTTGCCATTTATGAGGACTGAGGGAAACCTGGAAAAACCCTTAGTCAGGAAGGACGGTTATCTTGGTGGGATTCAAACCCTAGACCTCCTGCTCACGAGTCCGCGCCTTTAACGATCTCAGCCACCCGTGGCGGTGTCAAGGAGTTTGAGGGATTCGCTTTTTGACGTCGTAAATTAAATTTGTGCATCAAAACAACCGTGGAGGACTACGTAAATAACACTGAAAATGACGAAAAGCACTGTAAAGATTTTCTATCAAAAAGTTTACTACAGCTGGTTGTCAAGTATGAGGAAGGAATTCCAAATATGCGGCATTTTCTTCGTCCTTGAAAATCAAATGCAAACTTTGCGAAGTATTAGAGCGGAACGAAGTGATATTGCTTATTACCTGCTTTCGATCCCCCCCCCCTCTTTTTCAACTACTTTTTCTGCACTTCTCCCTTTCTGTTTTCCTTTTCCTCATTAAATTCAAGATTGCTGCTTCTTTTACCCCCAACTCAATTTAATTTTATTTATTTTCTCTGCACAGCATGTTTCCCCCCTCTTAATTTATCGTCTTTCAATGATTTTTCTTAGATATCCAGTGTCTTTAAATTTTCCACTACCTGCAATACATTGTTTCCATGTTTCCTTAAGAGTTAGAAAGGAAAAAAATTGAATTTTTTTACATCTTTCAAAAAATGAATTAAAATAAATTTGGGACTACAGAGTTGCACAGAGTTATGTATATAGAACTAACACATTTCTTTATTTATTTCCAAACGAAAGATGCTAGCCACGATTACCACAAATGTGGTGTATCTTTGGGAGATTAAACTCTATTAGAAAATGTCCTTCCTCCTGCAAAAGGATTAACACAACATGGTGGTCATTGTGCAGTCTTGACATATTGTTCACAGATGGCTCTATTTATGCTGCTATATGAATTCACAGAACTCACGCACGCTATTAGACCGTTCAAAATCCACATGTCATTCATGAAGCATCTATGTACTCAGTTAAAGTCAGGGGTTGTGCGTAATATCAGTACAGAGAGTGGTTGGACTTCTCTCTTTCTTTTTTAGATGTCATACATCAAACCAATCCATGGCGGTACTGAACTTTTCTTTAACAACCGGATATTCTCCAAGAACGTGTGGCCACCGAGATCTGCTGGTTTGACAACACTGGACTTCTTCCTAGGGTTACTTAAAAGACAGAGTTGAGGTTACACGCCCTCACACACTGGACGATCTGAAGCACACCACATTATACAGGATTGATTTGTTTTATTTACGGACGCTCTTCGAAGTCTCAGGTCATCAGCGTCCCATTCTATTCAGGGAGTGAAATGGCCGACAAATTTTGCTCAGAGGCCTCTTCTTTTAGGCTTGAAGTTATTTTTCGTGGCGTAGATGTACGACACGGGACGGGACCCACGGCTTTACTTTTAGGATTTTTACGCCCGAAAAAATCCATCGGTTCTGGCCAGGTTTGAACCCGCGATCTTGGGTTTAGAAGGCAAGAGTATGGTGACCACTACACCACCAGGACCGACATTACACAGGGGATTAATGATATTGACAACATAGTCCTCCAACGAGCGGCCAGTAACATGGAACGACGTGTTGTGTTATGACTTAAGCAGGATGGAGGACAGTTTCAACATTTTCTATAGAGGTTAATAATCTGCCAAACATATTGTACATTTGGGCTAGCATCATTCGTTTTGAAATAAATAAATGTGTTAGTTCTATATAAATCACGCTAAATATTCAGTGGGTTATCCAAGTATTTGCTTTAAACAAAATAACTGACCCTTCTTCTTTACACGCTAGTCACAAAAGTGTTTGATACTTATTCCATACGAACTACTAAAAATATTGATTATATTACGTTGCAATCTACTCACATATAACTTGTACTCCAATCCATTTGCATTTTTTCCCATGCAAATTTCTCTTAAATACATGTATAGTAGTAAAGGTAAGTTATCATCAATATTTTAATTACCTTAGAGGACAATTGACGTGATTTATTTCACATTTCTGAATTTGACAGGAAAAAAAAACAAGAATACTTGTTATTTTATCTCGAAACAAATTATAGTGTTACATTACATCCAAGGAGTCTTTGTACATTTAAATATATTGACAATGTAATTATAACGGCTGGTAAAAATATAATATGATTTCAGCTAACCCATGTTCACGCACGAAAACCAACATGTCTCAGTAATGTTTCAGCCTGGAACATATGACGATGGTCAAATTACTACAATAAAAAAAACGAGATAAGGCTGGAAAGCTCTCCACTACATATTACCCAACATTCCAGTTTAATCGGAAAGGAAAATCTCCATGTTCCAAGAATGGGAAAGGATAATCATCGGCCACCCTAACAATCTCTAAAAATAAATTCAAACACAAACGCTATTTTTTAACGTGTGTATTAAAAATGCTGTTCTCCATTTATTTACATATGTTCTGAAAGTTTAAAATTCTGAGAACTACATTTTGTATCTACATATATTTCTGTACTAAAAGAAAACTTCATCACGTTATTGTTTGACCAGCTGTTGTCATAGCAACAACTATTGACACGTGAACCACTAAAGCATTCACAATGTTTTTCAACAAAATCACATCCACTTTTTCTTGTACATTTTTACTGCAAATACTTTTATGATGCTTATTCTGCTTCTATAAGGCGACGAAGTTTCGCATTCAACTAATTTCTTGTTACTAAATAGATATAAATAAAAGCTCGTCACGCAGAAGCTGCGTAAACTAAGCGAATACAACCTGTTGAATTATGAACGTTATTAGAGTGTTACATGTTCAGTTTACAGTGACTCGTGTGTCAATAACAATTAGCCACGTTTTTATCAGGTCGTTTGATAATGTAGCGATAGAGATTCTCTGTCTTACCGCAGCAATAATATTTTAGCTTCAGTCAATAACAGTATAGCTGCGGGAGAGTTTATAGCCTTATTGTTGCCATGTGGAAAGTTTGCCTACTCCGATGGGCGTGGCAGTGATAGATTAACATTTCACAGTTGCTATCTTTGCTACAACACTTTTGTCAAAAATAAAACATATGCAACATTATAAATTATGATTAATTTGTCTTTTTTTACGAGAAAAAAAAAACACATTAATTTAGAGAAAATTAAACGCCACAGCTGTTGTAAAAATTTCGGTTTTCAGATATGCGCTAACTATTTCTCCAATTTTCAGAAATTGTTTTTCTTAGTTCATTTAAATGGTACATACCGAGTTTTATTGCTAAAAACACATTTTGGTGTCGCTAGAGCTATTTTTAAATTATGAGTTCCACATAAACCCCCATTCCTAATAATCTTGATTTCGCTTATTTTCAGAAATTATTTCCATTATTTTATTTCAATGCATATATGGAGGTTCATTGAGAAAAAACAAAACTTTGTTTAAATAGTAAACAGAAAATTTAATTAAATGAGTAATATCCGTGTATATATATTTTTGTGGCACACAAGAAACTATTTCTACGGCTCTTCTTGATTTAATGTGAATAAATAACTTTCTATTTCATTATGTTTGCTACAGGCTCGAAAATACTAGGCGAGGTGGGCTGGTGTTGTGGGAGGTGTGACGGTAGCTTGAGCTTGAAAGATTTCTGTTCCCAGCATAGCGGTGTTTTATCTGGAAATAATATTAAGGTCCGCGCCTCACCTCTCGGTACGTCTTTAACTCCATCCCTTCCTACTGGAATGAAGCCGTAGGCACAAACGGCAGCCATTGAGCAAAGCGACGGTACCAAAATCCTTTCTTCCGTTCCTACTAATTTTATTAAATTATATGCAGACGACAATGTAGTAGTACTATTTATTGATGTCAGCTGCAATGATACTTGCAGAATTGCAGATGAGCATATAAATTTAATAAAAGAATGGCGTGATAAAAATTCACTATCCCATAATATTTCAAAAACCTTTTAATCTTTTTTTTTCTAAGTCATTATTCATAACTGTAATCCAACTTCTCATAAATGACTTCATCTGCTTGAAATTTTGTGTCCATCTATTAAACGCCTAAAGACCAGCATATAAAATGAGATATGAACATCGGCTATATATGTAATGCATTGCAAATACATAAATTTGTATCCCCCCAAACTTATATGCCTAGTGATGTTTTACCCTTAAATCTAATGAGATCTGTTTCAGGTGGTTATTCTATATGAAACACCTACATGGGATGGAATCACAAAGAATAATTTTAATCTAATATTTCTATTACAAAAGCATAGATTAAAAATCTGTTTATGCAAACCTCAAAATTTATTTGTACAGAACTCAATATTTTAAAAATTGAATAAATTTTAAAACAAAAACTACTTTTACCTTTCCCATTAATTGAGACTATTTTAAATATGACCCGAATGGACATAATAGCAGCAGATGCAACAATTGCCATTAAATGAATCCAAATGTTTTACACTTGAATGATTAAAACATGGAAAGAATTCTGGACCTAGTTCCGTAATCATGAACTGATAAAATAACCAGAGTTAAAAGTTAAAAATTTGAGCAAATTTAAAAATAAAATTAGATACATCACATTGTAACTAATATGATTACATAATACTATTGTATTAAATAAGAATATCAGCCTAATAACACTGTATTGTATCAGTCCTTAATACAATTTTTCACGAGTTTCTGCTCATTTGCTTAGTGTTGTGTGAGTATGCATTAACTTTTTTGTATCAAAAGAGTAAATTGAAATGATTTTGAAGGAATATAAATATAATTTTCATCTTTATACCATTTTAAAATTTACAAAATCCTCAGCAATATTTCCAGCAACTTACGATTGGACACACTAAACTAACACACTTGCATCTACTGAACAAAATATTTATATTGAATGCAACATCTTTCACACCATCTCTGTATGACACACGTTTTGAATGTCCACAATATGAACTTCAGAGAGCACAAGATAGTATACCAGACATTCAAGAAGTCCTCAACAATCCACCATACACAATAACTCTGTTTAAATTCTTATAAGTAATAACTTTTATACAATTAAATATAATGTAACATGTATGAATGGAATAATATTAAATTAATTTTAAGTATCTACCATATAAAATTGTAAATTCCATAATTAACACATTGTTATGATAAACTACTAATGCAAGTTAAAGAAAAAAATTAAAACCAATTTCTAGTTAAAATTCAGCCAAAATCTATTTTCAATTTCAATGATTTCCTGGACCTATCCGAATTTGTTGAAAGTCCATGTACCCTTAGGAGGCAAATTATGAGAGAAACTAGAAGCTATGATAGCATTAAAAAAGCTCTGCTTTTCTTCTTCTTCTTCTTTTTACAAAAAGATACAGCACTTAAGTTCTTTGAACCTCAGTGCCTTACAGAAGTGTCCATTATCTTTTGTTCTCCAAAGCTTTGCACATTTTCTACCTGTTTAATAATTCATGAAAATAGCTACTAAATTCTGCACTTTTCTGCTTTATTGCAAGCATATTTTTTTCTTTCACACCTCTGTTCCAACACCAGACATTTTTCACATTTTCATATTCTTTTAGATTTAGCCAGTTGCTATAATGTAAAAATGGATTGATGGTCAGCTATGCTTTTCTGCCTACTATTCCTGCTTGAGCTATGCCTCAAAGGGAGTAATATCAAGAACAATTCCCTAAACCAATGCTGCACTCTGGCAAAATTAATGTTTCATCTTAACTTCCTGAATTTTATTAATTAAAATGTTTTTACCACCTGCCCACTAATATAATTTTATTTAACATATAATATGTTTATGCAATTCTTTAATATTTTAAAAATGTTATATAAATTTATAAATCACTTCTTGTGATCCATGTAACATAACCAGAGCCCAGAAGTTAGGCAAAATGCTTTTTCTATCTGGGTGGCTATATTTAAGAGTCAGATAGAAATGAACATTTCCGTACATTTAGGTTAGAAGGGCTTGTTTTTCTTTTGCCTTTTTTTGGCTTCTGTTGCTTATTTAAAGGTTTAAAACTTCCTCCATTCCCATTTTGGATTATTATGGATTTTTTCTGTGATTATTTATGCATTTTATAAATCACACAGAATTTCAATATATCAAAATGAAAAAAAGTTATAACAATTAAATGGTATGTTCACCTCACAACTATTGACAATCTTTTTTACATTTATTTCTTTTCAAGCGGTCCATAACTTTCTCCTCAACCCATTCACTTAAACTCTTTAAACTGCAGAATCTTCATTAGTGAAAGGAACACACGGTTACCTTGGGCATATAAATTTCAGGAAACAGAGACGATGAGGAAAGTACTTGTTTTGGCAATTTCGATTTGTGCGAGACAATATTTATATACAAGACAAACAAGTCTAAAAGCAATTCTAGGTAATTTGTAGTAACTTTTCAGCTACATAAATTTACTAAACAATTGCAAGGGAGAAAGATGAAAACTGCACAGATGTGCAATAAACTGACCCTACAATGTGTTCAAAGAAGTAAGAGAGTTACCAGCCTGGTTCCCCTATAAATGCATAAACAGAAAATTAACCACTGTGCATCATTTGCTCATTTGCCAGGACCACTCAAAACTTCTTTACTTTGTCTTGATCAGCATTTCCATGATGTCCTTAAAGGCAAATGTTTTGTGGTAACTGGTATAGGCCCTTCCACAATAGCTTGTTTTAAATATGATCCAATCACTTTAGTGGAAGTAGAACATTCCTTTTCCAGATGAAAATATTCTCTCTGATAAGCATCAGGCTGAGTATGTCAGTTGATACTTTGAAAAAAATATATTGTTGTTGCTTGTAATCAAGAAAAATCAGCTAAGTGCTTTAATTATGTAATAAAGAAACTATTAAGTTTCCTAAATATATATTTTTGTTAATAATGACATATTATTCTGTTTTCACTTTTAATAAATGCCTATTTTAATTAGATTACTCCATATTTTCAGTATATAAAGTATATTTTTGCAGGCTATTTTAACCAAAATAAATGCCTGAACTTCTGGGCTCTGACCATAACACTTCTTATATATATTGTTATATTACTGTTTCTGAACTTCTTTGCACAATAAAAATAGATGCAAAAGTATGAATTGCCTTATATTTCCAATAGAGTGTTTATGCACACACAAGCAAATACTCCAAGTTTCTGCTAATGATAGTTGTATTGGTTGCTATATGCATTTGTGTTACGCAGCCATGGGAGATAGACAAGAGCTCATAATTTACTTGTATGCCACTATTAAGTGCCAAAGTTATCACTTAGAAGCAAATGCAAGTTTATCTCTACACACCACAAATGTGATAAATGCTTTTACATAAACCCATCACTTTCCATATTCACCATTTTCTACTGCAGAAATATATAACATTTATAAATTATCTCTCTCTCACACACAAACACACACAGAGAATGTTCTGAACTTAATTGCTTCCTAACAAGCCCAAGTGTATTAAGTCATTTGTATTTTGCAATGCACATAGTCAGAATAAGCAAACAAGGCTCTTAAACTTAATTCTACTAAACATTACTGCCTGACAAAAATTTGTCTAAAGAATGGAGAAACTTATGTACCTTATAATTTATTTATATTTATTTATTTTTAATGCCAATAGTGAGGCTACTGAAAAAGGTTATAACTGTGGGAATTTTTGATAAAATTATAGATTTATGATATATTGACTAATGAAAAAACACATACATTAGATCACACAAAAAATATGATTAAAGACAAGAAATAAAAACACAACCTGTAACAGAAATAGTAGCATTGTATAAAAAAAAAGAGAACTTGTCACATGTTGTACCCAAAACAAAATACTTTGAAAAGCCTTGATATACAAAACTTGTGGGTAAAAGAAGTATTGCAAAGCTAAGAAAAAAATCATGAAGCTGGTACAGGATAAGTGTCTAATCCTGGAAAGAAGCAGGAGGGAAGGAGAAGAAAATATATAACAACTTATTTTGGGAAGAATTTCAAAGATTCATGAAAACATTTGGCTTACATTTGGAAGATATTTTTATCACACAAGAAAAATAAGTTTTAAACAATGGCAATAAATTTTAAAATTAAACTGAATTTGACTTTAATTTCATTTTCTTTTTCAATGCCACCACTGTGCATTCGAAATGGGATCTCCCCCAGGCTGGTGAGAATATAACTGAATTCTGAGGTTGGGATGCCTGGAAGGTGCAGTCAGGACAGTCGAATGACCTCAGGGAACTAAAAATTAAATTTTAATTCACTAATGAATTTATTCATTTAATCATTTGGAAAACAGAGTTATATGAGTAATTTGTGGTGTTGATTCTTGGCAATCATCTCAATTTTATTATTCTTACTGTGGAGTGCATTTATTCCCTATGAATTTTGTTACTGCCAACTTTGATAACTTTAAAGTGAACCTATCTGTATACATCGGTTCATTTTAAAGTTATAGACATGCTACTGATTTGAACGGACAAACAAAATCACCAAAACTTTTCCAAAATAGCAGCTATGTCTCTGCAGTCTTCCAGCTTCATTGAAATTGCTATACAATTTACAAAGTGTAAATTTTTCAAAATTAAAGACTTTAAACATATTTTAAATACTTGCAACCTCTAAAAAATAGATGGATATATTCATTCCACCACAGCTTAACTAATTTATCATGTTATTAGAACAGATAAATATTCCCTAAATAGGTGTAGGGGGAGGGTCATTTATTAAGTAATAACTCAATTTTACAATGAATTCTGTTAAATTAAACTCATTAATTAGCTACACTAATGAGATGGGGCAGGGTATCAGTCAAATCCTGAAAGTGTTTGCTCCACTCTTATAACCAGAGCTCAGAAGTTCAGAATTTATTTTGGTTTAAATAGGCAAGAAAAAGAGCACTTAAAATACTGAAAATATGCCATAAAATAATTAAAATAGCCATTTATTAAAAGTGAAAACAGAGAATATCACTCATTATTAATGAAAATAGGTGTTTAACATACTTAATAATTTCCTTATCACTAATTAAAGTAAAGAACTCATACCAGTTACAACAGAACATTCACCTTATAGGACATGTTGATCAAGACAAAATAAAGCATAGCCCTCATGAATGAGCAATGTAGTGGTTTCTGGTTTAATTCATTTTCTGTTTATGTGTTTATAGGGGAATCAGATTAGTAACACACTTACTTCTGTACTGAATATATTGAATAGGGACGATTTATTGCACAATTGTACTGCTCTCGACTTTCTTGCTTACAATTGTTTGTTACATTTATGCAGCTGAGAAGTTACCCCTACCACAAATTTCCTAGAATTGTCCAGCACCGATCGATACAAGGACTTTGGCCAGGAGTATTCAAAGCTACAGCATTTCCCCCATGCTATTTCCTGGTATTTGTGTGCCCGAGGTAACTGTGCATTCCTTTCACTAATGAAGGTTTTGCTATTTAAAGAGCTTACGCGAATGGGCTGAGGATAAAGCATTTTATTGCTTGAAAAGAAATAAATGTATAACAGGACTCTCAATAAATATTTTTGTGAGGTGAACATACCATTTAATTGTTATAACTTTTTTCACTTCAATATATTGAAATTATTTATATATTTTTAAAATATGTAAATAATGGCTGATAAAAATTCATAACAATACAAAGCAGACAAATGTTTTAAATCTTAAAATACAATATCAAAACTATCCCTACTGACCCCAAATGTACAGAAATAAGTTGATTTCTATTTCACTCTTAAATACATCCACCCAGATAGAAAAGGCATTTTGGTCTAACTTCAAAGCTCTGATTTTAATAAATGACTAGAACTATTTTTTTTTTTTTTTTGCATTCCTACTCGCCTTTACAATATAATTTTTATATACTTATTATTTTCAAATTAATATAAGCCTGAAAATGTACACTTTTATTTTATTTTCCACTACAATAAATTTAGCAACTTACCAACTTTGCACATTTCTAACAATAGCTATGAAGCACTGGAGAGGGCTCGTAGGGGTTCATGCAGACCCTTTGTTAAATATGTATATTCATTCCAAACTCTTTATTAAAATAGACACAAGGAATAAAATCAAAAAACAAACAGTTTTCTAATTTAATTGTCTTCTATTCAACATTCTGCTTTTAATTGACTGAAAATATAGCAATTTAGCAACATTTGTACAGATTTTTGGAAACTTTCTAGGCATATTTAATGTTGCCAAGTACTACTTTTTAATTATTATTGTGAAATAACATTGTTTCCCCCTTCTCTCACTCCACATCTCTCTGCTAGTCATCACAGTCTCTTGTTCTTCCGCGGTCCTTTATTAAATCTTTGCCATACATCTCCAATTTTTATACACACACACACACACACACAAATATACATTAGTGCAATATTACTAATCATTTGTGTTTTTCTTTAAGTGCAGAAGACAAGTATTGTTTTTTATGAATTACATAATTTTTTACTTTGAGTGTATTCATCTCCGCTGTTATTTTTATCTTGTTTCTTTCCTGGCTTATTAATTTGTATTTACTTTCATATGTTTTGCTATCCACTGATGGTGTTTAATTATATTATTCACTTTTTCAGAGTATTCTAATAAGCTTAGTTTGTATATTTAAACTTTCAATATTTCTTATATTATGGCAGCCATGCAAAGTAATGTAATGAAAGCAGTTCACAATATTGCGCTATTTGTATGACTATTTCATTGTGTTAATCATTTCTGCTTCTCTAGTTTATTTTAGTTATATTGTTCTTTATAAGTTACTTTGCCTTTCATGGGTATGTATAGGAGTAATGCAATAATTTATTATATTGAAAAGTAGAAATGTAAATATGAAAATGTTTAAATATAACTATCTTATAGATATTATTTGGAGGATAAAAATTATTGATGAAATATTAATTATTTTAGTTTATAATTCTTAAAAGTTTTATTCTGGCTTAGTGTTATTTGTTTTATACAGAATGTGTTAGAATAAACCATTTCTAATTTTCTGATGTGATATACGACATGAAAATAAACATATTTTTCATAATAAAGTAATGTCAAGAAATGCTTCATTTTCATTATAAAACACAGAGAACATCAAATGCCTTATGGCTGCATTTATGTTTCAACTATTCTTGTTACAATAAACAATTGAAGTTATATGTTTCAGCTATTTATGTTACCATGAAAATAAATAACAACTGAAGTTAGTTTGTTGTTGCATGTCACATAATATTCTTCTGTGTGATCTATTTATTTAATTTCATGTATTAAAATGAATCGGTATGCAAATATTGAATTTGCACACATGCATAAGGCATTTGGAGCAGTTTACGGCAATGCTAATTTGACAATGTGAATCTATGAGGAACAACACCCTTAGCGCCATAATCCTTGCCATGCAACATTTTCAAGACTGGATCAACATCATCCAGATAGTGGCCAGTTCCAGGTAAGGAAAGTAAATTCAGGAGCAAATCAAACTGCGAGAACATTATACTTTAAAGATTAAGCTTTGAGATTTGAAAATAATCCATGAACTACATCCATTTCACATTCAAAAAGTACAAACATTAATCCCAGATGATTACCCTAACAGACAAGAATTTGGTGAATAGTATTTACATACTGTTAACAATGAGCTTAATTTTGGTAGATGAATATTTTGAATAGATGAGACAGGCTTTTCAACTTCAACTTTTTAATACATACAACAGTCATATTTGGAGTAACACTAATCCTAAAGCTGTGGAGGCTCTCAGCAATCAATTAAAGATTTCTGCAACTATTTGGGTTGGATTTGATGATAACTTCCTATTGGGGCCACATGGTTTTTTTTTTTTTTTTTCGGAAGATATCCCAATTAATATTTGGAGAAACATGATCTATCATCACAAAGGTGCATTTTGGCTTAAATTGTTAAAATTACATAAATGTATATTTTACGAATAGTTGAATAGGGAGAGCAGGTTCAGTAGCAGGCACATTTCCCAGTTAACTCTCGTTAATTTTTGTGTTTTGGGTCATATTAAATTAATTGTTTATGAAACACTCATAGATACAGCAGAAGAATTGGTGATTAGAATTATTCTTGCTTTTTACAGTGTTTTGTAACCGACCACAGATGTCCCAAAAGATTTGTCACTGAATCCACGCATGTTATATTTTGTGTGTAACAAAATTTGCAATTTTCAATAGCTCATATAGTTTGTCAACACCATTTCTCAATATCTGCTATTATGTAAAAAATTACTATATAACCACAGAAAGTGAGAAAACAACTTTTCAAGTTGAAATTCATTAATTTTTTTTCTTTTATACCACTATAACTTGAAAACGAAGCCTTTTTGGACTTTATTTTATTTAAAATAAAATATTCATTTTCATGTCCTCATCATATCAGAAAATTAGGAACAGTTAAACTGATATATCTCTATATATGCAAAGTACATTCGTAAAGAACAACATAGCTAAAATAACAGAAACTAGAGAAGCAAAAAAAAAAAAAAAAAAAATATGTATACTATATTTAATGAAAAATTAACTCAAAGAATAATATAGCTAAAAATGATTAAAATGCTAAAAAAGTCACACAATTAGCACAATATTTGTGTTCTTCAAAGGAAGAAGATTCTTGTTATTTAGGCTGAATCGTTTTTTCTCATGGACTACATTAAGCCATGCCTACAAAGTAATCTACATTATTAAAAACTCTTAAACACATCAATAATCTAAATTCTAATTCATTTCTTTGGCTCTTTTTGTTCTCTCTCTTTAACTTCCTAATACATTTCTCCTTAAGAGGAATTTGAAGGCATTTTGAATTATTTGACATTTTTTGAAATATGAATGACAAGAAATTTTCGATCGCCTGTGGTGCCTCAGTAGTAAAAACAGGCACAAAACACTACTGAAAAAAAAAAATCCAGCTTTTCTGAATTAGTGATATAATTTGTACTGTGATATGTACCCTAGAAATTTATCTTAATATTTTAAAATAAATCCAAATAAGTTAAAAAGACTCCGGATTTTGACACAATCCATTTCAAAATTATTATAGCTTTTGCTATTGGCTATTATGATGCAATTAAAATATCTTTCATTGTGCATCATTTGGTGTCGTACATAGTTTCTCTGCAGTATTTTATTTTTTTACACTTCATCAAACTGCACTAAAGTTTAATAATAATAATAATAATTATTTTAATTATGTTAAATATATTTTATAAGTATTCTACTAATATTGGCTCTTGAAAGTATGAACAATAACTAAAATCATTAGTCAAGGAAGGAAGGACACCCATCATCCTACCCTTTATAAGAAAATAAGCGTAACAAAAGTTCGCTTGGTAATCAAAAATTCCCACTTAGGAGGCAGTCAAGTTCCAGGATGGAAAGACAGGTACCTATCCAGTTATGGGAGGGGCACTGCCCCAATGTCAAGTGCCTTGAGCATACCCTTGCTCCTATAGTAATACTAATAGGTAATTTTTTGGTACTTTTGAGATACAGAGCTTTCATTTCAAAACTTCCCAGATTGAATAGTTATAAATTTAAAATAAATTTAATTTATACAAAAGCCATATCAATTTACATATGAGGGGAGGGTTTAAAACCCAAGTTGATTCATTTTAGGTTTCACCCCCTCATTACCAACCACCACACTTAGAAATGACAAATGGCACCCCTACCATAAGATAGACTTACAAACACTATGAAACATTTAGTATAATAAAGTGTTTCAAAATGGTGTATACGACACTAGAAAGAACACAATGTAAGTGGATTAATAAAAAAGTTTCAAAATATGCTGTTTTACTGTAATATAATTATAATATTCTCCTTTTCATTGGCGCTATAGGCTGTGGTGAGCTTTGGCCTGCCCCAACGACCTCTGCTTCCTCTACCTCCGTCTTACGACTTCATTGGTAGATGACAGTACTGCAGAGGGATTGTGATCAGCCTGCCAGTACCCTGCTGTCGCTTATTACGCAGCTCCTTAGATCGAAGAACACCACCTAGGCAGCTTCCCAATTATCCTCATGATACTGGGGGTGGACCCCATTCCAAATCTCCCTAACTTAGAAAAATTTCTAAGAAGATATACCGGAAATTGAGCATGGGACTCTCAACCAGCACCCAGCAACACTAAACACTAGACCAAGGATATGGTCAATTTTAATATTACTTAAAACAAATTGTGTTTTCATCCTAAAACTAACTAATTCAAACAGCTATAACAACAATGAAGGATGTCAGGTAACGTTAGAAAATAAAATATTTGATTTCAGTTTAAACCTCCTTAAAATTTAAGTATCAGAAGCAAAGCCCAAATAACAGCAAAATGCATTTTTTTATTGGTAATGTTCAGAAAAGTTTTAAGGATAAAAATATTATACTCCTGAACTATCAAAAATTACTAGAATATTTTATTTTATCTTTTTGTACTTTTCCGCCTATTTACAGTCTTTTTTTTTTATATAATATTTTTTTTTACTTTTGAAATTTTTCTGTTATTGTAGTTAAGTGCTTCATTAGCAGAAATAAGAAGTAATTGTTTGCTTCAAACAGATGCTATAAATAATGTTTTGCAGCAGATTTTGTCTTATATAGGAAATAGGTCACTATTGTATTCCTCCCCCCCTTCATTGTGCGTGAGCAAAATTTATTTTTGAGCTTTCCCTCTTAGTTTGAATTACTGACTTGTAAAAAAATCAACTACTAAATATTTTATACGCTGCTAATTCATAATGAAAACAAAGACATCACAAATATTTGTCGAGATCGAAATAAATTAAAGTATGAACTTAGTCGCACTACACAACGTTGTGGTTTCACTTACTTGTTTATATCTAGAATATGTTATGCAGACCGCGGTGTGCTTCCCCAGCTAATTATCGACTTCGGGGTACCAACTTGTATTATTATTGATAAGATACTTGGCTTTAGAGTGCTGCTGCATTTTGATGGTGCAAAACAAATTAATACAACATTTTACATAGCTTAATTTATGCAAAATGTCAGCATTAAAATAATTTCACACCATGTGTATGTGGCAGCACCCAGAAGCCAAGTATTTTATCATGAACACAAGCCAAGGAATCCTACAACTTCACATTACAACATCATTACCAAAGAGTTTACGATAACACACTTTGTTATACTCAATAGGGGACAGACTCTACTTTCACTGTCTGCACATTGTTAATACAAAAATACTGAGGAGAAAAGTCAGTTGTTAAGTACATGTCCTGAAAACAAAATTATCTGGTAGAAGACAACATTTCAGTATTAATAATCTGGAAAAATACATTGTAGTTATATGTGATAAATGATAAAAGCATTAAAATGCTAGAACTAGTATATTTATGATTTTTCTTCAAATAATATTGCTGTTTAAAAAACTCTAATTTCAAGCAATAATTATTTTTGCTTATTTAATGATCAATGTGTTTAAATTACTTTTAGTTGCCAGTAATAGTAAAAATGCTTTTTGTTAATGCATATATTATATATTTTAAATATTTAATTTCCTGTATTTTTCTACTTTTAAATGCCTCAACATCCTGTCTATATTTATAAGATACAGATGACATTTGAAATTTTGAACTGGGAATGAAGGAATGAAACCTAAACTGTAATCAACACAAATTTTAAATTTGCCCATCAATGTCTAAACCATGGGTATTCCAAATTTTTTGGTTCGCAACATACTGTTACACTGTGTGGAATTTAGCAGCATATCCCTAATGTAGAAGCAACAGTTTTCAACAACATACTTGCGCAAACAGGGATTTTCAGCACTTGCTTACATTAAAAATAGACAAACTTCTGTGGTTCAAGAAGGATGGGTGTGTTTGTCTGCGATTCTTCCCCACATCGAACAATTGTGCAAAAGTAAACAATCCACATTTACCACTGTATTGCAATGATAGTGTAATAAGACAAAATGTTCTTCATTTTTCAGTTTGTATTACATGTTTACAGTTTTATAAGATTAATACTAAAGTATGTTTGTATGTATTCATACTTGTCCAATGTTCTTTTCTGTCGGCACAGCCAAGTAATTTTTGCAGCACACTAATAGGCTGCAGCAACCCTTTGAGAATCCCTAACCTAAACTGAAATGCTTTTCATTTAAGTTAAATTTACAATTTCCCCAGAAATTGTAAATGTAAAGTAATACTAATAAAAGCTGCATTTAAAATTTAACATTTTATATTATATTTGACCAGTCCACAATAATTTCAGCTAAAAACAAGCATTACACACCATTAAAAAAAAAAGTTAATTTTAGCAAATTAGGTACACTGCCTTAGTTTTGCATTTCAAATCCAATAAATCAAAAAGTTGATTATCCTCATTCATAAGCCTAAAATCTTTAAAATATCATAAGATATTTTTCATAACCTTATTTCCATGGTGCAGGTAGCATTGTGAATCACTCAGTTGCAATACAGTAATATTTATTGTAATTAACGACAAAGTCTAATCAACATTTAAATAATAATGGCATTTACCACATGCATTTCGTGATTATGCATAAGTTCTTTAAAATTACAAGCTTTTCCCCTTTCCAATGTAAAATTCCACTATTATAGTAGAATACTGGTGTTTACATATATGCAAAGAACTGAAAAATATTTTGGAAGTAGGTCCTGTACTCTGCTGACAAATGCTAACGCCACTGATGTTTACTGACTAAAGCTCTATAGAAATCATAAAATTTGGAATACTGATTTTGTGTTTCTTGAATACATGAAACTGCTCTCTAACAGCACTCAAATGTAAGTAGTTACTACTAGCCTAAAGGTTAAAATAACAATAATGATCAGGACAGTACCTCTTGTAAATGAGCTACACATATACCTACATTCAAGAAATACCACCATTTTTGCTCACAATAACACAGAAAAGCTTGTTTTTCCTAGTTAACCTAACCTTTCTCAAATGCAATGAATTACAAATCCATAAAATATCTCTCTAGCAATTGTAGCACTATGCAGCATTTGTCTAATTGCTATGTAAACACACCTTAATATTTTTCCACTTCACTGAGAGCTAACACCTTCTCTGTTACTATTGTAATAACACAAGTGGAGCACAAGTATCTGATACAATATTTTCTTTCCGATATCAACATAAGAATCAACCAAATATCAGCATTGCTTGACCTTTTTCTCCACTAAATGGAGCATTTATACCTAAGAGATTTTCAGAATCACTGCACATCATCATTTTTCACTTACAATGTTCCATGTCGCCCAAGCATCAGAGGTAAATGACTTATCTCATAGGGTGTGTTAAACATCCAAGTACTAAAATAATTTTAGGAATATTTAGTTAAATAAGCCCATATATCATTTTTAGGTTATGTGTTACTTAAATATATTTATATTACGCTTTAAGTGAAATTGTTTATATTGCACCAGCACACCCATCTTGGTTTTGTAAAACACATATATCAGCTGATTGATTAGATTTTAAAGCACTATCAAGTGTTTTTTCTAAAGTGGCATAAAAATAATACAGATTATTTACATTATGCTCCACATTTGAAAACCAAACACTGCAGTAAGCTAATAATGAAATATTTCAGTGTTTAAAGCAAATTATCTGCAGTTTGTAAGATCACTTATTTAAGATATTCTGTGTTCCATGTTAAATAACAACCACAATAATTCAGAAAGTTCCTCTGCATGAAAAAAAGTATTGTTTACTTTTTAGTTTCTTTTAATTTCTATATATACCGTCAGAAGATAATGATAATTGGTAACCACGTAATTAACTTTCGAAATAAGAACTAGAGGAACAGCCCTCCATAATGTAACAGCTGTTCCATTCATGCAAATGACAAGCACACATACCAAGCAGTATGCAGCAGTAATTAGGTTAAGTCAACATAAATTTCTCAAATTATTCATAAATTTCCTAAAATACCAAAATAGTAATTACGTTTAAGCGATACGTAATCACCGGCTACAAGATCTGCCTTTATAATCTTATGCTATCTAACGGTCCTGTCAAAAGGATAATTTGTAAACATTGACATCCATGAATGGGTAACGAATTAAAAAAAAAACATCGTAGCTATAAATACGTGCACACAAGGTTTCCTGACGCTCCACTTTCTTAGCTGTTGGCTTAAAATTTCAGTAAACTTTCTTGTATCGGATAGTATTAACAAGCAAATTAATTATTTGTAACAAAACTGTCATTCTAATAACCCAACTTCCCAGCAGACGACCCATCAGTAAGACAGCAAATAACGTATGTTGTGAATATTGCAGCTTATAACAGTTTGCAAAGTATTATCTTTACACAAAGTGACATCGTTTGCCGTCGAATGTTAACACTCTTAAACAGGTTTATACGCCTATTACAATAATATTCGTCAGGTAATCGATAGAAATGGCGACCGAGAAAATCAATCCCGTACGAGAGAGCCCTACATTCCAAATTTGTGAATGTTTTAATACTCACTTTTGATAACTCGCTCCGTAGTAGAAAGCTTCTGATTGTTTGAAGACATTTTGAAGTTTTCTGATAGTTAAACTACACCATAAACATCGGATGTACGAGAAAACCACAGATTTCACAGGCTAAATTCTACTGTTCCACAAGATGTCGCTAACTGAAACCTCCACTGCACTGCGTATTGCGCATCATTCTGCGCACAGGAACCATTCCTGCCAGTCCTCGAATACCGCAAACACCCTAGGAGTGGCGCACCTGTATAGACATCAACAATTGAACTTGCACTGCATGTTCAACCTGTCAAAATCAAATCATATGCTCACACCTGTTACCCTACTCCCAAAAATGTATTACTAGTGCTATGAGTAAAACTGTTCTCTATTCCACGATGCTACAGTCCGTTGCTAAGGTTACTCACATGATAATGGGCAGGGCTGGGTCGTCCCCTCCCCCGCCTTCACACTGCAGGGCGAAATGCTTCCCTTAGGGGCCGTAAATGCAAGGTCCCAAAATAAATAGCTCTTCTTTCTTCCTCTGTGTTACGTTCATTAGTTATTGTTATGGTATGACTGCTATATGTCTATTAGGCTTGTACTTATAACAGACAAACAAATTATAAATATACAATGATTATATTGCATGCTTCAATAAATAAGTCCCGCATACAATTCCATTTTCCTACCTTGTTTTTCCATTACCGACCCGGGTCGCCTAGGTCGTTAAGGCACAGACTCATTTACAGGAGGTCTAGGGTTCGATTCCCGCGAGGACTGTCCTCCCTGTCTGAGATTTTCTCCAGGCTTTCTTCAGTTCTCATCAATGGCAAATGCCGGAGAGATGTCCTAAGCTTAGGCCTGAAATGATTCTTTCCCAAATAAAATTAACTTACCAACTTTCCTTTTCATTTCATTCATCGTCAATTCATCAATGTCTTTCGGCTATAATGCCCGAGTAATAACAACGAGGGTTAAAATACTAGTGAAATTTTTTGTCTTTATTATTCGTTCAATAAATGTAGATTATTAAAGAAAGAATGATATTACATTAGATTCAATAGCATGTTATCATTGTGCATATTAGACGCTTAATGCCCTCCCCCCACCAAAAAAAAAAAACTTTCTCACTTCACTGCAAAAGCATTTTTTCCCCGCTTCTCGAGGCAATAATCCCCCTCCCCTGTGCCACCATTAACTGCGAAACAGAAATGACACAGAAAACATACGAGCATAGCTGTTATTAATTAATTAATTTGGCATATTTACGGACGCTCTTTAACATCTCAAGTCATCAGTGTCCCATTCAATTCAGAGCGTGAAACGGTCGATAAATTTTGCTCAGAGGCCTCTTCTTTCAGGCTTGAGATTCTTTTATGTGGCGTAAATGTATGACACGGGACCCACTGCTTTATTTCCCTTCTGAAGAAAGTCACTTAAGAATTTTTACTCCCAAAAAACCATCGATCCTGACCAGAATTCATCTCTCCTTTCTTGCGTCTACGAGGCAAGTATGATTACCATTACACCACCAGGACAGACTAGAATAAGTAAAACAAATGAAGGTGGAAAGCACTTCAATGTACCCTTGTAGCTAGATTATCCAAAAATGAAATAAGTTCAGTGTATGTCGTTAAGAAAGGAACAGAATAAATATAGCACAAATACAGCAATATGCATGCAAGTTCATATAAACATTATCTATAAAAGAAACCGGAATACATTGAAGACAGGAATTCCAAGTTCAAGATAAACGACATTAACACTCTTGGTAGCACAATGCAAATGCATAAAACTGTTAAACTGTTTTTAATGAGGTATACTTATTTCAACCTTATTGCTTTATATTCCGAGAAACGTTGTATGGATAATTACAAAAAATTAATTGATTTTTGAGACAAGAAGTTTAGGACAATTCAGGTAAGAACTTAAAACATGCGTATTCACTTTATTATTATTATTATTATTATTATTATTATTATTATACTTATTATCATCATCATCATTATTAGTTTAACAATTGTAATGATTGTCGTTCTAAAATAGGAGTAAATCAGTTTATAGTCGGTTCAAGTATCTGCAGCCCATCGCTAACTATGTTCAGAAAGATTTTGCTGTAAGTTTAATAGCCCTATGTATCGTTCGTACTGCCACGGGAGGCCGAGGTCGTTAAGGTGCGCACTCATGAGGGGAGGTCAGGGGTTCGATTTTCACCATGACTGACCTCTCTAACCGAGTTTTTCTCCAAGTTTTCCTCCTTCCTTATAAATAGCAAATGCAGGGAGGTGCCCTAAACTTAGGCCTGAAACGTTTTCTTTTTTAAAAAGTATTACAAGTGTTAAAACCTGTAATGCCTTGGCAGTAAAAATGGATGTTAAACACTATTTAAAAAAAAAGGTTGTATATCAACTGGAAACCTTTCTCTCATTATTTAGAATATTTCCAGTGTATTCTGTCAAAAAACTTTATAATTTTTCTTACGTTTTTCCCATATGGCTCGAGAGCCTCATAGCAAAGTTTTTATGTTAAAGGTGTAGCATTATTCTGGTGTTCTAAAAATACTAGTAAATGTGGTATATCTTTAGGTTTTAATGTTGCTTGGAAAAATGCATATTGTTAAAAAATAGCAATGTACCGGAAAATCTTTAAAACTCTGACTATATTGGCCTTATTTAAAATTTAAAAAATATAAGTTAACGCAAAGAAGCAAAACTGGAATTTTTACCTCCTCTGAAGATCTATAACAGAGCTCTTCGGGTGTTAAATATGCTGTAAATATTTTCCCTTATATAACTCTAAAGATGCAGTTGTAAAATATAGGCTACATTAAATGTTGCATAACTATTCCTTCCCTGGTTTAAATTCCTTTAATATAATTATGAAAAGCAAATTTCGGGTTCCAGTGTTCAAATTGCGGATTTGCTTTTTAGAACCATACAGCTATTTTTGCACATCCCCTGCTTTTCATCCCTTAATAAATTAGGAGGTCCCTACAGCACTTGGAATAGTATAGGAAATTCCAAGCCTTGCTATCTGAATAATTTTTTTTTTTCGAAACAGACAACATGAATGATATGATATGAGTTCACAGGGTAGCAGGTTAGGACAAACAGCTGTTAGCCTACCTCAGGAAGTACTTGTCCTTGCGAGCCCAGTTCCCATCAGCCAACGGTTTGGATTGTATTGGATTATTTTGGGTGGAGGATACTTCGACAGTTGAGCGTTGGGGCACCTCCGGAAGGAAGGGGTGTGGTGAGGAGGGACACCAGGCAGTCAGGGAATAAAAAATGAGCTAAATTCCACATTAAAGGATTCTGCCTCCTTCGTTTTCAATGATTAAAAAATGGGCTGCTGAATGTGTTTATATATCCATTCAATATTATGAGCGCTCAGGGCGTTCCAAAACTGCTACAACTAATGAGATTGTAGCATTATTTCACAATGCCGTACTCACTGATACGCCGTACGCGCTATATTTTGCACCAAGTTTTGAGTATGAGAAAGATTTCCGCTCATGAGTGCCGCGTTTGTTAACAATAGACCAAAAACGCATTCGAAAGAACACTTCGCAAGAGTGTTAAAGACTTGTTTAAACGCAATTCCAATGAGTTTCTGCGACGTTCATAACAGTAGATGAAACATGGATTCATTAATACACGAAGGACCAGTTCAAATAGTGCGTGACAACAGTGAAAGTGCAACAAAGAAAGTAAAAACGGTTCCATCTGCAGGAAATATCATGGCTAGTTCTGGGATTCTCATAGTGTGGGGCTCGTAGACTATCTCCAGAAGGGCAGAACCATCACCTGGGTGTATCACGCTTCACTACTGGACCAACTGAGGGATGCTATTCAGGCTAAACGTCCACACCTTGCGAGAAAGAAAGTTCTCTTTCAGCACGATAATGAACCTTCACACCGTCTGGGATTGTTGCTGCAAAACTGCATAACCTTCGCTTTCACGTACTTCCACATCCGCATATTCGCCGAATTTGGCTCCCAGAGATTATATTTTGTTTGAAACCTGAAGAAATGGCTGGGTGGACAAAGATTCACATCAAATGTGAAGAGACACAGCTTACTTTTCACAGTTGCACATGTCTTATTTTACTGAGGGGAGAACTTTTATAACATCCCTCGTAGGAACTAAATGCTTTGATGAGTACCGCGCTTGCTAAAAACGCATTGGTATGAAAATATTACAACTGCATTTGCAGTGTTTAACAACAACAGAACTGATTTTGTTCGTCGACTTATAACTGTGAACGAGAACTGGATCCATTTACGGAGTCAAGATGTTGTACAGAAGGCGGTTGTTCGGCACCAAAGAAGATTTAATCGGTTTTATCTGCAGGAAAGTTTATGGCATCCATCAGAGGCAAAGAAATTTTACTATTTGATTATTTTCAGAAGGGTAAAACCATAGCCGGAAAGCACTATTCCATCTTTTAAACCAACTAGATGAAAATTTCTTGAGAAAGACCCGTTTGCAAAAGGAAGCATCATTTTCTCATCAAGGCTCCTACTTTCCAGATTTGGTTTCTTCTGGCATTCATTCATTCCCAAAGCTCAAACCCTTTGTGCTGGTCAGTATTTTTCACAAAGCAAGAGATAGCTGTAGAGAAGTGCTTTGCACACCTTCCAGAAAATCAACTCAGAGACTTTGTCGGAGCATCCCTGGAATAAATCTATTGACTTTAACGGAGATTTTAATGTTAAAAACAATTCCTTCATTGTTAAGCAGAGAACTTTTCAAACAGCCTCCGTAGGGATTCCAGTGTCATTTTGGAATGTCAACATTGTATAAAACAGATTAGTCGACCAACGAAACTCCTAATGTTTGGAGTACTTGATCATAAGTTCACACTAGCATCCCTAATTCAGACCGTGTCACAACTGAATACTGTAGGGTAAATACTGTTTTGAGAGCATAGCCAATCTGGATCCCTAGCACGCATAGAGATCAGTGCTGTTGAATGCGCTGAAAGTGTTTTAAAAGCTATATGGGGAATGGTATTTATTAGTGAGAGATAATTCTCACAATTTATTTATTGTAGCAGACGTAATAACCCAAGGTAAAGCAGGACAATTCGGCTAGTGAAAAATTTGAAACAAAAGAAAGCAAAAATATATTATGACAGAACGCGTGAAAGACTATCCACTATAATGTAACATTATAAAATTAAAAGGAAATAGCAGCGGTACGTTAGGGTTTATCAAAGAAAGAAAAAAAGTTAGTTATAAAACATAATCTAAAACATATGCTCTATAATTATTTATTATTTTTTGCAATACACACTGAAATTTTTATTGTGTTTTATTTATTGTCGCTTTGACTGCATTGCTCTTCTCGCGACGTCTGTAGTTTGTGGACTGAACGTAAGTTGTAGGAATGAATGAAATTAATTAATGATAGCAAAAATGAGCTCGGAGCCTTGGCGACTTAAAGCAATCTGGCATTCACTTAACCAGTTGTTTTGAATTAGTTAGAGAGCTGAGTTATGTTCAAATGTTTTATTTATTTTTATTTGCGTAAGGAAAATTTCCGGAAAAAAAAAACCTTAACCCGACAGATTGACCTGATCGGGATTCGAATTCAGGACCGCCGAATTAATAATCGCAAACGATACCACTAGAACACGGAAGCGGTCACACTAATAATAACCAGAGCCCGGAATTTAGGCAAAATGCCTTTTCTACCTGAGTGGATATACTTGAAGAATCAGATAGAAATGAACATGTTTTCGTACATTTGGAGTCGGCGGGGTCAGTTTTTATTTTGTCTTTTTTGCCTATTTTGACTTCTGTTGTCTATTTTAAAGTTTAAAACTTTATATATATATATATTGCCTAATTTGGATCGTTGTGATTTTTTCTGTGATTATTTACGCATTTAAAAAGCACATAAAGAATTTCAAAATATCGAAGTGAAACAAGTTATAAAAATCAAGTAGCATGTTCACCTCACGAAAATATCTATCGAGAATCTTGTTATACATTTATTTCTTTTCAAACGCTGAAAAACTTACTTCTCAAACCTATTCACTTAAGCCATTTTATTTAACCTTCATTGGTGAAAGGTGCGCACATATACGTTGGGCATACGCATACCAGGAAATAGAGAGCACGAGGAAAATGCTGTAGCTTTGAATAGTCCTGGCGAATGATCTTGTATCCATCTGCGCCGGATAATTTTAGGAAATTTGTGGTTGGGGTAACTTCTTAGCTGCATAAATGTGACAAACAATTGTAAGCGAGAAAGACGAGAGCTGTACAGTTGTACAATAAATCGTCCCTAAACAATGTGTTCAGTACAGAAGTGAGAGCTAATCCGATTCCCCAATAAACGTATAAAAAGAAAATGAACTCGAACAAAAACCAATGCGCATCTTTTGCTCATTCGCCAGGACTATTCAAAACTATTTGCTTTGTCTTGATCAACATTTCCATGAAGTCCTGAAAGGTGAACGTTTTGTTGTACAAATCCTTCCGGAATCTGTAGCGTGTTTTAAATATGCTTCAATCATTTCAGTGAAAGTAGAACGATCTTTTTTCCGTGATGAGAAATATTGTGACAAGCGGCTGACTATGACAGTTGATACAACGAAAAAACATCTTGTTGTTGCTTGCAACCAAGAAAGGAGAGCTTAAGTGCTTTAAGTATCTTAAATAGCTATTTTCATTAATTTTGAGTGATACTCTTTGATTTCACGTTTAATAAATGCTTATTTTAATAACATTACTGCCTATTTTCAGTATTTAAAGTACCTTTTTGCCTGTCCATTTTAACCAAAACAAATGCTTGAACTTCCTGGCTCTGATGACCCCTTTAATCTCCCCATAGCGCCATTTATTAGAAACATTTTTGTCACATTCAAAAAACCTGACACTTTCCGATATTTTCCTATTATATTTCAATTTTTTACAAAGTTTTCTGCAATTTAAGCTTAATTCTTGAAACTAAATATCTTTCGAAAAGATTATAACATTGTTCATAATTATCATCCTTGAATCCCGCAGGCGTCGTTTCGAAGAAGGAACAGGAGAAGCACAACTTTCAGTTAGCAAACTCTTTTACTTTGCCATCCTCTAAGGAAACATAAATTAAGAGCCTTTGTTTTCTGAATGCTTCCTTGTTTCTCCAAGTTTTAGAAATAAAAACATTTAAGTGGGTTATTAATCTGCTCAATGCCACCAACATTTTATGAAAAAACCATTCCTATTGTTTGATAATGACATATATTATGTTCAACATTACAGCTCTGACTATATTATAATTATATATTTATTTTGGATGGATAGAAAGTGCTCGGTAATGTGGTATATTTCGGAATTTTCAAAAGCAGACTGGTTTAAAGTTAGTTGCCACTGCCATGCTAACATTTATTCTTTCGGTTCTGAACCGAATATCTCGATAAAGAAGATTCATCGAAAGCATTGCCGCATTCTCCTCAATAATGATATTCCCGTTCAATAACAGAGTGCTTTCAGTCTTTGTGCATAAAATCACTCGCGGCATTTTTTTTAAGCCTGACCTAGATATTGAAGTTTCGTTCTCACAGCATTGGTTGGTTATTAACTTCTTTTTTGCTTTCAACTGAGACATTTTCTTTTGTCATTTCTAATACTCGGCGACATTCAATAATTGCAGATACAATATTCTTTAAGCATTCATTCCTTTAGTAGCCTCAGTATAGGAATTCTTTAGGGCCAGCTTTTCAGGCACAGCAGGTACATCTCGATATATACGTGATTATTTATTTCATGGTTTTCAGTTTTTAACTTAAATTTGAACTATTTCTGAGTACTAACATTCGAATTTATTGTTAACAGCGCGCTAATTTGGCATCATTCTTACATCTGTATCTTCTGATACAGTCCAGTCGTTGTCAGACGAGTTTGGTTGCATTTACGATCTGTTTCATAGAGGGCAGGCAATTTTTTCAAATTGTGTTTCACGTCAGTTTTTACTACTGAGACACCACAGGCGGTGGACACTGATGATACATGAGATGAAATTATATATTGGGAAAGGCTTTTCTTTAAGGAAGGAATCGTTCCAGGCCTAAGTTTAGGGTACCTCCCCGGAATTTGCCAGGTTTTGAGGACCGAGGAAAACCGAGAAAAAACTCAGTCAGGGAGGACGGTTTTTGTGGGAATCGAACCCCAGACCTCCCGCTCACGAATCCGTTAACTACCTTGGCCACCCATGCATGGCAAGGGTAGAAGCTTGTTTTATGCTCCGGGATAGCAAGTACAGCCAAAACTCAGAATCGGACAATGAACAGGATCTAGCGTGGGGAGAAATGTATGTCGCTGATTGACTGCCCCCCTTCCATACAGTTAATATTGCCAGCTTACTAAATATCATTTTTGAGACTTTGTTTAGCTGAAACAATTTTCAAATGTTACACACATTGGATTTAGTTACTTGTTTTATAGTCTGAAGCTACAAAAATAAAACTTTTTGAACTGTTAACTACTACATTAAATGCTATTGCATTTAGCTCCGGCTATATTGAAGCGAATTGTGTGGTATTATTGTTTGTAGCTTCGGTTTTCTATGGCACCATTCCGGTGCATTATTGCATCTACATAAAATAAACAGTGAACGTTGTATATATCAATACACTTTTTTAAAAGTTAATTTTCCTATTATACACCAGCTGTAGTATATATTGTATTTTATATTGAATTATTATTATTATTATTATTATTATTATTATTACACTTTATCAGACTTCTGTTCAATAATAAGTATCTAAAAAGCAAGTGGATACATTTATATTTATCTGCGTATTTTTACGCTCAAATTGTGTGGAAGATACTCATTATTTTGAAATTAGCAACTGCACCAACGTTTTATGTAACGAGCCATCGCTGGAATTCTTAGCCTCGCGTATGCCTATGGAATAGGTGTTCCTGCACTTTTAATTTTGCTCTTTATTTCTCGGTATTGTTGCCATTACGTTTTACATATCTCTTATTCCAGAATCGTGCAAAACTGAAAGATGCTAATGGAATGCTAAATATACATAATGATGGCGTAAATGAGCTCAGAGTCCTTGGCGCCTTAAAGCTATCTGGGCATTTACTTTCTGAGGGTAAGGAAAAACTCTGAAAAAAAGCTTACCCTATCAGCTTGATTAGATCAAGAATTGAACTCAGGACCTTGGGACTAGTAGTCATTGTTGATTTGTTTTATTTACGGACACTCTTTAACATCTCAGATCATCAGCGTCCCATTCAATTCAGGGCGTGAAACGGCCGACAAATTTTGCTCAGAGGTCTCTTCTTTCAGACTTGAGGTTCTTTATCGTGCCGTAAATCTACGACACGGGACCCGCGACTTTATTTTCCTTCCGAAGGAGGACCCATTCTTAGGATTTTTACGCCCGAAAAAATCCATCGATCCTAGCCGGAGTTAACCACCGATCTTGGGTTTAGAAGGCAACTATAGCTACCACTACACCACCAGGACCGACGATTGGTAGTCGCAAACACTACCATTAGACGATGGAGAGCAGTCTTTGTTGTAACATTGATATTTGTACCTACAGTGAGTTGTTCATATATCAGCACTCTAATTACAGTGCTTCTGTACATTTCCGAACATATGTTGATATGAGGTTTTAGGTTTGTTTCGCGATCAGGAATTGATTCCTGAAGTTTTTCCCCATTGTTAGACCTCACTATGTGTCACGTTGTTATTAGTGGCATAAATATGCTAAATTCTTGCTATGTAGTACCAAAATGCATAAATGGTAAGTTTTGCGCGACAAATTTATAAAATTAAAATGGATCAGTACAAATTAAATGTGCAGAATATATACAGAATGCGCCATAAGTCACCGTATCCTACTTACCTAATAATCTAGCGGGACTGTGTGAGATCCATTGTTGTCTCGGCAGATGGATGTGTCTCCAAGTCCTTTGTGACATTTTACGAAACATCTGAAGTGTAATGTTGTGAAGGCGGCTATCACAACATTTTTAGTTCATCATTTGTTTGGTAACGATTTTCAGCCACTTTCTCTTTTATGTATCCTTTGGGTTGTTGTCAGGTATCCTTAAATTGGGACTTCGGGGAGTTATCATTTAGAAATTCACGAACAGGTAACACTAAATGGGTCTCTAAGCATCTTCAGAGCAGGTCATTTCCTCCTTTAACATCCCCTTCAAAAAATATGACAGCAACACCTGCGCACAACACATGTGACGGCTTACGTTCCAATTCTAATGTGAAATGTGGAATTTCCTTTGTCCAAAATAGATATTGCGATCGCGATTACTGCGGTAAATCACTCACCAGAAAAGCGTACATGTCGAGATAACACAAAACTCCTGAAGCTTCGCTACGTTTGTTCATATCAGCATCACAAAATTCGCTGACGAAACGATCTCAGTGGTAGCTCCTTTTTATATTATGACGTATTGTTGAACACAGATCGACGTGTCGATTTACAAGATGACTGCTGGTCTACCACTTCGTGGAATGTCTCAGACACTGACAGGACAAAACGTTTGTTTCTCTCAAACTAACAATGTCGCTTTTCCTAAAACTCTGTGCGAATTGAGTCATAATTTGTTGTTGCATTGTGTGCCAAATGTGCGGTCTTTCATGAACCCAAACGCTCGCAACTAAGAACTCTTCGATCGAATCTGCCATCTTGCCCAACTCCCACTATCACGATTTTCAATTGTTTGTTATTTGTACTAATTGTTTCCATTGCTGCCAACATATTGTTTCATTGTTGCTAAAATCTATATTTATCAATATGTGATATTCCAAATTATAATAATTTACAGTAATATGATATATTGTAGACAAAATAGAGATATGGTGACTTATGGTGCACCCTGTACATTCAGTATTTACAAAAACATTTATTTCAAATGCCATTCAAATTATGTTGTAATACATAACTCGATAAGCTTTAGAAATAAACAGGCCTTTTAAGTCTGGTCGTTTTAAAACTGGTTCTCTTGGAGGTGGCTTCCTAAATCTCTGTCTTAATTGTGTCATAATTTGTTGCATTGTGTGCCCAGTGTTCGGTCTTTTATAAACCCAAATACTCGAAACTAAGCGCTCTTCGATTGAATTACTATTCGTATCTGCCATCTTGGCCAACTTCCCCTATCATAATTTTCAAATATTTTTTATTTGCACCAACTGTTTCCATTGCTGCCAACACATTGTTGCATTATTGTTATAATCTCTTATTTACCAATACGTGATATTTCAAGTTGTAATAAATTACATTTTTATGACGTATTAAGGAAAAAATAGGGGTACGGTGATTTATAGCGTACTCTGTACATTCAGTATTTACAAAAACATTTATTTCAAATGCCAATCTAATGACGTATTATATAACTCGATATTAATTTAGAAATAAACATACGTTTAAGTCTAGTCGTTTTAAAAAATGTAAGAGACTACAATAATTAACGCAATTGTGGACTTGTGTATTTTATAAGACGGCACGTATGTCCAAGGAATTTTTTAATGTAAATTGCATTTACGTACTACGGGAAAGCAAAGAGAGGGTGGGGGGAATACCGACACCATGTGAACAACTTCCGCTCCACAAAATAAATCGAGAGCCAGTATATTGGTAAGAACGTCAATCAAGATGTTTGACAGTTGACAGGGGAGTGTCGACAGATGTCAGCACTCTGTGCTGAATAGGCGCCACCCTTCTTACGTGCTGTTTCTAATTACGAACTAAATGTAGGGCAAGGAAATAAATCAGGGATAATTAGCAGATAGGAAGTGAATTCCGAACTTGGAAAGCCTATGTTACTTATTACAGCGATCTGCATTCTCGGTGCACCCAAAGTTTCTGCAATGTGATATGTCTTGCAGCATTATTCCTACTTTTGCATTCCTTGCTTAGAAATTTTATCTTTAGGAATTTTTTGATTTAGCTTTTTTCCATTTGTTAATACATTCAAAATGTCCTCCTTTAAAATTTATGCATTTGTTTATTTGCTGGAACCAGTCATCAAAGTGCTGCATCTATTTTTCTAGAGGCACTTGTTGCATGATGCTGGATCAGGACTGCGGGGCAGATCAGTCATTAATTTTACATCTGAAGTGACATAAAAGTCTGTTGTGCAATGTGGGATGATGCACTGCCATAGTGAATGATGAGGAAACAGTTTCGCTGTCGTTCTGTAATGAATTTTTCCAAGATTGGTGATAAACAAATGGTCAGCATTTCTCTATGACGACTCTTCCATGGATGTGGCTCTGTTCTATAAAAGTATAGTCTAACAGATTAAAAGTATACTAGTAGAGATTTGCGCTACACAAAACAATTCATAGCATTTGTAAACTGTTAGTAAACAGTGATAAACAGAAGTTCAGGAATTTGTTTACTAAAAATAGGGGCAAAAAGACACTTAAAGTACTGAAAATGGTCAGTAATATAATTAAAATAGGCATTTATCAAAACTGAAAACAATGAATAATATCACTCACTAATTAATAAAAATAGATATTTAAGATAGCTAATACTTTCTTTATGACACACTTAAAGTACGAGGGTAAGTCCATAAGTTTCCGGCCTCGCCGATAAGGGTTATTACTTTTACAAAACCCTTATCTGGTGTCATACCTTATCTGTGCATAAAGAAGGCTATGTGACATATTCAAAGTGGAGCATAGATCTGTTATTAAGTTCTTCACAAAAGAAGCACTTACTCCAAATAAAACTAAGCAGCCATGGGACAGTGTATATGCGGAAGTATCCCCCTCATATTCTACCGTTTAAGAATGGGCCAACCTTTTTCGAAGGGTCGAAAAAGCATTGAAGACGAAGAACGTGCACGTCGACCTTTGGAGATACCCACTGCTGTAAACATCGCTCTTATGGAAGGAGAAATTATGGAAGACCGGCAGCTCAAAGTTACAGAAATAGCAGCAAGGTTAGACCTTTTTAAAACAACAGTCCTTCGAATTATTCATGAATATTTAAACATGAATAAGGTTAGTGCAAGATGGTGCCTAGACTTTTCCTCAGTCCAAAAGCAGTAACGCATCTGTTGTCAGGCATTTTTGGAATTCTGCCAACGTGCCAACGAGAGAGAAATTATGCAAACCATTGTTACAGGAGATGAAACTATGATCCTCTACTATGATTCTTCCTCCAAAAGAGAATCAATTGAGTGGCGTAAACCTGAAGAAGCACCGCCTCTAAAGGGCAAGGGCACTCAGTAAACCAAGAAGATCATGGCCACAATCTTTTGGGACTATGAAGGAATACTCTTCATTGACTTCAAGGAGAGGAACACCAGCGTAAATGTGGAGTACAATGCCGGCCTACTGCACAGACTACGTGCTTCCATCAAAGAGAAAAGGCGAGGAAAGCTGAGTGGTGGGTGCGCCTTCTTCGCGACAACGCGCCTATGCACACAGCTCTTGTTGCAAAGGAAGCTGTGAAGAAATGTGGCTTCATTGAGATCGACCATCCACCTTACAGCCCAGATATAGCTCCCAGTGACTATTTCCTCTTCTCAAAACTGAAGAAGGATCTTCCAGGAAGGAAATTTTGAGTGTGATGAAGAGGTGACGAATGCAGACAAGAACTTCTGATTATTTATGGGGGGATTGAAATGTTAATTCAAAAATGTGAGGAGTGCATTGCAATAAAAGCTAACTATATTGAAAAGTGAAATATAGTTTTTGCCTTTATCATACCTATAAAATAGTTAGGCCGGAAACTTATGAACCTATCCCTTGTACTTAAACTTATTTTTAATGGTTACAAGCAACAATAAGATGCTTTTTAAGGTATTCACTGTTACAGTCAGCCACTTGTCAGAGAAAACGTTTTTTATCATGGATAAAACACGTTCTACTTCCACTGAAGTGACTGGAGAGTATTTAAAACAAGTTAATTCGGAAGGACTCATACCAGTTACAACAGAACTCTCACCTTTCAAGATATCATGGGAACGTTTATCAATTCAAAGTAAAGTTATTTTGAATAGTACTGGCGAATGAGCAAAACATGTGCAGGTGGTCGAGTTCATTTTCTGTTTATACGTTTATAGAGAAATGAGGTTAATATCTTTCTTACTTCAGTACTGAACACATTGTAGGGGTGATTTATTGCAAGGCAATACTGCTGTCATCTTCCTGGCTTGAAATTGTTTGTTACATTTATGCAGGTGAAAAGTTATCCCACTACAAATTATGTAGGATTGTCTTGCGCAGATTGATACAAGATCACTTCCCAGGACTATTGAAAAGTACAGTACTTACCTCATGCTCTCTATTTTTTGGTATTCGTATGCTCAAGGTACCATGCCTTCCTTTAACTAATGAAGAAGAACTTAAGTGAACGGTTTGAGGAGAAAGTGTTTGAAAAGAAATAAATGTATAACAAGATTCTCAATAAATATTTTTGTGAGTCGAATTTGGCATTTAATTGTTATAACCTTTTCAGTTCGATATATTGAAATTCTTTGTGTGTGTGTGTGTGTTTTTTAAACGCATAATTAATCGCAGAAAGAATCCACAACATTCTAAAACAGGTCAAAGATTTTCAAAAACTTAGAGTAAGAGAGGCAAAAAAAAAAAAAGTACGGAAACCTGTTCATTTCTATCTGACTCTTAAATACATCCATCCACATAGAAAGGACATTTTACCTAACTTTCGGATTTTAGTTATAAATGTCATAAAAGAGCAAGGAGGAACAGCTGTCTGCCACAGATGTCATACTTTGAATCAGATTGTCCACTCATATTTTTTTTTCTTTTGCTTTTTTAGTAAATCTACAAAACGGTGTATCACATCCTTCCTACAATGTTGATCTGGCATTTTTCCTCAGGAATAGTGAGCATTGAAATACATGCATTATTATGTATTTATCAACATTAAAGCATAATCTTCCACTTTTTAGACGACGATAGTGATCGGGGTGGCTCATGCGATAACGTTAGAGACTCCCATTCAGGAGGTCCCTGGTTCAAACCCCTATGGGCTGTCCATTCTGACCTTGGACTTTTTCTCGATTTCCCCTGGTCACTTAGGCAAATATTGGAATGAACATTTACATTCCATGAGTTTTCCGCTCTTTCATTTCCTTTCATTTCATTCCCTTGGTCCAATTATAGGATGGAAAGTGTCAGGACGAAGTGGAGAGAAGAGCGATGGGGTGGGGGCTCATTCTCCGGCGTCTGGTGTGGAAAGGACTTTCTGAGGGGCTCGAATTCCTTGTGGGGTGAGGGGTCATCGTCGAGGTCGAGGTGTTCTTTTGGAAACATATTAGGGACCCTGTCTATGACCGCGCAGTTGCCGATCCTGGGTTAGAACCTGTAGGAACAGTCAGTCATGAGCAAGGCTCAAGTACTCAAGGTGTCCGTCTTTGCTCCGAACAATCCAGTTGACAAATGCCCCTACATAGCAGCATCATCATTATCATCCCTTTCACCACTACTGGATTACATATTTGGATCAACTTATTCCCTAAAGTATTAACATAAATTAAAAATAGCAGTAGTGTTTTAAGTTGTCAATATTCCTAACTTGTAGAGCAGTCTATAAAAACTTCAAGAGCATGATAAATACTTCTGAGGAACAAAACAACGAAAAATCATTTGCATACTTTGGAGGCTCTAAAAGTTCTTGGCTGACTAATAAAATACTAGATTTAAGAGAAATATTTTACCCAACATAGTCACCTTGTAAATCAATTCATTTAGTCCAACATTTTCCCAACTGTTAAATGCTCTCGGTAAAACATGAGTAAGATTTGTCCAACTGTGACAAAACTATCTCAGCTTCAACCTCATCATTTGACGATAATCTTCTTCCATCAAGTTATTTTTTCAGGTTTGCAAAAAATAAATTAATAAAAGTAATCGATTAGAGCCAAATCCGGTAAATATAGCGGATCTGGAAGCATTTGAAAGCGAAGGTCATGCAGTTTTGCAACAACAATCCCAGACATGTGTGAAGGCGCATTGTCGTGATGAAAGAGAACTTTCTTTTTCGCAAGGTGTGGACGTTTAGCCTGAACAGCATCCTTCAGTTGGTCCAGTAGTGAAGCGAAATACACTCCCGTGATGATTTTACCCTTCTGGAGGTAGTCTACGAGCACCACACCATGAGAATCCTAGAAAACTGGAGTCATGATTTTTCCTCCAGATGGAACCGTTTTTGCTTTCTTTGGTGCACTTTCTCCTGTTGTCACCCACTGTTTGGACTGCTCCTTCGTCTTTTATGTGCATTGATGAATTAATGTTTTGTCAACTGTTTTGAAACGTAGAAGAAACTCACTGGAATTGCGTTTAAACAAATCTATACACTCTTGCATTTTGTTAATTCAAATGCGTTTTTGATCCATTATTTAAAAACGCAGCACCCACGCGGACAGATTTCTCGTACTCAAAACTTAGTGTACGGAAAAGCCTGGCGTTGTGGCAGAACACGTCCGTGATTCCCCTAAAAGCAGTGTGTTTTGTGCTGTTTCTTCGTCAAAAGTGTACGGCCCATTTATCCTTGCGGAGAAAACTGTTAGTGTCCAATGCACCTCGGCATGCTTCAACAGTGGCTAATGCCATAATTACACGTAGAAAGCCAGGACTTTATCTGTCAGCAAGATGGGGTTTCACCTCATTTTCATCCGTGAGTATCTCAATGCTCCTCGACGTTGGATTGGACGAGTCGCTCGATATGATCATTCTTTTCTTCCGTAGCCCCCACGTTCACCAGACCTAACCCCATTTGATCTTTTTATGGGATTGTGTCAAAAATTGTATGTTTGTGCCGCCTTTGCCTCATGATTTTCACAGCTGTGAGAGAGGATCACGCATGCATTCGCTGGTATCGACCGTCAGATGTTGGGACATGTGTGGCAAGAGCTTGACTACAGGATTGATGTCTATCGCATCACCAACGGAAGACATGGAATACCTGTAAGACATGTACAAAACTAGGAGAGATGCCCTATCCATTCATATAAGCTTTTTCATTATGTCTGCCATGATTACTGTTCTCGACCCCCGTAACCAGGGAAGAACTTTAGAATCACCCTGTATAATTTTTCACCGGGCGGTTAAACACAGGTAAGTATAATATATAAGCCTTAATTCATATATCACTTGTCACCGGGCTCAAGACCACTTTCATTAATAAAGTACATACATCTCCAAGCTTTGAACCAAACCACTTACAGCCGTACATTTTTTCCGTTCGATTACAATGCTTTTTTTTTATCACGGCATATGCTGAAAGCCTATGACGTCTCAAATGTAATTAAGTTTCGCCTAGATTTATTACTCAGCACCTGTCAAATGTGTCTTCAGTGTATTGCCGCAAGACAAACAAAAAAGCATTCCATCTACTAAGATATTCAGATAAAGTTTTGGGCCTGAATGAGCTTTGAATCCACATGCACTTATGCTTGAAATTATTTGTCATAATAGAGAGGTGCTCTTAAGAAACAATTTATTCGTTTCAAGAGAATCAACATTGGAGAACAGTAAATTCTAAGAAGACATAACCATTATCGCCTTCTATAGAGGGTGGTCCAAAAGTCACTAACTATTACGAACAAAAATTGATAATGTTTATGATCTTTCCATCGATTTAAATTAGGTATCTTTCGTTTATATCGATTTAAATTACGCGCATTTTGTTTGTGTGTGATAGTTCCTTGCGTAATAAGTAGAGACGTTAGTATTCAATCAAATAGCCAATGTGTAGGTCCTGATGGTCCAGTGTTAATCATACTTGCCTCGCAAACCCAAGACCGCGGGTAAAATATCGGTCAGGGCGTAAAAAGCCCTGACTTCCTTCGGAAGGGAAATAAAAGCCGTGGGTCCCGTGTCGCACATTTACGACACGATAAAGAACCTCGAGCCTGAAAGAACAGGCCTCTGAGCAAAATTTGTCAGTCGTTTCATGTCGTGAATTGAATGGGACTTTGATGACCTGAGATGTTAAAGAGCGTTCATAAATAAACCAAATCAACCAAAAGCCAATTTAATTTGACATCGTTGATTCACGCTTGTGAAGATGTTTACAACTACGAAAGGCTTTTGTTTTAAAACCTATTGCAAAGAAGGCTATAATTTAAAGACTAAACATTTGAACAATGTTCAGCCAACACGAAAGACAGTCTACAATTTGCGAAAACATTTTGAGGATACTGAATCTGTAACGGATTGTCCCCAGGGCTGGTAGACCATCATTAAATGATCCAAGTAAGCTCAACGTTTTACAAGCTATTATCCAGAATCTAAAATGTCTGCTCATAGGCTGTCTTGTGAACAGCTGTTTCAAGACTTCAGTTCGGAAAAAAATTATTTTACATGCGGCAAAATAAAGTATTACATGCCTCGTCTTGTACATGGCCTACTGGAAGATGATCCTGATCGTAGGATTCAATTTTCGAGATTATGTTAAATGAAACGAGTGTTAATGACAACGTGTTGCTTTCTAAGATAATTTGGAGCGAAGAGGCGTGTTTCAAGTTAACGGACCATGTCAACTGCATCTCTTGGTAGACCGAGAACCATAGAATTGCCTTTAAAAAGCAGCTGGACCGACCCGGTGTTACAGTTTGGGGGGAAATCTTAAGGTTATTAGACTTTGGTTTATTGATGGCAGAGTCACTGGAGAGAAATACCTGGAAACGTTAATAGTAAAATGGAAACACCTATGTCATTCCAGCGCTATAAGTGCATCGTGAAATTTCAACTTACTGTATTTCAACATGGTGGCGCCCCACCACATTATGTATTACCTGTGTAAACTACATTGATGAGTCTTTTCATGGTAAGTTATTGGAAGGCAAGGTAAATAGAAATACCGCCTAGATCGCGATCCTACACCAGGATTTTTCTTTTGGGGCTACATTAAAGGTAAAGTTTATGCTTCAAAACGACAAACACTTGAGCATTTAATAGATGCTATTCAAAATGTTTTGGAAGTAATCGATACAAATACACAAGTGTGCCTAGCGTCCCAGATCGTCTGCATATAAATGTATCGACAGAGATGGAAAATAATTTGAGAAACATTTTTATAAAGAATAATTATCATAGCTTCAATAATTCCATTGTACTGTATTTGTCATTAAATGGGTAGTGACTTCTGGCCCACTGTGTATTTATTTTTGTAATTTATTGCTGAACACTGAAATCTTCTCAAATAAAATAAATTGCACATTTAATATTTAAAAGATGTCCTGTGATGTTTCTAGATGTTATTCGTTTTTCATAAAAATCAATTTTCACAAAGTGTTTAATTTAATTATGTTTTTTATCTTCAAAAAAGTGCCGCATTTCCTGCCGTAACTCAAAAGATACAGTTGTCGCGAAGGGAAGTATTGTTAACGAGGACTCCCATGTCCTAACAAGTTTTGAATAAACATTCTTCCAATGATGAAGCTATTATAAAGCTTGCGACATTTACGAAGCATTCTAAAAGAACTGGATTCAGCGAAGGACTATCTAATACATCGATTTCCACGCTTCCCTGCAGTTGACGCAAGGGTCCTTACTCCCTAGTGAATCTAGAGCTTTGCATCATAAAAGTGTCTGCCCCAAAGCAGTCTGTCATCTCCAAATTAACTTTAAATTGATTAGGAAACTGAGCAAATCTTTATACCAGTTTTCATTGCCAGATTCAGCGGAACATGCTGAATAAACAGGAGCAAAATGTTTCAAGTTGACTGGAATAAAGACCATAAATTGAAAAGAACGGAACAGAAGAGAGAGATGATAAAATGAACTGAGCAATAATCTTTGTAAATGGCAACGTAATTATTACAATCCGAACAATTAGTGTTAACGGAAACTTCTCTTCCGTTCTAAAAGTGTTACACACATGAGTATATGACCTTTATGTGGCCCCGCCCTCTTAACACCCTTACGTTTTTATCGACTGTTCTTGCCAATTCTCCCAAAAGAGCACGATAGCCAATGGACTGGTACGCAGTGTTCCACGATATCTATGAGGCGTTATAAAGTCGCTAGTCGGATTAAGATCATTCTCTACCTTTCTTATTGAAATAGCCCAAGAGCTGAAAGAGTAACTTTCTTAATTATGACTTTTCGTATTTATTAATTTCATTTCGAGCTGAAGCACGAAACTAAAACCCCTCGTCAACATCAATCATTATAACACAAAAAACATCCTTCCATAATAATAATGTAAAATTTTCATTTGTTAAACATCTTAACAAGATTCGCCTTTTAGACTTCCACTAGGTGAATAAAGAAAGCAAACTCTTCATAACGCAGAAATTACCTCCAATTCTTTTTATGGGGGGGGGGGAGTTTACTTTATGTCATGGCATACAGAAAATAGGAACCCATTTAAAAACCCTTTTCGTAATATTGCGTGGATTAAAGTACTCGTGTTACTCGAGAAAATAACAGTCATGTTGATATTATTTAAAGAAGTCGTGAGATTTATAGTGATATTTGTATTCATATAAACTTCATTAATTGTTATTTTCTTCTCACGCTTTGAAACCATTAGCTTCTCAAACCATGTACTGAATATGTACCAGCTACGTTAAAAATGTATTTTAAATTGCTGCCAGTATTGCTAAAACAAGCTTAGGCGGCATTACATAGTATCGTCAACAATGCAAACAAAAAATATCCCCTATCTGTCCATTCAAAACATCGGAGTTCCGCATTTAGGTATCAATTATCACGCTATAAGTTAAAGAACTTAAAGAACTGACGAACGCATAAGGTATGTTATAATGTTTTCGGTAAACGTACTAAAGTAGCTGATTGCGTTTTAAATTTATATTTCCTATTTGGGCGTTTCATCCAAGCAGTATTGTGCTGAAGATTTAGTGAATACCAATAGATTATAATAGATGGTAATACAGGCGCTATGCATTATTTTAAGTACAAAAATATCGCTTATTCGCTTTGAAGTGAAGGTCCGATATTCAATATTCAACAAGAACAAGCACGGCATTTTTCTATCTTAACTAACTAAAAATAAAATAATTTCTTGTGGGTTTGCTTTTTCTTTCATGTTAAAATAATGGCAGTGGCCATTAGAAGAGCAAAACAAATAAACGATTTTCATTTAGGCTCGGATTTGCTTTTCTTCGATATACAACATAGACAACTAATTAACCTATATGTAACGACAATTGTGCCCAACTAGGACACAAAGAAACCAGGTACTAGAATTTTTTATGAGTACCAAACGAATAATTCGGACATTAATAATGTATAATGCAATCATATAAACAGGATTTTGTAGTAATAATGTATCATTCTAAATTAACATTAAACGTTAAAGAGAAGACAGTAAACTTATGCTTGTATAACGAATGTTGCACTTTCGTTATACTTTCGATTAGTCTCTGCTAGGTATAAGTCACAGATTACCTGTCCTGGTGTTCTAGTGGTAACCATACTTGAGATGGGAGGGAAAAATTCGTGATAAGAACCGTTCCAAATGTGAGCTCCCGTTCGATGTTTCATTTAATTTGCGTCCGTCTGATCATATAAATACACATGGGACATTTCAATTGAATTGCAAGTAGCGTTACACTAGTATCATCATCATCATTGGGAAGGGAAGTACAGCAGTTGGTCTCGTTCGTAGATTTACGACTAGTAAAAGAACGGCAAGTTGAAATGAGAGATCTCTAAACAAAATTTATTAACTGTTTCATGCCATTAATTGAATGGGATACCATGATCATGTGATAAAATATGTTAAAGAGCATCCTTAAATAAACATAATAACAAGAGGAAGAAGAACAACAGTAATATAGAAGGATTAGGTTCTTGATGGACCATTCAAATTTAGCTGCACTTAGCACCATAGCCCATCACTTTAATGTAATGGAAAGTTATTACTTGGACATCAAATGACCAGTAATTTTGTCCATGGACCTCTATAATATAATGCAATAAATAGTAGAGCAACTTTAACCAAATGCTTAAATATCATTGGCTTTTTACAGCAATCCTTGTATCAAAGACTGCAAATGAATGGTCATAATTTTAGTTCATTTATTACACATAAATACCAGTTTGAAAATTTTACTATACTAAATGGGCAGTATTATACTTTGCTCATTCCTTGTTTCTATATACTGCACATTTTCACTTATTTTTAAACTGTGCTAGCTGTTGTAGTACGTAATATAAATTTCTGTTGCTGCAATAAAGTTCTTATCCTTAATGAAATACTGAAATCTGACAAAACAGTGCTGGACGCCAGGCATTTAATATAAACAATTGCAATATAGTATTTGCATTTTATGTGTGCTAACAGCCACCTGTCAAGATCGGGGGTTTGAACCCGGCCAGGATCGATGGATTTTTTTCGGGGCGTAAAAATCCTTAGTATGGCTTCCTTCGGAAGGGAAGTAAAGCCGTAGGTCCCGTGTCGTACATTTACGGCACGATAAAGAACCTCAAGCCTGAAAAAAGAGATCTCTGAGCAAAATTTGTCGGCCGTTTCACGCCCGGAATTGAATGGGACGCTGATGACCTGAGATGTTAAAGAGCATCCATAAATAAAAAAATAAAAAAACAGCCACCTGTGTCTGTCAGAATGTAGCATGTCTCTTCTGTCTTTGTAAATAGGTGAATTTTATGAATTTATTTCCAAGTAGTTGTTATACTACAGGTTGAATTACAGTTACAAAATGGTATGAAATTTGGTAAGAAATACAGCAAAAGAAAAATATGTGACATCTAGTGACTTTCAAATTCATGCATTTAAAATCATATAATGAATATAAACAACTAATCTACATATATCATCTACTAAAATTAGCAGATCCAGAGCCTTTGGTGCTTCTAGAAGGCAATAAGTCTTTGTTCTGTGATTCCCAAGGACATGCCCCAAATAGGTATATTTAGTTGTGTAGTTTATATTTCTTACCAATTACCATTAGGTACTTAAAATATATAATATTGTTTTGAAAATTTTTCATAAACTTTGTCCTTCCTCTTGCAAAGGTTGCTCATAAATAGCATTTTCATTTAAGAGATTTTTGAGATGGCAATTTTAAGCACCTCACATAGATGGCTGGTAACATTTGTGAAAAACAAGCTATTGAAGAATTTTAATGTTATTACATTATCATTTGTTCATTACAGAGATTTATTTTTTATTTAATGAAGATAATTACTTAAAAAAGTATAATAGGAATATGCTATATAACTTGAACTATCACTTAAATAAACGATAAACTAACAAAAACGATGTAAGAGTCAACTAAAATAAAATTTTAAAAAAAATGGGAGTGTAAATTCTTATCATTACTTTTATATAAAGTAGAGTTACAAGCCATATGTCATTTGTCACATATGCTCAATGATACCATATGTACGGTATTATTGTTTGCAGAACATATCAAAATCCATGTAAGTTTTCAAAGTTCTCAAAAATAAGAAACTTAAAATTATTAAACAAGTACCCATTTAAATATAAAGTAAACAAAATTTCTTAAAGCTTACAAGGAAGGGTGACAGCAGTTTTTCAGAGAAAAGAACAGAACTATTTTACCATAAATAACATCCTTGCAACGATTTAGCTTCTCTGATGCAATGGTATTGACAGAAGGGAAGTATACGTGGATGTATAGGTTTCCCTTATCTTATTGGAAGTAGCACAGTGATCAGAAGAGAGTAGTGTGTTGTATGCTAAGGTAGATCACACATCTTTTAGTACCAGTTTACTGAACATCAAGGCAGATGCAAGCAAATCTACTAAAATGACCAAATGGGATTTAAAGGTCTTCCTTGAATAATCCATGTGGCCAGATATACAGGAAAAATAATTAAGTTTTCCTTTCAATTGACTTGTGGATAGCTAATAGAGATGACAAACTATACAACTCTACATCTCCTGAAGGCATCAAAATGTACGGGCATTATACAACCTGCCAAGCTTTTCTTCCTTAATAATTTTGTTAAAATTTACTGCAAATATAAGTATGGTATCTTCATAATGAAATTAACACAATGCACAAAGATTAGTTCTTATGCCTTCAAACCTTGATTTGTTTCTGGCAGCAAGATTCTCTGACATAATCAAATTTGCTTCTTTCTGATGCAGTTACACCACAGACCTTCCTGATGCATTTTAAACATCCTTGGAGTACCGTTTCAAAGGAGGATTAACATATGAATGCTTTCAAGAGAATTGTAACCAAACTATTTTCATCAAATGAGCACACTGTGAGAAATGTATATGCATGGACCACTCTTTTATTGTTGATTTGATATTTTTTTGTCCCTGATCTTCTAGTCAAGTAAGCAAATTTTGTTATTGAGTGATTTATGTCATATTATTGACTGTTTGTCTCAATTAATCTATTTTATCAGCAATTAATCCAGCATATAAATAAAGTCATAAACTAGAGTAACAAAATGTAGTAATGAATGAACTAAAGACTTTCTCTGTTCTCTCTGCTGAGCAAAGTTGAGCAAGCGAATGCAATAATCAAACTGCACACTCTCATATCATGTCTAAGAGTTAACCTGAAAAGTAACCTCGAATCTAGTTCATGATAATGTGTTGCAAGACCTTCAGTTGCATCAGTGTTGTCACACATCACAGTTCAAGTGCTAATGGGAGCAAAACTTACCTGAAATTCTTTAAATGTATAAGGAAAATTTATTACTTTAAACAATTAACTATTTTGTACCACAAAAAGCAGTTTTATGCCCACCAGCCAATTAAGAATGGCAAAGAACACCTGGTATTGTTGACAGCTGGAGTAAGGGAAATACACAGTATAAAACTTCTCATAATATATGTGAAATAAGTCATAACAATAATTTTTTTCTCACCAACAAGGAAAAACATGACAAATCTAAGATATACAATTGAAAGTGTATAGAATGTGCTTTCAAATGAAGCCACCATGGTGTATGTAAGCAGAGCTGCATGGTTACCACCATATCATCCTTATTTAAGTGCTTTTGAGCTGATATGGGATTTAGTAAAGCAAAATATTAATAACAAAACTGCATAGAATTTATCCATATGGACCCTAAAAGATCTACTGTAGAGGCCTTTCATTGGTAGGATTATAATTATTGGAAAAGAGGTAGACTAATAGAAGATTAGGCGGAAAGAATAATTGTTGTTGGTATTGTGGCACATAGATTGTTCAGGGTTTGTTAACCTACACATTAACAAGGAAGAATACTATAAAGAATGCAAGCAAATAGAAAAACAGCAATGAAAAATGGATTTAGCAAAGAACTAAAAAGTCCAGCAATTCAAGAGGCAGAAACTCATTAAAGAAACCATTTTCAGAATAAAAATATAAGATCATTTTTAAAAAATTTACATTTCATCCATGAGCTATGCAAAAATTTCAAAAGATTTTAATATCAGATTACCAATTAAGAATTTGAAAATGTCTATGTTGGACAGAGTTGACTATATGGGAGAGAGTCTACATTTATAAATACAGAGACAGATTAATGAACTTCAACACCTCCAGGGATGAAAACATAAACTTTTAAGTTCATCACACCTTCCCCAGAGCAGAATATACATACCCAAAGCATAACAAAGTATGAATTTTGAAGTAGTAGCATTATTTCATTTTGTGTTAATCATATGAATAGATTATAAAGCTTCCATTCTAAGCCATTTTTTTGCAACTATTGGAAAAGGAAATTGAAATTAAAACTGGGTAGACCCAGCAATTTGAAACAAACTGTATTTTCAAAACATAGGAAGTAATAATGCTTTCTGTAGAGATAGAATTTATCCTGTAGGTTCCAGATTTAATCAAAGGGTTATTGATAAGTTTGTTGTTATGAAAACAAGAAGGTGCATTGTTTTCATTTAAATAGTTGTGTTACTATGATATTTTAATTAAATTTTCTATTGCTATTTATTTTTAAATAGTACATAACACCCATTTTAACTAATAAGACATCACAGGCAGTGGACACTTATGATACATGAATGAAATATATATATATTTTTTTTTTTGAAGTAAGTGTTCCAGGTTTAAGTTTAAGGTACCTCCTTGGCATTTGCCATTTATGAGGATTGAAACCGGAAAAAACTTCAGCCAGGAAGGATGGTCCTGGTGGGTATCAAATCCCAGATCTCCCGGTCATTAGTCTGTGTCTTAACTACCTCGGCCACCCATGGAGTCTTTCTGTTGTGTATATCCATTTACTCATGTATGACTTGTATGAATGATAATTTTAGTTATTAAAAGTCTAAAAACCTGTGATCTCTATTCAGCAGTAGTATAAAGATGTGCACACTTTCCAAATAACTTCAAAGTACACATTACTCACTAAAAATAATGGCATGTAGATAAAGGATCCTATGGACATGGAAAATTGGATGAATGTGTATAGTTGGATTAAATAAGATATCAAATTAAAATAAGATTGTGTTTATTAATTTAGAGCTCTAATTAATGAATGACACAACATTTTAAGTTATCTTCTAACATATCTACTTAAATATATAATTAAAATATATATACATATTTTCAAATTAATTTACACAAAATATATTTACAAGTATATAACAGCTAAAACACAACAATATCACATTCAGCAGGCAGTAATGCCAACATTTGACTCAATGGGATCAAATGTTCAACCACACCTGATATTACTAAAATTTATATCTGGAAAGGTTATTAAAGATTAGGGAAAAAATGGAAGACTTTAGTTTAAAGTAAAACACTAATAAATGACACAGTCTCAATATTAATAACATTTGGAATCTAAATCAGTGAAGCATGCATGAGTTATTTTACAGCTGAAGATGTGGACAAAGATCCATGAAACATGTCCTGAGTAAATCCCCAGAAAGAGCATGTTTAAATATTTTGACTCAGAAGAGATTAAAAATGGCATCAAGTTGGTGCAACACAAACATCAAATCAAGTGCTATGACTTTAAATTAACAAATTTCAGAACTGCTGAGTAATTTTCAATATTTAGGATGTGATACAGATAACAATGGACTAGAACAATTCTGATATGCAATATGCAGAACTGTTACTAAGGAAAAAATATTTAAATTAATTGTTTTGCAGCACAGCTCATAAATTTGAGGTTTCAGAAGAATGCAGACATTATAAAGAGCTTTTCCTATATCTGAAAAGTGTGTGAGCAAACTGTTGAGAAATGAAATTGTTATACATGTGTAAAAGCATGGAAATAAATAGAAATGTAAAAAATATAATGAAACTATATAAAAGAATCATGAATGATATACTGGGGTAATGCTAGAGAGAGAATACACTTTGAGAAGAACAGAAAATAATTCATAAGTAAGAGGATTACGATATAGAGAAAGACTTGGAAAAGAACATGTAAGGCACTTTAATTACTTGACTTTCATCATGCTGCATCATTTATCATCGTTCACAGCAGTATAGGAAAACCAACCACACTTTGTTTTTTACAAGAGGAAGAAGATGAACTGATGGGAATAATCAGAGATAGTAAGTAAAATAAAATAGTTTTAAGCAAAGTGCAATGTTGCTCAAAGAGTGTAGAGTTGAACATTTAATTCCCTAAGTCACTTTATCACATTACTAAGATCAACAATTAGTACAGTAATCAGCATAGCCTACTATTTTCCTAAGGAACTTCAGTAGTTTTCCTTTGGTCTTAGAGAAAACCCTAAAGAGAATGTTTCTTTTCTCTTATTTTAAGATATTATGTAATATAAGACTGCAAAAAGCATACATGTTCATCAGAGATACTAACCTCTTTAATATTAACAAGTTCTTAAGTTATTAATTTAGTTGCAAAACTATTCTTGGAAAACTGTATATAAATAAACTGTATGTAAACTTTAACTTTTCAAAATAAAAGTGTAAACATATTCTTAATTATCAGGGTTTATTAGTTCAATCTTTTCAGATAAAGAGTGTATATTCAAATGTTGATATCAAAAGGTTAATACTGAAACCTCAAGCAGTCTCTCAAAGGAAAACTTCAGGGTATGTGACTTGAAAAATTGACTAGCTAAGCATTTGGATTTGCACAAAAGAATATGCAGCTATTAAAAAGCAAAAAACCATCGAATATTTTAAGATGTCAGCTTCAGTTAAATTAAAAAATTGGAAGGAGTATACTTCTGATGTAAGCCTTAAAAATAATGTTTTTCAATGAAATAAATTTTGATAATTCATTTTATGTCCTTTCTTTTCATAAACATGAAACATTCTTTCATTTGCATTAAAAGTTTACTTAAAGAGTTTTTACATTTGCATTTTCCTTAATGCTTTTTTTTTTTTTTGCCCATAACAGAATATACAGATCAATAAAATAAATAATATTAATACTTTTAAATGTCTTTTTTTTAAAGCTGACTAGAGACTACAAAGAGGGATTCAGAGGTTCTTTAGAGAAATTTCAATTGGACTAGTTCCTTTTAGTAAAAGGTGCTAGAGCCATTAGGTACTATCCAATAGTACCTTAAATTTGGAATTTACAATTAAAATTATAAAGCTTTACCTGAACCCTCTGGAGAAGCCAAGTAGCTAATTAAAATTGGCATATTCTTTCATGAAAGACGCTCTCATTGTGTGCCTCATACAATATTCTCTTGTGGAGATTTTCTTCTTGTTGATCTGTGAATCATACTAGATCTATACATTTCTCCTCTTATTGATGCTCGTAATGATGTTCGACCTGACTGCAGAGCCCCACGCTTGAAGGGACTTTCTGGCTCCTTCTCTGTTACATTCCTGAAACAAAAAAATAAGGACAGGGTCACTATCAATGTAGAAAAAGATGTTCAAGGTTTAAAAAGTTTCTGTCATGAAATAATTCAACACCATGAAAATTAAAAAATAAACACAGCATTGGACATTAACAACAAAGAAAATTCAGCAATGTGTGTTTCAGGCATTAATTTGATGTCTCTTTTTGTAAATTCTGTACTTTCCAAATGTAGCATAACTCAATGAGGCAGAATGATGCCTTGGGCTGATTGGGATAAGTTCTATTATAACTTTTTATTGAATAGTAGAGGAATATGATTACAAGGTGTTAGATACAAGAGAAGCTAAAACAGAGATTTGATGTACACAATAATCTACAATAAAAACTGATGAAGCTTGATCTAATTATCCATAAACCTCTCACTCTCATAAAAACATTAAACATGCATAAAAAAGATCTATCTTTAATACTGATAGAGCTACTGTCAAAAATTGTTCATAACCAATAATATGTCTTGTCAAAGAGCAGGTACTACAAAGAAAACAACAAAAGCTTCAAAAGTTGAGTTTTTTCCCACACCTGTCATACAGCCCTAAGCCTGCAGCACATTGTTACTGTGATTCCATATCTTCAAAAAATTTCATAATCACCAGTATGAAAGTATGAGCATGCAAAAAAATTGTGCATTTAAAGAATTAGAATTATCAACTTTTTTTTCCCCCAAAAATTTGGAAAAATATAACATGTTGAAGAAAATATATGTGTTATAAAAATAATTTCAATGAATTATTAGTGATTTGGTCATGCGTTTCTTGTAATATGGTTGTATTTTAGAAAAACAAACAGCCATTGCTAAACCTTTTGAAATGAAATACCTACTATTAATCAGTTACAATAAATTGTTTTATTGATTCTACATTCTACCTCTTTATCATTGTTTGAAGTTGTTTATACTTATAATATCCATTAATGTGAGAATACAATAAATAAATTCAAGAAATTTCTATGAAATTGTATAAAATATGTAAATGTGGCTAAAATCCTTAAAAGAATTTTTGTTCCATTATCATACCTATTGCTATTTGCATATATTTTATAAGTTAAATAAGTTAAATAAGTGAATCTTACAAAACATCCCTTCTAACTTGTATTCTTAATAGTTTATTTAATAAGTTCAAAAAAATTTAACTGGTTTTAGATTAATGCTTTTCAAATTAAATTTAGCAGAACATAAAGAAATGTAAAACTTATGCATTAATTATTTTGTTCATCCCATGTGTTCAAAACAAGCTTTCATTCATGTACAGTGGTATTAAAGTTAAGAAAGATATTTAGCATATTTGTAGCCACATCCAAGCCTTTAGATAAAATTTTTAATAAATTGAAATATTTCCCCCAAAACATGTTAATTCATATATTTTTATTCCACAGATTGATAAAATTTACTAACAACAAACAAAACAAAACAACAACAACAACAACAACGATGATAATAATAATAATAATAATAATAATAATAATAATAATAATAATATATAATAATAATATATGCTTTCTGAACCCAAATGAAGTACCTGGAAATAACAACTTTAACAATACAAATTTAAATATAAAGGTGAACAGCAAGTAATTAATGTTTACATATATTTTTGTGAATTTAATTTTATAATACAATTATAATAACAATTTGTAAATTGTTTTATATAGTGTTTGGTACATAAATGCTGATTTTAAAAGTTTTTAATTGATGCCGAGTTAGATTAATCAAATAAATTTTAAAACTAATGCCATTTTTCTAAAGCACACATGCTTCTTTAGCAATGCAGAAATTGTATTTATTTCAAAATAATTAATTTTATAGCTATTAAGAGAATGAAAAAAATCATAAAATAAGACCCTAAAATTTTTTTCTCAGCAAAAAGTACTATAAAACAAAGCTGTGAAAGATTCCTACAATCTTTTTAAAAAATGGACACATTCCAAACCTTAAAAATATATCTTATCTGAACTACAATATCATATGATAAAAGAAAATTATGGCATGATAATATGCAAAACATGTTTTGTTTACCAGTACTTACATGTTGAGGTCAACATATATCCTCTTTTGATAAGATAAAACAAGAGAAAGGAAACATTATAAGAATATTTAGTATATACATGGTTTTATATGACTTAATATATAGACATATTTAATGTTATATACCATGATAATTAAATTGCAAAATTATAAATATAAAAAATGGTATTAAGGCATTCATTATCATCATTTTGTTCAGATCTCTAGTGTTACATTAGTACATATTTATAAATTCTCAATGTTAAAAATGTGCATGGAAAATTTAAATTAGTTTATAATTCAACTAAGGAGAGCAATGCATGAAAAGTGGTAATGTGTGGAGGGTGGCAGCACTGTTCAAAGTTCATTCACCCACCTAGTGTTTGGCATTGTTCAGTTTGTCATTTTGAGGAAGATGAGGAAACAGATATACATCAATGTGGGACAGTATGTTATAATCAAAATCCTAATGAAAGAAGTTACAAATAATTGAAAATCTGCTCAATATTGAAAGATACAGTAAGGTGAGAAGCATTCTCAAATGTTAGGGTGTATGAGTAAATCAGCATGTTCATAATGGAAAAGAAATGGTGAAGAGTGAACATTATGAGTGCTGCCTAAACAGCAACCTTTATAGTATATGAAAACATGGATCATTTGATGAATTCATTCAGGAACAGTACTGCATATGGATTGCCAGTCACAAGTCTACTTACGTAATATTTAACTTGACACTTATTGAAGAGCTAGCAAAAATAGCCAAAGGTACAAGACAAAATGAGTGCAAACACCATTGTCATTCCTCTATATACTTATATTATGGAAATGGTCAGAAGCTCAAATGGGATGTTTAAATAGTATTTAATATGCAATTGAATATTGAAGCATTACAGATAGACACTGACGAGACATGAGATAAAAAGATAAATTGGGAAGGAAATATTTTAGGAACATTTGCTATTAATAAGAACCGAGGAAAACCTGTAAGAAAAACTTAATCAGAGAGGAAAATCTTTGTCAGTAATGGAACATTCTGTCACATTCTCCATAAAAACCAGATATGCACCTTCAATATCTTTAGCACCCTAAAGGAATATTTTATTGGGAAAAGATTTGGCATTAACGAGGATGTACTAATGCTAACCAAATCACTTTTTCCTGACTGACTTTTTGAGTACAAGATGCAAGTGCATCACAAACCAGAGAATTATATAAAAAAATACCAACCTCAGATCAGCCAATGGATCGATGTGCAAATTATAATTAATATTTGAGCATGCAATATATTACTCGTTGTTCTGACAAATTCAATCAAAACCTACCATGATGTGCAATAAGAACACAAACTCTTATGGAGCACTGCCATTTTTTCAACATAATCTCCATTTATTTCAATGCATTTCTCACATCTCAGGATTAACATTTCAATTTCCTGAAAAACAAAGTTGGAAGTTTTGTCTGCAAAATGCTGAAAAACAGCACCCTTCAATTCACTATCATTTGTGAATCTTCATCTTGAAGATCAAACTTCAGTTTTAAAACTGGTAATAATTTGGAAGCGAGGCCTTGGCTTATGGTGAATGATCCAGTCCCTGAAAGCAACATTTATTTACAGCAGCCATGTGACATTATTGTATCTAGAGCAGACAAATTCCTAGACTCAACATTCCATGTCTCTTCTTTGATTGCACTGTATAATTGATGCAGTAGCTCAGAATAATACTTCTCATCCACTTTCTTTCAAGTCTATCAATAGAATTTCTGTAGTCCCAAAAGATTGTTGCCATGATCTTCATGAAATGTTAGGAGGTGTTTCAATCTTCTTGTGTAACTCCCTGATTCTCTTTTTTGTCATAATAGAGGATCATAGTTTCATCTCCTGTGACAAAGGATTCCAATACAGCCCTCTTGCTACCATAACAAAGGTTCTAAAACTTCTGACAACATTCTACACACACTTGCATTTGAATTGCTGAAAGATTTTGGAGTGCTCATTTTGCACTGATGTTATGCATATGCAAATACAGATGAAGGATCTGAAGCACAGTTGTTCTAGAAAGCCGTAACCTTGCAGTTATTTCTTTTGTCTTCTGGCATCTGTTATTCAGAACTTCCTCTTCCAGAAGAGAGATGTTTTGTTGTGTCAAATATCCACTAGGTCTACCATCTCATGCATCATCTTCAAGGCTTTACTTTGCCCAAATGAAACAATTTCCACCACTCCTTTACAGTATGCCATACAGATGCTAGATGAAGTTGTAAGCACACTGTGTAGTGAAAGAATAGGGTTCATTTGCTGTAGAGGAAGCTGTAGATAAGATGTAAGGCTACTATCATGGACAAAAATGGACCACATGATTTTTGTGGAAGGAAGGCATCAAAACTGCAGAAATTCATAGACATATAACTACAGTTTGTGGCCAAGAAGCTCCTGCATGGTAGACAATTTAAAACTGGGTCAATGTTTTCACTAAGAGCAGGGAATCTGCACTAAGAATGTGAGTACTAGTGGTCTGTCAACATCACTGTCTCCCAGTGACATTCAGGTTGTGTCAGAATTGATTATGGCTGATAGGTGCATTACCTTTGATGAAATGAATCTCAGAGAGATGCATAATCTTTAATAAACTGGAATATCTGACAGACCTTGGCCATACAATCCTGTACACCATTATTGATGATGATTTGAATATGAAAAAGTGTGTGCACATTGGGTTCCATGGGACTTGACAGAAGAATAAAAGGGTTGAAGCTTATCATTACTTATTGAGAAGCTGGTGACCGATAACAGACACCAGAGAAAAAGGTCCAATCTATTGAAAACATCCAGGGAGTATGGCCTAAGAAATTTCATGCTCCTCCATCTGCGAGCAAGCAAATGGTCATCTTTTGGGATACTTTAGGCAACTATTAATGAAATTGATTTACTCAAGAAAAGATTGTCAAAATGAGGTGTACTGTGAGGCGCTTACTGATTTAGACACAGGACACAATGACAAAAGAGGATGTAGTCGACAGATAGGAGTGTTCCTCCGATATAGCAATGCACAGTACCATACCAGCAACACTATGAATGCAAGTTGGTTCCACAGGGATATATTGTTATGCCATACTATATCTTGTTCTGTGTGATTATGCCATATTCAACAATGTGAAGAATTCACTGTGGGTAAAAAATTTGGAAACAATCAGGAAATTCAGGGAACTATTCATGAGTCGTGTTGTGCTAATATTGCTCCTATATTTTCATAATCACAATCACTTTTCCTTTGAATTCCAAATGTTCTGTTTCAATCCAGGACCCTTGCTAAATGCTTAAGCATCTAGAACTGCCACTTCTAATGGTGTTTTTATTATTCTCTTTTTGGTGATTGCATTGTGGACTTGAAATACAGAGTCCTGAGATAAGAAAAGTCAAAGACAGAAAAATTAATAATCAGGCGCAGCACAATGAATTGGTGATTAATGCAATATATTGATGTAGTTGCTTGGAAAATAAATATGAGTTACCACATCTTTGAAAGTTATTCTTGAAATTATGTTTCTGGTTATTAATTTGGCTAAAATTTTCTTAGCCTATCATTAGAGATTCCACCTATATTACTAAATAGTGCTATAAAGTGACAGTATATTAGTTCATATTTTGTTAAATGTTAAAGTAGTCGACAATCCTACCTTGAACAGCAGGGAAAGTCAAGGAAACGCTGTCCTTTGCCAAAGTTCTCTCCGTCCTGCAGAGTCTGTGGTAGTTCCTTATCCAGTGTTTCTGGGAGAAAGAGTGATAGGACTCCACCAAAAATACCAAGACTTCCCAAGACCAATAGTGGCACTACAGGACTGATCACAGCCTGCAAACAACCACAAAATGCACCAATGGTAAGATACAGCAGATAGTTACACACATGCAACTTTTTTTTTAAATTTTCCAATGGCAGAAAGATTGATAAAATAACTATTTTCCAAAGAAAAAACAAGTATAAAATGATATACAATAAAATAAAATTTAACAAAAACAAACAAAAGGCAGGTAATGATTAAAAAGTCTGAATATTCTACACCCCATTTTCCATATAAAATTTGAATCTCACAAATCATCATTTAATTTTGATATTGCTGCTCTTCCTTTATTTATCTTCTCATTAATTTAAGGCTCATGATTTTCATTGTCACTAATTCTTGCTAGTACTCTTCTACTATCTGTATATTGGTCATCAACAGATAATAATAAGAAAACTATTTCTTCTTGAATCATTTTTCCCATAAACAAACATTTAATTTTATACTTTACTAGGGCCTCTTTAAGGAAATTTTAAATAATACAGGTGGTATACAACAACCTGTCATAACTCTTTGATAAAACAAAAATCAAATGAAATTAATCTACTATTACTTTAACCAAAATTTTAGCATATTTTCATTGCTTTGATAATATTTAAATCTGATAAACTTCCTATAAGTTTATTAATGATAGGCACATGATCATGTTCTTTCTCTAAATGTAAACTGGCTGTTGTAAGGCAAATTTTTCTCATTTATTTATTTCAAACTAAAAATAAAACATTTGGTGGATCAACAATTTCTTAAAACTGTCCATCCTTCTCTTTTCATGGACTAAAATCTTGTACCAAAAATTGTTTCAAAATTTATCCAATTGTTCTACTTATGCATTTATAACAAAAATGTTCTATAATTTGTACATTTGCACATGCATGCACACACACACATAAAATAAAATGAAAAATAAAGTAATTCTTGGAACAATGTAGCTAAAATAACAAGTACTAGAGAAGCAGAAACACTTAAATAGTAACACAAATATTGCTGTATTATGAAATGTTTATGTTCTTTTTCAAAGGCAGAAGACAGTGTAATTGGTAAAAGTAAATATTGAAGCTTGAAGGTAACGTAATGCTTGGAAACAGATTTTTTTCTTTTTTAATTAAGCTTGACTGATTCCAAAAATTCATTTAGCCTTATGTCAAATAATTGACATTAAGAATCCAAGTGATATTTGCGAGTATGTTTTCAAGTGACTATGGCATATAAATCATAAGTCCATTGATGTTATCTAAAGAAATAGTTTATTTGTTAATTTGGCCTCCTAGACTTTGGATATAAAAAAGAAAAATTTTAAATTTATATAAATCCAGGGGAACAGTTTGATGGTTTCGGAGCAGGTAAGTGTATAGCCCATACATAGTTATTAATTTCATGGTTTTCTATTTTTAATTTAAATTTAAAATGTTTTTATATGCTGACACATGAATTTACTGGTAACAGTGCACTGCTTTGGCATGATTTTTACACCTTTATCCTCTGGTACTGCCAATCCCATCAGAATGGATTTGGCTGCAGTTGTGACATGTTTCATAGCAGTTGCCATGGTAATAGTAAATGCTTTATGCTCTGGGATAGCAAGTTGAGCCAAAATTGAGAATCTGCATGAGCAGAAATGTATTTTAATGATTGGCTGTCCTGCTTCCTAGCAACTCAGAAGGATGTCTGAGTCAGAGAGCATTGCCATCTTGGTAATCAAAATGTCCTTTTTGAGACTTAATTTAGCAACAATAATTTTTCAATGTTGCTTTTATAGTGATATAGATATTTTTATAGCTGTTATAAATACAACTTTTGAATTGTTAATGTGTTATATTAATTGTTTTTGCATTTAGCTCCAGCTAAATTGGTAGGTACTGCTGTATTTAGCTTTGGGTTTCTATACCACCAATTGGTACATGAGGTGCATTACTCCAGTTACATAAAATGGTGAAAAAACAATGAATCAATCTTAAGTATGTCAATATTATTTTTCAAAAGTTTATTTTTCCCTAATTCATGTACTATAGTACCTCTGATGAGTTACATTTTATGTTGAAATATATTTTTATTTTATTTATATTTAACTTTTATTAATCTTCTGTTATGTAATAAGTAATATAAAACAGTGATTGGATATGTGTATGTTGGTATATGTTTATACTCAAACTATGTAGTAGAATTTATACCTTTGAAGGAATTCACACAGTAAAACGAAATATAACTTCTTTGTTTATTAAAAAGTTAAAATAATCAACACTCATGAGCGTTTCATTCCTTTAATTATTAAAATAACGGAACATGTTTCGTGAACATATCGTTCACAACTCTTCTTACTCTTCTTACTCTTCTTACTCAGTTGACAATGTGAACGATATGTTCACGAAACATGTCCCGTTATTTTAATAATTAAAGGAATGAAACGCTCATGAGTGTTGATTATTTTAAATTTTTAATAAACAAAGAAGTTATGTAGTAGAAACTCAACAATTTAAATTAAATCCCACCACCTTTTTATGATGTCACAATCCACCACTGTTTTGGAGGTTATATATCTTGGTAAAAATGTACAACTTACAAGGTACACAACAAAGGGAGCCATAATGCTTGCTACATATCCCATGATGTGAATCAGAGCAACACCCTGAGCACGCACAACAGTCGGAAGAACCTCTGCTGCATACTGCAGTCCAATGTTGTATGAGATGTTTATACTAAAGCGACCCATGATAGCCAGTGCAGCTGAAGGAGGTCCTGAAAAAAATAAGATATTATTCACTAAAATTCTATATTTAATACATATACATTTTGTCCATTGATTTTTATCTGTACCTATTAAAGGCTTAATCTCTCTCAGAAAATAACTTTTGAGGTCTCCAAGATATGCAAGTATCAAATTTGTTATGTGCTTTTATTTCTGTTTAAATTTTCAGTTAGTTTAGTTTTAACTAAAAATGTTAATTCATACTTGTACAGTGAAGCTAATCACATAATTAAGATCATTGTATGATTGAGTCAAACCACACATTCTTATTGCTCCACTTGTTTGTAATATGTAGTACTAGTTTCACAAACCCATTGTTCTCATCCTCAGCTACCCCTCAAGTGCTGGGGAATGTGTATTCTGCAATAGTGGAGGTGTGATGAACGACAGCTTAATGAACTTCCATACGTCCAAGGATGAAAATATAATGTGTAAGTTTATCACACCTCACCAGAGCAGAATACACATTCCCACAGCAAAACGAATTTTCCAGCAGTCGATGGGTAGCTGAGGATGCAAATAAAGGGTTCATGAAACTAGTACTACATATTATAAACAAGTAAGTGGAGCAATAACAGTGTGTAGTTTAACTTAATTATACAATGATCTTAATTTTAGTTTAGTTTAGTTTTGTTTCTACAACTGCTGATTTCTTATGCTAAGTACTTTAGTTTGAGATGGCAAAATAATAATGGCTTGAATCCATCATTGCTTAAAATGTCTAGCAGTTGCAAATCTTTAATTGGAGAGGAGCTCATGTAAAAATCTTACTCTTGTAACTGAAAGTAAAACCTATCCAAGCAATACATTGGATTGGATTGTTTGGAGCACAGGAGGATACTTTGATAGTTCAGCCTTGTTCATGGATGACCATTTGAGCCTATGACCCTAATGGTGACACCTCTGTGAGGAAGGGATGAGATAAAGGAAACATCAGGTGACTAGATCTACAGGAGGTGAGAGCACAGACATTGGCATGTTCCCAAATAGAACACCCATCACTGGCAGAGCCTCCAACCAAGGAGTTCAAGCCCCTCAGAAGATCTGCTTCTATACAGACATCCAGGCTGAAACCTATACCAAGCACAAGTCACCTGACAGCATCAGCCCATCCCCTCCTGGCACTTTTAAATGTGTAACAGAAACATTGGAATGATATATCAAATGGAAAGGAAAGATTCATATCAGCATTTGCCTAAGTGACCAGAGAAAATCACAAAAAAACTCAATCACTACAGGATTGGAATCTATGATTGAGAGTTCCAAATGTTAGCATCTGAACCACCCTACTTGGTGACTCCAGTAATGGTCTAAGGAATGTAAATTTTATCACCGTGAATGCAAAAACCAGACCAGATAAAACCAATTTTTTAAAAGTAGCCTTACCAGCAGGTACTGTGGTGGCTAGCAGACTGAAGATACCGCTGAGCACCATTGTACCAAAAGCTAGCCATCTGCGTCCCCACCTATCCAGTACAAGGGTAAGCACTGTGTCAGCAGGAAATTCAGTAGCACAGGCTATGGTAAATGTTACAAACAGGTCCAGGCCAAGGCTGCCCACATTTCGCACATGACCATCAAAACACAATGAGATTGCCATCCTGAAAAAATAAAAACAATATAGCATGTTCATTCACTTCTTATGCCTTATATGTTTTTAATGGTATGTCTATCAAGCTTGTGTAAGCATCTATCATCAAATTAAAAAGAAATTAATTATACAAAGAAAGTAAATTATAAACATTGCAGAGTTTATTTTACTGCCAGCTGTTCATAATAATCTTTTTACTGTCCATTTGAATTTGAAAGTAGCATTGAAGTCCACAACTTTTAACAGTAATTGGTCAGCAGTTTTTTCTTAAAGCATTTGCCCAACTAGAGTTCTGAGGGTCATCAATATTTAATACTTTACCTGCTAGAAACATTTCAAGAGATTTAAGACTAACTTTGTACTGGAATTAATACGGTGAAGCAATTTATATATTCTTAATTAGCTGGTGAGTCAATTTAATACCCTTATACTCCATATGTATCCTTTCTGACATACTGACAGTTACAAAAGCAAGAAGCTTCAATCCTACAGTACACAAACATGCAGTCCTCAACAGTGTAAAACATAGACTTGTTATAAACAATGTATACAGTTTTTTTCACACTAACTCCATTCACTTACATAAATTTGGAACATATGTTTCGGGAGCGATCCCTCCCATCTTCAGCCTGTTTATTCACTTACATATGTTCCAAATTTATGTAAGTGAATGGAGTTAGTGTGAAAAAAACTGTATACATTGTTTATATATATATACCACTCCATTGTCAATAGCTTCGTAAGTACACTTATTTGATAGACTTGTTAACGTACCTATAAATGAGCTTGAATACAATGAAGAGTACTTGCACATAATACTAAGAACAAAACCAATAAACTCAACCAGAAATTGTAGACAAAAAATCAAGAAATTCAAACAAGAAAAGAGCTTAAAACACTAACAGAAAGAAAAGAAACCACCATTTACAGGAAATCCTTGGACCACCAAAAAATTCCAAATATATTTAAAGAGCTCGGTATTACTTTGTACCCAGTGAAAAAATTCAGCCTAAATAATCTGCTCAACTCTGGTTATAATGACAGAACTCTAATGAGAAGAAACCAGAAACCTATAAAATCAATTGCTCAGAATGCAACAAAGTGTATATTTAAAACAAAAAGAAGCATTGGAATTAGGCTCAAGAACACTGAAGAAATATCAGTACAATCAAATAGATAAATCAGTGGTTGCACATTACTTTTGGAGAGATAAACACAATATTGATATGGGAATCAAATTGCTGTTGTAGATACATCTTTGGAGCTGGGAATATGGAAAAAAATTTTACAAAAAAATATAAAGATAAGATTATGGACTTCCAAGGTCCCAACAGAAAGCAAATTAATCCAAAAGTTCATAAAATGTCCAGAGCTAAACCAAGTCCATCCAAAGGTCAACGAATCTGGCAGTCGACTCACTGTGACTCACCAGCTAATTAAGAATATTTCAAGAGATTCTAAATTTTTTTAAGTGATCATGTTAATTCAGGTATTGAAAAGAGAAATGCAAAAAGAAAAATGATCACATTAATAGTCCTTCAACATATAGAAACATAAACAAAATGTTTAATTTTAATGTGAGCCCATTTGATATTAAAGACTTTAAAGTCTTTAATATCAAGTCCAAGGACAGGATTATGATATATATGCTTTAACATATATACCAACTCATATTTATAAAATGTTTTGGGGTCAACTGCCATGTTATAGACTTTTTTACTATAGGTTACTATGTTGCCCAGGGTGGACTATATGCAATTAACTCTACAATGCATCTGCCCGCAGCCCCATGTATGATCAAGAGGATAGAGTGAACAAGAACCACTTAATGTAACATCCACCACTGCATAAAAATATTCCAAGCCAGAGATATTGGGAAGCTAGAGGCCAACTTAAGAACAATGCCAGCTGTCAAATGCCTGCCATTTAAATAAATAAAATTTATAAAATATAACAGCTACAGTTTCAAGAGAATTACCTCTATATTTAAAAATGTTATATTTATGTTAACTGTTTCTCACTGTCACTAATTTCAGTATCAATTGAAGAGTAGAAATGTCAAATGTTCCAAGTGCCATTTTCTAAATTTTACGAGATAAGTAAAAAACTACCCATCTTCAGTAGCATTTAACTAATTACTCCCAAAACCATTGTGAAGACATTTTTTTACTATAAAATTATTTTTTATAACAAACACTTACCAAAAATACAATGGTCAGGGAGAAAAAAATAAATAACAATTAGAAGGTTCTGTCTGCTATATGATGGAAGAGTCAAGTGCCATTCAAACTTTTGGTGCATTTTATTTTAGGTTTTAGAGGGAAACACAATTACAAAAATAATATTAATGATTAGCAGAAACATTTATTATAATGTTATAAAGCATAAAATATGTTATTAAGGGCAAAAGTATAAAAATATATTATGAAACAAGAATACCAATCTTAATACTTTATTCTCATAACTGACAAGAAGAGTTTAGCTTTTCATTGTTACACAGGGGTTGAAGTTGATGTCTCATAAAACTCTGTGTACTCTTCAGGGAAGAAATGGCAACATGGATGAGAAGTCTTTCTTTTTTTCAACCGATAAATAGAGTTGATCTTTCAGATGAAACACAGGTTGCTGTAATCAACCACTGGTTTTCCTCCCTTTAAAACTTCAAAAATCCTCCACCCTTCTAAGGATGAGTAAGTTCTTTTAATATCTTTGTGAGATGGATGAGATCAAGATACTTTAAGCATTGTGCATTTTGAAATGTTGCACTTATTCATGTTAACAAGAATCAGCAACATTCTTAAAAACAAAGAAATTACTTGACTCTATTGGAACTACTCGAAAAGGGTATATAGTTGTAGCTTAATCTACAATTCTATGTAAATCTTGGGGAATGAAGGCCTTATCCTTCTTCTTTTCTCTATAATAGTGAAACCTCTATTGCACCTCAAAAAGTTATGGCCACTAACTAAATATTTCTGTGCTATAAATATTTTCCTTTAAAACTAATATTATCATGGCATGGCACTTAGAATATCAGATGACAGCATAGCATAGCATAGCATAGTATTAGAACTGTACTATCTATTAACTAGTATTTGCAATACTTCATTCCTGTATAAGCACTTAGAACATTACTAGGAATATGTATCTGGGCAGATAGAATCTACTTTTGAAATAAAAAGATTAAATTTAAAAATAGCACTTAGAACATTTGACATTTATACTTTTCAATTATAGTTGTTTTAATGTTATGGAATACATTTCATGAGCAGTGCAGTACAGTGGTTAAGTATATTTCTCCATCTTTAACACTAACATCCCATAATATTCCTTGTAATATTGAAGCCTCTCTTAAATTAAATTCATTTGTGTCAAGTCTTTTTAACTCCCATTTAGATATTAATAAACTATAAGCAAACACCTGCAGATAGTAGCAAAACCTTTTTGTATGAAATTACATAGAAAGAGATACTTTAGTTGTGGAAGAGTCAATTTGCTAACAGCCCCTACAGTTTTTTATATACAAATATTATCATAGAGACTAAATTCATGTTGATGACAGCCTTATCTATAAAAATATATTCAGAAAGTATGCTCTTTTAAAGATTGCATAGTCATATAGCAAACAAAAAGAATCTTCAAACAAAAGAATCTCCATTTTTATCTCAGGGTATGTTAGGGTTATAGTTCTAACTCAATTACAGCTAAATTGTCATGGTTGATAGGTGTGAAATTATACGCATTTGAAATCAGGGCAATCCTTTTGAAAGACCCTATACATCTCTAAATTACTAAAAATAAGTGCGGGTGTTTTGACTCAAATTAGATGGTAATAATATTTAAGTTGCTGAATATCACAATATTTTAACTTAATAACATTTGTAAACAGCCTTTAGTGAGAGCAAAATTATTTTGAATTATGTGAAACTTGGAAGTTGTTTTACTTACCAAATGACAATTAGCAGGATGGTGGTATTCCTTAGTCGAGGTGATCGAAACAAATCTAATACAGAGTAAACTTTCTCAGATTCCTCCTCCTTTTGCAGCTTCAAGCAGCTATCCTGCAAAACAAATTTTGCAGCATTTAATATAACCAGTCCAGATTTTAAACAGCAATGTTTTCTTGATTTTGCAGTTTGTATACCCAAGATACTTCTCTGCCTGTTTTTTGTTGCCACAGATATCAGTATTTTTATTTCTTAACTAATCCACCTAGGTTTTCTTCCATTTTTTGTCACTGTGGAGTATCCTTTCAATTCATTTATGAGATGAGGTCTGCAAGTTTTTGGTTTGATTGTATTAGATGGATGATAAAATGAAAATAAATACAGGTATCCATTTCAACATAATCATTACTTCATCGCATCACTCACATCTCTGGATTAAAAATATTCCAAAGATTTATCTGCAAAATTATGGAAAATAGCATCCTTCACCTCATTATTGTTCATAAATTTTCACCCTAGAAGGTCAGATTTCAGTTTTGAAAACAGGTAATAATTGCTGTGCACAAGGTCTGGATTACACGGTAGATGATCCAGTTCATGGAGCCACATGTGTTCACAACAGCCATGTGAAATGGCACATGCTTAGCAGTTGATGAACTCCTTGACTCAGCACTTTTCCTTGATGTATTGTGCAATTGATGTAGTAGCTCAGCACAGTACTTCCTAGTTAACGTTTTGTTCCTTTATTTGAGGAACGGGTATCTATCACCAGGATACCCCTGCATTTCGTTGACTGTATGACCTTGGCCCCTTTTAAGGGCACTTTACTGTTGTTCTGCCACTCCATGATCTTCACTTTTAAAGAGGGTCTTACTAGAGGACAGATGAGGGTAGGTCCATATGTTTCCAGCCTAACCCTTTTCTGGCTTTGATAAAGACAAAAACTATATTTCACTTTTCAGTATAGTTACCATTTATTGCAAAACACTTCCAACATCTTTGAATTAACATTTCAATCCCCGCCCCCCAAATAATAGTCAGAGTCTTTTCTGCAAAATGGACATAAACAGCATCTATCATTTCTTCATCACACTTTAATTTCCTTCCTCGAAGGTCCTTCTTGAGTTTTGAGAAGAGCAAATAGTTGCTAGATCTAGGCTCTAGGGTAGTTGAAGACACATTTCTTCACAGCTTCCTTTGCAACGCACAGGCGCATTGTCGCGAAGAAGGCGCACACCACCATTCAGCTTTCCTCTCCGTTTCTCTTTGATGGAGGCATGTAATCTGTGCAGTAGGCCAGAATAGTACTTCCCATTTACTGTGGTGCTCCTCTCCTTGAAGTCAATAAAGATCATTCCTTCACAGTCCCAAAAGATTGTGGCCATGATCATCTTGTTTGACTGAGTGACCATGGTCTTTAGAGGCAGTGCTTCCCCAGGTTTATGCTACTCCATTGATTCTCTTTTGGACAAGGGATCATAGTAGAGGACCATAGTTTTCATCTTCTGTAACACTGCCTGTGGTGCCTCAGTAGTAAAAATGTGCATTAAACACTACTCTACAAAAAATGTCCTGTAACAATGGCTTGCAGAACTTCTCTCTTGTTGCCATGGCAGAGCTCCAAAAATGCCCAATAACAGATGATTCGTTGCTGCTTTTGGACTGAGGAAAAAATATAGGCACCCATCTTGCACTAACCTTATTCATGTTTAAATGTTCATGAATAATTCAAAGGACTGTTGTTTTAAAAAGGCCCAACTTTGCTGTTATTTCTGTTACTTTGAGCCACTGGTCTTTCATAATTTCTCCTTACGCAAGAGTGATGTTTTCAGGAGTCAGCACCTCCAACAGCTGACCTGCATGCTCATCATTTTCAATGCTTTCTCGACTCATTTAAAAAAGTCTGGCCCATTCTTTTACAGTAGAATATGAGGGGGATGCTTCCCCATATACATAGTTCAATCATTGTTTAATTTCATTAGGAATAAGTCCTTTTTTTTGTGAAGAACTTAATAACAGGTCCATACTTCATTGTGAACAAATCACAATCTTCTATACCTAGCCTTCTTTATGCAACTATATCTGAACAAGTGAACATAGCGGAATGGAAGTTACAGCTGCAATTATTTACTTAACAGATAAGGTATGACACCATATAAGCGTTTTGTGAAGGCAATAATACTTATTGGCAAGGCAGGAAACTTATGGATCTATCCTCATAGTTTCACTGCTGGGTTCCAATTATTATCATGGCAAAAATTAAAACATTTCTGACAGCATTTCATACATATCATTTCATTTCATGCTTTCAGCATTTGCTGAAAGAATTAGGGGACCCAACTTGAGTTGACCTTGTGTAATGCAAATGTTGAAAGTATGCAAGACATAGTTTAGTAGAAAGCTCCAAGCAGCAATTTCTTTTGTCTTCAGATGCTTGTCACTCAAAACTTTCTCTTTGAAAAGGGAAATATTTTCTTATGTCTACATATTCACTGACCTACCCTTGCAGGTATCATCTTCAAGGCTTTCTCTGCACAAACAAAATAGTTTGGACACTCCACAGTGGAATATGAAAGAGAAGTTTCCCCATAAACTCCATCAAGATAATGTTTAATTTCGCTAGGTGAAAGTTCTTCTTTATGAAAAATTTACTCACTTCTGCATTCAATTTTGAATATCATGCTGTATTACACAACTGTATATCATATGATTCTTATTATTTTTATTGACATCAGATATTAAAGTATTCAAAAGTTTCCTTTTACCTTTAGACTATGGCTAATATTAGAAATTAAATATTATATAAAACTGTGTATATCAAGTGCATCAATGACTTATAAATTACATAATAATCCCATTGAAATATATTAAAGAAATTGGAATTTTTCTTCTATTTTTAACACTTACGCTGAATTCAGTGTAGACTTTAGGATCCACTGTCTTTCCATTGATCTTTTCAAACTTTTTCATAATTGTTATAGCTTTGTCAAATTTTCCCTGAGACAGCAGCCACCTGCAACATTCAAATGGTCAATAATTAATAACATATTTATCAAAAAATTATAGTAACAGTTATTTTAGTATGAGCCAAAATGAAATTTCCTGTTTACAATAATTTAATACAATTTTTAAAGCTTTGTACCGGATATGGCGTGCATATTATTGCACTTAAGTGGCATACTCCTAATTACTCTCACTCTCAATTACAGCAAGTGCAAACTCTTTTAGTTCTGTGGCATAGCAAACTAGCTAAAAACATGTTTTTCTTGAATATATATGCATATTGTATGTGTTTACAGAAGCTTTATTAACCTTTGCTGAAAAACAGTCTGATGTCTGAATCACAACATGATTTCAGAAAGAGCAGATCAACTGATTCTGTTCTCCTTTTTTTTTTTTTTTTTCCCTCCCATTTCATAAGCACTACATTACAGCAATAAACAGGAAAAGGAAAATTACAGATATATTTTTTTATTGGTTTAAGACTTTTGATATTCTGAAACTTGATATACTAATTAAGAAATTATAGAACCTAGGTATTATAGGAAATATGCTTAAATGGATTAGATATTATTTGAAAGGTAGAAAAGAACTTGTTGGGATTATTAACTATGATAAAGGGAAAGTTATACACTATCAACAAGAGGGCAACAAGAGTTCCAAAAGATTCAATTTTGAGCCCAATTTTGTTTCTTCTTTTTGATAATGATCTAAAAGACAGCCAGTCAAATATAGCACCTATGGAGTTTGCTGATGACACTATTATAATAATAGACAGTACTATTCCTGAATTACTTTTGGCAGATGATTTAGTTACAGGGTGAATAACTAACCTAGGATTAATGAATTCAATGGTACAATATGCAGTTTTTGTAAAAACCAGGCATAATCCTAAACAACATAAACTCACAATAATCAACAACCTCACATTCATTTAACATACCTACCAATATGCAAGACAGAATACAAATATGAATATCCAAAAGTCTTAGAGAAAGCACATAAAAATGGCTACACAATTGATATAGTTAAGAAGAAAATAGAAAAATTCAAAAAACAAATAAAAGATATTAACACACTAAAAGGCTACAAAGGAGATCATATGTACAAGAAATTCACATTCCATCCATGGACACCCCAAAAATTCTTGAAGATTTTTAAAGATGTAAGCATTATTTTGGCTCCAGTATACAAATGCAATTTAAAAATCTCCTAAAAACCATCACAAAAGACCAAATTCCACCATGAAAACAATTAGCCATTTACAAAATTAGTTGCAAAGACTGCAATATGAAAAATATAGGCAAAACAAAAAGAAACATTGCCGTACAGTTTAAGAAACACGTGATAAATGTAAAATATACTCAAATGGAGAAATAAGCAACAGCATACCATTTCTGACACACATGCATGCACGCACTTTTTCATTTAGAAATAAGAATTTTAAAACATAATTAAAGAACATAACATAAAACAAGCTATACCTGGCACTTTCTGGTACAATCCATGGAGTGATAATAGCAAGCAGCAAAGGAGCAGATGTTACAATACATAACATTCTCCAATCTGCAATGTAGTATGCCAACCATGGTAACATGCAGGAAGCAATGGTGAAAAAGATAGCAATGGACATGTTGGCAACAATAGTTCGCCACTGTGGACCAACATATTCCAGCACTGAAACATAATAACACAAATATTTTTATAAATATTTTGTGACACATTTATCTCAGAATCTCATAAATTCATAAAGCCAAAACTGATATCTATAAGAATATTGCTCTGATTAGATAAATAACTATATCAGAGTAACCTTTAACAGCAAATAAAGTGAATCGTAAGGCCCTTGGTGCCTCATGTATACTAAAAACATCTTGCAGAATATAGATATAAATCAAGATTTGTTGTTGATTTGGTTTATTTGAGGACACTCTTTAACATTTCAGGTATAAATGAGGATGCACCTAGTTAATTCTTAATATGACAAACAAGAAATATATCTGTTACTGCAAATCCTTAAAAATTAATTTACTTCATAACAACTCACATATACTGGAAAGAGTTCCCCTTACAAACATCATGGCATTGCTTAAATTACTGGGTGAAAGTTCTTTAGTTACAAATTTAACCATTGTTCTTCAGTTTTGCACATCCTGATGTATTATGCAACACATTTGAGTTACGTGATATTCTCCAATCAAAAGAATGGCTGGGTTGGAAAGGTTAAGCACTCGGCTATGCTCAAATGTCCATAACTGTCAATTACTTTACTTAATTCATCATCTTCATAGTTCATTAACCTATGAAAAGATAACCACTTTTTTTTTTTTTTTTTGCATAGTGATTGAAATGGTTTTCCTGGATGGTTGTAAATTCAACCTTCTCTTCTTTCTTTATGAGATGCATGTGATTCACCAGAAAAATTGGCATCTTCTTACTTTTTTTTTTAATGTTTTATTTATTGCTGCTTTGACTGCAGTGATCTTCTTGTGACATCTATATTTGTGGACTGAATACTATAGGTATAAGGCTGAAATGAATTAATGATGGTATAAATGAGCTCAGAGTCCTTGGTACCTTAAAGGTATCTGTCACTCACCTTCTCAGGGTAAGGAAAAGCTACAAAAAACCTTGCAAACAGTTTGACCTGAAGGATTTGAGACCAAGATTTCCAGATTAGCAGTTTAAACACTACTGCTTCACTATGGAGGTGACCTTCATATTTTGTGGATTGTGCAAACTGAATGAAGAAGACGGTCTCACTTTTCCTTACAATATTGCCTTTTATAATTGGTTAAAATAAGTAAAACTCCGGAATAACCCCTGCCTGCCAGAAAATTTGCCCAATTCTAATTTGTTTATTTTGTAACTTATGAGAATATACTCTGATCAAAGCACCCTCTTTGGGTCATCAGACACCCTGAACTATGAAAATAAAAAAAAATTGGGTTAATTGGTTTTTTCAATTAAAAAGGCCGATAAAGAAAATTTTACTTTTGGCATTATGCTTTTTTTTAAATGCATATAAGGTACATTTACTGACAGATTTGGAGATATATTTCGTAAGAATTACAATTCTTTATAATTTGTTCTTCAAGTGAATGATTTACATGAACGAGTGAATGTCATTTCTGTTTCCGTATATTCCATACTAATTAGAAATGTTAATTGATTAGGAATTGGAAATATTTACTGCCATGCCACCAAGGTGAGCCAGCATTCTACAAATTATTATTTTAAACGCATATGTAGAGTAGAGCTGAATTTTTTGTCTTCATCTTCAAGGTTATACACACACACACAACATACTTGCATAATGTTTAAGAGCGAAAGGAGGAAATAAGATGGACAGGTGGTTGGCATTGGCCTTCAGGTGGACACCAAAGTTAAGTAGACTACTTCATCATTGGAGACGCAGTTGAAGTTTGGGGAATGGGAATTAATGACCTTGCAGAAATTTATATTGGTGGGAGTTATGCCAGCTTGTTAATGGCAAAAATTTACAACATTTCATTAAGATTAAATTTAATGTTTAAACTCAGACAATTAGTTTATTCACTGAAATATTTGTTGTGTTTGAGTTGAAGCCTGTAAAAATTGTTTTACGGAATTTCTAAAATGTCTAACTTTGAAGTAATAACATTTCACTAACACCTAAATTATGATATTTAGTGTATCTTGTTCATAAACCTCAAAATCTTATAGGAATGCCAAAATCAATTAAAGGAGTGAGATCTACCATAGCTTAGTTAATCAAAATAAAATTCTATTTCAATTAGAAAATATTCTCAAACTATAAAAATTGACATGTAAAGCCTTTTCTCAATAAATAAACAAATAAATAAATAAAAAAATAAAAAAATAGTTGAAATGCATTCATTCTATCTTGATCCACTGCTCTCTGCTCCTATCACTGTGGATGCATTTTGTCCAACACAAGCACCAATTTTTCAAAGTGTCATTCCATGATCTTGGTATGACACAATTCTCCTGTGATTAAATTTAGACACCTGCCGTAATGCTGTTGTATTTTTGACGAATTATGCTTGTTTCTTCTGAGAAAATTTGGGGTCGGTTTAATGCCTTTCTTATTGGCATTGCCATTTTAATGGCCACAGTGTACATAGTATATATGAGGTGCATTCAAGTTATAACGCCTCCGATTTTTTTTCTCCTCATGAATGGAAGCAGATAGAAACATGCGATTTATTTTAAAACACGCGGGCACTCGTCAATAAGTGTCAGAGATGGCAGCACTGTATGATATACAGAACTCTAGCGGTAGCGGCGAGAGTGGGAACTGATTTTAATGCTTCAAAATGGTGACGTTTACATTACAAGAACAGCGTGTTATTATTCGTTTTCTCCATTTGTGTGGTTTGACACCAAATGAAATTCATCGCCAGTTGAGTGAAACATGTGGTGATGGTGTCATGGATGTGTCTAATGTGCGTTCATGGATACAACAGTTCAAGGAAGGCAGATTGTCGTGTGACAACTAACAAAGGCACTCTCGACCTCGCACAAACCGGCCTAACGGCACGATCGAGCGAATGGAGAAAGTTGTTTTGAAGGATCGCCGAATGAGTGTGGAACACATCGCCTCCAAAGTTGGTATTTCCGTGGGATCTGTGCACACAATCCTCCTGTATGAAGACCTGAAAATGGGAAAAGTGTCCTCCAGGTCAGTGCCACGAATGCTGACGGACGACAACGTGGCATGTTGACAGGCAATGTTAACGCGTGATGACGGCATAAATGGGACGCTCTTTTCATTGACTGAGACATGGATGCCGTTTTTCAATCCTGAAACGAAGCGCCAGTCTGCTCAATGGAAGCACTCAGATTCACCGCCACCAAAAATTTTCGGGTAAGCGCCAGTGCAGAAAAAATAATGGTGGCCATGTTCTGGGACAGCGGTGGAGTAATCCTAACTTATTGCGCTCCAAAGGGCACTACGGTGACAGGTGCATTCTATGAATATGTTTTGAAGAAGAAGCTTCTTCCAGCATTGAGTGAAAAACAGCTGGAAAAGACTGCATGTGTGCTCTTTCACCGGGATAACGCCCCAGCGCATCGGGCGAAAGTAACGCAAATTTCTTCATGAAAACAATGTTGAAATGATTCCTCATGCTTCCTATTCACCTGACTTGGCTCCTAGCGTTTTTTGATCCTTTCCAACGAGGAAAGACACTCTCCGTGGTCGCATATTCATTAGCAGTGCCGTTATTGCATAAACGATTTTCCAGTGGACAAAACGGTTCCTGCAGAAGCGTTCGCAGCGGCCATGGAACCATGGGGTCGATGTTGTGGAAAATATGTACGGCGGCAAGGAGATTACGTCGAGAAGTGAACAAGTTTCATAGTTCTCCTGTGATTAGTTAGTAAGAAAAAAATCGGAGGTGTTATAACTTGAATGCATCTCTTAGTACTTCTGCTCCAAAGTAATATTTACATTTCTTTAGAAAAGTATTTATTGCTAAGGAAGGAATACAGATGATTATTTACAGAAAGTACTGATAAAAAATAATGAGTAGATGGTATTAGCAATAAATCCTAGATGACTAATTACTAAATATGAGATACAGCAGCATGGACAGAGATAATATCGGGGCTGCAAAGGAGAACTAAGATAAACGCCCTATTCATTGAATTCTGCTTTCCCATGTGAGGTAATTTGTAGCAGTTCTTCACATTAACCTTCATACATTTAAGGACGACGTGTTAGAAGGTCAGGAAGATATTATTCAATATCTATGCAGAAAGATGTTCAAAGACCTTCACAATCATGGTAATAAGTTCATTTATGTGGGTGTGACTTGTTAATGTTGGAGAGACTGCATTGCAGGTTTCTTTTATCAGATTTGCTTTGCAAGACACCATTTTTGCTGGCACAAAGCAAGTGATCAGAAATGACCCACCACTGATCATCTCCAATATTCATTTTGCCCTTTGTTTTAATACTGCATTTCTCTAGTCACAAAACCCTCATAATAGTATTCTGATGTACATCAATAAACTCATAGATTCAAGAATCAACAAATTACAAAGGACAGAAACAGTTATAGACAAAGTCTTGCATATTAGTGTAACCAAGCTCTACTAAGAGATGCCCTACACTGTTAGGTTATATAAAGACAACTGAACAGACAAAACAAGTGCAAACAGAATGCGCTTGCTTATGACGTTCTGGTGAAAACAAACATACATTTGTAAAAAGCAGCAGGTGTAGTTGAAAATTCTCGAGAATGACATTGAAGGGCTGTAGACTATTTCCATACTTTTGTTGCTAAATTACAACCTTGGAAATGATAGCGGCCTTGAAGATTTCAGGGGAAAAAATCGATTCATAGTTGCCCGCAGATAGCAAGAGAGAATATAGACACACACACACACACACAAAGTCATAAGTGGCCTAAGAAATTCCAAAAGAAAGAAATCTTTTAGACGAAACATTAGCAAAACAACGCTTCTCGTCTCGGCCAAAAGAAAGGAAACCGGTTATAGGTAACTTGTCTGTTGCCCATGTAGGTACTCACAAGTTCACGTTACATAATACGTCGAAAGACGACGTTAACACTTGGTTATAAGAGCAAGGCGAAGGGATGCCGCTCTTAAACAAGTACAGGTGTCAATTAATCAACAAAGGTGTAAATGTCAAGACTTTCTAAATAAAAAGCATGACTATTGTATTATGACGGAAAAAGTAAATGTCGGCATTAAACCATACAATTTAACTTATTCCTGACTTTCTGCTAACCCCCTGACTCGTTCCATAGAGTACGAGTGATTAATAAACAAATAAAGTTCCGATCATGATAGATAACTACTGAAAATTTAATTATTATGTTTCTACTTGCAGATTAGAGAACCACATGACATTGAATCATTCACTCTGTTGCCAAATTTTTCAACGGCTTTAGAGCAAAGTTCCTGCTGAATCTCACCCATGACATGTCTAATTTCTGTCTTGAGTTGAGAGATGGTTCGAAAATTGTCCATATAAACACAATATTAAAATTCACTGTAATCGGAATGGTTAATTGACGAGAACAGCGACGAATCGACTTCATTGGGCCCGTAGCAACGCTCTGTCTGACGAGGGCACATACAAGATTTTTCTTCATTGAATTAATTCAGTTTTGTAAATATATTAAATGTAAATGCTTTAAGTTTGTAAATATTTTAGATGTAAATAATTTATCATTAAAGTGGTTGAGAAATGGAGGTGACAAATTGTAAATTTGTTTATGTGATATATGTAATCTTTTTATCAGGTCTTATATTAGTTTATATTAGAATGCAATTCTGACAATATAATATTTAAAGATATTGAGACTTAGATGTAATTTGTATTTTTAACTTTAAAGGATACATGTTTACTGTAATATATATTTTTTTTTCCTAAGATGGCATTTTGATGTATACTATGCAAATAATTGCCATCTCTGACAAACTCTATATCAGAGTTGTAAAGTGTAAATATGAATAGTGAGACATTTCATCAACGTTACATGATTTATGATGAAATCTACATCCATCAGCTAGAGCAACTCTTTGTTGACATCGCCATTGCAGTCGATAAATCGGACTTTTCATTGCCCAATTCCAGCAGCAAGAGAGCAGTGTTTAAAAAAAAATCATCTCTGATTAGCGTGGGAAGGTTTAACATTGAGGCCTCCATATTTGCGAATCTCTTTTGCATCACTTCTGAACAAACTAAACAAGATCTTAGATCGCAATGATTGGTGAACCTCATATTGATTAAAAATTATGTTTCTAATATGTTTCATTTTTTTAGAATAAAACGTGTTATATTTTACCTTATAAATGTTACATTAATATTCATAGGATATTTCCCTTTTCTTAATAAGACTTAGTAGAAGAAACCTGTTAATGTCCTTACACAAGTTTTTATCAATCCCGCTTACCCAACACACAGAAAATTATTTTGTCTAAAGAGAGTTTTATTTTTATTGGGTTTTATAGGGTAACGTTAATTTGAATTATGAAATTGAAGAATTTCAAAATTATTTATGTCGTCATGATAATTACACTCATTTACATTACGTGGGGGAAATGAAGAGCACGACACGTTATCCTTCAAAGTGAGTTCCAACTTTACTGCTCACAGTAGTGAATTTTCACTCACCCAAGATGTACATCATGGTGAAGCAATTGTCGAAGGCAAGGCCCACGAGAAACCGGCACACACAGAAGGCCCAGAAGCTGGTAACGAAAGAGGTTCCCACACCAGCTGCAAAGCCTACGGTGTTGGTCCAGACGAGAGCCGGGATGCGGCCGTATCTGTCAGCCATCCAGCCAAACAACAGCCCTCCCACTATGGCGCCTCCGAAGAAAACGGACTGGGCCGCAACGGGCAATGCCGAGTTCTCACACACCCAGCCGAGCTGAATAAAGAAGAATCAAGAGCATTACCACTAACGCATCTTTCCCTAACGTCTTAATCCTATTCAAAATAAATGTAAATCTTGCCCACCAAAAAACCTCAATCATAGCTCTGAAAGGTTAGTTACGCTATGCCGCGGAACTGACAAACATCTGATTCGCCCATTTTCATGTTTTATGCATGAAGTCACCGAGGTTCGGAACATGATAAACACTTGTAGCGCCACTTGCAACATCTGATCAGAGTATTTGAAGTTCCAAGGCGATATAACAGCGCATCGCGTATTACATAAAAATTGTATTTATTTAAATGTTTAAAGTAATTATTGAATTATGATCATTTCATATTTGGATGTTCAACAGTGCTTTATCAGCATATAGTACCTCACACAGCTGTAACTGAGCAGTACTACAGAGACGTCCTGAAAACTCTGCAAGGCCACATTTCCGTTCAACAAGCTGAATGCCGCAACACGATCATGCAGGGCCGCACATCATAAATGTTGTTACTGATCACAAAAAGCAATGTAAAGTGCGTCCCTCAGGCTCCCTAGTCCAGATTTAGTCAGTGTGGCTTTTTCCTTTTCCCCAAATTGAGGAAACATCTTAATGGGAGGCATTTTCAATCATCAAAAAAAAAAAAAAAAAAAAAAAAAAAAAAAAAAAAAAGAAAGAAAAAGAAAAAGAAAGAAAGAAAGAAAAGAAAAGAAAGAAAGAAAAGTTTCCGGCATGTATATGAAGCCTTGCAGAACGCTGGGACGGTGCATTGCATCCAATGGGGGGCTACTCTTAGAAGGATTATCAAGAGACGACATTATAGTAATGATGTCAAATATGATAATTCAACAGTTCTCGTTCATATTCCTGTGGATTCTCTTCTAGAGATTTAGAGCGGTGAAGCCATGCGCATATTGTAATACTCACCTCTTGTACGATTATGGCATGAATGTGCATTGTGATCAGTGATGCTTTCCCTCACAGTGAGGGCTTTTTCCTATGAGCGAGTCCCCGCCCGTTTTCCGCGCCTTGGAGGAGGTAGCGAGCCTACTTGCTTACTTGTTGACCTTGTTGAATGTCGTAGCCGTAGCGCGGCTATTCCCGGGTGTGTGTTGGTTTCTTAATTCCACAGTGTACATAAAGTGTGCTATGCCTCGCGTGTTTACAACAGCACAGCATGTCTTTATGTATGATTCATATGTGTTAACTCAGTGGTGAAAGAATCACAGAACCAATTTTTAGCATACTGTTGATTCTATTTCTCATGTGAATACCTTACTAACCCATTTTTAATTGATAGGGAGCACGATTATGCATTTTTTTAACAGGACTCTGCCTATGCTCATACTGCGAATAATTCCACGAGAGCATTTCATGTGTTTCCATAAGACAAGGGTTATTATTAACTATTTGTTGCCTCCTCGGTCCCCGGAATCAACAGCCTACGAGTATTATCTCTGGGGTAAATTAAAAATGCTGTGTATTAGACGAACCCACACACCATACATGAAAATAAAGATAATATTCGTCAGGAAATTGTCCGGATTTCTCAAAATGAAGTAACTATAGCGAGTGATGAATAATTTCCTAAAGAGATGCCAAAAATGTGTGAAGAATGAAGGCAGGCAGTTTCAACACCTCATTTGATAATTTGGAAAATAATAGCCTTTTAAATTGGTTTGTGTATTCTATGGTTAGTTTGTTTTATTATTTTACTCTACCATTAATCACAGAGATCCGGCTGGCCAGCTAACCGGCTAACGAGCGGCGCGCTCGTCCATAGGCAAAACACTTCGGGGAAAAACCAAACTGATCTCAAGGTACTAGATGATACCATCCGTCTGTTCACTGGCCCCTATGGCCCGAACATTCAACCGGCAAATGGTTGCAGCTCCAGCAGGCAAAGTTTGATAAGGGCTCAAGACTGTGAAGAAAATACATGCAGACCTGTCAAACACAGGAGTGTTATAGCTGAGGCTTCCGAACAATTTCTAAGAAGCGAGAGAATGGTAAGAAAATGCACTCGAATCCAGGCCGCAGGCCTCTTCCTAGGAAACGATAACTTACCTCAGACGCAATAGTGGAATATGGGATGTCAGTGTAGTTAAACTCCCAGCCATTGGTGCAAGCTACGGTTGGCCAGCTGGAGTCGCCCTCTGTGATGCCAGCGAGGAATTTCTCTGTAAGGTTGACGGCGTATCTCCGGCACTTGCTGTAACCACCTTCGCCTTGCAATTCCCGAGGTATCGCTAGAGAAATCCTGCAACATGCACAACACATAAACTAAGAACAATGGCTCTGCATAATATTTATATGGTAGGGGCAAAAAAGAAATGATCAGAATGTCTTTCATTTTGACTCCTGAAAACGCAAAGAAAGAAAGAAGAAGAAGAAACTTCTATTATTAACTTTGTTCCTAAATATTGTATTTATATTTGCCTATTCCAGTTTATCCAGGTCATAATTGTCTGTTCTTTGTTTTTTCAAGCATTTATAACTACTATTATTTATATATATTTTGTTCATGCTCTATTTACTCAGTCCATATACCTGTTCCCACTTCTTTATCACTCAACAACTTATTATGTATTTTATCTCTATATTTGCTTTTCAGGTTGTTCTTGCCTGTTCTTGACTTTTCTCCAGCCTTTATTATTCAATACAGAATATATGAAATATTGTGTTCTTTTTCAGTGTTTATGTATTTCTAAGCTTCTAATTCTTGTTCTTTTCGCTCTATACCCATATGCTTATAAATGTGCGTTGCACGCTTTTCTTGCCTGTTCCTGGCTACTTTTGCTTCTTTATTATTCATTTATTTACATATTTGTATTAATGCTTGCTTCTCTTAGTTTGTACAGTTTGGTGCCTGTTGTTCCCTACTTTTGTCCCTTTATTATTAATTTCAATTGTATATTGTTTTCATGTTTCTCCATATTAGTTTATCAGCTTGTTCTTATATGTTGATTCCTTCTGACCTTTTATTGTTAATTTAGATTAGATAATGGGGGGGGGGGTTGGAGTTTTATCCCGCAAGTGAGCCTAAATAGCTTATTGTGCAATCCCATAGGAGGAGACGCTTTCACTGTTTCTCAAAATCTCTTCCTCGGACAAGTTGCATATTTTGGTTGCAATGTCAGCATCCGTTCCAGATCTTCCTTGGTCATAAAAAGAGTAAGTCTCTCTCTTACGTTCAAACAGAATATAAGGCAGTCTTCTCAACCTGTTTACACATTCTACAAATGGGTTAAACGTTATAGACTCCCACTTTACGTAGATGTTTCCTGAAGTGACCATGTTCAGTAATTAACACAACTACTTTACTTATTCCTCTTCTGTCCAATGAGGAGTGATGCTTGGGTCTAGGACAAATTTCCTAGTTTGCTTTATCCAGGATAAATTTGCCACCTAAGTTGGTGTTTACCCCCAATCCATGTTTTTACCGCGGTCTTAGCAGTACTTGTACTGCTTCCAACCAGGGTTTCAGGGCCAATAAAGTGTGTATCAATACCCCCTTTTTTTTTTTTTGCCAGCTGATCTGCTTTTTTCATTTCCATAAACGCCCCAAGGCCCCGATACCCACCGCAGTTCAAGCACGTTGCGAGATGTCAGGGTAGTTAAGGCATTTAGGCATTCCCATACCAGTTTAGATTTAACCTGGTCGGAAAGAAGTGCTTGGCACTTTGGCTATCTGTGAGGGTGAGAACTTGTTTAACATGGCAACCTTTCTCAAATCCTCTAAAAGCACATTCAGCATAGCAAATACTTCTGTCTGAAAACTGTATAATACTTCCCCAGGTTTATACTATTGTCCTTGGAAATAGGTCATCTATGCCTGTGCCCAAATGAATATGGGATCCATCAGTGAACCACACAAGTTGAATGCATCCTTTTTACGCATAATTCCTTCCATTCAGTCTTCTCGACATCCGAGAGTTTTTTTTTTAAATGGAGGAGAACAATGTTGAGTACTCATTAGGTTGGATCTCATGCTCAGTACTGAAATATCCAGGAGGTTTAGAATGGAGGCATGTCCAGTTGTTGCACATGCTTGTCCAATTCCCTGTCTGTACAAAGCGGCATGAGTAAAAAACCTAGCCTCCACTTGTACGTAAATGTCCATAGGAGGGAAACCCAACGGTCTCCAATGCAATGCTTGGAGTATTTCTGAAGAGCCTTCTAACACATAGACATGTTAATCTCTGTAGCTTGATAAACTTTCCTGCTATAATACTTTGTAATGTTTTGCGCCGTAAGATATCTGGCGCTATACAGCCAATGAGTGATGTTTGTCTTTAGGCCCTAGGTTGTTCCAATAGTGCGTTTGGTGGTTACAAGAGACCTCCTGGCTCTATGGAGAATGTTATCAACATGGTAGTTCTAGATATTTAACTAACCTACACTATTCCAGAATTGAGTTGCCTAGTTTTAAATTTTCTAGGTCTTTAAGATCTCTCCTGCTAGTAAAAGGAACAACGTTTGTTTTGCCAGGATTATCAAATAAACCTTCCTGCATGTACCAGCTGTTAATTTTTCTCAGCTCACTCATCATGTCTTGAGACTGTATTGGAAAATTTCCCCCAAATAAACAGTGCTATGTCATACGCATAGCTTTTTATGTTGTTATTAATTTTAGTATACAAGTTTAGGTTTGCACAACTCTTTATCCAGTTGTAATTACCTGTAATCGTTTCTTTTGCAACATCATTATTAACTTTATTTACCCAAGCTGTTCTTTTGTCCCCTTATTACTAAATTGTATACATCTAGTCTAGCTATGGATACTGTTACAAGTCGGTCCTGGTGGTGTAGTGGTTACCATACTTGCCTCCTATACCCAAGATCGCGGGTTCGAACCCGGCCAGGACCGATGGAATTTTTCGGGGCGTAAAAATCCTAAGTATGGCTTCCTTCGGAAGGGAAGTAAAGCCGTGGGTCCCGTGTCGTACATTTACGGCACGAAAAAGAACCTCAAGCCTGAAAGAGAGGCCTCTGAGCAAAATTTGTCGGCCGTTTCACGCCCTGAGTTGAATGGGACGCTGATGACCTGAGCTGTTAAAGAGCGTCCATAAATAAATCAATAAAAAAAAAAAAAAAAATACTGTTACAACCTCTTGGAAGGAACTGTTTTAGCGATCAGATAAGTTTATTGCCAGACGCTGTAACTCTCATTATTGAGTTCAGGTGCAGCAGAAAGGGCATATACTACTAGAGGGAAACTGTGCTGCTGCGATAACACCTTCATAGGGTATGAAAATGAGTAGAAGTGTAACACATGTTCTTAGATGAGGCGTGGATTGAGAGCTTTTCCTCGCATGTTTAATTGCAAAATTGAAACAGCAGAAGATGTTGAAATGTAAATGACTGCAACATGTTGCGCTAACAACAGTCAATGGAAAATTCCTTTTACTGACAAGAATTTATTTAACACTGAAAAAGGAACGACTATTGAAATGAAACAATGAAATTCTGCACTTCACAAGAAGCTTGTCGGGAGGCCCTACTTCGGTAATGCTTTGGTGGGGAGAGAGATTTGAGCGTGTCAGCAAGCTCCATTTTGTCCAAAGGAATTGAAGACAGTCGCCAAAGCGTGCGAAACTACTTTGCAGGAACCTGTGATGAAGACTAACACGATTTTGTTCAATAATAGACATTGGAGCTTCCAGCAAGTTGTAGCTCCAGTACAGAAGGCAAGACCCAATCAGTTGAGAGAAAGTTGGCGATTATATTAGTGCTTAAGATCGGACTTCTAGCAGCCCAAGTGAAATCCCTGGACTACAAACTGTGGTCAGTGCTTCAGTGTATGGTATGCAAGAAAATGTATCTAGGAGGGCAGTTCAATAAAGAATGATAATATTTTTTTTTTTTTTTTTTTTTTTTTTTTACAGGACCACTTTCTCGCCTTTACTATATTTTGTCAGCTTAATGCGCAATGTACACATGGTACTAGTTTCACTGTTGTCACTACCAGTTCTAATCTGATAGATGTACAAGTTGAGATATGTTCAGTTACGCCTATGCTAAAAAAGAACTGACAACCGACGAAAAATATGCTACTCTACTGTCATCTCAACAACTCTTCAGCTAAGTTCAAGATGGAGAGTTTGTTCTTCTCTCTGGTACAGCCCGAAGCTGGTTTAAAATGTTTAAAGAGGGCAGCTAATCAATTATTCGAAGGAAGGTGAACCCGACGCTCCAGTTTGAGCTCTAACCAAAGAAAACATTAACACCGCTGCTGTCGTTGTGAAAGAAAATAGTCCATTAACGTTTAGAGCACTTTCAGAAGTTCTTAAAAATTCACTGGGTGCTATCCATACGTTGGTAACTGAACAGTTGCACATGAGACGTGTTGGTGCACGGTGGGTTCCAAGACTGCTACAATTCCTGAACAAAAGGACGTTCGTCCTCTTGCCTTTGGCGGGTGATTTGGTCATCAGGGACCCCAAATGGAGGATTGGCGCTTTGTTTCTGGATTAAACTAACATATCCATGTTTCGTCACCATGTTTGTAGAGAATACGGCAAGACTTTCCACAGATAAATCTTCGCAACCATTTCCATTCCACTCTATGGAGCTTCTCTGCTTCAGACAAATTATGGGGTACCAATCTTGAATTATTATTATAATTTTGTTTGTTTGTTTTTGATACACGAAGGAACTCATGAAGGATGATTGAAAAACTTGGAGAACTAATCGCTAATGCCAGCTCAGTGCCCTTTTATGTTAGTCTTGGATCATTCTGGAGCATTGTTTCCACAGAGGTGATTTTCTTCTCAATGCTGTTGGTTTGCTCTTCATCTTTAAGATATTGCCGCCCCCTCTTTAATTCTCTAAATCAGCGAAACACAGTAGCACGTGACGGAGAAAAGTCCCCGAAAGCTCCGCTCAAACGCTCAAGTGACTGCGTTTCATTTAAGTCACATTTGAAATCGTACAAGAACATCGCACGAAAATGTCCTCTCTAAATTCCCATTGCACTTACAAGAACGTGCACACTTTCCAGAATTAAAACATAAAATGCAGGAAAATAAATAACACAACAAAGCTCTGTCTGCTACCATGGGAACACCAACTTAACAATTTCAACCCAGCAACAATGCTTTTCCTAGGAGATGCCAATGTACTGTGTCTCAATACTTACCTAGTGAACCTCATAGTTTCAAGTGGCAGAAGAAACTGAATCATTCATCTCCCTTTTTTTAAAATCAAATTACAGAGTTCTTTTGTTAGCTATGCAGTAACATTTTTCATAACATTTAATACAAGCTATATAGTGCTATATAAACAATTCCATCCACAAAGAACATATCATTTCTCGCTGATGTTTATACGCGCGGTGGTGTGGCACTTTAAAGTAAAACTAGATATTTCAAGTGCTAATAATGACCCATGCAAACTGTTTTAAGCTTGAGCACAACCAAAAGGACAAAATCATTGATATAGGAGAGGTCATTATTGAAAAAAGTCAGTAGACGAGATACAAAGAAGGAAAGAATGCAAAAGAAAGAACTGCAATAAATATATACAATATCGCGGGGGAAAAAAATAGAAAACAGAAGCAAACCAGAGGATCCAGAATGTGGTGAGGCTATTTTCAACTCTTCATATTTACTTTAGACAAGGATAAAGCTATCCTGCCCTCTTCTTCTTGTAGGCTTTGCATTTGCCGTTTCGCAGAAAAGCTTGAAGCATGTTCTATTTCTAAGGCTTCGATCTCTTCGATCTCAATGCGCGGCCCCCTCTATTTCGACAGCTACACTGATCATACCCTCGTTCCTTAAAAACAAATGAAGTTAAAGGAAGCGCTTTTAGTATATGTTTGGGCGTGACGCTTTAGAAAATGAAGGAAGTCGATATTTTGGAATTAGATGAATAAATCGAGATTTCATCATGAATATGTTTGCGAAGTAGGATATTATGGAGTTTAAGAACGAGAAACTTCATAAAATTATCCAGATTAACATAAGATGCATTTTGAAGGGCTGTTAACATCATCGTCATCGATATAAAATAGTTTACCTTGACCGTAGGATAATCCATTTGATTATGTTTATGTAGTTACTATATACATATGTAGCCTGCCTTTGGGACTTAACAGTGTACTGTTGATAAAAACACATTACAATGAAGAAATAAGGCGAGCTTGCGTTATGCAGGGCTGTTTCGGTGCTGCATAATACGTTGACAGTTTCAAAACAAAAATCCGGCTTTCGTAAGGAATTATTGCTTAGAGTTATGGATAACTAAATAGAAAAATCAATGTTACAATATATAAGAATTAAAGATAACTCACTCCCCAAACTTTATAATTATAATACAGAAGTAATTTTAAAATGTTATGAAAAGCAAATAAATTGCTACTAAAAGTTATATACAATTAAAAATATGAGAAAGCCTCTACATCATTCCTGCCCAATACGACGCCCCTAATGTATTTTTGCTGTTAAGGCGCGGCGGGCTCGTGAGCGGGAGGTGTGGGATTCGAATCCCGCCAATACCGTTCTCACCGATTGAGATGTTTTCGAGGTTTTCCTCAGTCCTCATAAATGGCAAATGCTGGGGAGGTACCTAAACTTAGGCCTGGAACGTTTCCTTTCTTAAAAAAATAAAACTTCATTCCCATTTATGATTTCATCTCATGTATCATCAGTGCGCACCGCCTGTGATGCCTCAGTAGCAAAAATGGGCGTTAAACACAATTCAAAAAAATAAATAAATAAAAATGAGAATAATATTAATAATATATTTTTCTGGCGCTCTTCGTAAACAAACATTTAAATAGCCCATTTTAATGTTAACTCAAATTTCAAGACAAAACTGGTCAGCTCGTAAGAAAATGTCGGGTTATGCCTGTGCCAATTGTTAATATACAACCATAAAATGGCGCTAACAAATATTTGAATATAGAGGCCTTTCAAGACACCACTGGAAACAAGATTATAAAGCTGCTGCCATGGCTCGATTTTTTTTATTTGTTTTATTTACGGACGCTCTTTACCATCTCAAGTCATCAGCGTCCCATTCAATTCAGAACGTGAAACGGCCGACAAATTTTGCTCAGAGGCCTCTTCTTTCAGGCTTGAGGTTCTTTATCGTGCTGTAAATGTACGACACGGGACCCACGGCTTTACTTGCCTTCCGAAGGAAGCCATACTTAGGATTTTCACGCCCGACAAAATCCATCGATCCTGGCCGGGTTCGAACCCGCGATCTTGGGTTTAGAAGAGAATACAAGCAGAGGTTTGGAAGAAAAAAAATCTGCTAAAAAGTACTCGTAACTGTCAGAAGAACTTGATGCATTAAAAGTTACCTTGCAACGCCACATTAAGACACTTAAACAAATCATACAGAAGCTGTAGATCTGTACCTTAAGAGTTAACAACTAAATATGCTCAAAGCAGAGTTGATATCTGTCGTCAGTTTATCGCAACCCCACGGATGTAGATTTATCAGGAGATTTGCCACGTGTGAGAAAAACGAGCACCTCACCGCGAACTGGCACCTCGAAACAGTGACTTGATCCCTCTCAACCTGCCAAACACAATAAGTTCGGCCCCAAAGTGATTCACTAAGAGTTTCTCCAAAAGGACGTGCATGTTTATTCTCAGCAACTGGAACCAGTTCATCAAGTTTTGAGACAGAGATACTCCAGCATTAGTTAATAAAAATAGAATTCTCTTGCAGAAGGACAATGAGAAACCGCTCGAACAACCATGGAAAATATCCAATAACTGGACGAGACGGAACTGCTACTTCATCCAGCATATAGTCCTGATCTTGCACCTTCGGATTATCATCTGTTTAGATCCATGACCCATTTCGTGCGTGGAAGAAATTTCGGAAACACTGAAGCCGTGGAAATGGATAACATCAAATTCTTTGCATCAAAATCCTGAAACACATTTCTACTCAACATCATTCAGTCTGTCAATTTCCTGAATCTGGAACTCCCTTCCTTCTGAAGACAGTGATTGCCGGATAAATTAAATTGTTATCTCACTCTAGGAATTACATTACGCTTCTTCTTCTTCCTCCTCTTCTGCTTTATCTTCTCCTCCTCCTTCCCCCTTGCACTCGAGAAATATTAGTGAAAAAATAGTAGGATTATCACACTTTCTTATGTGATATTTAAAGCAGTATATATTTTTCTCTGTAGTTTATATAATTATGTATATTATACTCTGCATCTTTGCTGCTTTTTATCGTTTGACTCTTGCCATTGTAAATAAATGAATTAATGAATTTAGCTATTTTCATTTTTATTATTGTAATAATTATCAGCAGCAATAGTAGTTTTTTGTGACATGACACTGAGACCTGAAGATTTACTTTGTTAGATGATTGACGATAGATGATATCTTGGCGAACAAGTTCAGGGGACTTTGGGCAAATTTTCCCAGGCATCCAACCTAAAGAGCTGAGGAGAACCTCCAAAAAAACCTCAATCAGAAAACTAACTCAACCGGGAATCGAACCAGGACCAACCGCGTGTGAAGCGTAAACGCTACCACTATACTGAGGCGGTGGTCCAGTAGTAATATATATTTGGTTTATTTAAGAATGCTCTTTAACATCGGCCCTGACCGGGATTGAACCCGTGATCTTGGATGTACGAGGCAAGGTCCCCCAGAGTCGACTAATAATAATAATAATAATAATAATAATAATAATAATAATTTTTATTATTCCAATTGAGTTAGTTATGCATATATTGCACATCACAGGTGGCACAGTTCGCTCATGTTCTTGTAAAATATTTCATTTCTGAATTTAATATTTAACTAACAGAAGAAACCAACATCATTAACAAAAACAATCACGAACTCACACACAATGAAACAGACATACATGCAGTAATTATGACATTCATATAAATTGTTTGTATTATTTATGTACTATGTTTACAGAATTTTCTTGTCCCTAAAATTATGTATTTCATTTAAGAAAATGTCTAGATTTAGCCAGTTTTGTCTATTTACAGTTAAATCCTAATATGCCAGCCTCCCCCTACTAGAAGTAAAAATTAAATCCGTGAGAAATAATTTTATCTTAGAATCTTCTGTTTGTGCACACTTAGGCAATACACGCTCCCAGTCTTCTGGTTCCGCGCTTTAAGGGCAAATCCGTTTGCCATCTTCATCAGTGCTTCCAGCCTCCCTGACTGGAATAGTGGTATTAGTATTAGATCTATGGTGGTGAATTGTCACGTGGCAAACGCACCTCTTCATAGACATTAGCGGTGACAACAAAGAAAAACAAAAAACAGAACTGACAGGATAGATGGAAAAACAAAAAGGAGGTTAGCCGTTTAATTTCTCCCCAATAACTTCGAGAAAAACACGCAAACCCTCGGGTGAACCTTTACCCAGATTTAGTCAGACTGCGGTCACGTGACCCAAATTTGAATAACGTTAATGGAGCTCGGAGGCTGTTGAGAACAATGTGGTTATGAAACGATCGTTACAAAATATATGGATAAAATCGTGAGGCCTCGAGCCCGTCACTTTTTCGTGAGATAGTGTCTTGCTTGTTCCGATTTTACGCTCCGGACATCAGGTGTCGAACACCAGGACCACGACTTTTTTTTATGACGATGGTGTAACGTATTCACGTTTCCCAGCAATGTATGAAGTCACATAAGTAAGAACATCTGCACTTCAGATGCCAGTATATTAAAACAGATGCATGTCTCTAAAAGGAAAATATCTTTTAGCGCAGTTTTCAGTGTGAGAATGTGTATAGTTTGCACGGCTATTAGCTAAATATTGAATATAAATGACGAAAACCCAAATATTAAACTAATTATGGACATGGCACAAAGTCTTAATGTTGTTGTTTTGTGGGAAATGTTTCAGTACGCATGCGCAGTAATTTTAACAATGTAGTGCTTACCCGCGAAAATATCATACATAGCTCTAAATGCGTGATTATAGATTAAGAGTAGTTACTTAGAAAACGGAATATAATGTAATTCACTATTAACTGCAAAAAGAGGTATTATGTTCTGTATTGGTTATAAGCACGTTGATTTAGTAACGTCATTACTAGCAGCAGTGAAAATATAACATTTACTGCAATGGCCTTGCATGGATGTGATGGAATCAAGGCATTGGAAAATCGCAGGACAAAATGTGTTGCACTATAGAGTGACTATGTTGAAAAATAAAAGCCACTTTAAAAATATAAAACCAAATTTTCACTGTTGGGCTAACCATCATTCCACCTTTCATATGTGGAATTTCAATATTGTTATTTTTTCTTTTGTTGTTTCTTTAGTTAGTTCAGTTAGTATATGTGTGTTGGGGGGGGGGGTTTAAGGACGACTTGGGAATTCCGCAGGATCGATTTCTAAGTGCGCATGTCACAAAATTGACTGTACTACCTGTATTCTCCTTCGTATGACTCTGCATTGATAAAGGGATAGCATAATTGAATAGAAACCGAGAACATTCATTACCATTTATTAATAAATTAAACAACGATTATGTTGGCACTGCCTGCTGCTGTGAATTTAAAACCCTCGATAAGTTTCTGGTTGCACAGGTTACGGCAATAATATAAATTTTGACCACCGCGCTATCTAGTGGTAGCGTGTGCAACTACTAATCTATGTCATGGGGTTCGACTCCCGGCAGGTCAAGAAGCTGTCTAAGTAAGGTTTTCCTGGAATTTTTCTTTACCCTGAGAAGATGAATGCCAGATAGCTTTAAGACGTGAAGGACTCCGGGCTTACTTGCACCATCATTAACTTATTTCATTCAGCCCACAATCTACGGAAATCGGGAGAAGAGCAATGTAGCCAAAGCGACAATAAATAAAAACATTACATACTTAATTTCTGACAGTATCATCATCTATATTTTTAGCACGAACTGTCTAAAAAATTGGGTCAACCGTCTTTAATTTCCAATTCTTTAGTAGGCAGCTAAATGTTTCAAGCAAAAGCAATCAACTCATCAAGTAAACATAAAGTGAAACTGAATGCGGTAAAAGAGAACATAATAATGAATGTTTGCTTAATATTATCATTGTTGTTTTGATAGCACTCGCAAGCTATGTCAGAACATGTTTCTCAATGTTACCTATTAGTATTACACATAAGCTCGTTACGCGCCAGTGGTTTCAGATCGCTCTAGTGCGATACCTATGTTTTTAGAGCGGAACTATTTTATGTGCAATTAACGTTTCATATGTAGTAGCCGAGGAGGTCACCTGCATTCCTTTACATTATTTCACCACCACACACCTTCTTCCACTTTTATCTCTTTTTTCTTTGTTCGTCTTCAATCGCAGTCAAATCGCTAAGTGGCGAGAGCCTTTTATACCGAGCTGCAATGATTGATATTTGTATTCGGGAAGACCGCGGTTCAACTCTCTTTCTCGCTGTGGTTTATCCTGGTCACTTAGATATTTACATTCCACTCTCCTACTTTAACGCATAGCATCAATTACAGGATGATAAGCGTCAAGCGAGGCGTGGCGGTGACTTGCACTGAGGAGAAAGTTTTTGTCCTAGCGTGTGGCGGTTTCAGACCGGCCGGTTTGTTGGCAGTGCCTAGCCACACTGTAGCTTTATTAGCCCTTCCTTTCCCTGGGTTCAATTCAATGTTTTGTGTCGGGATGTGTGTCTTAGCTTTCTTTTTTTATTACGTCTCTGTCAAAATTTCAGCTTCGGCAAGAGGTGAGTCGCGGGACGTGTACTGAGTGAGCAAGTTTGTCCAGCACTGTGAGAGCGGGAGGAATTCTATGTGCTCATGGGGAATGTATACACTGTGACTCCTGCACCGCCATAGTCGGTGTCTTTAAATTTTACTTCTAAGCAGCATTGACTGCCTTACCCGCTCAAAAATGCCTGACATATGACGTATGCATCACATGCCATGCAGAAGATCGTTCACTCGATTAACAGGCTCTGAAAGATGAAATATAGAATATTCGGATCAGATGATCTGGCAGACCGCGCAATGGACCGTGTTTGTTTATCCATCGATCTCCAGAAGTCGCAGTAAGGTGCTGCCGTGTCACGTGACTGCGATGCGGGGGTACACCATCATGCTGAAACCACATATGTTTCGTACACTGAGAGTACGTCCTCCATTAGTTCTGTAATGGGTTCAACAAGAAGTCGCGGTAAACAAGCCTGTTAAAGTACTGGCAGGATGACAGGACCAATCACATGATCAGAAACAATTGCACAACACACAACACACAACCTAAAGGGCGAACCGAACCTGAGGACTACCAATATGAGTAACATGTGTGTTCTCACCATACTCGTTGTGCACATTAATTGCCATCTTGTGCGAAGGTGGGTAAAATGGGTTTCCTCCTCAACCTGTTGGGAGTAGGTTATCCTCCGAGGATAGTCCGCTGGTGTCAAATGCGGTATACTATTGCCGGTGCTTTGACTAGGCCAGTTGTCATGACATCGCTGACGGGTTTTGTCCCACCTGCTCCAAGATGTCTTGGTATGACACAATACTTCGTTCTCCCCATGAGATATATCTGTGTGTAATTCCCCTGTGTCATGTCGTTGAAACTGTCGGGCGAATATGGAATGATGCGACTGCGTGTGCAAAGGTAACCTCACTACCTCTGTTCCATTCCCACAGCAGACAAAAACCATGTTGGCCATTTCGCTCACAGAATACTTTGTCGTGTTCTCTTAGCAGAAAATGCAGGCAGTAACTTGTCGTAGTAAATACACAGCTGTCTACCGCGAAGGCAGGTATATCTGGTTGCTACTATTCTGTGCATGGTACACACAACTCCTGCGCCACCTACTCTGGAGTCTTTAATTCCTTGTATCTCCAGCACCGATGCAGCCGGACGCTCACTTCCCCCCCCCCTTTTCATTTGTGATGGAGTGTATCGCATTCATTCTGAATCACCCTGTATAACACAACACTTGAAGCGGTTTTATGTTGTTTAAATTGTTCCTTGCCTCGGTCTGTTGCCTACGCTTCTTGACAACAGAATTTCATGGATGTCTTTCATGTATTTTGTTGAGCCCCACTGAACAAGATTGAGAGAGCATGCTTTTCGTTAAAAGATTACAAGGCCTTTTCATTACACACTTTATTGATCGTAACCTATTTACATTAGCAGGTATTTCTGAAAATAACTCCGATTTCAATGCAGTGACGTTGACCTATACTCGATCCCCGTAAAACCATCTTGCAAAAGTGACAGTAATTAGAACCTGACTTTTATCTTAGTACTGTCTGCACCTTGCGTTCAGGCCACCAGTCCTCTAATTAGGATTTTCCGCAACTCACTCGGCGCAAGACACTATTATTCGCTATAAAGTACTGATTTATCTAATCGAAAGCACCATCTTTGCAATATCTACCAAGTGGTTCACGCGCCCGTAGGCAGAAGTGACATGGAATATACTGGTACATTAGATAGATTACATCGAAAAGGGGAATGGCCCTCGTTTCACCCCTCCCCCACATGGTTTTCTGACGCCAACGGGATTCACAAATATATGTGCACGTTGTATGCGACACTTTAAACGTTCAATATATACAGTAAAGATTTATTCGCTCAAAACTAAATTATGCCACATGACACGAAAAATCAGCATCCTAAAGCGACTAAATTTTAAATTATAACAGCATGGTCATTAAAAATACACAAATCGTGTTCATCTTTTATTACTTTTACTATTTCATCATCTTGAAACTCTTTCTTGCTAGCATTGAGCTAAACAGCTAAACAGCAATGAGTGGATTTATCTTGAAAGTTCAGACCCTCGAGTGATATTTATTAGGGCTATTTCAGGAATAAAATAAGAATTTAAACATAACTTGGCTTACAAATTTGTAATAATTGTATATTTGTACTTAACTTTTTCAAGCAATCTTGCTACAGAAGAATGTCGATTGTCAGTAATACCAACAGTGAAAAGCAAAATAGTTGTTAAGGACTACTTCATGAATAGAATAAGAATAAAAGTGATACATATATTTGAAATTCGCGTACAGAATATTAACACTTGTTATACTTAAAAATTTCTATTCTATTCAGAAACCGTGAGACTGAAATGAACAAAAGTCCACTATTACAATCGCTACAGTTCAATTTTCTAATATCAACTGGGAAAAACAAAACAAAAAATATAACACAGTGTCTCTATTTTTCTGTAAATTCTATGGTTTGGAATTCCTAATGATAAGATCAATTTGAACATTTGACGCATCATCAAAACGTTTTGAAGAACCCTCCATTTTACGTTATGATTGTCCATTGCCCAAGCGTTTGTTGCTATCAATAGCTCCACATCTAGCAACAGTGTTCAGTGATGTGTGTTCAAGAATTATATAGTGGGGGTATAGAGTTGGCCACACTGACCACAAGACAAATGCACGTCGCGTGATAAATCGGATTTGATATTTTTTTTCGATAATTTCATCCCGTAATCCGACTGTGATTGGTTTAAATTCAAAATTTTGTTTCGTTTCATTTATCGATTTTTAGATGTCATTATTGGTCTAGCTTCTTGCCATTGAAGAACTCGAAGTAGTTCGAAATTTAGCAATTTCAAGTGTGACTTTTTCTCAGTGTTTTATCCTTATCTACTTTTATTATTACTGTTAATTTATATGTATAACAGTGAAATAATAGCTTATGATACACATTTGAAGAATATTTTTTCAAAATTGCAATATTTAGAATTTTGCTTAACGTCAACAATATCGTCATTGAAAAACTTCTCCAATGTTCTCCAAAATCAAGGACTTGGTCAACTACAGCTCATTCATCATGCGGCACAATATTACGGCAATTTGCAACACCATTACTGCTTCGTCATCTGTCATAATGGAAAGGAACTTGCAGGAAACGAGCTCGAAAATTAAATTGTAACATTCTCATTAAAGTGTGGCTTCTCATTAATGCAAAAAGACTAAAGCAAGGCATGCAATTAGAGGGAAGGAAGGAAAAAAAAAATATAGGAGAAGCAATAAACAAAGAATGAGATAACAAAGAAAAAGTTCATCACCCAGGAGCAGCGTAAACTAAGCGGATTCCTCAAATTTGATATAAAATCCAAATTTAGTCTTATTAATTAATAAAATGAAATATATAGCATTGACGTGTGGTATTAGTGGAACAAAATTAGAATTCTTGCAATCTATAAGTATCACAAAAGAGAAATCACATTATTATTATTATTATTATTATTGTTATTATTGAGATTAAATCACAGAAATTGTTTTTTTTTCAGTGGCGTAGTAAAAGCATGTAACGTAGACGTTTTCTGAAGGTTATTACAGAGCGCTCTTACATATAATATAATTCTCACACACATATTAAATTAATATTTCACATAACTATCTTCATAACAATGCTATTGTTAAAAATAAAACATATGCATCGTTATAAATATGTTTATATGCTGAGTTAATTTGTACTTTTATTTTGAAAATTAAATGCAAGAGAACTTTTTAAATTTCGATTTTAGATATACCTCTACTCCTAAAGGTCCGATTTCCTTAATTTTCCGAAACTATTTTTCTTATTTTATTTAAATGCTACATACTAAGTTTTGTTGTGAAAAAAAAAAACACATATTGCTGCCTCTAGAGAGATTTTTATATTTTAGATTTCGGGTAAACCCTCACTCCTAATGACCCGATTTCTCTGATTTTTACAAAATATCTTTTTTATTTTATTTAAATGGTATAAACAGAGTTACGTTGCAAAAGAAAATAATGGTGCCGCTAGAGCTATTTCTAAATTTTGGATTTCAGGTATACCCCCACACTCTTAATAGTCTAATTTAGCTAATTTTTGGAAATTATATTAAATTTATTTTTTTATATCATATACAGAATTTTGTTGAGAAAAAACAAAAATTACGGCCGCTAGAGCCTTAACAGACTCATACAAATGCATATATATACAGTTCGAAATATGGCAATTTCAAGTGTGACTCTTTCTCTGTGTTTTATCTTTATCTACTTTTATTATTAGTGTTAATTTATATATACATATACAACATTTTTAATTGTCCTTTTTAGTACCAAATAGGATCAACGGAGATTTGAAAAAAAATAAAATCAAAATCTTTTCGTGGATACAACTGCGTTAGTTCAGGAATTCGCTAATCTACATATATTTTGAACAGCTCGTGTTCTTCAAAGACAGAAATATAACGTAAATTGTGACTAAGTGTAAATTTGTCTATTTCTGCTTGTCTGTTCTTGTTATATTAATTACATACATAGTTCAATTATTTTTCATTTTTATTGTATATATGAGAAGATAAACAGGAAAAAACAAACAAATGCAAAGCACAGTAATTGTAGGACAAAGAACAGAATGGCAGTAACTACGCGAGAAGCTAACCGGCTAATGGTGAGGCAAGTGAATGAGTGGGGAAAGTTTTGTTTTCAGTGGCCCTGAAGCTCGGTCCATGGACATTCTGGAGAACTGTAAAGGTTATGTTGTGACTCCGTTGTCATGGCAACACGTTATGTTGCAACAGAAAACCTAAATATAGTTAATGGGAATTATGTTACATTTAAATCATGTTTTACAATTAGATTGACATATCACGACAAATGAAGCACGTTAATTCTTTGGAACAATGAGCAGAAGTGGACTGGAAAAGACAAAGTAAATTATTGTAACATCTTTTATATGCGATAAATAGAAGAAACACTCGATATAGGAGAAAAATTACGAAATACATAAGAGAGGAAGGCAAAGACATGGTCCACAAAGATGGAAAGAAAAATAGTATACCAAATAATCGATCAGTAAACAGGGAGGTAAAAAAAATTGTAGAAAGAACTGGGAAACGGGTAATTTCCATTTGTACTGTTTAGATCAGAAACAAAGATCGGCTTAGGATGTGATATTGACGGCGAGTGAGAGAGAGAGAGGGGGGGGGGAGACAATAAAACGAGAAAAGAAAAAATTACAGGAACAGGATTTCATTTTGTTAATTTGTCTATTATTTAAACTTCTGTGCCTTTTTAAGCCAGATTTATTGGGTTTTAGCGCTTTTTGTCTGCCTATTTTATATTTTTAGTGCCTATTAATGCGCGCCCTTGTTATCTAACCCGCCATTTCCCATAGAAACATTTATGCAATAATACGTGTATAGGTCAGAATCGTAGTAGCTATGGTTGTTTGTTGCAGCGCAGACATGTGTATACAGGAAAAATGGCAAATATCGAACATAGTGCGGTTATTCAATACTTGATAATGGAGGGTATGGATACAACAGAAATTCATACAGATATGACAACATCTCGGGAACTCTGTAGCATCATTTTCAACCCTTTTTCAAATGAAACGCGGAGAGTTTAACCCGGCCGTGAAAGCTTGGATTTGGAAAGGCAGTGGGCGAACAAAATCCGTCACGACATCAGAAATTATTGATAAATGCACGACATGGTTCTAGAGGATCACCGATTGTCCGAAATTGCTGAAGCTCTGGGCATTTCAGAAAAATGCGTTTTTCACAATTTGAGGAAAGATTTGTGTTTGAGAAAATTATCGGCAAGATGGATGCTGTGACTGCTGACTCAGGATCAAAAGTGAAATCAGAGTGCAAATCTCTCAGCAAAGTTTGGCTCGTTTTGAGAGAGAGCCCACCGATTTATGCGTTGAGTTGTGACCAAGATGAAGCATGGGGTGCACTATTGCACACCCGAAACGAAACAGCAGTCTAAACAATGCATACATCACGATTCTCCACCGTCAAAGAAGTCCAAGTGTGTGAAATCAGCCGGTCGGTTTTTTGGGATGCCAAGGGTGAACTGCTATTTGATTACCTATCACCGAAGCGTGTTACGCTAACCTTTTGGACTATTAAATACAAAAATGCACGAGAAAAGGCCGGGCTTAGAAGAATGTCATCTTGCATCAAGACAATGCTCCCCCTTACACATGTCGTTGCAATGGCGAAATTTGGGCTACGATTTGTTGCCACATCCGCCTTATTCCCTTGATTGGCTGCATCAGATTTCTTATATATTCTATTAGCGGAAAGACATTTTCGTCCGATGAGCTTAAACCATCGGCTGAGACGTATTTTGCAGGTTTGAAGGAATGTGACTTTGGTATAGGGATAAAAACTTTGGAGCATCGCTGAACAAAGTGCATTAGTGTCAAGGGAGACTAAGTTAAAAAATAAGAATAATTTTAAAATAAATGTGCAATCATTTTGTACATTTCTTTTCAAACGATCCTCGTATAATTCTTATGCCGCAAAGGAATCAATGGAAATAAAACTATAGGGTTAAAAATGTGTACAATGCATATTGTATTTATGCATGCAAAATTTGTATATGTAATATAAAGTAACGAAACAAAGTGTACGCATTATTAACAACCAATCCATAAATAATAATAGTAAAATATTTATGAATGTTGTGGGCTTTCTGTGCTGCAAACAAACTTCACCATGAAAAGGAAACCAAGCCACATTGGAGAAAATTATTAAATGCGGATCAGCTATGTTCTGAAAATCCAATTACAGGAATTCACACTACTTACCTACGTCATAAAGCGGTGTAATTCTTTCACTACAACCACTCTGTAAGGCTTCAAATTTAGCAATTTAGTAGCTCTATGGGCTGAGCTTTTTAAGTGCTCTTTTCCTGTAATACACGACGTAGAGATTTCTTCGGAGAGTGCTCTAACATTTCTCCAATAATATTACGCTTTTCTTCTGGTAGAACGCGTCGTTTTTGGTTAGAGGTTTTATTATTTATCGAGCCTGTTTACCTAAATTTAAAAACAGGCGTTCTTACAGCAGTGCTATATGGAACCACAACACCAGGAAGTGTATCTATTTTACAAAATTATTCAATTATTCTTAAATTACTAGATTAGAATAAAATCCATTTTATGCAAATTTTAATACTAAAATGTGGTGAAATGTACGTTATTAAGACAATTATAGTTTTAATAGTGCTCCAAGATAAAGAAGTTATAGGAAAAACAGTTTTATGCCTAGAAGTAGAATACGGTACGGATGTGTGATAATTCTTTCTTTGTGTAAACAAAGAAAGAATTATCACACATCCAGAGCACTCTCAAGTAAAGGCAGCATAATTGACTTCTTGTTCGGCCCCGCAAGATTATGCATGTACGGAGCTAACAAGACCAGATATTCCAAATATAATGTAATTATAATTATTTTTTGATTTTCTTGATAGAATGTCAAAATAATATGGACACATTATTTGTCAGAGATGGGCATTTTTGAGCCGGTTTATTTATGGATGCTCTTTAACATCTCAGGTCATCAGTGTCCTTTTCAATTCAGAGCCTGAAACGACCGACAAATTTTGCTCACAGTCCTCTTCTTTCAGGCTTGAGATTCTTTCTCGTGCGTAAATGTACGACACGGGACCCACTTCCTTCCCGAAGGAAGCCATACCATAGATTTTTATGCCCGAAAACATCCATCGACCCTGGCCGGGATTGAACCCTTGATCTTGGGTTTAGGAGGCAAGTATGGTTATCACTACATCACCAGGATCGACAGAGAGAGGAAGGGAGAGAGAAAGAAAGAGAAATCGACCAATACGTTTGTCTTGTTGTTTCCGTGAGACGGTTAGTGAACTATAAATTAATTCATTTAGGTCTCTGTTGAACTTTTATATTAAATATGACCCGTGCCGTATATAGTCTGTGTGATATCAGTTTTGAATAAATACATTTTTAGTTAATTCCGATTGAATGTAGCTATTTCGCTTATATCCAGTAAATGATTTTAGAACATTTTCTTCAAATCTCCTTCGATCCTGCCTACTAGGCACAGAAAATGACAATTAAAACATGTTATATGTTTGTGTTAACGATCTAGGGACTGCAAATTTTGTTTTGTTTTTTTTTTTTCTCAACGAAACTCGGCGTATAATCATCAGTTAACAAACAATTAATTGAGTTCGTTAACCAGCAAAATGAAACCATGAGGGGTGGGGTTTACCTAAATCGAAAATTTAAAAATCGTTTTAGCGGTTACAAATTTTTCTCAGCCAGATTCGGTATGTACCATTTAAATAAAATAAGAAAAATAGTTTCTGAAAATCAGGGAAATCTGGCTCAGCATATAAAGCATATTTATAACGATGTATACGTTTTATATTTGAAAAAAAGCACGCCTTGAAGATGGAACTGTAAAATATTAATCAAATATGTGTGTAAGAGTTATATTTGTTGTAATAGAGTTCTGTAATAACACCCAGAAAACGTTTGCATTATTTTTTTTTTACTGCAATAAAATTGAAATTAAATTTCATAGCCATCGAAAATCGATGGAACTTCCGATTGTACATTGTTTATTGTGCATGTTTGCTTAGTACATTGTAAATGTTTTTAAATAGTGACGTGTTCTGTTTTATGGAAACATATGAACATCATCTTCTTAAATACACAATGTAACTTTATGTTATTTCTCTCTATTTAAGTGAGAGGCCTCTGAGCAAAATTTGTCGGCCGTTTCACGCCCTTAGTTGAATGGGACGCTGATGAGCTGAGATGTTAAAGAGCGTCCATAAATAAATCAATCAAAAAAAAATCTCTCTATTTAAGTGAATATAAATATATTGAGCGGTCAGTCTATAAACATGGTTACATTTAAAAATGTTTAAAAATAGTCACATAATATAGCTTTGTCTATCAGTGGTCATATATTTAATTTAATTAATAGTATGCTATTAATCCGTTTAGTTTCATCTCAATAATAATAATAATAATAATAATAATAATAATAATAATAATTATTATTATTGTTTTATTATTATTATTATTATTATTATTTTTATTATTATTATTTTGTAGTTTATTTTATGTAATACTTATAGGTTGCAAGAATTCTATTTTGTTTCCCTCATACCACACAGTATGGCCGTAACTCATTTCATTTCATTAATTATTAAGGTCATAATTTTGATTTTATATTCATGAGGAATTTGCTTTGTTCACGCAGCTAGTGCGTGACGGTCTTTTTAAATTTCTAGCATTAGCCTTTTCGGGTTTATGTCTTTCTAAATTTATTTTCACAAATATATCATAAAATTAATGCATTAAAACAAGAAAATTAAAGCACTTATACATGACAGGTACACAATCGTTAACGTTTTACAGGCATACTTTCTCGCACTAAAATTTAACTTTACAATACTTTATTAGCATAATGAGTTATGTACACTGGTACTAGTTTCATTGTTGTCACTTCCAGTTTCCGTCTGTGAAAGGTGTACAAGTTTAGACATGTTCAGTTCACATTTATCAAAATGGAGGTGACTCGCGAAGACAATATGTTACTCTAAAATTCTGCTTTCGTTTCAACAAATCAGCTGACGCCTGTGGACAATGTTCTTTCCTATAGTACAACACGAAGAAGGTTTAAAGTATAACAAAATGTGATTAAGGATTTTTACCATAGTTCTAAAGTTAAGGAACCGTTTCTGGATGCTAAACAGAAGAATTACATCCTACAAAATAATGGAATACAGATCCAATATTATAACAGCAAGTAAGACATCAAGTGGATTAGTTATAGTAACATTCACAATCAAATGGAAAGCTAAGTTAACCTGTAGAGAGTACATAAATTAAATTCCCCTGAAAGCTGCTAAGGTACGGGATATTGCAAAACATCCCTAAAAAGTGAAACGTAGGAGTGACTAAACGAAGAAAAGAGAAGTGCAACATAATTTTGTTGCTGCTTGCATGATTTTATTGAGAAAATATGACACAATTTTAAGCAAAGTGGATATTTTTTTATTTCCAAACATTATTGCAAGCAAAACGATAATATATATCTTTTAAATCAAAGTTTTAGTATCTGAAATCAATGTTAAAGAGTAAAAACATCATGAGCATCATGATGAATGTATTACACGATAAGGACTGTGATTATTTTAATATTTGGCGACACTTGTAATTAAGCAAAGTGTTAGGGAAAAAATATTTCCAAGTTGTTATTTTCAACAAATATTCAGTTTTTATAAATAGTCTCAAAATCATTAAACTGTAGTTAGGAAAGTCGTGGCGTCTAAAATATGAAATTACTTTACTGTGTCCTATACTCCCCACCACTAGCACGAACCCAGAACCTACGGGAGCGCCTGACAGCTTTCGGATTATGAAATACTACGCTCATGAACCAAAGAGGCTGAAGATGGGCATTTCAAGGACCGTAGTGCTTTCTCTGGCATGACACGGCATTTGTTTATGGTAGCATTATAAAGAAGCATGCTATAATCCAAGGATACCCTACAAATGTGGGTGGTATTTACATTGAACGAGGTTAGGGCTGTTGGTAGCCACGCAAATGGCTATAATACAGATTGCGTAAATTTTGTAATGGGCGATCTGTCAAGAGCGAAATTCAATGGAAAGGTAAGAAAGATGAAATAAAATTATGGGTTTAAGGTGACATGCAAACAGAAATACTCTTGTAAAACTAAAAAGAAATTCATGACTGCAATTTATGTCATAGAGAAATTAATTATTTGAATAAATACATTCTATTTCTGTAATTTTTTAAAACGAGTTGGTTAAAAAGGAAAAGTTTAACAAGCATTTATTTTAGCTCCTTATGGTAAATATGTACCTTTTATTCAGTATCCACATGAAGAAAATTCACAGAAATATACTATCTGAGGGTGCCACATTTTTTGCAAACAGTTTTTATTATCTCTTTTCATTGATTTTTAACTAATTTTTAAAAGCGAGAAAATAGTTCCTTCAAAATATTGTATACTCCGAAGCATAAAATTTACAAAAATAAATAAAGAAAAAAAAACACTGCAGAAAAATAATTAGCAAAACGTCATCTAAGTTTATGCATAATTTAATTACAATAGCTCTGCTGGTTTCTGAGAAAAGGGTGCATACAATTGGAAAATTAAATCGCTTAGAAAAAAAAAATATGAATTGAAATTTTATGCATAACTCACTGAAAAATCCCCGTAACTGTATTATCATTTTAATAACTGCAATTTTTTTTCATAGAGCAATTAAATTTTGAACCAATGTTTGGATTTGTATTTCTGTGATTTTTTAAAAATGATTTGGTTAAAAAAGAAACAAGTTACACGCATTTTAATTTTTCAGCGCTTTATAATAAATATGTACCTTTTTTGTCAGTATCCATGTGAAGAAAATGCACAAGAACGCACAGATATATACTATCCGAGAGATGGCATATTTTGTTTGAACCAGTTTTACTTATTATTTTCCATGATTTTTATCTAAAATATTAATGATAGTATGAAATTCCCATTAATGTTTTTTTTAATTTTTTTCATTGACTTTTACTTAATTTTTTATTGCGAGCAAAAAAAAAAATTGCTTCAAAATATTTAGAAAAAAAAATTGAATTGCCTGCAGCAAACTAGTAAAACGCAACCAAAGATGTCAATGATGTTAGCACAGAAAGTGGGCGTGACATTCAACGGAGTCGTGATTTTTAAATTTTAGGACACAGATGTTAAATATGAAAATTATTTGGGAAATTATTCTTGAATGTATGAACTACAAAACGAACAAATAAGAACAAAACACGACTTTTCATGATTTTATGCCACCTTAAGAAGACGTAAGGACTGAAATTATGCAAAAAAAAAAAAAAAAAAAATGTCGGCCGACCAGTTCCTCATTTGTTGCCACTGGACGGCATGTAAGTGCTAATTGCAATATTAGGGTGAGCGCATTTAATGTATAATTTAAGGGAATCTGTACGTGGCTATTGAAATAATGCTATAATTATATATATTGATGATAAATATTTTTTTTAGAAAAATTATGAGGCGTACAGCTATAAAAGCCAGAGTGGTCGGAAGAGTTCATGGTCTGACAATGAAAGAACGAGTTTTTAATTAATTTTCCCACATAATCTCCCTCCCTTTATTCTAGCGATACTCTAATGTCGTTATCCTGTCTCTGTAGTGAAGTTTTTCGCAAGATCTGTAAAACATTCCTCTATAGTAGCAATCGCCTTTTGATTTGACGAAAAAAAGTTAATTTGTAAGGAAGAGTTTGAGTTTTTGAGGGAATCAAATCTGGTGAGTATAGTGAATGCTCCAACAATTCATATTTCAAATTTCTCTATTATCCCATCGTTAAAACATTTTAATGAACAGGTAAAGTTTCTTAATGTATTTCCACACTTTCTTCAGCAAACAATTTGTTTAAAAGATTGGAGTATTGCGAGTTGCGTTCGAAAATTTTTTACAATAGCTGTGTTTTATAAACACTGAGCACGTGCATTCCTAGGGGAATAGACTGATAACTAGCATGCCGTGAAGATACAGAATGTGCAGCGCAAGGACAGTGTTTGTTTGTTGTCAAGTAGAGAAAGACGTGGACACAAAGATGTTAAAATTGCAGAAAGTCATAAATATTCAACTGCGGTATATGATCAAAAAATGCTGCACAAAAATTCTTTACAAATGGGATAATGCTTTCCCTAACGGCATGATTAAGCTTGTGTCTGAATTGATTATAGCTGATAGACGAATAACCTTGGATGGACTGGAAGTCATACAGGCCTCGGCCGTGCAACCTACACGCCGCTTTTCACAACGATTTGAACATGAAGAAGGTGTGCACACATTGGGTTCCACGGGACTTGCACAGACACAGGAGGACAAAAGGGTTGAAGAAACTGGTGACTGGTGACAAGTCATGGCGCATATCACAGAAGAAAGTACAAACAACCAGAATGCTCCCGGCCCAAGACTTTTCGTGCTGCAAGCGGGCAAGCAGGTGATCGCCGTCTTTTGGAATACTTCAGGCATTGACTGGCTTGCTCAAGGAGCCACTGTCAGCAGTGAGATGTATTGCGACACCCTTAAACGGCTTAGGCGCAGAATTCAGAGCGGGAAAGGGGGAAGTGTTCCTCCAAAACGAAATGCGCGGACCCAATCAGCAACACCACGATTGTAAAGCACTTATTGCTGTGCCGCACCCACCATATTTACCGGATCTCACTGTCTGATTATGCCTCATTCAACAACATAAATATCCTTTCCCAATATATCATTTCATCTCATGCATCATCAGTGTCCACCATCTGTGATGCTTCAGTAGTAAAAACGGGCATTAAATACTACTAAAAAACTCGTTTTACCTCGCTGCGAGGCAAAGCAATTTGGCAACGAGGAAATTCAAGCAACTGTTCACAAGTGGTGGCGTAGTACAGGTTTCGCGAAGTCATAATGAAGTTAACAGGAAGATGGCAAAGGTACGTGACGTTGATGGGGAGTGCATTGAGAGATTCCGTGTGATTGAACCATGTTGCAAATAAAATAAATAACGTACAAAAAAAAAAACCGCAATTGAAAATCATTTCCGAACGCCCCCTTTGTAGATTAAATTGATCTAAATGAATCATGGTTAGAGCATAGAAGGAGCGTTTATTTAAAGTGGAAAATTGCTACCATATTAAACATTCACAAAAACAGATTAAAAAACGTTGGTATTTAGGGACTGGATCTTTTCTCTGATATATTAGAATAATGTTTTAAACATTAGAAAATTTCATAGACGTCCATGTTTAAAATTATTTCAGGATCTGAGAGAGTTACAGATGAACGCGTAAACAGAGCAGGAAGCTGATCACGCAGAATAAAGTAAACTAAATGTAATCAAAAGATAAACAGAAACCTCCTAGAAGGATTAACAGGGAAATGTACGTTAAAAAGACTTTGCAGAGCTTGTCTCATTTTACAAACCTGGAGAAGTATGTTAATTACTGAAAGTAAAACCGAACCATGTACTTTTGAAGGACAATTTCAGTTGCTTACATCAGCAGCAACCTGGCCTTCCTCAGGATGTAACAAAGTGCAGTTCCTTGCCTAACCTCAATAAACTTGCCGCTAGGAGAAAACGGACCTGGTTTCTTTGTTCCTCACTGTGAAACTAGAATGCCTTCCAGCTGTGTAAGTTCTTTTCTGTCAATCTTTTCATTGCTAACAGCAAAACCCTAAACCTTTTCCTGGTTCATTTAGTTTTGCTCTTTCAGTTTTATTCAAGTATGTTAATAATCTGCACTTCTGTAGGTATTTTACCTTTGAATAAAGAGTCTTCTAGAGGTCTAATTAATAGCATTTCACCTGTTGCTCCTTTGGTTAACAGTCGCAATTTTCTATTTTTCTCGGATTTCTCCTGTTATGAATATGAAAGTAATTCTATTACGTCTTTATTTGGTGTTTGTTAAAGCACCTCCAAATATTCACATATAAAACACCATTTTAGAAAGAGCATAACGCCATAATAGTTATTTATGTAACTAATATATAATGTTGGTAATTATGACGCTAGCGAACATTTAGCGCGTTCACTTCCGTTCTTCATGCGCTAATTTCCGCAAGTGTACAGAATGAAGATTATATACATGTTGCATGCAATGGTTTATGCAATTTTAGTATTAAAATATTTTTAAAATATTACAAATTTGCAAAATGTGATATTATGACGTAGTAGACATGACGTGTTATATTGCATGGTTTCTCAATACTCGTTTCTATGACGATGCTATTTTGTTTTTGTTTTGAGGAACTCAAATGGAAATTGATGCTAATTTCGCAATGTTTGATACTGAAAATATGAATATCATTCCAGAAGAAATTATAAAGTAAACTGAGGGCTGGTTAATTCCTCAAAACGAAAAGTGTATACGAAAAGGAATATGACAAGTTCTGTACATGGAGAAAAGAGAAACGTGTTAGTTCAACGAATGAACTAACCCTGTTGGCATACTTTTCAAAGCTGGTAAATGTATAATATAAACGATTATTAAAAGTAGAAAGGCGAGGTGTTAATGCAATAGATTCCAGCAGTGGCTCAGGAATAATATTTTCTAATGTAACTAGTTGTACTTTTAATATATACCAAGCAAACTAACAGTAGAACGCAGTAAAGTTAAAAAAAAAAAAAAAACTGTTATTTTAATAGAGATTACTAATGACTCAAGGTTATGTTTTGAAATGAAATAAACTGTTATGTGATTAACTGTTAATGTGATTAATTAATTAATCACATATGCAGTGTTTCCAAGGTAATAGAAGTTAATTTAAGATTATTCATAACATACATCGTTGTTTAATAAAATAATTCTCATGTATGAATGTTGGTTTGCTTGTTAGAGCGACGATTTTAGCTTTTTCTTACAGGTACGTTGCTTGAAATTGAGTTGTGAAGGCGGTGATGCCTTCATGGAATACTAGTTGCTAGGTAACTATGTGTCAGAACTCAGTTAATAGTGTACGATTTATAGCGTCACAAGAAGCGTGATTTATTGCTAGGAACCTCGAACCAGAAATATAACGTAATTGTTTATCTCTCGTCACCGAACACATTTCTACTCAACCTCATTCAGCGTGTCAGTTCCAAGAATCTGGAACTGCCTTCCTCCTGATGTCTGAGATTGTCTAACAATAATGCAATTTAAACGCAGATTAAATTGTCATCTCAACTCTAGGAATCACAATATTCGCTTCTTCTTCTTCTTCTTCTTCTTCTTCTTCTTCTTCTTCTTCTTCTTCTTCTCACCCTCTCTCCTTGTGCTACAGAAAAAATATTGAAAAACAAATTGAATTCTAACACTATCTTTATCAACTTTCTACTATATTTAAAATATGTCATATTTTTGCTGATTTTTTTCTCTGTTAGAGTGAAAAAGAAAGTCTCGTGGCTTAACTCTTGCCGGAATAAATAAATATCACAAGACAACATATTGAGTTCTCTGTGTCTACATTATTTTGGACTACTTGTATGCCAGTTAGCTATGGTTAAATCTTTTAAACAAGCACCAGTTGCAATCTCTCCCATTTAGTACCGTGTTAAAAACGGCACAGGATGTTTAATTAATGGAACAAAACACTTGTTTATCTCTTCCTGGAAAGTGGTCGATAATTAAAACCCTGCGTTACCACATGGCGCCATTTGGTGAAGGTATAGCCTTCCACGTCTAGACAAATTAGTTGTCTCATTAAACCAACAATGGAAGAACTTGAAAAAATAAGAGGATCTGATGTTCATATTAGCTATGAGGTTTGAACAGCCTGATGTTAAGATGGGAGAAACTTACGTTTAAATCGCGAATGTTCTTAGGGCATCGTATGGAAGCATTCAGTTAAATATTTACGATAGAAGACTCTAAAACGGGGATATGATACGGAACTGCCCATTACTGCTTTTCAGGATAAAAATAGCTTCGAAAATGCCCGCCTAAGTGAGAGATCAGTTAGACGAAATTTGGAGAAGACCGATAAGAAGTCAAGACATCCTGCAACACAAAAACACCTGTCAACTCTGGAGGCAGTTGAATTCCAGAACAATGAAGCACAGCTAGTGTCACAGATGAGAACGAACTCAACTTAAAGACCTGTAGATGAAGTAAACGGGAGAGAAGTATTCTTTTCAAGAGTGGCTTTCGGAGAAGGTTCCATAATGATATGGGAGGCATCAACGTCCAGGCTGGTATGACCAAAAGTAGGCCACTCAATGTCCTAGGATACATTCACGAGATCGTTTTGGCTCTTTTTTTTTTTTTTTTTTCGATGACATGTTCAAATTGATACATGATAACTCTTGTCTGCCCACTGTCCGATGTGTCACACAGTACTTTGGTGAGGACGTGATACAAACTTTTAACTGGGCAGCATGCAGGCTAGAACACTTGTAATCGTGGTTGATTTGAGAGTTCAGAGTTGTAAAATTCGAAACTCTGTAAGCTTTGAGAACAAATTTGGTTGAAGAATGGAACCTCATTCCTCAGGATGATCTTCGTGCACTTGTGTACTCCATGTCTAGTCGTCTGGAGGCTATGATACGAGCAAGAGGTGGGAACTCCACTTTTATTCTTTTCTGAACATCTTCAGCTGTGATGTAAAAAGGTGTGTTTAGTGCCCCCGCACAAATAATTAAACTATATAAGATATGAAAATAACGACCACACATGCACTTAAGTTGTTCAAAAACAATTCACATAGAAAATTATAATAATGGTGGTTTTTATGCTCTTAATTTTTGTTTGAAATACAACCAATTTCAGGGGATATATCTGTGAAAATAGATAAAAAATGGTTTTATCCAAATAATTTTAAAATTTGGCACTATTTGAGTAATTTAGAATCTAGCATGCCTACCAAAGGCAATTCTTCTGTTTATGCAAGAGTTTGCAAAAAACAAGTTTTATTGCTCTTTTTATTGTAATTTTAGTATATTATAAGAAATAATTCAAGCATGGAGATCCTGAGATGTTAAAGAGCGTCTTTAAATAAACCAAATTAAATGATGAATAAAGACACCAAACACATAACCATTATCTCAAAATATACTATTTCCTTATATGCTGAATGCAATATAGGTTTGGTTACAATTCATTTTTTCATTTTACTTGACTTCTGGTAGTGCACATAAAAACATAAGTAAATCTTAATAACTTTCCTTATGATGCTGCAATACTTTTCCTTCATTTGTGTTACTTCCTGCATGACCTATTGACGAATGTGTGAAGAATGTACAAAAATTCGTCATATGTTCTATAATGAAGTACATTGTCAGTGGTGATTTCCACAGGTCTTTTACTCTTCTACAATCATTTATTATTCTCTTTGCTACAGAAGTTTCCAAAGTTTTCTTAGATTGTTTTACAATTCGATGTACTCATCCCGAGTAAGGTAGGCTTATTATCTTTCATTTATTATGTACAGAGTGATTTACATAGAACTAACACTTTCTTTATTTCAAAACTAATGATGCAAGCCACAACTTATTACATCTCAAATGTAGAGTATCTTTAGGAGATTATTAACCAGTCGCTGGAGAGCTGTGTTGTCAATACCATTAATCTCCTGCGTAATGTTGTACTTCAGATAGTTCAATGTATGAAGGCGTGTGGTGTAAACTCTGTCTTTTAAGTAATTCTACAGGAAGAAGTTCGGTGTTGTCAAGTCAGGAAATCTCGGTTTTCACAAGTTCTTGGTGATTATCCGGTCGTCGAAGAAACTTTCAGTTAGCGTCATGGATGGGTATGATGTATGGCATGTAGCGCCATCTTGTTGAAAATATCCAAGAACCAGCTGTGCATCGTCCAGTTGCTCAACAAACACCATGATAATCCGGCGGTACTCAGCAGTGCCCATAGTCTGGTCCAAAAAATTGACTTCACTATTCTCTGTGCGAATATTGCACACCACACCCCGACTGGGTGCATAAGTGCTTCATGAATGACATGTGGATTTTGGACGGCCCAATAGCGTGAGTTCTGTAAATTCATATAGCAGCATAAATGGGATCACGCTTCATCTGTGAACCATGCGATGGACAATAGGCCAGGATTTTGCACAATAAACCCCGTGTTGCGTTATGCCTTATGCAGCCGGCAGTACATTTTCAACATTTTCTATAGAGGCTAATAATGTTCCAAAGATACTCTACACTTCTGGTGTAATAAGTAGTGACTAGCATCATTCGTTTGGAAATAAATAAAGAAAGAATTGTGTTAGCTCTATGTAAATTATTCTGTACTTTGTTGAATAGAGTTTCGTGAAATTTCCTACGCTATCACTTTCTATATTACTCTTAGTATTACTAACAACTACACCTCACACAGTACAGTACAATTACTTTAACAGATGAGCTAATAAATCAACACATGCTTACAAGATTTGATCGAAAACATTGCTAATGAATGTTATTACTTCTGCATTGTTGACAAATGCTGCACTATAATTGAGTTGAAGTAACGAAAAAAGGCATGTTACAACATTGGCCAAGTAGTTTAGTTATGGGAAATCGCGAAATTGCCCGAACAATGTTATTATCACCATTGCCCAGGTATCTAGCACATTGTTGTTAAACAACGACGTTATACACAGAAATTTAATATTTCCCAATTTATTTCATTGTCCGTAACATAGAAGCATTAAGTGTTTGATATAATGTATTTCAATATTTTATACAAAACTAATAAAGTGTATGAAAAAGAGAATTATGTTGTAACACTGTTAATTACTTATTATAAGCAAAAATCAGTGCAGAAAGCATGTGAAACTCCTAAAATATTATTGAATATAAAGTTTTACTCTTCCTATATTGAACAATGCAGCTAAAGTGAAAAATATACCGGGTTTAAAAAAATATATGCTACAAGGGTCTATGGTAGGTAGATGGGTATCATGTGACTATATTTTGTTAATAAATCCATGTCTAAAACGCTTTGTTTACGTGCTAGAGTCTCCGAAACGGAGGGGGATGACTAGGTAAACAAACCATTACACCCCGAGACAAGCAGTAGAAGCCGCACATTAGTTAATTGTTGTTTGCCAGTAGAAGTGCTTCAACTGTTACCTGATACACAACAGTACTTCATCATATCTCACAGCCAACGGTAGTGTTTACAATATTAGTCTATTTCATACTTTCATTTGTGTGGCAAGCGTCAAGTGGTAATGAACAATGACAATCTTTCACACAAATCCAGAGTACACCCAGAACTTTCCTTTACTCGCAGGATAAATTCCGGAGTTCCAGTCCTGAGTCACTCCCGAGCGGGAGCGGAGAGCGCATAGGGTAGGGTTACTTCCAAAGATAATATGACTTTTTAATGCAATGGCTTGGTAGCTCGGAGGTTAGAGTGTCATGTTATAAGTGTGTCGAATCCTTGTATCCTGAAACTTTTTTCTTCATCTCTTTTGGAGTTAAAGGAGATTTACCCGCCCACTTAGTAGCACAGATTCCCCTATCATTTATATTTGCGAGCGTAGGCCGTTAGGCCTAGCAAGCCTCAGCAAACCACTGGGTTCACCGGTTTCTATGATTTATTCGAGGTTAGCGTTAAGGTTAGTGTGTGTGTGTGTGTGTGTGTGTGTGTGTGTGTGTGTGTAAATTGCAATTCCAATAAGACAAAGCGTGGTAAAAAGTGAAAAACTCAAGTTATGTAATAAGGAACAACATGTTGCACCAGAAAGTTAAACAGGACAACGCATATGTTACATTATGTTTAAAAATAATACACCCAACATTTCATTTTTACTAACATTCCCATCACGTTTAACAAAATAAAATACACGCAACATTTACACTTTTTAAAACATTCCATGTTCCATTCGGAACTGCGGAGCTCGGCTCTCTCCGCTGTCGTTCGGGACTGGAGCTCCACAATTTATCCTGCGTGTAACGACAAGACACCCAGGTGCTTCTCATCTTCGGCGAAGCCTGAAGGAATGCAAGAGAAGCTTGCCGGCTCTATCAACAACGTTACCCCAACAGGCGTCACCCAACCCACACCATGTTTTCAAGACTGGAGAGTTGTTTATGTGAAACAGGCAGCTTACGTCCTAACAAACACCATGTGGACGCCCGCGGACACGCCGTATACCAGAATTTGAAGAAGCGGCACTCCAGCGTTTTGAAGATCAGCCTCCTTTGAGCTCTCGAGCTGTAGACACCCATTGTTATAAACCACATGTCAGTATGACAAGTTTTGCACTGTGAACAACTTCACCCTTACCACTCCCAGAAGGCACAGAATGCCTTTCCTCTTTATGTCATTTTTTGCCGATGGACTGGCTCTCTCTCTTACTTGATCTGACACCATTGGCTTTTTTTTTTTTTTTTTTTTTTTTTTCTGAGGGTACATGTAAACCCTGGTGCATTAGAATCCCATGAAGAGACAACAAGATCTTGTGACACGACTTCAAGTAGCAGCTGGAGTCATCCGAGATATGCCGGGAATCTTTCCAAGAGTTCGACATCACTAACCAGGTGATGCACAAAATGTATCGAAGTTGGTGGCTGCCATATTGAATACCTTCTGTAGTTTATTTACATGCAGTTTACTTAGAACGTTTCAATTTTCTGTTTTATTTTTCTAATTTTTTGTGATCCACACTGTCTGCGTCCTCCTCCACATTTCAGAGACGCTAGCACATAAACAAGGCGTTTCTGGACTACCGAGTCTTGTAGCATATATTTTTTGCACATCCTGCATTAAAGCAGAAAACTAGTTTTACGGAAAATGTGGAATTTACGGTGTTTTTAAAATTACCTCATGTTTTATTTACCTAAACTGCTAACATATGTACCTGTCATATATAATTTTATTTCAAAAGTATGATCCAAAAAGTAAAAACACAAGAACAGTAAAAGAGAGAAAATAAATATTTAAAATGTACTGAGAAAAAGCAGCTGACGAAAACTGTTGTAAAGGAGAGGAAAATTATGGATACGAGGAGATAGTAAACTAGGGGGTAGAGTACAAATTAATGCAGAAATGTAAAGAGAAGATGGCAAGAAGAGAAGAAACAACAGCAATAAAAACGGAAGCGAAACGCTATCGTCCCTGGAAAGTATTCTGGGCAGAGAGTGGGTTGTTGTATCGACCAGGCGTGAAAATACCGAAAAAATGGCTACTCTGATCTAGTTCGGCGGCCTTGCTGGAAGTAGCGTGCTGACGGAGGTCACTTTTGTGAATCAGTCGGTCGATATTACTCCAATATTAGCCAGCAATGGCCTTCTGAACATACCGCTCCCACAATCGCATTCCTGCGTAATGGTAAACTATGGTCGGGTCAGGTGGAACTTCCTTAATATGAACAGCAGTTAGGGAGTTCCCAGTACCTGTAAATCACAACTTCAGATCCTGCTGCAAGCATCTTCTCATATTTGCACAGAAAGAAGTATAGAACTATTTTAAAGTAATGACTGCATCTTCTGTACGTATAAAACACAATGCATACACTAGGGACAGCTTGTGCTGTTCTTGCTCTTCTCAATGAATCCATTGGAAGACGCTTTATCACTGCAGCTAAATTGTGTTTAGCAATCAGTTGTAAATGTGATCTTTGCAAATCAGCTAATTAAAACTTTAATCATATTTTCTTTTTTTTAAATATCCAATCGCGTATTTGATATTTTATAAAGGTAATTATGTACAATACCACATTAATTAAAGTGGATAAAGCTTGTGTTTTTGTGTTTTTTTTTTCGGTTTTGTTTAATTATTGGCGATTTCTGAATAACAGTAAAGAATTTTAAACATTAATACCATTAACTGAGAAAGTTTAACAAAATTTTGAATCATTGCATCTTTGATATAAAAAAACAAGATTAAGGAGCTGTTGAGCTTAATCTAGTTTTATAATCACGGTAAGTCTGAACTCCCTTTCTCCTGAAGTCACAGATTGTCGGACGATAAAGCAATTTAAGCATAGATTTAACTGTCATCTCACTCTAGAAATTACAGCAGTCAGTTTTTCATTTCTTCTTCTTTCTTTTCTCCTCCTCCTCCTTTCTCCCCTCTTGTACTCGAGAAAAATTATTAAGAACAAGTGGAATTCTAACACTCTTTCCCAATTGTCTGACTATTTAAACATTTAATATTTACATGATGTATATCTTTAATTTGTCTTTTTTTTTTTTTTTTTTTTTTTTTTGTATATGTACTCTGTATTTTTGCTGATTTTTTTTTCCCCCACCTGGTAGAGTGTAAGAGAAGGCCATATGGCCTTAACTCTTGGCAGGTAAATAAAGAGATCTCTAAAGAGCGTATTTGTGTTACCCACACTTTACAGCAACTTTACCAAATGATATAATTACTCTGTAATCAAAACGCCACGAGTGGCCGAGGTCGTTAGGGCATTGTGAGCGGGAGGTCTGAGATTCGATTCCCAACAGTGCCGTCCTTACTGACAGTTTTTTCTTTTTCTTCTTCTGGGTTTTTCTAGTCCTTATAAATGGCACATGGTGGGGAGATATCCTAAATTTAGTAATGTAACTCTTCCTCTCTTAAAAAAAAACCCTTTCCCAGTTTATCATTTCATCTCATGTATCACCAGCGTGTCCGACGTCTGTGGTGACTCCGTAGTAATTGTTGATTTCTTTTATTTATGGACGCTCTTGAACATCTCAGGTCATCACCGTCCTATCGCTGTTTAATTTCATTTGGAGTAAATTCTTCTTTTGTGAAGAACTTGATAACAGCTCGATGCTCGATTTTGAACATGTCACAATCTTCTACATATAGCCCTCTCTATGCAACTTTATCTGAACAACTGAACTCAGCGGATCGGAAGTTACAGCTGCAATTATTTAATTAACAGATAAGGGTTTTGTGAAGAAAATAATCATTATCGGCGGCGAGGATTCCAGGTCGATGGATTTCGACCCTGGGCGGGTTTGAACCCCCGATATTGAGTTTAGGAGGTAAATATGATCACCACTACACCACCAGGACCGACGGATGTAGTAGCATCCCGAGGCCGGGAACTAATGGACCTACCTTTCGAAACAACGTATTACCTCAACACAACTATTACATTAAATGTTCTGCAGTTTTGTATCAGGTTGATGCATAAGTTTGTAGCGGAGTTTTTTCTGTGATAAAATTTTTATTATGAGAAATTAATCAGTAATACATTCTCCTCCATTATCTGTAACTCCCTCCCAGCACTGGAGTAATTCCACTGAAGAAAGCTACTGCTTTGGAGCTGAAGAAGTCGTCAAGCCAAGTTTGTAAAGCTCCCTTCGAAGATTGTTGGAAAAGTTAGGGTGCAAGTTGGGGGACTCCTGAACAGCTGCTCATTCGTCATGTTAGCGAAGTAAACATTATCGTGTTGCAACAGCACTTGGTGCAGTCTTCGCGGTCTGTTTTCTTCAATTGCGACCGCGAGTCGTCTGAGTTATTGACAATCAATGTCAGCAGTTATGGTTAGCAATTCCTAGTAATCCTTACATCATCTTGCTATGGATGATCAGAATCTTTGCAGGACGTTTCGTTTCTTTCTTTGATATTGACACAGAGGCACCATTTCTCGCCTGCAGTAGCACTTTCAGCGTACTAGTCCATCATTTACTTATTTAAAGTGAATTTTTAAACACATTACATATTTGTACTCGGATTTCATTCCAGAATTTCTCAGTCAGAATAACTGCCTATTCAAAATATTTTTAAAATAAAAAAAATGTAATTTAGATATTGGGGGGGGGGGTTAAAAGGAATTGTAGAACGTAAGCTTATGGCCGGTGTCAATTATATGAACTAAGTCTTTCGGGCTGTAAAGCTATGGTCCAATAAGATTTTTCTCCTTCATACAGGCACTCCTACTCTATCCATCCATCCATCCATCCATCCATCCATCCATACCCATTGCAGCAGTCAGTCAGTATCTCGTCTCCAAGATTATGTCGAGCACACAATTGATGATGTCTGGGAAGATGAAGAAGAATCCCTTGAACCACGGCCTTACAGCCCGCAAGACTCAGTTTATATATTTTAAAACAAACGTTTATTACATTTTAGGTTTCACTTCCTTACCTTAAAGAGGATGCAAGTGGTCCCAATCTTTTGTTTTTCTATCGTTGCCTAGTCACCTGGATTGTTGTTTGAATTAAGACAGAATACATATAAGTTCATAGCGTTTTTGTTCATCACAAAACAATATGCTTACCGTTTGTCGTCTGTCATTCGTTATTTGTAACTTTGTGCTTATAGATGCGTCTTGAATTTTGCAGATTTGAAGAAAGTTTGCACTATTTGTGTGCTAAAGATGGAGTTTCAAGTGGTAAAAACCGAACATTTCCGATATATTCTTCTTTTTGAGTTTAATAAAGGAGCAAAGACAGAGGAGGCTGCTAGAAAAAGCAATGCCATCTACAGGGAGAAAATTGTTCTGTCGTTTTAAAGAGAGACATTTTGACACGTTCAGGAAGACCATTGAACTCTGATGAAAATCTTTTCTGAACTCTATAATACATGATTATCCACGTCAGTCAACCCGAGAATTAGCAAATGTGATAAATTGTGACCAGTCAACCATCATGTGAAATTTGCATTCCTCGGATAAAGTTAAAAAATCCGGTGTATGGATACCGCACGCTTTCAGTGACAAAAATCAAGGAGTGACCATTTATGCATCTCTTCTTGCTTGCCATCGGTTAGCTCCTGAATAACATCCACCATTCTTATCCAAGATAATCTTTGACAAATACACTAGAAAAAACATAATATAAAACTTTTTTCATATATCAAAACTTGTTGTGTAACAACAAACCCTACCTGACGAAAACATTTAAAAAACCCTAAATTTGAATAAAAATATTATATTTATCTCATTTAACAAGCGTTACAGTATTCATGCCAAAAGTTCGTCTTTAGCACAAAAACAAAGATCTCTTGCGACAGCAGATTCATCGTTATTGAGAAACAAATGAGCGCACAAAGGCAATAAAAGGAAATCCCATAACCGCAGCCGGGATACTTCATTTCAGTTAGTTCCTTCCGGTGGCTCACATTATGGACATGCCACATGATCGGCATTTACGTGGAAGCGTTAAGTTCCGGGGCGGCAGACGATACCTAAAATCCATTCCTGTCACTATTATATACATACTGTACAAGAATTCCAAGTTATTTATTAAAACCTTGGAAAATATTAATTTTCGAACTATTTCATTAGTTAAAATTTAAACTAAAACAGATGTAAATCTCTTAAAAGTTCCTCTTCCAAAAGAATTAGTAAATCAGAGTCGTTTGGAAATAAATGCTAATATGTGATGATAAAAATAACTTTAACATACAATAAATACTGTTATAACCGTTTGACATGAACTGTACGAGGTGCTTCGGGCGATCACATAACAGTATCACCCTCATTGTTTAGTTAATATACAGCAGAAAGAGTAAAAAGTGATTGGAAAGTCACCTCATCTCAATTTTTGATATTCCATGTCGTACTTGCACCCACGATGTAACAGAAATATCTGAAAACTCCGCAAGGCCATTCACACAAAATGTTGTTGCTTCTTATCTCACAAAAATGAATAAAGTATGGCCTTCACCCCTCCCTATAGTTCAGATTTAGTACCGTGTGAGCTTTTATTTTTTCCCAAATTGCAGAAACACCTTCGTTGAAGGCATTTTCCATCATCAGAGACAGTGGTGAGGACGATTCTGATGGACCTATCATAAATTATTTGCAGCATGTCGTTGAACACTGGCAGAGATGCTGCGACAGGTGCAATGCACACTACGCGGACTTCTTTGAGAAATATCATCAATGAGTAAAAGTATGTTGTAAAACCTATGAACATTTTAATACAAGAAATGTAATTAGAAGGGGTTTTTAGGTTCGAATCTCGACTAGGTCAAGCTGTCTGGGTAAGGTTTTTTCGAAGTTTTCCCTTGCCCTGGGAAGTTGAATACCAGATAGCTTTAAGGCGTCAAGGACTCCGAGAACATTTGCGTCTTTATTAATTCATTTCATTTTATTCACACCTACAGTATTCAGTCTACAACCTACAGAGGTCGCGAGAGGACTAATGAAGCAAAAGCGACAATAAACAAAACCATTAAAAAAATTATTTTTGAAATGTTAAGATAAATCAGCGTAAGAAATGAAAGCATTTAATACACAAAAATAAATAAAAGCATTTTAATAGCGTTAACGTGAATATTAGGTGTTTAAGGTATTTTAAGGCAAAAGCTTTCATTGTAAAATATTTATAATAAATTTACAAACAAATTAATACTCTCGAAAAAATGGAAATAACTCATTTAAAAGTTGCATTTACAAAACATGGATGTGTGATGTTTCCTTCAAAACTGCAAAGTTTTAAAATTTTAGCATAGGTTTGTACTAATTTAATTACCTTTTGGGCAACTTTTTTTAAGTGCATTGGAAGGCTATTTCATTGCAGAGTAAGGTAATTTGTAGCGTAAATTTAAATGTAGCTTATAAGACAACATTTGATAGTTTGAAATGTAATTTAGAGTGATTATAATGTGCAAAAAATATCTGGAAAATAAACAAGTTACATTTATATAATTTAGTGCAAAAATGGCATCATTTACACCATGCGTCTTCACTAAAAAATCTTATTTCGGATACACGATTTTTTCTATAAGCACCAATTTTTAAGTGACATAAAATATGAATTTAAAATTTAACCAAATACATATTTGATATTTTCAACCCGAGTAGAATAAAAAATTGTGATTTCACATACTTTTAAATGTAAATGTAAATACTTGTGTTTTAAAAATATCTGGAAAATAAACAAGTTACACTTAAATAATTTAGTGCAAAAATGGCATAATTTACCCCATGCGTGTTCACTAAAAAAAAATCTTATTTGGGATGCACGATTTTTTCTATGAGCACCAATTTTTAAGTGACAGAAAAGATGGAATTAAAATATTAACCAAATACATATTTGACATTTTCAACCCAAGAAGAATATAAAAAAAATGTGATTTCACATAACTTTTTTTCTATTTTTAAATAAAATGCATTTTGTGCCTGCAATTAAAGTTTTTAACAAAAAATAAATTCACCTCTAAATAGAAGTGTTCAGAATAATCAATAAAATGTGGTATTAATATCTTGAATAGTTTTTTAAAAAAATTGGAGTACTTGAAGTGTAAAAAAAATTAGCTACGAAAAATTAAGGTAAAAATAAAGCTAATTTTTTCAGGACATTCCAGCTCAACACTTATCTTCTTCCTGATAATGTTTGGTGTCACTTATGCCACTTTTGCTTTAAATTGTAGCATGTATCTTATTTTGCATCCATATAATTATTCTAATTACATTTCAGTCCTTCAAGTGGTAAGAAAAATTATCTCGCAGGTAAGAGGGAAAGTAATTAATGACGCGCTTTGACAGGAAAAGGTGTGTTAGTTACCTTTGTTCGGCTGTGAGATTGAAGCCATCGAGTTCAGGAGTCCTGCACCAGTGCTGCTCCGGAGTTACGGTGATGAAGATCTGCGTGAAGTAGACAAAGGCGACGAAGAAGGCGAACGGTGCAAGGAGCACAAAGAGAAGCTTCTGGTAGACACCAAACTCGCCCACATGGGGCAGAAGATCGTCGAAGTCCATGAGTTTCTTTTCTTCCTCCAGGGGTGGCTGCTTCTCCGCTGCTGGAGTGTCACTGCCGCTCAGCTGTATGATCTTCACCGTGTTTGTCGCTGTTATTTCCGGCAAACATTCTGCTTTAGTCTTGGGCGACGATAGTGTCGTTTCGCTGTACTCCAGACTGGGGATACCGCTGTCTTCCGGCATCCTTCCATTGCCCTGGGGTGTCATGTTCTCCTGGGGAGGCATTTTCTATATCTGCTGCTTTTGCACTTCTCTCAAAAAACACAGAAAACACCGAACACAAAACTCCACCGGTTTCCTCTGAGTGTTAAACGGCTTGACAAGGCTCTTCGCATTCGAGTAGAATCACACAACAAAATATTCACCTTATGGTAGGTAGAAATATTTCTGCTAGGTTATGCCCGCCTGCTAATGCGTACTGCAGGCAAATCCTAGTGTCGAAGCCGGGACCGTGGAAACCGGTCCCCTACGGAGAACTGAGCAAGACTAAGGCACCGCAACTTCCACTCATGTCTTTATATACAAGGCGGGAAAATCCCCAGCGGAGGCGGGGAGGGGGTATCGAGGGGAAGGTCAAGACTACGAGAAAGGAATCCTTCGATTTTTTAACTGTCGAAAGGGAAAAAGCTACAACAATATTCCGGACAGAACTGGACTTGGCCGTGCACCTTTGTAGGGGCAGCATGAGGTTATGTTTTGCTCATATCAGAAATGTGAATGTTGATTAAACTGCAAAGAAATGAAAGCAAAAACGACATAGTAAAGAAAAACTTGCCTAGTTATCAAACAGTGCTCTAAAAAGAACTGTATAAAATGTGAAGTAATAAATATAACAATAATTATAATACAATAATTATCTGTTTTGGAATATTTACACTGCTGATTCTTGTATAATAAAACAATTAAAGGTAAACAACAATATAAGGTTGAGAGTGATCAAATAATAACGGGAATTTAGAGCACTATTCAACAATGAATGACTATGATGATGCTAATAATAATAATAATAATAATAATAATAATACTTTTTATTACCGTTGAACGCAATGCACCTGTCTTCAAAGACATGCAGAAAACCGTGACAGATCTTTCAGACTTGCATCCGCAGCCTTCATCACTGTTTCTGATGATGGAAAATGCCTCCCACGAAGGCGTTTATGCAATTTGGGAAAAAGGCAAAAATCAGAGGGGGCTAAATCTGGACTATAGGGAAGATGAGGAAGACACTTCACATTGCTTTTTGAAAGATATTCAGTACAATGCTTTTTGTTTATAATATAGCCTTGCAGAGTTTTCAGGACATCTCTGTAGTAATGCCCAGCTACAGTTGTGTGAACTGGTTCGACATGCTTGAATATCGAAAAATGAAATGGCCACAACTTTTCCAGCAGATGCAACCACTTTTGTTTTTACTGGTGTTGGTGCGGTGATGGTTGGAATTTCCACAAAGATTTTCTGTTTGCTCATAGGATCAAAATGGTGTAGACAAGTTTCATCAGCAGTGATTACTTTTGAAAGATACTCCGCAATTTCCTGTAACACCATCTTCAAATGCATTAAAATGTAGTTTTGGAATCCACGTGCACAAACATGTCTCATGTGTACAAATTTAAAAAAGTCTGCCAAGCACGAGCTGCGGAAATTAAGCGAATTTCTCATCTAGTTGAATAATTTTTAATAAAAATGAATATGAAATACAAATTAGGCTTTATTAATTAATGAAATGAAATAAGTTATGGCATTACTGTGTAGTATTAAGGGAACAAAATTAGAGTTCTTCAATCTATATCACAAAGGAGAAACCACACTATTATTATTATTATTATTATTATTATTATTATTATTATTATTATTATTATTATTATTATTATTACTACAGAAATTAAACAACAAGAATTAATAATATATTTTAATTAACACAAATATATGACCACAGCTGTGCTGTGTGGGTATTTTTAAACAAAATTTAAAGTAGCTGTGTTTATTAACCCCTTCATATCTTTCCATTCAGTAAAATAGAGAAAAATAACAGAACGTTTCGAGTTACATTGTGTGCTTAAGATGATGTTCGTATGTTTCACTAAAACAAACACATGTTGTTATTTAAAAACCATTACAATGTACTAAGATAAATATACAGAATCAGCAAAGAACAATCGAAAGTTTCGCCGATTTTCATTGGCTTTGAAATTTAATAAAAAACAAATAACACAAACTATTTCTGAAGGCTATTACAGAGCGCTCTTACATACAAATATAATTCTCAAACACGTATTAGATTAATATTTCTGCTATAGTCATTCGAAAGAAACACAATATGTTCACCGTTGAAGAGCGGATAGAGAGTGTTGCTGCGCGTTTAAGAGACCGGTCAAACGAGGAGATTAGAAACATTTTCCAAAGAGAGTTCAGCTCCAGATTCTCGTGAATAAGTTCATGCGTACAGGATCTGTGGCGGATGAGCCACGCACAGGACGATCACCAATATGCACCGAAAACGTGGAGGCTATCCAAAACGCGATTGAGTGTAGTCCATTCGCCGTTTGAATCGAGAGCTAGGGATAGCATCATCATCAGCAGGAAGGAGCTTCGTTTTACTCTGAAAAAACAAGCACATCATCTGGAAGTGGTCCATAAAACTGGAAGCGAAGATTACGAGCACGAAGGGCAATGTGTTTTGACCTCTGTGAAGCTGCAGACCGGGATAACTTAATGGATCACATCATCTTCAGCGACGAAGCCACGTTTCACGTTAGTAGACGTGTTCATCGACACAATTTCGCATATGGGCGGACGAGCTGTCCAAACCATCGAAAGTGAATGTTTGGCTCTGCTTGAGTAAACGAAAAGTTTACGGCCCGTACATTTCGCCGAGCAAACAATCACGGGATACATGTATCTTGATATGATGCAATTTTTCACACAGCCACAGTTACTGCAAGTGGTGTTCCAACAAGATAGAGCACCACCACAGTTAGCTCTGACTGTACGCGAGTATCTCAATGACATGTTTTCCAACAGGTGGATTAGAAGGACATCTCCTCGTATCTGGACACCGAGTTGGCCATTCCTCACACCCCTGGACTTTTTCGCTTGGGGGTTTATCAAGCAACAGGTATACAGAACCCAGGTTCCGAATCTGCAAGAGCTGGAAGAACGCATATGCGAAGCGAGTGAAATGATTACAGAGGATATGTCGGTGAATGTTTTCGGGCGACTCTGCGTCGTTAGGAAACATGTTTTGAGACACTTGGAGGCCATGTGGAGCAATGACTTTGTAGTAGATACTAAGTTATAAATTTGGTTGTATTTGGACTGTTATCTACAAAATGTACCGGGACTCTATAATCACACGTATAAATACAGTTTACATGCTGAATGAATTTCTCGTTATATTTTAAAAGCATATATAGAAAATAAAACACGTGAACGCTTTTTAAATGTCCATTTTCATGTATACCCTACTCCTAATGGTTCAAATTTCCTAATTTTCAGAAAATGTGTTTATTTGATTTAAATAGTATATACGGAGCTTTGTCGTGAAAAAATAAATATTGTTGTAAATTTTGATTCAGGTAAACACCCATTCCTAATGTGCAAATTTTCCTAGTTTTCAAAAACTGTATCCTTTGTTTTATTTAAATGGTGTATAAGAAGAAAACAAATATGAATGGAGTAAGAGCGAATTTTTAGATTTCAGGCAAACCCCCCTTCCTAATAGAACGATTTCGCTGATTTTCGGAAACTATTTTTCTTATTTTAGTTCAATGGCATATAGTGAGTTTCTTTTAAACAAATGCTTTTAATTATGGCCGAGGTGAGAAAATCAGTGTTTGGCACGCAGTAAATGCATACAAATTAATAGAACCTATTTTATGGGACAAATCCTCACACATAAGAACTGAATGAAAGTATCAGGCGAGAAATTGACTCAATTTCGGAAGATGACCTGAAGCGTGTGAAGGAGATGTCAAAATGTGTGGACGTGGCGGAACATTTCCATCTTCTGTCATAAGGAACTGCTTGTTTTCATTTTAATTGTAGCAGTACATAATTGCAAGAACTTGAATCCACTTCGCCGAGAACTACCACTCTTGGACCGCCGTGAAAAGGGTGACAAAACCATGAAATATCTCGTATTGGGTCCTTTGAAAATTAATGGCAGACGTTCATTGTGAAGTTGATGATGATTAAATCAAGGGAAATGTTGAGACAAAAACTATTAGAACTTGCTAAGAAAGCAAGGCCTGTACCTTTAACTGTTTCTGATTACTTGAAGGAAAACAGAAAAGTGAAAGCACTTGATTAACGAATACCAAATAAATTAAACAAGCATCAGAACGGTCATAGGTTTGAAATTAATTTTTCGTTGCAATGATCTCTTTATGGACCATATTGTGACCTGTGATGAAACATGGAGTCTCTACGCCTTTTGCAAGAGATCGGCAAAAAGACTGAATATGGATGAAACACCGAAACCGATCGCAAAATTAAAATTATGTCACATTACAGCGGTCTTTTTTAATAGACTACTGAGACGCCACAGGCGGTAAACACTGGTGATACAATGAGATGAGATGATAAACTGTTTTTTTTTTAAGGGAAGGAAACGTTCCAGGCCTAAGTTTAGGGTACCTTCCCGGCATTTGCCAGTTGTGAGGACTGGGAAAAAACTGGAAAAAACCTCAGTCAGGGAGGACGGTCCTGGCGGGATTCGAACCCCAGACCTACCGCTCATGAATCCATGTCTTAACGACCTCGGCCACCCGTGGCGGTGTCAAGAAAGTACAGACAAAATACAGAATGTAACTCGAAACTTTCTGTTATTTCTCTTCATTTTAGTGAATGTAAAGATATCAACGTTTCGGTTCATAAACATGGTGATATTTAAAAATGTTTAAACCATTAGTCATGTATTTAATTTAATTAATGATTAATTTTTGTGGTTCAATCTCAATAATAATGATAATGATAATGATAATTTTAAAAACGTGATTTCTCTTTTGTAAATACTTATAGGTTGCAAGACGTTTAATTTTGTTCCCTTAATACCACACAGTAATGGCATAACTTATTTCATCATTAATTAATAAGACCTAATTTTGGATTGCATATTCATTTTTATTAAAATTTATTCTCTTAGTTTACGCAGTTCCTGCGTGACGGACTTTTTATATGCATTTTTAAAAATTTTAAAAATACTACTTGTATTTCTTTTGTATTTTTATCTTATTTTACTGTTGAATATAGTTTACTTTGAAATGTCTAATGTAATATATTGTATTAAATCAAACAGATCTAGTGAGTTATAAAAGCATAGAACTGTGCGCCTCTAGAAGCAGTACTGAAATAAATGCACTTTCCTAGCTTAACGAAGCCTGGAAAGTTTGTGCCTCATTAGTGCTATATTTCTTACTTTGGAATATCTAAATGTAGTTAGCGTGTTACTCAGGCCAAAGAAAGACAACAAGCAGTTTCTAGGATCTGTTGGCAACATACTTCTCGGTTGATTTCCAGCCTGTGAACTCTGCTATGTACTTCCCCGACCATGACTCTGTAGTTTATGACGACGCGCGATGGCAGCAGAACTTCTTGGAAGTTAGACGCGCGTACCTGTCATTTTAGTGTGCGTGTTCTACAGTGAAAAGTAGATTTTCTTACTCATCTCTTAATGAGTACACGGCAGTACACGGAATCTTATAAGACAAACTCTCTTGTTTTTATTTTTAACTGCGTTTATTAAACTCCTGTACCTAAAATAAACAAACTCTACAGTTAGCTTACTGGTCGTATCTTCACGGGTGGCTGAAGTCGTTAAGGCGCGGACTCGTGAGCGGGCGGTCTGGGGTTCGAATCCCGCCAGGACCGTCCTCCCTGACTGAGATTTTTTCCGGGTTTTCCTCAATCCTCATAACTAGCAAATGCCGGGGAGGTACCCTAAACTTAGGCCTGGAACGTTTCCCCTCTTAAAAAAACCTTTTCTCAATATATAATTTCATCGCATGTATTACCAGTGTCACCGCCTCAGCAGTAAAACCGGGCGTTAAACACCATTCAAAAAAATATTGGTCGTTTATTCCTTTAATATTTCTATTGGACGGTATTCAAAGATGACACTTTCCAATAAAGATACTGATTTAGAGGTTGGAAATAACTTGTGGAGATTCAGACAGCAAATGCGATACATACACAGAAATTGGGTTTTCCTCTTGGCCTAGCTATGGGCTAACTAAAACGATTGCCTAAAGAGTGAAAAGTAACTTTCGCGACCTTACTCATCAACGCAAACACAAGTAAAACCACATCCGTTACTGCCGCAGACACAGTGTTTGAAACCCTCTCACTGTTGTAATAAATGTAAATTTTATTGCTCATATTTTTAGGCTCATGTTGATTTCAGATGATGCACTATGATAAACTTTATTGTTTATGGCTTTAAGACGTTATCGACGTAAAGTGTACTAGTTTAACCCGTAAATAATCAAGTCATGCTGGTGTGTTGCATACAACACTCCTCCATTTCTGTTAGCTTTTCTTAGAAAATATATTGCGCACTTATTCACTTATTATTGAAGTTTATGGAATTGCATTTTGTTTTCCTTCCCGCGCGATGTGCTTCAACAATGAAATACGTGGAAAAGTACGCCTCTGGCGTCAATTGGTGTATACCATATACCACAGATTAGCAATATAACTATTATTAGATCCTGGATAACAGTGTTGTTCTGAGGGGATCTATTTATGTATTGTTTTTGACAAGTGAAATATCTAAAATATCTACATATTATCTAAGTATATACGAGTGATAAGTCATAAATCATAGCAACTTATTTTTTTTTTCTAGCGAAAAAGGGACAACACGAAAAATCTAAGATATATGATTGAAAATGTACGGAATGTACTTTAAAAATTAAGCTACCAGATGGTGTATGTGAGCAGAGCTGCGTGTTTCAGAACGCTCCAAAGTTCAGTTGGCGAACGAAAAAGATCAGGAATGGACGTCATGAAGATTGTGCAATGTGCGTATGTGAAAATAGCATTTCTCTATGGCAGGAATACTCGAAAATGCCACACAGAGCTAGGCGAAGCACCAGGTGCGCGCCCCTTGGAATATAGAACAATGGCGTGGTGGGCAGAGGCATTCAAATAGGACAGAACATCCAATACCAATCAACCGCGCAGTGGCCTGTAACAGCGGGCAAGCATGTACGGGGTGATGGTGGAGGAACAGTGCTTACATGATGATAGGCTCTGGACGCTTATAGAATTAGAACAGCCAACAGGAATTCCGGTAAAAACATGCACCGCATTTTATGGGGGGACCTGCACATGCGCAAATATGTACAAAGTGGGTGCCACATCAATTAAGTGAGGTGCAGAAGTGGACTCGCTACGAAACATGCCGTATCAATCTGGCGAGATTTCAGGATGAAGGGGATGCCATGTTGAACTGCATCATTACAATTGATGAAACGTGAAAGGTCATATGAACCAGAACACAAGGACAGTACAGTGAATGGCATCATCCTTGTGCTGGCAACGAACCGTCATGTACTTGGAGATTCCATCGATGTACTTGGACACTACTTCAAAAGCTGCTGAACACCATGGATTACTTGGGAGACCCGTCCTGTGATGGATTTGCAACCTTGTGTAGTTGTTTGCAACTTTTGTCTTGCCATAATAAACCAATGTCCGGTTGTGTGTATTTTGCTTCTTCCCTACGAGGGCCGTCTACACTCAGCCTTCCATTAGTGGCACCACTCGGCAGTAAATGCCATATACTTTCAATCGTATATGTTAGATTTTTCAGCAAGAAGAAATTACTTGAAACATAAGTCATATTTTTATTTGATTTATTTATGAACGCTCTTTAACATCTCAGGTCATCAGCGCTCCATTCAATTCAGGGCTTGAAGGAGTAGTAAAAGTAGTAAAAACGGGCGTAAACACTATTTAAAAACTGTAGTTTTTTGCTTAAAATTGTATTTTATATAATTTAAAATTTTTAATACTACATTATATCCCTGTCGAAAATACTGCATTAACTTTTGAGTGATAACATTTACTTACGAAATCCTTCAATTGCCTGCTGAAAGCTTCAAACGAAAATCTGCATTACAACCGATATCGATAGTAATGAAGTATGAGTATATGACCCAACAATTCGTTATTGGCGGAGATTAAAAATAATAAAACACTGCAACAATTTACAAAATACCAGATATTTAGAAAAAATATAATATGAAAAATATTTTTTTAAGACACACTAAAAATTACAAAGAAAAACAATAAATTGAAACTTACCATTTACAGATGACAATCACACTGTGGCCATGTTTCTTTTGTCCTCTAGGAATAAGTTCAGATTTTTTTTTTTTTAATTTTATTTTTCCTCCAGGTTCTTCTCATCCTGAAAAATGAATAAATAAAAGAAAAATCAAATGCTAACGTACACTAGATTAATTTGTATCTTCTTATATTGATTTCTTTTATTGTCCCCAGAATCTGAACATGCCGGTAATGAAAAGCTTAGTGTGACAATGACTTTAACGGACACCACTATCATAAAGATAAATACCAACGAGAACGATTTGAAAGTTGCCCCTCTCGGCCATGCAATTGGCAAGATGAATTATTGTCTTTTGAAATACACAAAACTCTCGTATCCGGCAACTATGAAACAAAGTCTGTGCCGGATAACGGAAATTCACTATTTTTCATGTGAATTTTTAAAATGATATTTTGAAATTCGCACTTAATTTTCAGTCCTTAACACTGTACTTACCTCTATTAGTTACCAAAATTGCCGTAACGTTAATTGGCGGCCATTTGACGACGAGATTAGAGTTCCCAACCGAATATGAAGTTGTAGCGCATGATGATTCTTCCATTTACTATTTATCTAGTAAAACTCTTTTCCATTTTATCTAACAACTCCAACCTGTGTTTAAGATACTTCACGGAACCCATCGTGCAGCAGCGGGTTAAGTCAGTATAGCTACTATCCACAGGTGCGGCGGTGTGCGACCGCCACATTATCACGCTCGCTACTGTGAAGTCACGCCTCGTCCATATGCTGAATCTACAGTGTGTTCAGCGATGCTTTCCACGCGGCGCAGATTTTTTCCTATGAGGCCCCCACTCGTTTGCCGCGCCGTGGAGGGGATAGCAAGCCTGCTTGCTTACTTGTTGACCTTGCTGATTGTTGCAGTGTAGCGCAACTAGTCTCAAGCGTGTATTGTGTTGTTCGTTTCTTAATTCGACAGTATACATAAAGCGTATTATGCTCGTGTGTTTACAGCCACATAGCGTATCTTTATGTACAATTCATGTGTTAACTTAGTGGTGAAAGAACCATAGGACTAATTTTTTTAGCATACAGTTTATTTTGATACTTGTGTGAATATTATATTAACTCCTTTTTCAGAGAATTAACCGACAGGGAGGTTATCATGCATTTTTTTCAACAGAACTCTGCCACTGCTCACGCTGTGAATAATTTCATGAGAGCAATTCACAATATGTTTTCACAAGACAGAGTTATTAGTAGGGATTTGTGACGCCCTCGGTCTCCCGATTTAACGACCTGCGATTGTTATCTTTGGGGTAAATTAAAAATGCTGTGTAGAAGAGACGAACCAGCACACCGTACAAGAACTCAAAAGACAATATTCGCCAGGATTTCTCAAAATGAACTAAGCGAGTAATGAATAATTTCCTTAAGAGATGACAAAACTGTATGGAGAATGAGGGCGGGCGTTTCAACACCTCGTTTGATAATTTGGTAAGTAAACGAGCCTGTTAAATTGGTTTGTGTATTGTTGTAGGATTCGTTTTGTTTTTTTTTGTTTTTTTTTTTTTTATTGTTGCTCTCACGTTAATCACCAAGACCCTGCTCGGCCATAGGCAAAACAAAACTGATCGCAAGGCATGATGCTATTAGAACACAGCTAAAATGATTGTGTGTCCAAAACTACGATTTTTTAAATTGAAAAGTGCCGTTGTTTTGGCATTGTCAGTCACTAAGTGCCGGATATGAGGGATTTTAATGTATTTAGTCACTGTATTAACTTGTATGTTTAATACAACTTTCTAAAGCCGTAGGATGTCATGAAATGAATCCATTTGAGCACAGTGCAGTCATTTGTGAAATATGATTTAATGCCAAAGGAAATATTTCTAAATATATTAACATTTACCTAGGCTTTTCTCCATTTTCAAAGATGGATTATTAAATTTAGATATGGTGTTACCAGTCAAGAAGATGACCCACGTAAAGGAGGTCCAAAAAGTGCACTATCAACAACAGAATTCATTGAACAAATATAATATGGTATTAGATAACTAGCAAGAAAAAGTTCGTGAAATTGCTGAAGGATGTAGCATAACAAAGGATTTTTTTTTTTGTCTACGGACGCTCTTTAACATCTCAGGTCACCAGCCTCCCATTAAATTCAGGGCATGAAATGACCGGTAAATTTTGCTCAGAGTTCTCTTCTTTCAGGCTTGACGTTCTTTATCGTGCCGTAAATGTACGACACGGGACCCATGGCTTAACTTATCTTCCGAACGAAGTCATATTTAGGATTTATACGCCCAAAAAAACGTCCTGACCGGTATCGAACCCGCGATGTTGACTTTAGGAGGCAAGTGTAGTAACCACCACACCACCAGGACCAAATTACAAAGGAAATTGTGGATTAATTTTATATGAAAAAAGCATTGCGAAAGATGGATGCCGCGTTTATTAACAGCAAAGGGGGGGGGGTGACATGAATAAATTGCCAGCATGCGGAACGTTTTAACTGTAACAGAACTGACTTTATGCGCCCACTTATAAACTATGGATGAGACACCCACCATCAAAAACAGGGACAGAGGCCGGTTATGAGCGTCAAAGAGACAAAGTGGGCTCTGTTGCAGGGAAGAGTATGACTTCAATGTTTTGGGATGTTAAAGGAATATTACTAATTTATTTTTTTCAAAAGGTAAAACCGTAACTGTGGAATGTTCCAATCTTTCAAATCAACTAGATGAAAAAAATTGTGAGAAAGTTGCCGGCTTGCAGAAGAAAAGAAGTTTTCAGTAAGACGATTCACCTGCTCACAAACTCTTCCTCGCTGGTCAAGAGGTGATTGCAGCCGTAGAAAAGAATTTTGCAGATCTTCTCGAAAGCCATTTCAGAGATGTGATAATGACAACGAAGTATTGCTGGAATAGGAGATTACGAGCACTTTTTAAACCGCCCTGGTGTAATTAAAGTTCTAACCCAAGTCTCACTAATTAGGATGCATCAGGTGTAACATTTAAGACTTTTTCTTGTGACACAAGCTTGGCGCTCCATGTACGTTGCTGGTCTTGTGCAATATTGACATAAACCTTGATGGACGTTACAAAACCAACTTTCTTGTCGTAAACCAAACACTGACTTCGCACAACCGGTCCCCAGATCTAAAACAGCTTCATTAAAGCGTGCTCGCCGACTTGCTATCTCTGAAAGCTGTTCAACTGATGAATGGCATATTTTCTCCTTTTCAATCTGCCTTAATTTTGGCGCTTTAACATTGACAAGTTATCTGTCACCTCCCAGGCAAAGTGAATTACAGAAATCACTCAATTTACCATAATGAGCCGTGTAATTCCCAGAAGATAATTAATAATGACAGAAACTCATTATAGTCATTAGTCATTATAGTCATAGTTATATATAGTGTATAGTATACACTTGCATACAACTTTATTTTCTATTAAAAATAAAAACAACCTGAAAGAAACGAATAACATGATTGAACATGCGAAAGAATCTGGGGGTGAGATTTTACGAACAGACACGAAGACAAGTTACAACAAAAATATTTAAAACAATAATTAAAAGTATGTATAAAAATAAACGGTGTCAAAAATTTCACTTGGAATTTTCAGCACAGTAATAATTACCTTCTAGAGACAATCTATAAGGGGAAAAATTTTTTGAACTATTTTTTTAATAGCCAGACACGTCAACATGAAAGTCTGTCTTGTCTTTCTTTCTATCTTCCTCCCTTCCTTTCCATATTACATTTATCGCTATGTGCTAGTAACATTTCATTTCTTTTACAGAAAGTGAGTTAATATGACAACAAAATAATTTGTACTATCGTATGTAATGGAACTAATGCCTGCCTAATTTTAGAACATAAATGTCAGTCTAGCGACACTGGAATAAAACAATTGAAGGTTAGTGCTGCAAAGTAACTATGCACCACTATTTTATAAATTACAACTGAAAGTAGCAATCTTGCTATATTACACAATTTAAGGGGAAAAAAGGGGGTCAAATCATATTTTAATATTACTTTCTGTCTATTTGGATATGATTTTAATTAATGTTCCTTGATTATAAGCATTTTAATAAATGTTTAGTCATGTAACTGCAAGCCCCCCCCCCTTTTTGTTTTGATTTCGCGAACATTTGTAGAGTTAAAATTCTATATCTCAGGAGCTATTTGCTTTAGAAGACTGTAGTTTATCTTGAATAACAGAAAAAGTTGTGTTTCATAAGTTGGCAGCGTTATATTCTTTTGTGCTTTCAGTGTTTTAGCTAATGTTTCCCTCAAAATTTAATTTTTCTGTAAAAACATTTTTACTGTAATTATTAAAAAAAAACACTTTTTGCTTAAGTTTCCCATTTTAAAGATATATGTGAGATATCATTTTGAAACCTTTACCACTTATTCATAATATTATTGTGATGATGTGAATCTATTATGGTAGAGCTAGGACAAAATGTGACAACGTAAACAAAAGTTGAGAAAAAATATAAAAAAGCAAACAACTTAAAATAATTTATAATTTGCTTGAGAGTCATGGTATAATAGTGAAAATATATCTGAAAATTTCAATTATGCGCATCTGTATGCTGTAAAAGTTTCATTTCATTAGTTATAATAGTCCTGGAGAAAATGGGAACTGAAGTTAGTAAATTTAATATTACAAAGATAGGTCTTTCGTACTCCCCTTAACAGAATAAATTTACCAAATTATTCAAGCAATGCAAGCTACTTGCTGTTAATATGAACAAAGTACACTGGGTAAAATTATTCCTGGCACTTTATTAACAATAGTATGATCTGAGACAACAGTATTCCACGATATATGATCACTATGACTCAGAAACAGCAAAAACTTTAACAGGAATAAATAGACCATAATATTGAAGATTTCATTACCTTTTAAAAACCCCTCGTACACTCATAAATGTCGTGAGGATGGCCAAATTACTATGATAGTTGATAAGTATCGTCCTTTAGATGGCGCTCTCTTTCAGACTAAGTGTAGTCATTTGTTTGTGACCTGTTTCTTACATATCCAACAGATTTTATTTCCAAGAAGCCGATCAAACTTCCAAAGTCCAATTTTTTTTCACATGAGAGAACACAAGTACTTCGTTTTGAAGAGTTTAACCTCAACAAAAGGAGTTAGATTCCACATTAAAGGATTCTTATCCTTCGTTTTCGACGGTTAAAATGTGAGATGCTGAATTTAAGCTTGGTCATTCATTCATTCATTCAAGATCATCGCTCAGGGCGTTCCAAAACTGCTACTACCGACGAGATTAGTCAACAATTCACAATGTCATACTCAATGATCGCCGATTGAAGGTACTCTAGGTGACTGACATTGCAAAAACCTCGATAGGCCGTGTCCGCTACATTTTTACACGAAGTTTTGGGTATGGGAATGCTTTCCGCTTGATGGATGACGCGTTGTTAACAATGGATCAAAAACTCATTCTAATGAACATTTACAAGAGTGTTTAGACTTGTTTAAACGCAAATGCAGTGAGTTTCTCCGACCTTTCGTAACAGTAGATGAAACATGGATTCCTCACTGCACGCCAGAGAGGAAGAAGTTCAAACAGTAGGTGGCAACAGGTGAAAGCGCATCATAAAAAGCAAAAATGTTTCCTTCTGCCAGAAATGTCATGACTATGGTTTTCTGGGATACTGATGATGTAGTGCTCGTAGACTACCTCCAGAGAGGCAGAACCATCACTGGGGAGTATTACGCTTCACTAATGGACAAACTGAAATATGCTACTCAGGTAAACGTCCACATCTTTCGAAAAAGAAAGTTCATCATGATAATGCGCATTTACACATTTAGGATTGTTGCTGCAAAACTGCAAGACCTTCACTTCCAAATTCTTCCACATATACCATTTTCACCAGCTTTGGCTACCAGCGATTATTTTTCTTCCCAAACCGGAGAAAATGACTGGGTGGCGAAGATATCAAATGAGAGAGACGCTTATTTTTCACAGATGGAAAATTTTTATTTATTGAGTGCATTAACAAGTTGAAAGGTCGTTGGACTGAATGAATTGATTTACAAAATAAATAAATAAAAAAATAAAACAACTTTTCTCTTAAATCTTGTGTTTCTTGATCAGACTGAAAACTTTTACAACGTCCCTGGTACGTTTAAGACATTGAGTTTTTTTTATTTGTTTTACTTATGGACGCTCTTTAACATCTCAGGTCATCAGCGTCCCACTCAATTCAGGGCGTGAAACGGCCGATAAATTTTGCTCAGAGGCCTCTTCTTACAGACTTGAGGTTCTTTTTCGTGCCGTAAATGTATGACACGGGACTCACGGCTTTACTTTCCTTCCGAAGGAAGCCACATTTAGGATTTTTAAGCCCGAAAAAGCCCATCGATCCTGGCCGGATTTGAAACCGCGATCTTGAGTTTACAAGGCAAGTATGGTTATCACTACACCACCAGGACCGACTTAAGACATTGAGGGCGTCTAATTATCATATTAGAAACTTTCGTTTAATATGAGATTTATTGTGTCTTTTGAAAGATTATAAAATAATACTTATAAAATAAATAATAAGTATTTTAGAAACTAACATCTTTGTTGGTACATTATGTTCAGTTAATAATACTAGAAGTCAGAATGTTACGGCTACAAACGGATATGCGCTACATAGAACTTAATACAGCGGCCATATTCGTTATATTACATTCTAACGAAATAATGCAGAAAGTTATGATAGAAAGACAGAAAAATCAAATATATACATTAAGTACATTAAAACAAATAGCAATAGAGAAAATAAATATAAAAACCAAATTTGATGATTTGTAGGCGATTTATAAATCATAAATAAGTGTTAACAACGCACTCATGCACAAAGAATTAGGATCCACAATATCTCCATTATGAGCTCTTTATTACATAAATGGAGTGACGTTACGCTTGTTTTATACGAATAGCTTCACACATGGGAATCATTCATAAAGGGGATAAACACACAATCTTGGCAGTCAAGTGTATTACGCTTTTATCCGCATAATTTACTTTGAAAGAGACATAGGACATGCGTGACTGATATAAACTTAGTAACAAAAAGACGTCCAAATAATAGCATTCTTTAGCCTCCAACAACTCTTTCAAAGCCAGCATAAGATGTGACGTTATTCAACTTTTTGTATACCTACTAAGTACATTAGGGACGGCTTGTATCGACACCTTTGATCTTGTTGATTCTAAATCCAATACTGTGTTAGGTGTACTTTTCAATGAATCTAACATAATTGCCAATTCCAGATCCATTAATTAAAACGTTAACTGTAATGAAAATGCGATTATTCTTTACAAAATAAACATGAAATTCCAGTATTCGTCACTAAAATAAAAATTAATTGTGTAAAATACCACATTATGAGGTGCATAAATCGTGTACTTTACTCTGGTTTTCGGTTTTGATTTTTTATTGGTGATTTCTGAGTAACGATCAAGCAATTTTTAAGTTATACTACAATTACTTTATTTTTGTTTTATCCTAAATGCTACCATGTTTAGTTGACGAAGTATAATAGCGTTTTTTCATGTTTAACTTTTCTGATATGTAAATGTAACGTTAAAGAGCTGGCGAGCCTAGCTAAGTTTTATAATTGTCATAAATGCAGGCGTATATTATGTTTTCCACGCTTTACAACAGCTTTGCCATATGATACCCATTACTAGATAATCCATTGGGGGAAGAGAAAATATAGTTAGTATATATAATAAAAATAAAGTAACACTATTAACAACGTAACATACTAACAATAATTATAAAGGCAGGAAAGGATAAAACTCTAAGAGAAAAAAAAAGTCATATTTGTAATTGTTATATTTAGAACTACTAGAGTTCTAAACTTATATATATATATAAGTGGGTTCTTAAAATTACTTTATACAATAAACAATTATTAAAGAGTAAATTTCATTACACATTTGTTCACCAAATGATCCAAAAAGTTGCAAGCTAATGTTTTTACTACTGGAAAATTTAAAAAAACTAAAAGTATCCCACTAAATAATAATTTATACTGATACTAATACTCTAATATCAATTATTATTATTATTATTATTATTATTATTATTATTATTATTATTATAGCTTATTTTAAGCTATTCATGTGTGATAAAATGGTGCCAAGAAAATGAATACAGGAAAATTAAAGTTTATCCACAGTTATTTGATGCAGCATCAATATTTGCAACCTGTGCCACCAGCAAATTATCACAGGCTTTAATGTACAAGAGCCGGTGTACCAACATAATAGCCAACTGCCACCAAATTGGCGACTTAAACTTTTATTCATTCGTTCATTTACCCTGGTTAAGGCTATGGGAGAGCCTTCTGTTCCACTCTACCATAAGAATAACAACAGCGAAACACAGAGCGCAGTTATATATACAGTTATATTAAATACATCAAATTTAAAGATTATATGCTGCTTGTAAATATTCAATTTGATAAAGATAGGTTAGAATTCCACTTTTCTCGAAAATTTTTATCAAGCAATAAGAAGAAATGAGAGATTAACTATTGAGTGCAGAGGATGAAACATAGCAACTACACAGTAGACTCTAACGATGTAGTGACAGATTTAAGCCAAATCGAAGTGAATAAACAAACGCTGTAGTTATAACTACAGTATCTCGAGAGAAGCGGTAACCGGAAAAACTGAAATATAACTACGGCCTAGTAGTAACTTTCTTACGCATGTCTGACAATACATAAGCATAGGCTTGAAGGTTGTGATCAGCCAGGGAGATGTACCGTACCCGGAGTCGCCAAGCAAAGAGCCGTCATATCTCGTATAGCACTCCTCCATATTCTTGAATCATGAACAGAACAGATCACTCGGTGCTAACGCTCCTAAACGTTTCTTCAGCATCACATGCCGCCTTAACATTAAAACTGAAATAACCCTTACGATTAATATATTCGCTTCCGAAGATTGGTTGGGTTTAATTTCTGTCTGAGTGCAATCTAATGCACATGTTAAATTAAAGCGAGTTTGCCACATGACTTTGCATTATTCATTATGTATTGTACTAGAAAAATGAATCCAGTTATGAGCTTTTTTCTAAAATATGACCCAAAACATAATTAATAGTTTTACACACCTTGGAGCGGTCCACTCCAAAATTTTGTGACACTCCACTCTGAAATCTACGATCAACAACATAACGTAAACCTATTTCCGTGCGATTTCTTGGGGTTGTTGCTTTTCTCAGAGTTTCATCGCTATTTGGCAGAAATTCTGATGTTAAAAAAACAATACCCTCAGTATCAAAACGCATCACACCTACTCCCAACTCTTTTTTCACCATATGTTTTTCTCTCCCTCACTTGCCATGACGAACTGTTGACAGGCATAACTGCAATGGAGTGTACCCTCCCTTAGACTCCAAAATACTGAAGTTGCAGATACACCTAACTAGTTATATCTTCGCTTCACTCTCATCAAAAGTGAAGTTATAACTACCGATGTGGAAAAACGAAGTTACAACTATAGCGGGGGGGGGGGGCGCTGATTGTTGCTACTTTTATTCACACCAAAGGAAGTTACAATTTAAAAACACCGAAGTGGCAGCATCATCTACTTTTTATTCACTTTCCCTATTGTGATTCCTAGAGTTGAGATGACAATTTAATAGCGCTCTAACTGCATCATTGTCCGACAAACGACCGAGAATTTTGCTCAGAGGCCTGTTCTTCTACATGCCATAAATCTTATGACTTTACTTCCCTTCCGAAAGAAACCATACTTAACGCTTTTTACGCCCGGAAAAAAAAATCGACCGTGGCCAAGATTGAACACGGGATCTTGGGTTTTGGTCCTAGTGGTGTAGTGGTAACCATACTTACCTCCTAAACCCAAGATCGCGGATTCGATGACGATGGGTTTTTTCGGGCGTAAAAATCCTAAGTATGGCTTCCTTCGGAGGGGAAGTAAAGCCGCGGGTACCGTGTCGTACTTTTGCGGCACCAAAAAGAACCTCAAGTCTGAAAGAAGAGGTCTCTGAGCAAAATTTATTGTCTGTTTCACGCCGTGAATTGAATGTGACATTGACGACCAGCGATGTTAAAAAGCATCCGTAAATAAAACAAATCAGATCTTGGGCCATAAGAAGCAGACGACCCCTCCAGATGTCAAAGGACGGAACTCAAAACCACATAACGAAAACAATGTGTACACGTTTATCTAGGCCGACTCAGTTCTTTAAGGTTATATCAGTAACAATGACAGATTTTTACGCTGTTGAGCCCAAAAATGTTCAGCTTTTTATGTAGTATACAGAATAGGCATATGTATATTTTTTATATTTTAGAAGTCATGTTTACGTTTTAAATTTGATAGTGTGGCGGCTCGTAGCTCCTATAGAAGGGTGGGCCAGGGACATAACTACATGTCACCCAAACAGTGTGAGATTACCCCCACTATGTATCTTAATGTCACAACAAATTGTGACATACATGTAATAGCTGCTGTGCCGTCTGCATGTACAGAAACGAAATATTCCCTTTCTATTTCTTTTCTAACCTCATTTCTATTAGACAAGACACGCTTATCACTTCACAAACTGTCAGCCAAGATTTTTTTCTTACAAAAAATCTTAATTTTGTGTCGTGTTGCTGAGTAAGCTCCTATAGTTTTCGGTTGATGAGGTCCAAATCGTTTCACTTAACAGTTAGACACGTCCACTTTATACATTGCCACAAAACAGATACGCTCAGTGAATGAAGTCACCCGATTTCAAACAAAGTGCAAAAACAATTCGTAGTCAATTATGTGTGGGGTCAGTAACCCCTCAACATCTGGTTTCTAAGAAAAGAGAGAATACCGAGCGCTGGCCATGGACCGTCTTCCTGCTGCCCCAAGAGTACGCGGAAATAAGCAGGAGAAAGGCTAACCCTTCTTGGAGGAAAACAAATTAAATTCCTTGTAAATCTTTGCTGGCCCATGAAGGTAGAAGTTTAAAGCGTAAACTTTTCCAGGCTGGGCCATGAGCCTCCCTCGCTAACGGAGGAACCGCATGCAACCGCTACTACAGCAGAGATGAAATGCTCTTGTCAAGTAAGATACAATTAATAACAAATCGGCTTACATCCTTGTTTTTATCCATAAAAGTTGGTCAAGAGAATAGAAAATGATAAATAATTATAGCTTTTTCTTTGGGTGTGTCGAGCGCATCTGTTCCTTGTTGATGGGTCGTCCCAGTGCGGTTACAAGCAAGTGGTGTGATCTATCGTTACCTTTGTACGTCAACGCTCTTTTTGTTTTCCCATTGGCTTAGACTTGGTGCTAAATGGAGATGCTTTTGCGAAAGTATAGCGTTTTGTCATCAGCATCTCTTCATGGGTTAGGAGACTTTCCTGTTCTGGCCTCATGTCTCTTTTCATCTTCTCTTCGATCTTCACTATCTCTTTTCCCATAAAGTTGATAATCATATGTCATTTTAAGTTAGCGAGTTTATCCATCTTCTGCAAGCAATTTCTCCAACTTTCTCTGTATTGATTTATTTTGACATTAATTGGAGAAAAACCTAATTCCCAACTAATTTCTTTATTTTTTAATTTATCCATTACTATGCATCTCTTAATAGCTCTAAGGTATCTCATTTCTGCAGCATTTATTTTATCCCATTCGGTTTTCTTTATCGTCCATGTTTCACAGTCATTACTTAACGGTGGAATTGCTTGTTTTTCTTTTTAATGTTCTTGCTAATATTCCGCAATTGTTGCTTTATTACTTAAACCTTGGTTGTTTTGATATGTTACCTTGCACCCTAAATAGTTAAATTTGTGTACTTGTTCCAGCACTAAGTCGTTTAGGTACTACTAATTTGGATCTACGAGTACTTTCCTTGAAAGGCCATTTCTCTCGTTTTAATGATTGAGATTTTGAGTCCATATTTTCCTAACATATTTCTCAGTTCAAAATTATTTTCGTTTTGTCTTTGAGACGAATTGTTCTAAAAGATACTAATTTGTATTCTCAGAGACAGTGACATAATTACGCTACAAGGAAAATTTAAATGGTAAAGAAAAGTGGTTAGGGTAGTCTTATACAGCGAGGTCAGTGTTAGTGATAAGTGCTAATAATCTCATTAGAAACTGAACTATTCGGCTTTAATTATACATCTTGCCCTCTCATAAGGTATTTTATATCTGGGCTATTAAGCGTGTAGACCGTACTTCCGCCTTCCTTAAACTACCTGGAGCGGTTTTTATTGGTTGGGGGATGGGTGATTTTATAAGTTGGCTGGTGGTAGAACTCAATCTTTCCCCGTTGGTTGCGTCATGTGGGGCTGGATTAATAAGGGGGCGCTGAAACTGGTGTGCACGGGGGATGCGGAGGTCCGATGGTAAGTGCTGATATTTTGATGCTTGTACCGACTTCTAGCTCAATCGGGTGCTTATGATGAGTTCCCAGAGTTCACCGCAGTGTTTTCCGACTCAAACACACGAGATCGACTTCTTTACTAGCAGCTTATTCAAGATCAAGATACAAGTTTATCGCACTGTTTGCCGCTGCCTAATCATTTCTTATTAATTCGCTGTACTTGATCCAATATTCCTCCTTTCAACCAAACTTACCTCCTAGATCCAAGATCGCGGGTTCGATCCCGGCCAGGAACCAATGGATTTTTTCGGGCGTAAAAATCCTAAGTATGGCTTCCTTCGGAAGGGAAGTAAAGCCGTGGGTACCGTGTCGTAAATTTAATGCACGAGCCTGAAAAAAGAGGCCTCTGAGTAAAATTTATCGGCCGTTTCACGCCATGAATTGAATGGGACGCTGATGACCTGAGATGTTATCGCCTCTGACCACGCCCACGGGAACTTTATACTCTCTCGTGTATTATTTCATTCCCGACGTATTAAACTATTGTTATATTGCTAAGTTATTCTCATTTGCTCATTTTTATGCTATGGTCATTGGTTGAAATTATTTCCGCCTCTTCTGACATTCACTTTTCCCACAGCGTGGGATTTCCTGGAAAGTAGCCCCTATCATATATTTTCTTTGATAAAATTTGAGATTTCCCATTCCAGTTTTCCCTTCGCTATCCTAGATCTGGGAATTAAGCTATCAAGATAACGCACATATATTCTGACTGGGCGGCAGAATTCCTAGGTTTGTGCCTTTTTCCTCTCTGTAATAAAACATTTCGTTTCGACATTTCAATTCCATTTTGCAATTTCCATAACTTGGCTCATCTAAAAAGTTTTTTGTTTTTTGTTTTTTTTTAAAGCGGTGTTTAACGCCCGTTTTTACTGCTGAGGCACCACAGGCGGTGGGCACTGATGATACATGAAATGAAATAATATATTGGGAAAGGATTTTTTTTTTAAGGAAGGAAGAGTTCCCGGCCTAAGTTTATATCTCCCCGGCATTTGCCAGTTATGACTAAGGAAAACCTGGAAAAAAAAAAAAAAAAAAAAAAAAATCCCAGTCAGGGAGGACGGTCCTGTGGGATTCGAACCCCATCCCGCTCACGAGTCCGCGTCTTAACGACCTCGGCCACCAGTGGCTGTATCTAAAAAGGTGTTAAGCTTCGGTCGCCGAAATATTCACATGGAGAGGACTCGTGACTTGAATAAAGAAATCTTTCCCTTTTGTTTCCACTGTAAACTGCGACTCCCTATCGTCCTTTCCCTCACGGCAAACAGTCCTTGGGATATACATATACAATAGCCCTCTTTTTCTAAAGGTTTTGTCAACACAAAACATGAAATAAATACAATAGCCTTTTGCAAAGTGCCGTTACATATCAAAAATGCATATACACATACATGTCTGAAATCATGTACACATATAGGAAATAACCATGTCAATATAATAAACGTAGTTTTGAATCATCAAATTATATACATAATAAATGTCTATAACTGCTCATTACTTTGATAACTACAGCTCTTCTTTCTCACTTCTCATGCCTTTGTAATTATTTCTACTTGTTTAAATGGTTTATTTATGGATGCTCTTTTAACATCTCAGGTCCTTAGCGTCCCATTCAATTCAGAACATGAAACGACCGATAAATTTTGCTCAGAGGCCTCTTTTTTCATGTTTGAGGTTCTTTTTCGTGCCGTAAATCTACATGGGACCCGTGGCTTTACTTCCCTTCCGAAGGAAGCTATACTTAGGATTTTACGCCCGAAAAAATCCATCGGTCCTGGCCTGGATCGAACCCGCGATCAGGAGGCAAGTATGGTTACCACCAAAACACTAGGACCGACATTATTATTACTATCAACTTATTAACATAATAAAGGTAGCCTTGAGTTCTGGCTGCATACTTTAGAGCAAGTGCCGCGATTGTCGCTCTCTATCAGTTGAACGGGCACTGTGTCGGGAAAACATTCTCATTGACACAAATAAATCATTTCGGCTACTGTAATATTTCCAGGTTCATGGCTAATGTGCGTTCGAAACTTCTAATTATTTTGATAGTTTTGCGCCAATTTCCTCTTGTAATTTTTCTATTAAAATATTTTTGTTTTGCAGTGAACTAGTAGGTTTAATTTTGGACACAAAACGTGAATTGCAGCTCTGCAAAGAGGCAATTGATAAGTGAAGCTCCGAAAAATATCGTACACACACGCACTGATACGCGTTGTTCTTAGTCAATTGTCTTTCTTCTCTGGGGAATGCATACTGCCGTGAGACCGGTGTGGATCAAGTTCAGAAAGTGACATCACTAACATGAAAAAGGGGAGAAGCGAAATTGAAGTGCACGCGTCGCCGTCTGTGAACACATAGTATAAGAGATGTAACCAGGAAAGCGAACAAGTTTGGAACTAATGACTTTATTTCAGGCATATTAAGTCACTAGTACTTTCTGCGCGTTAACAGAAAGGTACCCATCTTTTGATTTATTTTTGGTTGACAGCATTGTTCATTGTAGTAAAGCTAATTTTCAACTATTCTCACGTAGGGAAGTAGACTATAAAGAGAGCAGTAGCGTTATATTATGTTTTGTGTGGCTGCCACCCACTCCCTAACAATCAATTTAAAGATCATTACAACAAGGAAATGACCGCGAGGTTTGTCCCTCGTGTTACGTAACTGCCGGCGATACAGTTACGCGGTTTCCACAAATATAGCCAGATAATGGAGTTTCCGCTCACTTTCCGTTAGACGCATTGTTTTCCTGAACGTGCATCCAGCCATGTAAAGGGATGCACCGAAAAAAAAATGTCTCTCCCTAGCTGAAGGTTGGTTCCCTGCTTGGCCTTCAGTACGGCGTGTATATGGATGGATGCCCTCCTTATGTCTTCTCTCACTCGTGTCCAAGGTCAGAATTAATGAAGTCTGTCCTCAGGGTTGCCTAATTATACTAAAAAGAGACCAACAAGCATATGGAATTTTTAACCATGTACCTATATTAAATTTATCCGATCTCCATGAACCAGTTTGTCATATCCTAATATACTTTACTCAATTTTAGTTAAGTAAACGGGTGTTCTATAACTAGGATAACTTAAACTGTTTGAAAAGACGTTTAAAACTTAAGTCAGGGGCTTACACAATGGGCGGATATGCACAATTCAGAGTATTAAAAAAAATCAACCCAAAGTTACACCATTTTTTAAATACAACATAATTCGTTTTTAGTACAGAATTAAAACTAGAGATCCAATATGTGATGATAAAAATTGGATTTACTTTACAAAACAAAATTTCTAGTGGCCTACAGCTCAAAGAAACTTCGTTTGTAAATTATATCCAACACAAAAAAAAAAAAAAAACGCACAAACAAATAACCAGTAACGTCTTTTCTGATGAAACTGTCACTTCAGCAGATGTTCAAAGTGACCAGCGTTTGCTTCAATACACTTGTGGAGACTGTGAACAAGCGAGTGTTACAGAGTGTAGTGTGTCTACAGATATTGCGCACACGCTGTTTCATATTCTCTAGTGTTGCTGGGAGTTCCTAATACACTCTTATATTTCACTGCATCCCAGAGAAAGTAGTCTCATGACGTCTGATCGAGGCACCGAGCTGACCATCTCACAGGACCATTCCGTCCTGTACACCGATTTGTAAACTTTGCATGCACAATTTCTCTGGGAACATGGGCGAAGTGTGCAGGGCACCCATCATGCTGGAACTATATTGATAGACGCGTTTCCAATCCACGTCCTCCATGAGAAGGTAAAGAGTGTATTGCAGAAATGATGCGTACCACTCTCCGTTTAATGTTCTCTAATAAAAATATGGACCTACAGCGCGGTTCCCAACGATACCACAAACATCAACACTCCACTGTCTTTGATGAGCTACCTCGCGAAGTCAGTGGGGATTTTGGTACAGACCAGTAGTGCACGCTCCTCAAATTCACACTACCATGATTTGTGAACGAAACTTCATTCGTAAATAAAATATTACTTAGGAATGGTTTATTATCTTGCAACTGCTTCCAAAGTAGGAATTAGCTGAGAACAGAAACCGTAAAAAACGTTACACTGTTTGACATTGACAGATCAGGAGACCAGTACACTGAGCAGACTGATAATGCTTGCTGTAATACAGACATATTGCTCTGTGTACAGTACTACACTTTGCATTACGTCAGAAACAGTATATACATGCCAAGCTTTTAAATTTTATCTACTTCAGAAGGTAAGCGGTTTAGAACAGTGAATCTGTTATCACTAATTTAACCTCTAGTTTTTAATTCGCTAGAAAAAACGCATAAATTTAAGTTGTAAAGGATTATTTTTAAGTTTTCTGGATTGTGCATATCCTTCCATTGTGTGAGTCCCTGACATGGATACATTCCTACGCAACTAGATTTATTTCAAAAGATTTGAGGTTGCAAAGATACTAGGAGTGTATATACCTGATGTATCAGAATAACTATTCCTTATGTTCTGATATGATAGAGGACATGAAAACAAAAATTTTTTCATAATAAAGCAATGTACGGAAATGCTTCGTTTTCAATATATAGATAGAACTCATAGCTCGCCTTATCGATGCATTTATATTTCAGCTATTCTTAGTTTGTTGTTGTACGTCACGAAATATATTCTATGAAATCTGTTTAAATTTCTTGGTATTGAAATGTATCAGTACACAAATATTGAATTTTCAAACATGCATAAGGCATTTGGAGCAGCTTACGGCAATACTAATTTGACAAAGCTAATTTGACTCAGCGCCATGAAACATTTTCAAGACTGGATCAACGTCTTCGAGATTGTGGTAAAGAAGCTAATGAAAGAAGCGAACCGAACTGTGAGAACAATATACTTTGTAGATGAAGTTTCGCAGAACTTTGAAAATAATCCATGAAATACCACCCAAGCTGTTATATTCGATGAACACCACTCACATGACCGTATGGAGAGTATGAAAAGCATCCATTTCATATTCAAAAAACCCTCACGCAGGAGCTGCGTAAACTAAGCGACTTCCTCAGCAAGTTGAATAACTTAAAAAATAAATATAGAATCCAAATTATAGAATTATTAATTAATGAAATGAAATAAAATATGGCATTACTGTGTGGCATTAGGGGAACAAAATTAGAATTCTTGCAATCTACCAGTATTACAAATGAGAAACCACATTTTTAGAATTATTATTATTACTATTGAGACTACACCTGAAAAGATAACGATATATTATTAATTAAATGAAATATATGACCACTGATATACAAAACTATACCGTGTGAGTATTTTTGAACATTTTTAAATATAATCATATCTATGAACTGAGTCCTTGATATCATCTTTACATTCACTAAAATAGACAGAAATAACAGAAATTTTCGAGTTACATTGTGTATTTAAGAAGATGATGTTCATATGTTTCAACAAAACAAAAACATGTTACTATTCAGAAATAATTACAATGTACTACGCAAATATATACAATCACAGTATGCAATCGAAAGTTTCACCTATTTTCATTGGCTTTGAAATTTAATTTAAATATTATTGTAGTAAAAAGAGTAGCCCTAACGTTTTTTTTACCGTTTTTGCATACAAATATAATTCTCAAACAAATATTAGATACATTTTTCACATTTTCTATCTTCACGACGATACTTTCGTTAAATATAAAACTTATTCATCGTTATAAATACAGTTTATATGCTGAATTAATCTGTCTTTTTATTTTAAAACAATTCAGAGAAAATCAAACGTAACAGCATTTTTTTAATTTCGGTTTTCAAGTATACTCCTAATGGTACGATTTCCCTAATTTTCAGAAACTATTTTTCTTATCTTTTATATTTTATGCCGAATTTTGTTGTGAAGAAACAAACATTGGTGCCGCTAGAGCGATTTTTAAATATTTTGTTTCAGTTAACTCCCACTCCCAATGGCCCGGTTTCCCTCATTTTCGGGAACTGTATTTCTTGTTTAATTTAAGCAGCACATACCAAGTTTCATTGCGAAAAAGCAAATATTAGTGCCGCTAGAATGATTATTAATGTTCACTTTCAGGTAAACCCCCACCCCTATTAATCTGATTTTATTGATTTTCAGGAATTGTTTTTCATATTTTATATCAGTAGCATATACAAATTTTTCTTTAAACAAAAATAAAATTGCCGACGATTGAGCGATTTTTAACTTTGCTTTAACCTCCACTCGGTTTTAGGTATACCTCCATTCCTAATGGACCGATTGCACTGATTTTCAGACTCTGTTTTTATTCATTTATTTTAATGGCATATATCGAGTTTCATTGACAAAAAAAATTACGGCCCCTAGAACTATTTTCAAATTTTTGCTTTAGATTAAACCTCCCGCCATTGGTCCAATTTTACTAGTTAACGAACTCCTTGAATTGTTTGTTAATTGATGGTTTTATGCCGAATTTCGTACAGAAAAAACAAAATTGCGGCCACTAGAACGTTAACAGATATATACTTGTATATATATGTATATATACATTGTCATTTTCGGTGCCTAGAATGTAGGTTTGGTCGATGGAAAATTGAAGAAAATTTTCAAAAATCATTTCATGGGTACAATTGGAAATTGGGTAAAAATAAAGCGAATTGGTCAAGAAATGAAGAATTTTTGTTTTCTCAGGCCGGTTCTCGTATGGCTTTGAGAGTATGTCTCTATAGAAAAGACAATTTGTAATAAAATAGGCACCAGGTCTAGTTCTAATATTTGCGACTACTAATCCAGAGGTCTTGGGTTCGAATTCTGGTTAGGTCAAGCTGTCTGGGTAAGTTTTAAGTTTTTCCTTGCCCTGAGAAGGTGAATGTCAGATAACTTTAAGGCGCCAAGGACTAGGAGTTCATTTGCGCCGTCATTAATTCATTTCATTCATCACTTCAGGCTTACACCTATAGTATTCAGTTCACAATCTACATACTTCGCGAGAAGACCAACGCAGTCAAAACGACCATAAATAAAAACATTACAAAGAAGAAGGGGGAAAAAAGGATTTTTGGAGAATTTTTGCGTGAAGACTGTTAGATCTAGGGATTTCATATTTCTAAAAAATATTCTCAAGGTTACAATAAGAATAAAAGCATACTTAAGTTTAAAAAAATGTTAGGTTAATAGTTGAAATTTACGTTGGATTTGGCACACCATACATTAAGATATTAGGTGAATTTCAAAACAATTAAAACAAAAGAAAATTATATTTCTGTTTAAATAAAGATAACTCTTGTGTAAACTTATAGATCACGTCGGTCCTGGGTATAGTGGTAATCACACTTGCCTAATAGGCCCAAGATCGCGAGTTGAATCCCGGCCAGGTCGGTGGATTTTTTGGGGCGTAGAAATCCTAAGTATAGCTTCCTTGTCGTAGATTTACGGCAAGTAAAAGAACATCAAGCCTGAAAGAAGCCTCTGAGCAACCGTTTCACGCCCTGAATTGAATGGGACGCTGATGACCTGGGATGTTAAAGAGCGTCCGTAAATAAACCAACTTTGTAGATCGCTCCACTTGAAGAATCGATATCGGAAAGCAGGCAACTAAAATTCCGTTGCTTATCTTAGGTAAAAACAGGATGTTGAAAGTGACATACAAATATGCAGGTAAGTGCCCGCAGCCTTCTTATGGTCCAATGATCACGTAACTGTTAGTCGCTCTTCGTGCGGAAATTGAACTCGCGCCCCTTCTATGACCATGAACCCCATTTCGAAAGTAAACACAATCTGGGGGAGGGGAAATTTATAATCCAAACCCTGTGGCCGCCAAGGACAATTTTAAATATAAAAACAAATCAGGATTTCTTCATTATTTTGATTTAGAATGGGAGGTGAGCAAGGTTTTACATGATACAGGAAGAAAAGGTTACCACAAAAGGTAAAAAAAAAAATATATATATATATATAAGGTTCCCATGAGTTTAAAGTGAACATCGAAGCATGACAAGGAGAGTATAACAGTTAGTTGGTATAGCTCTCTCATTTTCTCTGAGCTCTACCTTTTCCTCCCTTCCATGCTCATTTCACTTCACTGGCAGAGACTATATCTGTCGCCTCTACTCATGGTTGTACCAGGATGAATTCAAATATAAACCGGGCTTTAGTTTATTGAAGTCAAGTTAAACGAAGTATTAATAACGTTTTCTAATAATTTCCTTATTTACACATACCGAATAGGAAGGTTCTTAAGCCTACTATCGGAGAAAGAGTAAAGTTGTTTCTGGTCAGTTTTACGCTCGAATGCTTCCATATTTTTGACGCGAAGTCTGAACTAAGGGATGGCGTTTTAATGATGACCAATGGATTTCCTCGAGATTTCTCCTTTTCAAAGCAGCTGTATACGGACGGGCGTTGTCTTTAATGACAGCTTCTCAAATCGGTTGACATTTTCGCCGATAAACACGTTTTATCTCAGCGGAAACTGCCAGAGTGGCGAAGCGTGACGATTGTGCACGGTAGGCTGAGACATACGGTTTATTTATTAATAAATATATACCACGAAAAGGCTTTCGTAATGTTATAATACATTATTTTCATTTTAAAAATTATGGTAGTTTCTGAAATAGTGCAGTGTTAATAAGGCGCCGAATGTACGTGGGAAATTATCATGGTAACAGGTATTGCTCTTTAAGAGTAATACTGCCATAAGAGATTTTGATAGTAAAAAAGAGAACTAAACAGCTTAACTGCTTCCCTCATTTCCGTGGGTCCTGGTGGTGTTGGTAACTATACTTGTCTCCTAAACCCAAGATCGCGGGTTCAATCCCGGCCAGGATCGATAGATTTTTCCGGGCGTAAAAAGCCTAAGTATGGTTGCCTTCGGAAGGTAAGTAAAACCGTGAGTCCCGTGTCGTAGATTTACGCCATGTAAAAGAACCTCAAGCCTGAAAGAAGAGACTTCTGAGCAAAATTTATCAGCCGTTTCACGCCCTGAATTGAATGGGACGCTGATTGCCAGAGATGTTAAAGAGCGTCCGCAAATAAAACAAATCAACAAATCCCTCACTTCGTTAGTTAGACGGTAAGACCTGCAGTAACCGGGTTTTCATCCAATCAAAATGAAAAACAAAGAGGTAATGTTCAAGTAACTGGAGTTGCATGTTTTTTCCCCGTACACGTTCTGCTGATGAAAAATAAGCATAGTCGATTTACCTACATGTTACCGCAAACTGTTCCACGCGTTTTATTCGCAGTCCAATATCTCCACAGCAAAGTGGAATAAAAGTTACCCCATTTTTCACAACGTGAAACTCCTCACAGAGAGTCGCTGGATGCTAATTATCATTATCGACCAAAGATGATTTATCCAGCCACATAACGTTCGACAAACTTAACACACACACACAGAAAAAAAAAAAAAGCTTAGCTAAGTGTCTTCCAGAAGTGTAACAGGGACAATACCTTGAAGGAATGTAAAAGTCTCCAGGTTCTTGAATAAATGGATTACTACTTATGACTACCAAGCCATGCGTCCTTACTTTGTTATGCAGAATGATTGATGGGTTATAAATAAAGTGTGGCCTTTTTCTTTTCAGAGCTGCTCGCAGATTGTTTTGCAAAAACAAACAAAAGTATTGTCTTTAGGATAAGACCGCTCCAATCTTAGGCAAGTATCACCACAGCTTTCACCTTGCTAGGGGGTCTGCCGAACTTGTTATTTTTCGTGGTGATTCTTGATGATGATTGGCGTTTCAGCTTTCGTTCGTAAGACTTGGCCATGATACGCAGTAAGAAGATCTCTCTTTCACGCCCATAGCGCTGCAAGCGAGTACGAGTGACATCACATCGCAACCGTTTCTGTGTGCCTGCTAAATCATATGGAGGCAATGTTTCGCTTCTCAGGCTCTCCTCCTTCAAGAGGTAAACACCTCTAACTCCCATAAGACTATGTGTATGTTTCTGTCGTTTTACTCGATTGTCATACAGTTAATTCCTAAAATGTTTGTGTTACACTTGAATAATGTTCTTCTGCGTCTATTCATGATTTCTTTTTGCATTAGAAGACATAGGTCAGACAGAAAATGCATTCTTTTAAGAGTATTTCACTTATAGTTACGGCACTTTCGCGTAGTACTCCATCCGAACTCAGCGGCCAATGACGGATCGTTTGCCGACAAAGATAAAAGGCTGCCATCGATTAAAACAAAAATCCCAATATTAAACGCAGGCCTTAATTAATTACATCCTTTTAACACGTGAAACTTAAAATAAGAATTTCTCATTTTATTTTGCTATTCCCTATTTAAATTATTTGTTTTAATGCATTTATTGTATCAGTGTTGACATAAACTGTATAAGGCCTACAGTTAACCTCTCAATTAAGAATGAATTATAAGGATTATAGGGCTTAGAGGGCTTCCTACCAAATTCAATTTAGAATAAAAACTTTATGTAGTGTAAAATTTCTGTGCTCTAAATTGGTCCAGTGAGGATAGCTGTGACAACTAGAAACCTATATTCTTAATTGATGTGTGTAAAGAGATAAATAAACTAAATCATAAGCCTGAAGATTTAAAGAATTCTCAATCCATAGATCTGCTTTTTCTATTTCTTTTCTTCCAATTATGAACGCACATTTAGTTATCTTACAGTAGCATGTTGCATTTTTTCTGCAATAGTAGCATTACAAATAAACTACAAGACTGTGGCAAACTTTTTTTGTAAAAAAAATTCAAATCACTTTCACAAATTACATACATTCATCTAATTTTTGAAAGCTATGTCAAATGTATTCTAGAATAAGCGTAGAGTATACTGCAATACAGTAATAATATTGTAAGTATAATACACTTAGTAATAGTCACTGCTAAATACAACGTAGCCATGTTGACAAATATTTTATTACATAACTTATTTTAATGTCAAATTAAATCTTGAATACGATATAACGTAACGTCTTTCTCTCCTTGAGTTGTACAATCAAATGCACAACATCCAGGCATATTAATTAAATTAATATAAAATGTTAAAACTGTTCTCCATATAAGATGGCACAACACAAAATTGCGGCTGATGCTGGCGAACCAATCACGGAGCTCGGTTGTCGGGAAATTCCACCACAAAGCGTGTTCATATTTGTACAATTGAGGACTTTAGTAAAGAACAGTCGAAAGCACTAGTTCTGTATGTTGGGCTAACTTCTGATCCGCCTCCACTAAGGCGGGGGGGGGGGGCAAGTACATTTCGTGTAACTAACCTGTGCTATAAACGGCATTGCTTAGCTGCTTCGCTCGGCGTCGCTGTCCTAATTTACTCCCATTCCTTCTTGACATTTGATGATGAAACCTTAGACGTCAAACTACACTATTTGGTGACAGCTGTTCGCTTCAATGACAAGCGTGCCGGACATGCCTGTCAGCAATTGTGCAATGCAAAAATAAGAGCGATAATAAGTTATGTGGGGTTGAGAGCGAGCAGAAAATCTGCGAATAATTCGGACTAACCTTCTGAAAAGAATTCTAAGGATTGAAGGAGCGTAACAAATTGTGGAGTGAAAAAGAGTTCGGCAGTGTATGTGAGACACAATATTTTTAAAACCATAGCCATTAAATAATAAGGGGGGTAGACACAGAATTAAAATTCGTTTACTACCGGAACAACTGCGCATCTACCATACAAAGGGGTCTGGAAGGAAAAGGATTGGGGTAGGCGTGGAGTTAGAAATAGAAGTGTTCCAACAAAGTCTCTCTGGAATTACAATAACAACTAAAAGGGGCATGGGGGAGAGAAGACAGAATGGCAATGTCCTGGCAGAAAGTAACAAACACAGGGGGGGGGGGTTGTATCCTGTGCGTAATAATAAGGAGCACATTCTTGCAGAATGTGAAGCTATAGAGAGCTGGCGGTTGCGGATTCTCTCCGGAAACTTTGTGAGGGCGAGAAGAAGTAGGGCAGCATGTCTAAATTTGCTATTGGATAAGAATAATTGAACAGGGGCTGTGTAAGTTTATTAAGAAGATCAGAAGTGCAAAAGAAAATCTCTAACATAGCATGTAATTACTTATATACTTTAAATATAATCCGTTTTCTTTTCTGATGTTTATGTAATGAACTGCGCTTTTCTTTTGTTTAGTGCCCAGTCATGACAAATTAAAATGCTTATTAAGTCATTATCCTTTTCTGTCATGATGGGGGGGGGGGGTTATTTTGTAAACATTTTAGACACGACTTATTGTTACATATGTATTTTGTTCAACATTTGTTATGTGTAAACAGGAGCATGAACAGACCGCTGGCGGAATGCCTCGCATGTCAGTACTGTGTAGGAGAGAATGGGGGGAGGAGCTGTTATCATTCTATTTGCGTCGCAACACAGGTTCGCCGACGTCTGATATAGTTAATCACATAAACAAAGGATACATTTCTGAATGCACATGTCAAACCCGCATACATTTAGCTTCAGTGCTTTTAAATCTACATTAATTTGCATGCATTATCATTACAGTAACTGGTTTTGTGAATAATTCTATAATTACTAAAACCTTATATAATGCTCAGTGTTTCCACTTGCTTCACAGTGCATTGTCACTATCGTCTGTTGATATGATCTCTGGTGCTGCTTCAGTTAATGAAAGTAGTGTTAATTCAATATAGCCAATAAATGTGAGAGTCGTTCAAGAAGTTTTACAAATGTCCCCTCAAGACTCAAGTCCAAGCTAAGGACTGAGCTGGAAAACTTATACTCACAATCCTTCACGGCATTCTGCATCTTTCTCCACACGCAGTTGCAGAAGGCAAAACCACTTGTCAAAAGCACTACGGTTCTCGGACTGAGGTATTGTCAACAGAGCTGAATTTATAGCTTGAGCAAGGTCCTGCACTCGTTTAAATGTTTTTCCAGCAATGCAACTCTTCACTCTAGGAAACAACCAGAAGTCGCACGGTTGATGGTCAAGCAATTGGACTTTGGCGACTTCAAGTTTCAATGAGGTGACACATTGTCGTACTAAAGCAACAGCCTTGAAGTTGCTGTCTTTGGACGCCGCCGCCTCAGCTCTTCCAATAAATGATCCAAAATATAAGTGTCATAGTATTCTCCACTAATTGCCATTCCTTCTGACATACAGTCAACCATTAATGATCCTTCATAGTGGAAGAAAACAGCGAACATTCGCTTCCGAGAACGAACATCTTGTTGAAGAACAACCTGGTCTGGGGTCATTCTCATTTACCCACATGCAATTCTGAGCTTTACTTGGGGTGGTACAGTAACAAAACCAACTTTTAACTTTCATCATTAGTGCATATATCTGTCAAACGTTTAGGACCATTTGGCGGAAACTTGTTCAGCAGTTTCCTTGCACATTTCTTTCTCCTCTTCATTGGTTGAGGAACGTGGAATCCATTTTGCACAGTTATTTCGCAGCTTTAAATATTCTTAGAGTACACTGTCAATGCCGCCAACCCTGAAACCCACTTCTATACTTAGCATTTCAACAGTAATATGTCTATTTTCCGCCACAAAGTTCCTCCTACTTTTAAATTGTTCTCAGCTTCCCAAGGCCGGCCAGAGCGAGGGTTGTCTTTCAAAGTCTCTCGTCCTTCTTCAAATGATCGAATCCATCTTTCAATGATATCAAATGAACCCGTTGATCACCATGAACAGCTGCCAAGTCCTCGTGAATTTTTTTTTCACCTAGCTTATAGCGTGTTAAAATGTAGAATCTAAAGTTATCCGTTATAATATATTCATGAATTTTCACTAGCTATAGACACAGGATTGAATTCAACGGACTGTACGGTTTAGTCTTGCAATTATAAACATTTTGATAACATAAGGTTCATTGTTGCCAGCTGCTTTGGTTACATTTTTGCCCAACTATGGATAGGCTAGTTGCAAATTTTTTTGAATGCCCCTCGTACATGGGTTCAAATGCGAGTGTTTCAGCAGACATACAACAAGATGTGAATTGCCGTAGGTAAGAGAAATACAAATATTGCAGAAGTGTTATTTTTTTGAGTTTGCAACTTTCTTCTTCTTCTTCTTCTTCTTCAAAAAGTGCTCATTGGACTAAGAGAGAGAAGAACTTGGCTGTAATAAAGACCTGTTTCTCACTTAGCTTGTGGTGTGAAGGTTACTGCATCTGCTATGAAAGCAAGAAGTCAAATTCTGACAATGCTCCAGTTTTTCTGTAACCAAGGAAGCAAATGTGACACCCAAAGACGCTTATACTTTGAAAATAATGTTGTATGAAGAACTCTTTTTGATTCTATGACCAAGGTGAATTTCTAACAATGCAAAGCATCACTCGGGTATTAAAACAACTCATTATGTAAGGCTCGTGTAATCATAGCTATTAAAACACGAGTAGATACACAATAAGTTATGACGCAATACTAAGGTGTCGCATGAAACCATTATCAGTCTTGGTTGGGAGCACCTACCACATTCTTTAGCTATTCATCAGAATATCACACCGAGACAGTTGAGGCATGGTAACCGCTGGGGTTCGATTCCCGCCAGGTGCGTCCTTCCTGATTGAGGTTTTTTCCCGCTTTTTTTTCTTTCTTTCTTTTTTATATCGGTCCTGGTGGTGTAGTGGTTACCATACTTGCCTCCTACACCCAAGATCGCGGGTTCGAACCCGGCCAGGACCGATGGATTTTTTTCGGGGGTAAAAATCCTAAGTATGGCTTCCTTTGGAAGGGAAGTAAAGCCGTGGGTCCCGTGTCGTACATTTACGGCACGAAAAAAAACCTCAAGTCTGAAAGAAGAGGCCTCTGAGCAAAATTTGTTGGCCGTTTCACGCCCTGAGTTGAATGGGACGCTGATGACCTGAGATGTTAAAGAGCGTCCATAAACAAATCAATCAATCAATCAATCCCGCTTTTTTCTCAGTCCTCAATAATAGCAAATGACGGGGAGATACCCTAAACTTAGGCTTCGGACAATTATTTTCTTAAAAAATCCTTCCCCAGTTTATAATTTTTTCTATTGTCTCATCAGTGTCCACCGTCTGTGATATCTCAGCAGTGAAAACAGGCGTTAAACACTAATAAAAAAATAAGCTTATCATTTTCCTTTCTTTGTACAGCTGTCCCACATAAAATCAGTACGCTCCACTGTCTTACTGCTATTCACATAAAATGTAACTGTTATATAAACCGCCACAGGTGGACGAGGTCGTTAAGACACGGGCTCGTGAGCTGGAGGTCTGGGATTCGATTCCCACCAGGACCGTCTTCCCTGATGGGGTTTTTCCAGGTTTTCCTCAGTCATAAATGGCAAACGCCGGGGTGGTACCCTAAACTTAAGCCTGGAACGTTTCCTTCCTTAAAAATATTCTTTCCCAGTTTACCATTGCATCTCATGTATCATCAATGTGCACCGCCTGTGGTGCCTCAGTAGTAAAAATGGGCGTTAGACAATATTCATTATTATTAATTATTAAGTCCGGCGATCGCGGAGGCCACAGATTTTTGCTGACAAACCTGTTTTTGGGAAACACTTCGCTGATACGGGCCACACTTTGATTGGATGTATGGAAGGTGGAGCCATTTTGTTAAACGATATCAACTTCCTTTTCATTTTCTGATAATTGTGAATAGAACGCTCAAAGCTCTGCAGATATCTTGTGCTATCATCTCATTGAAAAATACGGGACCGATAATGAGCCTTCCTGTACACCATACATCTTCTCTTAGTAAAGAGGTTCTTCATGCTCCATAATTGCAATTCAGCCAGTCTTCATCTGCCATAAAGAAGAGCATGGGGTCCAAGTAACGATTGAAGATAGAGTCAGTTGCAATAAGTAACTCGTTTGTCTGGTTCACACGAAATGCTCGGATTTGAGGTCTTTAGCACATGATAGCATGTTGTCCGAAATACACAAACTGTCTGAGATAATACCCTTATCAATATTTTGGGGCTTTTCGTTATGTCCATGTGAATTCTGTCGAATACTGCCGGGGCCTCGCTGTAGGAGCCTATTCCTCTTCGCAACGGATCCTGTAGCCTTCTATTTCTGATACAGATTATGCTGGTTGTGGAGAGCTTGATGTCCTCGCCTCATACAAACATATTTATTCTCCTTAATGGAGCCTTCTTTGTATAAAAGTCGGTGTTCAACTAAAAAGTGCACAATTTATCTCACAACACTTTCACGATATTCAGGAAAAGTACTGTTAAACTGAACTGTCGAACTCTAAAAATTAGTAAACGGAACGCAGTCTAGCCAAATTCTAAATGTGAACGCAGTGAGGCGTACCGGTTTTATGTAGGACATCCTGTATAATAATCTACGATTACGGCACAACAAAATGGAATTTATAGTCTTCCATCACGTTGGGGGAAGGAGACTATATTCTAAATGTTAGGAAATGTCTGGTTTGAATCACACTGAACTTTTTGGTCACCTTATAGAAAAATCACATTTTTATACCAGGGTTGCAGTTCATCCACTTATAGAATACTGCGAAATTTATATTTCAGATGCAGAAAGACGAACGATGAACGCAAATTTTTAATGGCAAGAAGTAACTTCGCGGCGGCAAAGTTAAAATTACAAGGCACAATAGACCTGGGCTTAATTATAGGCTCAAAGTGACGAATTCAGGCTATTCACCGTTAAAATGTCACAAACGTACCGAAACTCCTCAATGCTGAATTCCTGAATCATTTTCCCCTACAGAGTTTCCGCCTTTCTGTTGAAAGGTGGAGCATCCAGCCTATTAAAATTTAATCACCCACGTATTCATGAAGAATGCTAGAAACTCTAGTGAACTGATTCTTAGCCTATTCCAAATTTTCTAAACTTAGGATCTTTTCTGGTCATGCGTTACACGTGAGATGTTTTATTTTGTCACTATTAAGGATGCCGTTTCTCTCTACATATTTAAGACCTCATCGCCTCCTATTAAATTCGCCAAAACAAGGGAAATCCTCTGTACTTGAAGTAGAAACGTCCCCAAACGACTGTGTCTCATTAAAGCCACTTTTAAAATCATATAAATAACAATGACTGGAAAACGTTCTCTTTCTATAACCACAGCTGTACTCAGGACGTTATCACCTTACAAACTGCAGAGCTTACTTGCGTGTATATCTGTTACGTCAATGATGTACAACAATAGGTCATTTCTGTTGCACAGCGACTTGTAATCAAGTTTTTATTGACCTTCTTCATTTTCCAAACCCATCAGACAATGTCATGTACAATGATTAGATTCACAAAGATATACGAAGTAAGTGAAATTCTAAAATAAGATAAGCAACAGAACCAGGAGTCTTCGTGAGAGGCAGAGAAGACGATAAACATCGCAAGTCGCACGATTTCCGTTCATTATTACACATTATTCGCTTGCTAAAGTAATGAACACAGAAGAATGAAAAGAATGGCCTTAATTAGCAAAGGATGGCTTGGCATATCGTCCTTGCTTTACCTAACAAGGAACATAATGAAATTCTAAGAAGACAACGTTCAACGAAAGTTTCCAATTCCCATCTCTCTTTCTTTTCTATTTTTAATAGCGCCGTAAGTTCATTTGTATTATGCTCTCATCACAGGCGGCTGACATTAATGGTACCGGAAATGAAAGAGGAGTAATTTTGAGAAGGAAGCACTCGGGGTCTATGTTTAGGACCGAGTTTGTGACACTTGCCCGGAGATAACATTTAGTGACATTTGCTCGCAGGGTTCAAGTTTTGGGAAACCATTAATTAGATGAGCTAGGAAAACAATTTTTAAGTGGTTTTTGGAGCTGAAGGTGGAGTGTCAAGTGAGGAGAGGGTACAGAGGGATAGGCTCCCCTTGATGTTGACAGTCTTGTTAGTAATCATTGTAAGTCAGTCGTGATAGATTCTTCTTCTTCTCATTGGCGCTACAACCCGTGGTGAGCTTTGGTCTTCGCCTGCCGCAGTGACCTCTGCACCTCTACCTCCGTCTCAGAACTTCATTGGTTGTTTTGCAGGGGGACATGTGATCAACATGCCGGCACTCCGCCGGTCGCCTATCCTGCGGCTCCGTAGATCGAAGAACACCCAGGCAAGTTCCCAGTTATGCTCACGAGGCGGGTGGACCCCTTTCCAGACCACCCTAACTTAGAAACATTCCTAAGTCAGCAACGCTAACCACTGGAGCAAGTAGATGGTGGTCGTGATAGATTATCGGAAGTTAATTTATGGCACTAAGGTGTCTCATAGTGGATTTCTTAGAGTTCGCCGAAACTAGCAAGGGTAAGTCATTGTTGATCCACAAAGGATATCAACATTATATAGAGTAATTTATATAGGACTAACACATTTCTTTGCTTATTTTTTTCAAACCATTTTATAAATACTGAACTCCATGTTTCTTTGAATACGGTGCAAATACATCCATCGTATGCAGCCACAGTGGCTTTGGACGATTCAGATTTTTGATCACGAAATATTGTTTTTATTTTGGGGAGGAGAAAACTGTTGCATGGGGCCTGATAAGAACTGTAACAACTCTTAACTGCTGAGCTGTTTCCAGTGCAGTGAGGGCAGAGACATTGCCGAAAGTGCACAGGATTCTCAGTACATTGAAGATTTGGGGGCAGGCATTTTGCAGCAATGATAGTATTTTCCCCTCAAGTGGAACTGTCACAATTTGTCCACTAACTGAGAAGAAAAAACAGATCATCTTGCTAACACGTCTCGATATTGTTGGGGGATCATATTATGGAGAGACCCAGACTGATGATTGCCTCTTAGTTTCTGGAACTTACTGTTATATTTGGCTTTTGTCATCTGTTATGATGTTAAATATGTATTTTGATCTTCCTTCACCAAATTTTACCAAACATTTATGGTACCAATCCACACGTGCCTGTTTTCTGCTCATTTGTGAAATGTTGGGATATCTAACAACAACAGAGATACCTGACTGGAAGTTTTTCTTTGAGGATTATTTTTACTGCGGTAGATCCAATATTTAGGACTTCTTGAATCTGATACGTACAGCGTGGTTTTCCCGCAACACGCGCTCTGCTTCATCACAGTTTCATCCGTTGTTGCTGTAGTGGGTCATCCTACGAGGTCTTCATATTCAAGAGGGTCCCTTCCTCTTCTAAAATCTGTAAACCGTCCATAAATACAGGATTATAAAGGGCAAACATCCCCAAATCTTTCAGGGCAATCTTATTCTCCTATACCGATTTTAAAGTCGTAGAAAATCACAGCTCGGAAATGCATCCTAGCGTCTGGCGCAGCAACATCCGCGTACACATACACAGCTGTGCTGACACCACACATTATTGGAGCGCGCTCAAACTTACATATGTTACTACTTTAACCTCAATCTAAAGCTAAGAAAACCTGCACTGGCTTGTTACAACTGCTTGTCCATTTTCAAAAGTTTCAAAGTGACTCTTGTACGTTACAAGACAAGAAATGCAATTGAACATTCTTCAGGGCGAATCTACTCCTTACCTCTGCCACCCTTGTGGGTTTCCTGAAGGTGATATAAATGTTATATATTAAATAATATAGTTGCATTAATTTCCAGCCTTAATTACATGCCCTAACCATGTTCACAGTACAATTTGCGAGAACAGAGGTAAAGAAATTAATTTTTGCAGCATCAACAATATTCAAGCGGACTACCGGGATCGTCACCACTACAAAAACTTCCTCATCAATGCTAAGAATGTTGACACTACATGTTCTGCCCATATCACTCGTCTGACAACCTTTCACTTCAACATTATCATTAGGCGCATTTAATTTTTTCAAGGAGATCAGCCAGTCAACCAAACAACCAGCTAAGGGCCAATGCTGCAGTACACTGGATTGGCTTAACCGAATGGTAGCGGAATTAAATTATCTTTATGAACAACTAAATCTCAGCTCAAGGATAACTTTTGACAATATAATTATTTTCAGAGTGGAAGCTTACGCTGGTTTGTATCCGTTTGTAAAGTTCTAATAAAAATCGACTGTTGTACAGGGCGCGGGATAAACACTTATCAGGCAAGGTTATCACAGAAACATTAACCCTCATTGATCATTACTAGTTATTAAATTAAAATATGTAATAAAATGCCCTTTAAATATCTAAACTCATCAATAAGACTAGCTGAAACTTTTCTTCATAATACTGAGACAAACTATGGGCTCTTCAATCCAAGAATATATGACCATATTAGACCACAAATGAAAGAGTTTGTCTGGCTCTTAAATGAAGATAATTGCAATGAATTCATTGTGCTATGATGAGCATCAAAATTACAATACAATTATTTTGTTTGTTTTCTTGTTTGCGTAATATGTGCCATTTTCATGTTTCTACGTATTACTTCCTATACAGAAATTTTGCAATTATAACGCCACATTTTCTTTGTTTGAGATTGTCGTTTATAGACATTTTCTGGTATTCCTGTTGATGATTCAACAACAATCGACTAGCATGAAGGACATCAATGAAGACTCCTGTGGGTCATGGTCAATTCCCAATGCTGCCAGTAGTCCATCAATACTGCTGCAAAAATAGAAGTTTCATTCATTAAGAATAAGTGAAAGGCCTTGTGATAATTTGAAGAAGCTTTGACATCGGCAGCCAACACACTCCACACTTTCTGAGCCCAGAAGTTCCACTTTGGACAGCTGAGATGCGAAGTCTTCATCTGTTTCAACAGTCCAGTGTACAGGGGACTGAGGCATTGACAATTCTGGGCATAGGAGAACAGGACGGAGGGCTCATGTTAGACAGCCTTTCTTCCCATAGCCATTGTCATGCCTTGTGAAGTAAGTGCAGCACAAAAATAATAATTCGGTGTGGTTCTTGAATTCTCGCCAAATCATCGGCAACAAAGTACAGGCCGTAAGCCTTGCAGACAATGGATGCGAGCTTCCTTTTCTGTGCATCAAAAACGAACTCGCCACAAATATAGCAGAAGTTGTCAATTTTCTCCAGATAACAAACATTAATAACTGCAAAAACTGCTGTCGAATTTCTGTAATTTCAAGTTATATGACAATGTTTCAGGATGGAGAGCGATTTACTGAGGGTGGGGGGTGGGGGGGGGCAAAGTGGCCAGGACCATATTACAAACATGCTCTTTTTAGATGTAATCGATATAAATTTGCCGGAATTCGGTAGCTATTGCACTCTTGTGAGAATTAATTGTGAACAAAGATATAAATAATTATTTCACAAAATTTCAGTATTACTTTTTACTTAACAGTGTTTTTAGTATTTAATGTGCCCACACTTGGCCTTAACTACCATTTTCACAAACTTAGTAATTAAGGCTATACTTTTCCATAACTTCGTTTTGACACAGAGTCAATGAGTTTCTTACTTATTTCACTTATTTCTGGATCATGAAACCACATTTCTATCACAGTACAAATCATCTTTTCTTTGCTGGTGCAGCTCATTTTCCTCATTTTCTTGACAATCGCCCAAAGATTTTCTTTAGGGTTGAGATCCGGTGAATATCCAGCGCAGTCCGAATACTGAAAACTTTGTTTTGTCATTAAGTCTTAGCGTTCCTCGTTGCAGGACATGGGGCGAGGTCTTGCTGGAAAATCGCCTTTTCATTGTTCAGTTATTCTACCATCTCTTCAGTACTCCAAAATTGGGATGTACTGGTCACTGTACATCATTCCGTTACTAGGAATAAAAAAACAGTGCCTGTGAACGCAAAACAGCCCCAAAACATAATCTTTTGTGGAAACTTTGTCATTTGTTTGACGTACTTAGGCGACATTTCCTCCTTACATGCGAGATATACAACTCCTGCAATTCAAAATTATTTTCATAAAATAGCAATCTTCTTCACTATTATTATATGCAGTTCTATTCTATGTCAATCTCTTTTTCTTTATTGGACACGTCAATTGCTGTTTTCTGACCGTCTTCGAGCTTTCCTTCCAGCTTCTAGAAGCAGCCTACACTCTGTTGAAGCACCCATTTTCACCCTTACAGCCCCCAAATCTTTTTGTAAATCAAAAATTGTTCTTTTCAAGTTTAATTTTTCTGGTTCTGATTAGATACGCATCATCTTTCCTCGACGTTTTTCATTTTCCGTCACATCGTTCTTTCCTTTGAGATGACATTAACCCAATTTCATTTTTTCTTCTAATTATATTATTAACAGCACCTAAACGCATAAATTCATCTGCTATCTGTCTCTGAGTCATATTACCAAATTCATAGAGGGGTACGGCCTTATTTCTTTTCTTATATGTGATATCCTCTATTAATAAAAATATGTTTGCCAAGTAAAATATTAAAACAGCTAGAAACACAAGAAAAAGGCTTAACTTCTAGTACAACCAATAAAAGCAATAACTATAATTAACTATCTCCACAATGGGTATCAATAATGCGGTGTATAATAGAAAGGGTAACAGTTATTAGTACTAAATAACTTTAAATTTACATGCTTGTTCACATTAATTCGCACAAGTCAGTATTATAAAACATTCAACACTTATTTTATATCAAGGATGGCAAAAAATAAACAAAATAGGCAGACGCAAAGCAAATTTGTTTATATGCTGTAAAGATTTGTTTTATTTAAGAACTCTGTCTAATATTTTGGTCATTAACGTCTCATTCAATTCAGGGCATGAAACGGCCGATAAATTTTGCTCAGAGGCCTCTTCTTTCAAGCTTGAGGTTTTTTTTACAGGACACGGGACCAACGGCTTTACTTCCCTTCCGAAGGAAGCCATACTTAGGATTTTTACGCCATAAAAATCCATCGACCCTGGATGGCTTTGAATCCACGACCTTGGGTTTACGAGGTCAAATATGGTTACCACTAGACTATCAGGATCGTCACCACTACACAGCAGCATTATACAGAGAAATAAATGCCAATATCTACTTGCCCGCCATGACCATTTTGCCCCTCCACATATAATTTTTTTACGATAATGGACCTTTTGTACCTACACTCTGCCTCCCCTAAGAGGAACACCTCCAGGAGGAAGGGATGCGGTGAGGAATACACCTAGCGTCTAGAGGGAGGAGATGCATGACCCAAGCAAGATTCCTAACTTGTTCTTGGATGGTTAAGTTCCCGATGCGGGCAGGCCTGCGGGAGTCACTTGACGGCGCGAGAGGGTCTCCTAACTGACATGAAAAATTCTGTGCTACGTCATGCCGCAAACCACCAACTCGTCTGACACTTTCGACCCTGCAACCAGAACTATGGAATAAATAATATGAAATGGGAAAGGGGAAAGTTAGTGAAAATAAATACCCAATCCATCTTTCGCCCCAGAAAAAAACACGAAAAACCAGGACCTCTTTTGAACCCAGAACCTCTGGAATGCGATTCTCAAGTTGGGCGCCTGTGCTGCCGCACTTGTTGATATTGGACTTTACCTGGAGGAAATATTCTTTGAACAGCGCCCTTCTGAATGTGACATTCGATAAGAATGTTAAGCGTGGGTTTCTTCCGATGTGTGTCTGAAGCATGACAACGCTCGACTTCATAAAACAAAGCCAGGAATTTAATTGCCACCGCTTCCACCATAATCACTTTTTTTGACTGGTGAAAATATAATACTTTTGTTGTCAATGAAAGTTAATTGTAAGAATTACATGGTCATTTTCAAAGAATTCAAAATTATAACCCAATGTTGTTGTTAAATATCCTCTAAGAGCATGGAACCTGCAAGGCAACTGTTGTTATATTAATTGTATTAATTAGTTATAAAATGCAAGTCATCGGTACAAAAATTGTTTCTAGGAAGCCGTAATTCTTAACATCCTACTTGCCACATAATTATTAGCAAGGGGAATATTTTGATGGGTATACAAACCTGCGGTATTGGACATAAACATTGCTGCATGCTCAAGGTAACCAATTAGTTCTCTCTGCCCAAGCCAAGTGGAAACGTCTGCTATTGTATTAAAATATAGGATACGGTCATCAGATAATGCCAGCTTGTTACTTAAGACCTCTGACGCAATGACGGAGTGTAATTATCATCATGCGGCGTTATTTAAAGTGATCTGTAACAACTTACTATTTGTCTGCCCAAGGTCGCCGTGTTTCTTCATGTTCTACTACTCTTCTTCTAATTCGTTATTTCTTTCCTAAGTTTTTCAAGTTGGTTGTTTTTGTTGAGCTATTCAATAAATTTCTTCTACTTTTAGACAAAAGAAATCCACGTCATATCACTTTAAGCTGTGCGTCGTGTAGCGAGTTTACCCACCTCTAGGCCTCCCTCTCATGGCTTGTTTACAAGCAGAGGGCAGGCTTACCGCATATTTCTTGGTGCACACAGGGAACTGGAGAAATGGCTAATTAGAGAAACGTGTTGGTAACGTCCAACTGTTCACTATTAATATTCTGCTTTTAAGTATTTCAATAGATGATACATATGCAGTGCGTAATGTTTGGTTTGGCAGATAAAGTCCTCGTATCCCGCATACGTCGCTAGCCATCATTCTAGCTCCCAGCAGTAGTTTTGCAGCTACCGGACACACCTCCAATCGAAATTTCCTGGACATTCCAGAACTGAGGATGAGGTCTGATCTAATGAACTCTCAATACTGTAATTTCTCTCCATTTAGGGTTACTCTCGGATATCGAGAAGAAACCACCCACACTGAAGAACGTAACCAACTTAAATGGTATACCGACAGATCTTGTAAAGGGATGTAATCGGGTGCAGGCATATATGGCCTATCCCCAAGCACAAGCGTTGGTAAATGTTGCACAGTTTTTCAGGCAAAAGTGTTTGCTATCCCGAATTGAACTTATACAGGATTTGAGAAGGGTTATCACAAAGACGAATTCTTTCCTCTCAGACAGTCAAAGTGCCTTAAAAGCACTTTCTTCCGACCAGGTGAAATCAAAATTGGTATGGGAGTGTCAAAATGCCCTGTCTGTCCTGGCATTTCGCAACAGGCTCGAACTGCGGAGGGTACCTAGGCATCAGAATATTTATGGGAATAAGAAGGCAGATCAGTTGATAAAAGGGGGCATTGATACACCTTTCTTGGCCCCTAAGCTCGCTGTTGGGATCAGTACAAGTACTGACAAGACCGTAGGTAATACATGGATTGGAGACAAACATCAGCTAGTCTATCCTGGATAGCAAATATGTCCTAACTCCAGCAATAATCCTCCACAGATAGAAGAGGAACAGGGAAAGTTAATTACTGAATACGGTCACATCAGGAAACATCTACGAAAAGTGGGATTCTATAAAGATGAACCCATTTGCAGAATGTGTAAACAGGATGAGGAATGTGCTCGCATATCCTGTTTGAGTGTCAAATAGTGGCAATTAGCAGACCTATTCTCTCTATAACCATGGAAGACCTGGGAACCAAAATATTGTAATTTGTTCAAGGTAGAGATTTTGGGAAACGTTGAAGGCGCCTCCCAATGGGGTAGCACAATAAGCCTTGTAGGCTGAAGTGCTGGAGGTTGTTCATACTCCATTAAACCCCCAGACATCTATCCATCCCTCCATCCATCCATCCATCCATCCATCCATCCATCCATCTCTTAGCCTACTCTAAAAGAGGTAGTCAGGATGCAGATTTCGTCAGAAATTACATACATAGTGGTGCACACTTGCTAAAATTGTCACACTCTTCATATTTACAAAATTTAACTCTGGTGTAGAGTTTGTCAGAGATGGTCATTTTTACATTATGAATATTAAAATGCCATCTTAAAAAAACATTATAATGATTTACATCTAGAATATTTACAAAAATGGTAACTTAAAGTATTTATATTTAGTATATTTACAAAACTGAAATAACGAGAAAAGTTAGTGCACTTATTTTTTGATTGTATGTAATCGTCCTGTGTATAGAAAATGTGAATGATTAAGGTATATTTTTAATGCTCAGCTAAACTTAATTTATTAATGGCAGTTTCTCAGCAAACCTTCGTGTGAAAATCTTCATCGCCAACACAATAAATAAATAAAGAAAGAAAGAAAGAAAGAAAGAAAAAGAAAAAAGTAAAAATAAACCAATAAAAAGGCAAAAGTGGTCACTTGTGCAGGGAAAGTCATAGTGATCCCATTTTTTGATATTCAGGAACTGGGTTACCTGCACACACAACACAGCAATACTACAGAGGTATCTTTTTTTTTTAATATTGTTTAACACCCGTTTTTACTACTGAGGCACCACAGGCGACGGGCACTGAGATACATGAGGTGAAATGATAAATTGGGAAAGCATTTTTTTTAAGGAAGGAAACGTTCCAGGCCTAATTTTAGGGCACCTCGCTATCATTTGCCATTTATGAGGACTGAGGAAAACCTGGAAAAAAACCTCAGTCAGACGGTTCTGGCGAGATTCGAACCCCAAATCTCCCGCTCACGAGTTCGCCCCTTAACGACCTCGGCCACCTGTGGCGGTAGGGCTTATTCTGCTACCCCATTGGGAGGGGTGCCTTCATTGTTTACCATAATCCGTTCCTTGTACAAGTTGCAGTGTTTTGGTTCCAATATTGGCATCTTTACCCAGATCTTCCCTGGTTATAGAGAGGAGTCGCTTTATTTCCAGGATTGAATACTCAAACAGGATATGCGAGGCAGATTCCTCGTTCTGTTTGCACAGCCTGTAAGTGGGTTCGTCTTTATAGAGAGCCACTTTTCGTAGCTGTTTTCTGAAGTGACCTTGTTCAATTAATTTCCTCATTTCTCTTGTATCCAATTGGAAAAGGGATGAGGAGAGATTCGTGCTAGGGTATATGCTATTAAAATAAATTAAGGAAAATAATTGCCGAAAATGAGCGAAATCACCACTAGGAGAGGAGCTTTACCTGAAACGGAAAAATTAATAAAACGCTCTACCTGCACCACTATTTATTTGTAACGAACTCAGTATACACCATTTAAATAAAATAAGAAAAATATATTCCGAAAATCCGTAAAATCGGGTCATTAGGAGTGGAAAATTGAAAATCGAAATTTAAAGGATGGAGAGTTAAAGCGAAATAAAATCGCTCTAACTGCCGCAATCCAGGGCATCCACAGACTATTTTTGAGGAAGGGCCAACATATTTTTGAAATTAGACGATGATTAAAATTTATCCGGTTTGAAAAATAAATTTAACAATCTAAATTTTAAAATCGATATAACAAAGAAAATATAGATTAATTAATTACGTTCATCGTAAATACTTCATTTTAAAATATCAATGTTTTGGCTATTAAATGGAAATTTATGATTTTAAAAATCTTGAGAGGGGGGCAACTGCCCCTCTGTACCTCCTTGCGGAAGCCCCCGATTCATATTTTATTTTTTAAGGAAACTCGGTATATACTTTTGAAATAAAACAAGAAAAATAGTTTATGAAAAACAGTGAAATCAGAATATTAGGAGAGGGGGGTTTACCTGAAACCCCAAATTTAAAACGCGCTCTAGCGGTACCAATATTTTCTTTGTCGCAACGAAACTCCGTATATACAATTTCTAAAAATAACTTCTGAAAATCAGGAAATTCAGACAATTAGGATTTTGGGTGTACTTGAAAACCGCAATTTAAAACGCGCCCTTGCGTTTAATTTTCTCTCTATTATATCTAAATAAAAGAAGAAATTAATTCAACACATAAACTTTATTTATAACGATGCATATGTTTTGTATTTAACAAAAGCACTGTCGGGAAGATAACAAATGTATTAATTTAATTGCAATAACTTTCAGAAAACGTTTTCGTTACACGTACAATAACATTCAAATTAAATTTCAAAGTCAATAAAAATCAATGAAACTTTTGATTGTGTATTGTTAATTGTGTATATTTACTTAGTACACTGTAATAGTTTTTAAACAATAACATGTCAATAATAATAATAATAATAATAATAATAATAATAATAATGCTGTTTCCCTTTTGTAATGCTTATAGATTGCAAGAATTCTAATTTTGTTCCCCTAGTGCCACTAGTAATGCCATAACTTATTCTATTTCATTGATGAATAAGGCCTAATTTCGATTTAAAATTCATTTTTATAGTTATTCAGGTTGCTGAGGAATTCGCTTAGTTTATGCGTGAGGAACTTTTTTTTCCTTAGTTTCATTCTGCTTCGCGTACCTTCGCCTCATTTTGCTCAACCAACCTATAAAACTATATAGCGGCTGCCTATAGACAGGCAGCAGTTTCTGCGCACGGGTGCACTCCCGAGGCGCGAAGACGATGGCAGTGGGAAGCGAACTCCTGACCTTCGTGTGCCGGGTAAACAAAGCAGTTTCTCAACCTTGTGTGAATCAGAACAATGCTTGAGGAAATATCTCGCACAAGGCTATTCCCCTTTTCTCAATTTTCACACATTTTAGCGTAGCTAATGGCTGCGATTTGCAACGGTTCTCTAGAGACCAGGAAACGTGGCTTAGTGTTGTTCGCCAGGGTCGCTGGGTTCGACTCTCTATTCTCAGTCATTAAGGTCCTCTTTTTTGTTACCATATTAGGCTCTTTATTCAAGAAAGTTGAAAATTTATAACCCGTAAAATGATAATCAATCTAAAAAACTGAGCTCCGTAACTAATCATTGAAACAAGGTCCACCTGCTGAAGTGAGGCTACGTCAAAACAGGGTCGAAGTCACTTACGGGTTATGACATTATAATGCGTCATAGACAGAATTCACCATGTTCCAAAATACCTACATTGGCAAGATTAACTTACAAAACTTACAAAATTGCACTGTCTGTCGCAGGTGGAAAATCCTTGGTGTGGAAATGAACTCTGTTTTCTCAGATTGCAAATGACATATGCCGGCGAGAGCCACTCTGCTGTATCACTAAGGTTACAAAGCAATATAAACGAAAAATACATGTAAAAATACCTTATTCTTTTATGTAGGATCCTCATATAGAATATAACATTACCAGAAAGTATAAAATAAATTTTAAAATTTCACAAAACAAGTTACCAAATACTTACTGGATCAATATATTGACGAATTCAAAGCTTTGCAAGTGCCACCTTAAAGTTCAAGCTAAGGACTGAATTCGAAAATTTATCCTCACAATCCTTCAAAGTACTCTCCACATCTCCCCACACACAGTTGTAGACGGTGTAACCACTTGTCAAAAGCACTACGGTACTCGGACTGAGATACTGTCAACAGAACTGACTTTATAGCTTGAGCAAGGTGCTGCACTCGTTCAAAATGTTTTTCAGCAAGCAAGATTTCCCTCAAAGAAACAACCAAAGTTGGTTGCATGGTGCAAGGTCAGGGCTGTAGAGTGGATGATCAAGCAGCTGTACTCTGGGAACTTCCAGTTTCTGCAGCTGTTCTGTGAAGAGATGCATTGTCGTGCAACAGCAATAGCCGTGAAGTTCCTGTCTTTGGACGCCGCTGCCTCAGCTATTCAAATAAAGGACCGAAAATATAAGTGCCATAGAGTTATCCATTGTCATTCCTTCTGGCATACAGTCAACCACTAACGATCCTTCTTAGTTGAAGAAAACAGTGAAACTTCGCTTCCGAGAAAGAAAATCTTTTCGAAAAGCAACTGAGTCATTCTCATTTACCCACACGCAGATCTGAGCTGTGTTTGGGGTGGTATAGAAATAAAATCAACTTTCGTCACCAGCGCGTATATCTGTCAAATGTTTACGACTATTTGGTGGAAACTGCTCAGCAGTTTCCTTATATGTTCCTTTCTTCTCCTCTTCTCTTTATAGGTTAAGGAATGTGGAACCCATTTTGCACAAATTTTCACAACTTTAAATGTTCATAGAGTTTAATGTCAATGCTGCCAATACTGATACCCACTTCCTCACTTATCATTTCAACAGTAATATAAACTTCCATGGGTGACCACGGTCGTTAAGGCGCGGACTCGTGAGCAGGAGGTCTGGAGTTCGAATCCCGCCAGGATCGTCCTACCTGACTGAGGTTTTTTCCTCGGTCCTCATAAATGACAAATGGAACGTTTCCTACCTTAAAAAAATACTTCTTTCCCAATATATTTCATTTCATGTATCATCCACTATTCAAAAAATAAAAAACAGTAATATGTGAATTTTCCTGCACAAAGTTGCTCACTCTTTGAATTGTTCTCACGTTTACAGCTTCCCGAGGTCGGGCAGAGCGAGGGTTGTTTTTCAAATGATCAAATCCATATTGAAGTGCTATCAAATGAACACACTTGATCACTATGAACAACTACAAAGTCCTTGTGGATTTTTTTTATTCGTTCTTTCAGTTGCTTATAGCTTATGAAAATGTGGAACTTAAAAGTTTTCTTTAGAAATATTCATGATCTTTCACCAGCAATTGACACAGAGTGAACTCAACAGACTGTACGACAGTGACTAAGCAAGTTTAAACTTGCACTTGTGCATATTCTGGTAGCTTAAAGTTCATTGTTGCCAGCTGCATTAGTTACATTTAGTAAACATTGTTGTCCAATAATGAATGGGCTGGTTGCAAAACTTTTTGAATGCCCCTCGTAATTAACAAATGTGTAAATACAGCTATAAAGTCTATTTATAAAATCTTAATTTCTACCAGTTCCTAAAGTGTCAATTTTATTTGGACGAGTGTGAAGTTAAGAAGCGACGGGACGCTTCTTAAATTTATCTTTACTTTAGGAATGTGTATCATATAAGTTTTTTTAACAGCACAAAATGTACATTAAATATTTAATTCAATATGTATAGGTTTAAGTACAGGAATTATTGGCTATCTAAACGGACTATAATCAAGGGAACCTTAGTTTGTAATTTTGAAACTCATAACCATTAAGAAACAAGTAATCATAGAATCGCAGCCTATTTTATTCAAGATCACGTTTTCATTGGCGCTTTCAACAAAGTGGTTAGAAAAAGTTGTAAGCTACATCCGGCGTGAACATGACAAGTTTCGTCAGGTACTCGAAATTGAAAATGAATCGATTATCAAGATGCGCAAATCGCTATCAAATTTGATGCCCAAAAAACCATTGAAATAAGTTTATGAAGAGATGTTTAAGGAAATAAAACGACAAATGCACGAAAATTCACTAGCCTATCATTTAGCAACAGCTGATTATTAATTATCGGTGCAGAGTGTGCCTACATTGTTTGTTAAAATATGCAAATGTTTCCCATATATATTACACATTTTACTGTGTTGCCATTAATATATTGTTCCATTATAATTATCTAACAGTCTTTTAAAATACTTAATTTATATTTGTAAACGCAACAGCAAACAAGTCTGTATAAAACTCGCATGAGGCGAGGAGTGACGTTTTAGGTGGTGCATATACTTAATTACTCTTGTGCGCAAGAAAATCCTCCTACTCTTTCCTTTCAACCCCCCCCCCCCCGAACAAAATACTCCACAAACTTATCTAGAATTTGGTTTATACCGCGACTGCAAACAAAGTCCCCTACATATAGTCGTGTTTTTTTTTCCCCCGATTTTATTTATTTATGGACACTCTTTAACAGCTCAGGTTATCATCATTCTATTCAAGATGTGAAACGACCGACAAATTTTGCTCAGAGGCCTCTTCTTTCAGGCTTGATGCTCTTTTTCGTGCCGTAAATGTACGACACGGGACCCACGGCTTTACTTCCTTTCCGAAGGAAGCCATACTTAGGATTTTTACTACCGAAAAAATTCATCGATCCTGACCGGGTGTGAACCCGCGATCTTGGGTTTAGGAGGCAAGTATGATTACCACTACACCACCAGTACCGCCACAAATAGTCGTAATACATACATCAAATCAAACGATGAAACATTTTAGGGGTAAGGCAAACGAGCAACCTCTTAGAGAAGCCGCCTCTGATGTAGAAGCTAGTTCTATTCTTTGTTATTGCTTACTCAACAGAAAAGGTTTCAAAAACAAAACAATTTATGACATAATCTAAAGGTAGGACTTTGAAAAAACTTATTAGAGCATTACATTGTTGTTAACAAAAGCATATCTGTTTTGGACATAATAATAACAATTCAATTAACAATAGCTAATTGCGTTATGTTTAATTCTTCATTCCTATTCAATTGCATTAATAATACATTTTTTTTGTCATAGCTGCAGAGTGAAAATAGTTTTTCTTATGGAAAACGATGCGCTGATTTCGAAAATGGCTTTGAATGAGTTCAAAAGATATCTAAGAAAAGCCAAAGTCTGCAATTTTAAATTGGCAATTTGAATGTCAATTGAAATTTGCTCTTTTTAGGACAGTGAAAGGCACTTGTTAATCAAAATAGCAACAAAATGAAATTTTATAAACCGATTAAAACATTAACAATAGAAATAAGAGAACAGGTATCTTTGTAGGTCCTGAAAGGCTTGTTGTCTTGTGACTTTCTTTTGAAGTCAAAATTACTGCCCCTCTTCAGAAACCAGCTCTAATCCCCCAACATACCAACGACCTTGATAACGTTTTTCATTGTGACTGTCCTGATGAGAACGCGCTCTCTGTTCGTCACTTACGGAACACAACTTTTTAAGAAACTATCTAACTAAATTTGAATGGAGGGAATGGATTTAGTGTCATATTACAGCCCATTTCTTTATCACATTGTAGTTCACCATCATGCCGTTCCCTACAGACTGTAGTTTCAACAATTATATTCCGCTGCTGCAGCCTCGAGCCCGAGATCGCTGCTTCCCCCATCCCTCTCCGCATATTTAAGCCCCACACTAAATCATCTAAAGCTGATTGATAGAGCAACTTACACGTTTCTAGTGCTGAAGGGTTCGTAGGTTGAATCACTTGAACTTAATGCTATTTGAATCATCCATCACTGTTGTTACTATCAGTTTCTTCAAATGACTTTGGGGAACTGTACAGGTAAAGTTCGCTATGAGCAGCTATTCACATGATTCTGTTGTTCCCGCCAAGTCATAAGTACGGCGATTGGTAAGGAGTTTAATTTCCCTTTCTCAAATGAACTCTACAAGTATGAGTAATGCAACAATGCTTTGGGGCCCACTTTTTGTCTTGATCATCAATTTTGCAACCAAAATAGTGAATATAAACGGTTTTTTTTTTCATATTTTATAGATTTTATTTTGTCTTCTGGGTTTTGGTGTGAACTTTCCACAAAGTATCTGGATGATTACGGCACTGACGTCTTTCATGCTAAACACAGAAAGAAAGTTACTAACCGATCAACAACTTACCTTGCTTCAAAGACAGCTCTAGACTAAATCATCAAACCAAAACCCTAAACAAAGTTTCATTCAGAGCAATTTTAAAACAATCAATGACATGTTTATTTCTTCATTTACATTTCTTTTCAATGTAAATTTGCGCTCCGGTACTCCCATCCCTGTCGGTCCTGGTGGTATTATAGTAACCTACTTGCCTCCTAAACCCAGATCGCGAGTTCAATCTCGATCAGGATCGATGGATTTTCCGGGTGTAAAAATTCTAAATATGGCTTCCTTCGGAAGAGAAGTAAAGCTGTGGGTTCCGTGTCGTAGATTTACGCCAAGTAAAAGAACCTCAAGCCTGAAAGAAGAGGCCTCTGAGCAAAATTTATCGGTCGTTTCACGCCCTGATTTGAATGGAACGCTGATGACCTGAGATGTTAAAGAGCGTCCTTAAATAAATTAACAACAGCTCCCATGACAGCGATGGAGTTTCGCTAATAAAGTTGTACGTGATAAACACAACAAGTTTAGAGTTTGGGAACTCATCAAGTACAAACATTATCAAGCATAATAATCATGTTTTAAACTGCATGTTATGATTTATTTAGTATCATTCTACAAAATATAAGTAATAAAGCCCAAGTATATACCGTTCATATTACTTTAGCATAGTCGGGAATCGAATATAAATATAAATCGAATAAATCTATTGGATTAATTTAAAGGCCACGTTCGATTTCTACATATCAAAAATGAAATGAAACAGCCATTATTGTCCCGGAGGTAACAATCGTGTTCCCAAGTATACTGAATACAACTCCATTCGCACCATATCGTAATAATGTACAGTTAAAATGGCCAAGACAGGACGGCAAAGGCGTGGCATGGCCCGATAACCAATCACGGTGAGGTGTAGCGGAATGTCTGTTTGTAACAAGGCGAGAACAGACCAAAACCAATCACTCCATGTTTGCGGGTAATGTACATTTACAAACATACTGAAAACTAAATGTCGTGCAGTTGCTTGTTAGGCTGAAGGTGAAGCAGTAATTGCAGTGAAGTGGTTCTTAATGACACGCCGTATTGTGTAAAACGCGGCTAGTACACGTAAGGATAGCAGACATGAATATGCTACACGCTCCGAGAGAAAAAATAATTGAGTGACTGTGAGGCCTCGACATTTGTTTTATTCTGGAACTTCTCTTTAGAAAGCAGGTAGATCTCCGGCTTGAGCCAGTGTTTCCCACCGGCGAACCCCTACAAGGGCAGGTTTTCAGTTTTTTAAAATTGTTATATTTACTGTTTTTCTTTAGGGGTGTAACGTCTGGAAAGATCCAAAATGATGCCTGACGCTTTCTTTCCGGATTATATTGATACATTTATGTTTCATCACCTGTAATGGAATCACAAAATACGGCGAAAGTACACGTCGTTTCATCCTTGGAGCATTTCGTGGTATTATTCTACTAGAGCGATCTTCTAACTGTAACTGTGGGACACCCAGCGAGAAGAAAATTTTCTGACCATGTACAAATTTTTAGACACTTGTCCACCTAATATTCTTATAGAACGGTTATGAGTCTTCTTGCAGTGTAAGCTTAGAAGCGCTGCTTCAAAATATGTCGAAAAAACTGCATAAAAACTGAGAAACGTTTTACAATGAAGGCATGATTTTAACATCTTGTGTTCATGGAACAAATATTTTGTAGATTACTCCGCAGTTTCCTGCTGCTGTATCATTTTGTCCAACGAGTCCGTAGATGCCAAAAGGATTTTCCCGGCAAACAAAACTTACATTAAGTGATAAACTTCATAAAGGTTTGAAATCAGAGTAAAGTAATGGCTGGGGTGCCGTGCCGAAGGTCATACCACCTAAAACACCGTACCTTGCTCGACCATAACAGCTAATCTCTCCTAACCGAATTTATTATACCCTGGGGGCTTCTAAGGTAATCTCGAAGAACTGTGGTTTATGCTCGCTCGATACCAAACCTTGTCTAACACTTGAGTGTAAAAAAACAACATTCCAGAAAAGTTAACAAACTTGCTCCATAACATCTAGAGAATATCTTCGTGGTCTATCAAATTACAAACCAGCAAGTTGTTTTCATAGCTGTTGGACGCTCTTTAACATCTCAGGTCATCGGCTTCCCATCCAATTCAGGGCGTGAAGCGTCCAACACATTTTGCTCAAAGGCCTCTCTTTCAGGCTTGAAGTTCTTTTTCGTGCCGTAAATGTACGTCACGGGACCCACGGCTTTACTTCCCTTCCGAAGGAAGCCATACATAGGATTTTTACACCCAAAAAAATCCATCGATCCTGGCCGGGTTCGAACCCGCGATTTTGGGTTTAGAGGCAAGTATGGTTACCACTAGACCACCAGGACCGACCAAGATGCTTTAATGCCAGTATATCTACAGTATAATACAGCGTATTACGCTTAACGCGCCAATAAAAGAAATTGCTATAACTTAAAATATATACGCCAGAGGGAAATGAAAAACAATAAAAATTGTTAATTGTGTAAAGCTAGAGCTATGTGGACGAGTAAGCAGAAAAGTTCGCAAGTGCTTTGGTTAGCAGAAACAAAGTGTATGATGCATGTACAACGATACTTTTTTTGAGAATACCGTCTTCAAAGACACTCTGACTGTGAGAGAAAAAGAACATGGGATACAAAGTTCGAGTAAATACCAAGCAAGGGTTTTGCCGAAAACAGGCAAGCATTCTAAGAAAAGTTTCTGAAGATAACATTGAAGGTTGAGCAAGAAAATCAATTGGAAAAGTTAACTTGCACGCAATACGATTAATAATGTGTGCACAAAAGGCCCCAACTGCGACCATACAAAATTTAAATAGCATATGGAATTAAGCCCAACAATAAAGGCAAAAAGCCCGTCAAGCAGGAGCTGCGTAAACTAAGCGAATTCCTCAGCAAGTTGAATTTGTGAAGGATATTACAGAGCTATAGGGCAGAGAAGTGAGTAAAAAACAAGTAACACTAACTTAAGAGATATGTATTTAATAAAAACATAACTTTCAGGCTTTTACCGTATCATTATTGTTTTATTTACTGTTAGCTTGACGTTTTCAATTGCACTTAGCTGTATAACAACTAAAAGAAATGTGATTACATTTAAGCTATATAGTTAATTTTGTTTGTTTGTTTTTCTCTGTTCGGAAACTGTTGTTCTCTCCGCCTGCACTTATCCTACACTGTACACTACCAAGGTACATATACTACCCCTTAAGATTTTACATCGCTCCAGCAGTCCCTGGAATTCGGCTTTTTCCGCTACCATTCGGCACTGAAGCCACTGTCTGAGAGGGCAAGTTCGATTATTCACCCATGAGCAGAATATTCCCTCTGTACTCTTTCAAATGGCACCAACGATTTTATCGCTTAGCGCGATTACCCAATTGTTAATGCTAACAGTAACAATCCCCCCCCCCCGTATGCCACTTCTCTCCCCAAACCACCTTAATTGACGTCCTCGGCGATTACAAAGATTCTGTTTATGCTTCCACTCCTAATAATCCGATTTCTCTGATATTTAGAAACTATTTTTCTTATTTTCTTTAAATAGCATACATCAAGTTTCATTGCAAAAAAAAAAAAAAAAAAAAACAAATAAATACTTTTTTTTTTAAATTTTTGGGTTTCAGGTAAGCCTCCATTTTCCCCCCGATTTTCAGAACCATTTTTCTTTTTTTAATTTCAATGGCATATACTACGTTTCGGCCACTAGACGGATTTATACATTTTCGCTTTTGAAGGTTAACGAATGTGATGAATCTTTTGTTAATCGATATATGCCAAACTTCATTGAAAAAGACAAAAAGAGCTTTGACACGCGCGCGCGCACACACACTTTTTTATTGTCATTTTTTGTGCCAAAATAGTTCGACTCTTTGCCCAAAAAATGTAAATTTTGGGTTACAGGTTAATCTCCAGTAATAATAGCTTGATTTTACTGAATTTTAAAAAGTATTTTTCTTAATTTATTTCAGTGGCATATATTGAGTTTCGTTGAGTAAAATAATTCGGTCACTAAAGCAATTAATAAATTTTCACTTTAGGTTTAACCCCAACTCCCTATGGTCTTATTTTGCAGGTTAACGGAGTCAATGAATAGTTTGTTAATTGATCGATATATGCCCAGTTTCGTTCAGAAAAAGCAAAAAGAGCGTTGACAACACACACGCACACGCATATATATATATCCTAGTCATTTTCGGTATCTAGAAAGTAGAAATCGTTGCAAAATAAATAAATAAATTTTGCGTTCCAGGTAAATCTCCTTTCATAATAGTCTGATTTCGCTGATATTCAGAAAATATTTTTCTCGTTTTATTTCAATAGCATATATCGAATTTTCTTGAGAAAAAACAAATAATCGGTTACTAGAGCTATTTTAAAACTTTCGCTTTAGGTTAATCTCCACCCCCAATGATCTAATTTTGCGGTTAATGAACTCGATAATAGTTGTTAATTGATCGATATATGCAGAGTTTCGTTGAGAAAATACAAAAATTGCGGCCGCTACAGCGTTAACGCACACACATACACTTTTTTGTGCCTAGAAAGGAGAATCGATGGCTATTTGAAGATATTTTTAAAAAGCTTTCCATGGGTACAAGCGCACTAACTACATTTCTTCGGAATTCGCTAAAAGGCTGGCTTATGGTGCGAATTTCTTGCATAAAATTAAGAAGAAATTTTGTACTTAGATCACGCATGTTTCTCTTATGAGTGAACTTTCCACATATTAGAAGAAAAATCAACAGACAGTTGTAGAATCTGGGGAGGCGAGAAATACGCGTGTGTTTGAATACGAAAGTGATTCACCCCAAATTAACGTACAGTGGGGCTTAAAGATAGGCCATGTGATAGGCACCCCTGACCCTACATTGACTGCCACAACGTATGTAGACAGTCTTGAGTTCTGGGTTGCCATAGCTTGCTGCTGTAACAATTTATTATAAGATGGCGCTCCCCCTCACTTCGCATGTCAGGCACACAGTTTTCTTAATGAGAACTTTACGAGACGATGAATTGGCGGAACATCCCGGATCACAGCTTGGCCTTCAAGGTCAACAGATCTAACATTCTTGGATTTTTTTCTAGTGGGAATTCTCAAAGGACCAAGAGTACAGAACGCTAATGGCTGACCTCGATGATTTGAAGCGCAGAATCCGCTTTGTGACTTAAAGTGTCACATTGATATGCTGAGGAATATCTGAAAAGAGATTGGCAATAGTGTCATGTTGAAATCTATTAAAGATTAAAATTTCAACTCTTAATGTATCAATATATGTGAGCTCCAAGTTTTTTTTTTTTTTTTTTTTTTTTTAAATTTACCAGTCATAGTCTCATATTTATTGGCGTTTCAAGCGGAACACCATGTGTTATTGCAGGTTTTAATATTTTGTGCATATTTTTAATAGTTTTCTGGCATAACTTATGTATATTTTAGTACGTATAAATTCTATGTCTTGTCACAAGTAAGCTTTTTTATAAACAACTCTAATTTCGGGTTAAATTGGTTAGGTCAGGTGTTTGTTTTCTAGTGTTTTCCTTCGCCTGTCAGATGCTTTGTACCCTAACCTCATTTGCTTTATCATAAATTCATTTCATTCATCACCCTGAATAGTTTTGACATCGACACGCCTAAGAATGGCGTGTATTACACCAACATGGTGAGGTCCCGTCTTTCTAAAGGGAAATTAACTTTATGTCTTCCAAGAAACGGCCCAGTTCTCTACGGCTGCCTCACGCAGCGAATCAAGGCCGCGGCCATCTTAAGCCTGAAGGTCAGCCACCTGCTGATAATCTTGTTATAGATCACTGCTCACAGAGCATTCCACTTCACGCATGCGTGGTCAGTAGAAAGACTAATTGACGTACAGAGTTTCTTATGATTGCATACCTTTCACTTTACAGCGATCCCTCCATCTTCCTTTGGTTAAATCTCTTATGTCTAACGTCCTGATGCAAAGACCTCTTACATTAGGCACTGGTACAGCTTTACATTTCCCTTGCATTTACCAGCGAAACGAATGGTGGCCGGTTTTACCCACCTTATACAGAGAGTGCTAAAATGTATACACACTTCAAGCAAAGAAAAAATTGTATTAACATGACAAACCTGAATTCACACAAACAGAAAATAATGAGCACTAATCATCTTAGACTTTTACAGTTACAACAGTTGCTCAAAATGCCCACCATCGGCGTCGATACACTTCTGAGTATGTTGAACTTACTGATTGAGCAACGTTTGCGAAAGTGTCCTCAGCGATTGCAGTACATGCCGTTTCAATTTGTTCCCGAAGTGCCGTCAGTGTAGCTGGTTTTCTACGGTATACAACATCCTTAAGAGTTCCCCAGGTAGAAGTCCAACAGAGTTAGATCCGGAGAACGCGGTGGAAACTCAATCGGAGCTCTTCGTCCTATCCATGCCTTGGAAGATTGTCATCAAGGTACGCACGTACATCGCAGGAAGTTTCCACCATAGTGACGCACGCTTTGTCTCGGTCCAGTAATGCTAAACCCCATGACCTGTGATAATCCGGGTTAGCATAGTGTTCTTCATCGTGGTAGCGATTGAGATGCTGTAAAGATAAACGCATTCTTTGATTTTGTATTGCGGGGTCAGTATGTACTGCACCCCTGCAAAGACTTTGTGAAAACCTAACCTGTCTTGCATGATAAGGTAAGTCATGCCATGTGAACAATCAATAACAGCGTCTATAGTTTTGCTTCTGTCTGCTCGGATTAAGGCTTCAACTTGTTGCTAACTCTCCTGCATATCTATCTCCGTTAGCCGACCGATGCGGTGTTTATCTTTGCTGTGTGTTCCCTCTTCAGAGAATGTCTGCACCCAATTGTAAACAGCTTGACGTGACAGCAGGCTCTTCTTCCCGTAGATGGGAAGCGTTTCTTTATGAATATTGTTTTCTTCCACACCTTTTACCCACAAAAATCGCATAATGGAGCTTTACTCAAGGGTTGTACATTCACTCAGAACAGCCGCCAACTTGCAACTGCTGTTTCGCTATTGTAAACATGTTAGTCTCGTATCCAATGTCACCCATCCAGTGGCAATAATCTCAGTTGTCTCATTCAAACATGTAGTATCCTATACCAATTTGTAACATACTTAATGACTTACCTCGTACTTTTAGTTAAAATAAATTTTGTCATACCATATTTGTTCCCGATATAATCACAAATTTATTTTGCACAATCTTCTTGTAATGCACGAATTCGATCTGTTTCTGTTCAAGCTTTAGGGAAGATGGAATACAAAATTTTGAGTTGTTTGACAGTTTTCAAAAAAAAATTATTACAAAATTTTTTCTACTTTTCTGAGCTATGCGATATAAATTTTATTGCGATATGTAGCCCAAAAGCAACATTTTTATTGTTTTAAAATACATTCGCATAGATTGAAAAGAATTCTGAGTATGATAACAATCTTTTCAAAAGAATATAGCTTTCGAACCACTTGAGCTTGAAGGTTCTGGTTTTTGCAGTTCGTTTGTATTTGCTGTTCGCTATTTTGGCGTAAAAAGTCTGAACATAACTTGACTTTGGCATGTATTAGATTCCGGGCTGAAGATATGAGCGATTTTGAAAAAAGTTGTTTCACAGTAATGTTCTCAAAACTGCATCTTCTTGCATGTATGTAATTCTAACAATTCTCTTAAACTTTTTCTAGACATAACATTAAAACTGCTGAAACAGGTTTATTAAAAACATTTCATAACCCTGGAATTATGGAAGTTTTGTATAAAGTTTTAAACAAAATAAAATAGCTTCAAATAAAAAAAAATCCTGTTCCAATGCTTAAATTCTATTAATTCTGTTGTAGTACACAAATAAAACGTGTCCAAATTTCGCTGTTGCAGCAGAAACCTGTATAAACATAAACTTAGTTAATTTAACATCGGTAAGCACCTGCGAATCTACATATGAGTCATTAATTAATTCCTTGGGTACTACAACTAGCATAACAACCTCTAAAGACACTTTTAAAATTGTTAGTAGGTAAGATGAGCATTAACCAATTATTTATTTTGCAAATTAGACAAACATAAAAGCTAAAATTAAAATTATTTTTGGAACTTCACAAATATTTAGGTAAATAATAATGTAAAAGCAGAACTGAAAGTGAGCGAACTTCTTGTTATCGGTTTTGGTAAGTTCTTTTAAAAATGTCCTGAACTTAATGTAATCTTACAAAGAAAATTTCTGTTGTATGTATACATATATTTCTAAGGTTTTTGACTCTGCTTCATCCTTTTACAGATATTTACCTTTTATGGGTTCCAAAACAAAAGTCTGGATTTTTAAGGTCTTATTTCACCAATAGAGAGCACGCAACTTATCTCCAAAGAAGTTTATCTAAATTTAAACTCGTAGATTATGGAGTTCTTTAAGGTTCCACATTAGGACCTATTTTCTTAAATGTTTATATTAATGATCTTCCTTTTTCTCTTTGTGAGCAAAACCAAACGATTTAGTTATTATTGTATATGATATAGTTGAAATGTAGTAAAAACCAAAGCTCTGTAATTTTAATTATTGGTGTAATAACGATAAATTAAATGTAAACTATGGAAAAACATGGACATTCAATTTAAAATTATAACTGTCACTGGAGCTGCTATGAATTTTTAGGTATTTATATTGACTTCGAGTTTGGTTAGTCGCTCATATTAAATATATATAAAAAATAAATCACCAGCGAACTTTTTATGTTAAGGATTTTAATTTACAGTACTACAAAGTATATATTAATGAGGGTTTATTTTGCTCATATTTATATGGCATTCTCTTATGGGGTAATTATCCTATAGCAATTAAGATCTTTATTAAACAAATGGTGTTAGACATATTTGCGAATTTATTCCAAATATCAACAATATAATACACTTTTCATTGATTTAGGTATTTTGACTTTGCCATCGGTGTACGTGCTTAATTGTTTATTATATTACAAGGGTAATATAAATAGTTTTACAGTTTGCTTAAATATTCAAATTACTCGATACATTATAATTTAAATCTCTACAGCAATAAATTCAAGTATTCTAAAATTCAGAATAGTTTTTTAGCCTTTTCCGTCAAACTGTTTAACAATCTTGCACAGAGATTTAGAGAAGTAATTTATTTAACATTTAAGAGAACTATATTATCATACATTAGTGACTAATCCATTATACACTTACAAAATGTAATATAATTATTTCTAATGCTTTTTTTTTTAAAAATGTACATAAATATAATATGTGAAAAATTTAAAAATTGTTTCAAAATATTTATTTAATTTTCCTGAAATTTGTGACACATATTAAAATTTTATAAAACTACAATTAATACTAAGGGAGTTTACGAATTTCTACTAAAACACTGAACTTTGATTAACGACTTGCAAATTTCAATAAACTATAAAATGTGTGTTTTAAAAGAACAACCGATTAGGTGAATTTTCTCGAAAACCACTTCAAAACGAACAAAATCGCCTGGAAAGGTGATGACCATCCTTTTTTGAAGTTCACGAGCAAAAATCGTGTTGAAAGTATAACAGAAGTCTATTGTACAGCATCCCTGGACCGCATAAAAAGATAAATTGAGGGGAAAACGGCCAAGATAGGCACATAAAAAGTGTTCTTTCACCAGGACAATGCGCTATCCCACACATTGAGGGATTGATCACGAACTTGGCTGCAAATTGATCTCACAAGTAGCTACTTTTCGAACCTAAAACTTTTACTTCTTGGGAATAAGGAGACATCGTTTCCAACAGTGACTATCTTGCAGAGTTCGACAGAACATATGTATACTGTGAAAACTCGCTGGACCAAACGGTAGGTACAGCCTTGAAAGTGGGCAAACCAAACGATTATTTTGTGCCATGGATCTTATCTCTAAACAAATTAATGATCATATTTAAAATGCTCAGAATGACCATTTCTTGACCTTGTAGCAAGTGCTTTCTGACCGGCAGCCGACAAGTCATTCATCTAATAGCAGGAACACACTCCCATCACGACCATCTTAGTATTTGTTTACAGCGGAACTAAACAGTTTCTAATGAGTTCTACATGCAATTCATGTAAGATGAACATCCTTCGAAGGGGTAAATGTTGCAATACGTGAAGTGGTGCTCACAGAGTTGTCGGATTTTGTTTCTAGTGAGACGCGATTCGTCGGAAACTGTCGCCTGAGTCACTGAAGGGCGAGGCAAAGTGCGTGTGGCCAGCACTTGTGAAAGGCAGTGAGCGAAAAGCCCAGGGCAACAGCCGACCTTGTGTGTCCACCAGACCCCGGACATCCGCCAGTCTCTTTACCTTGTTCAGTGTTTACAGTTCACTCTGTGCGTCTTCTTTTGTCGGTACATCAAAGAATTCATCAAACATCCTAAGTAGAGATCTCCAAACACCTCTTCCACTTGATGAAAACGACTGGACTTTCTACAATTCCTACTATTTTTATTTCTTGACAAACATATTAATTAAAAGTAGATGTCATTGTCAGGTTAATTAATGCTCATTGTAAAACTATCTCATTCATGTCTCCTACTTCAATAGTTGCTAGAAACGTCTGTTGTAGACGTTCATGTCATTTTCTCGGAGAAAGATGCTAAAAAATTTGCTTTAATCTTAGTCTAAACAACATGTCAAAATATAGCGACAATGACCTTAGCAAACATTAAAATAAATGCGGGGACTGCACTCTGGTGAGTCAAGAGCCGATGGCTTCTTACATTTTGGATAAAAACTGCCTAATCTCGGTTACTTTTGTCATTTTTACGAGGCTAGTCAAAAAATAATATTAATACATTTTTATTCATAAAATACATACATTGGGTTTGAAAACCCTTCTTCGTTTTAAAACTGTTTTCACCATGTTCAATGCAGATGTTCCAGCGTTTCACTTATAACTGGACTCCACGAGAAAAAAATTATTGTGACCGACTGCGTAACCACCCATGAACCGCGTCTTTCACCTCGTCGTCAGTGCGAAACTTCTTGCCGCCTAGTGCCTCTTTGAGTGGTCCAAAGACATGATAATCGGAAAGTGCCAAGCTCGGTGAATAAGCAGGATACACGCATAATGAAGACGGACAGTTTTTGTGCCGCTGCATGAAGTCTTGCATTATCATGCTACAACAGTACATCTGTTGTGAGAAAACCTCGACGTTTCAACCTGATTGCAGGTGTCAAATGATTCTCAATATGACCCGCTATTAACGTTGCGTCCTCTTGGCATATATTGTTCCATGACTGAACCTTTAGAGTCCCAGAAGAGCGTTGCCGACTGACACAGCTTGAAACTTTTTGGATTTTGGCGATGTTGAATGCCGCCACTCTTTGCTGGGTGGGTAGTAGACCCAGCATTCATCACAAGTTGACTATGCGCTTTAGGAAATCATCTCCTTCGGCTGCATTACGTAACAGTGTTTCACAAACATCCACATGACGTTATTTCAGTTCAGGGATGAATTGTTTTGGTATCAACCTAACGGTAACTTGGATATGCTGCAGAATGTCGTGGATAATCTGGTGCTCACAGCCATGACTGATCTTCCATCGATTGTTACCCGCCGATTGTACCTTATCACTTGTTCTACCTCAGCGACAGTGACACCTTTAAAGCGTGCAAATTTGGAGCTCCAGATATCTGCATGCGCTGAGGATAAATGTAACTTATCATGCGATGTCTTATTGGAATTCGCAATTAATTTACACACACGCGCGTACGCACATATATACCTATACACTAATCTTAACGCTTACCTTGGGTAAATCTTAGAAACCGGTGTACCCAGGGTTTGCTGGGGCGAGCTACGGCCTGATGGCCTACGCTCGCCTTCTTTTCGTAAATATAATTTGATTGGAGATTGTGTGCTACTAAGTAAGTGAGTAAATCGTTGTAGTGGTGACAAATCTCCTTTGACTGCAGCAGAAAAAAAAATCGTAAATATAAATTTATTGCGCATTGTCTCCAGCAGGGAGGGGAAAAAAAGCTTCAGAACGTTAAGAATCGAACGCAGTACCATCACATTGTGAACGCTCTAACCATTTGAGCTAACAGGCTGTTCCTCGTATTGATTCTATTTATTATATATATTTGTATTTGCCTTTACCATCATTTCATGCTGTTGTTGCCTGTTATTAGCTCTTTAATTGTCATTCTTAGTATTATTATTAATTTTAAGTATATATTTTATTTTAACCTGTGCCTACCTCACTATATCCAAGATGTTTTGCCTGCTATAGCTTACTTTGTTTTTTCTTATTAATTTCATTTACAAATTTTGTGTTTTTTGTTTCCCTATCTTAGTTTATCCAGACTGTATCAACCTATGTTAGTCTTATTTCGTTAATTTTATTTACATATTTTTCGTTTAGGTATGCCCCAGTTTATACACGTTCTTTCCTTTACTCTTTTATTTCTTATTTATTACTTATTTTACATATTTTGTTTACCTTTTCAGTTTATGCTGGTTACTCTTGCCTGTTCTTCGTTTCTTTTGTCCTTTTTATTATTAGTTTTATTTATATAATGTGGCCTCTTTTCATCCGTTCCTGTTCTTCTCTTCTTTTGTGCCCTTTTATTAATTTCATTTATTTATTTTGTATTTATATTTGCTCATATAAGTAGATCTGTGTTGTACTAGCCGATTATCTTTTCTGCCTCTTTTTATTAAATTAATTTATATTTTTAATTTCCTATCCCAATTATTTGTTGTTATTAGCCTTTGTTAATTTAATTTATATACTTAGCATCTAACTTTGCCTACCTTTATTTACGATGTCTTTCTGTTATTAACTTCTTTTTATTAATTTTTATTTATATATATTTTAATTTTCTAATGCATATTTCCTTTTTATGATTTAATTTATAGTTTATAATATACTAGAGGAATACTATAGTTGTGCTCGCCTGTTCTTAGTTACTCACTTCTCGTCATTTAAGTTTTAAATATTCATTCTGATTTTTTTTTTTTTTCCCTTCTTTAATGCAAGTTATGGTTGGTTTTCTTTTCCTCTTGTCGCATGCATTTTTATTGGTGGGCGTGTTTCTGGCTTTCTCCCTTCCTCTTTTTATTTATTTTACTACCTCTCACCTTTTATCCTTCTTTAGTAGCAGACTTAACTGATTTTTTGCTTATGATTTGTAAACTATTTTAATACTCATTAATCTGGAGTGGCATATACATATTAACACATCTATATTTTGTTTCCTGTTTTTCACTGTTATTTTTATTTACATGTTATTTATATTTGCAAACAATGTTTATCGATCTTTGCAGGCGTTTACTTATTAATTCGGTTTGGTAAAGCTTTTGCTGATTATTTATTACAGGTTTTTATTTAGAGTGCATATTTAGTAGAAATGAATTAGGAATTATTATTATAATTTTAATTGTTTAGGAGTTATGCCTTTTAATTTATTAGTAATTCCTCTCAACACAACCATTCGCTTGGAAAGTAAGTTTAACTTTTCTTTTGCGTTAATAATGATAATTAAATGATTGATCTAGTTATTACAATGATTATAAGATTAAATTACCTTAGGGATAACAGCCTAATTGTTTTGAGATTTCTTATCGAATTTTCTCTTAAATCTTTTATTATTTAAAACTTGTTTTGTTACATATTGTAATGCATACATTTAATGGTAGAATAGGTATCTCTTTTCTCTTTTATAATTTAAAACTATTTTCGAGTTTACATTTTTCTATATTAATTTATCCAGGTTTAATCTACCTCTCTTGATTGTTCTATTTTATTATTTTTTAAAATGTTTTATGCTTATTTGTCCTGGGTTATTCAGGCTGTATTTGCTCCTTCTTCTCTTTTGTTAACTCTGTTTAGTTTGTCAAGTTTATTTTCTATCTGCTATAACGCAGATCTTAAGAATATCCTCTGTTTTGTCTCTGGAAAAGATGAGTATGAAACAAAACTTCAAGTTATGGAAGGGGGGAGTCTTTTGTCTTAAGACTTAACTGTTGCCCACCTTGTGAACGTCCTTCCTTGATCTTGTACGATAGGCAGCCTGACGACCAACTCAACTTACTTGACAGGCAAGGAAACTGACCGTTCTCTGATTAAAGAGTAACGGTCACTATTTTGACATTTGAAGGATATACATGGAATACCCCATGATTTATATCCCACTTTTTGCGCTTCAATTTAATTACTACTGTACTTTTTAATATACAGGGCGATTAAAATTACACTAAGGTTTAAACATGGAGACTATGACGTTGGAAACATTTTAAATGTAAAATTCAGATTAAATATCAATTTTTAGTGTAGGCACAAGGTGTAATTAATGTTATAACATTGAATATAAAACATATTTCACCGAGTGTATCTATTTTGTATTGGTAAATAGATGATAGCAACATGTAAATACGTGGTTTATGCAATAAATAACGCTTGCTATTTTTACCAACATTAATTTGTTGTTCCTAGAAAATGGGAAATCTTGGAAAATATTTCCGTTTTATTTGCATTATCTTTTATATTGTAATTATCAAAATAATTTACGTATTATTTAAGATGTATGTACGAACATATTAAAATTAATATTTATTTATATTCTAAGATGTTCTTGTAAAACACATGAAGACTGTTTTATAATTCCACATAAAAACAAAGAAAAAGTAGTTTTATAATCTTCTTCCAAATCTATACAGTTATTCCAGCGATTTTCTATCCCAAGCTTGAAATGCAATTTATTCAGCTGTGTTTCGGAGACAACCTATTCATTTCTTCTTATTGGAGAGCGTCATATTAGGATGAGGTCTACGGATCGCAGACTTGTGCCCTGGTGCATAATTGTGATAGAACAGGATCTTAAATAAATACGATTCTTCTTGATCGTGTATTATAATTGCTACAGTAGCATAGTGTAATATTCTCTGGTTATGATTTTGTCATTTTCTAGGAAGTCAATTAAAATCACGGCCTAATTATCTCAAAACACAGTCGCCATTACCTTACAGGCTGAGGGCATGTAGTGGATCCACGTTTCGTAGATTGTCACACACGGTCTCCAAAATTCACTTGGATTTGTTTAAACAGCTCCAAATTCTGCGAGGAAGTGACAACTCGTTGACCGTTCTGGTCATAGGCTAGTAAACGCAACGCTCACCTCGCCGATAGCTTGTGTGCCTCGGCCATATCAACACCCATAAAATCATTTACACACAATTCTAAGTGAAGGGCAGTCCCCGGCTATTGCTCATTTGTTTTATTTACGAACGCTCTTTAACATCTCAGGTCATCAGCGTCCCATTCAATTCAGGGCATGAAGCAGTCAATAAATTTCGCTCAGAGGCTTCTCCATTCAGGCTGAGGTTCTTTTGCATGCCAACGGCTTTACTTCCCTTCCGAAGGAAACCGTAGTTACGATTTTTACGCCAGAAAAAATTTATCGACTCTGGTCGGGACTGAACCCGCGATCTTGGGTTTACGAGACGAGTATGGTTACCACTACTACACCACCAGGATCGACAGGCCCTGCTGAGCGGCGCGCTCGCCCATAAGTAAAACACCTCGGCGGGAAGCATAAATGATCGGACGGTAGTTGACAGAATTGATTGGCTCATTGTTATTTTATATTTATTTTTAATTATTAAAATAAATATGCTTCTATTATGGGCGCTAATATACTAAAACTTCTCATTTCAAATTATCAGAGACAGCCTTTCGTTTTACAAAACAGAATAGAAATGGTTTTGCTAAAAATACTTAAATTAGGGGAAACAAGCGTGTCCACACACACACACACTGGGGTCGGTTCTGGTAACCATACTTGTCTCCTAAACCCAAGATCACTTCGATCCCGGCCAGGATCTGTGGATTTTTTCGGGCGTAAAAATCCTAAATATGACTTCCTACGGACGGGAAGTAAAGCCGTGGGTCCCATATCGTAGATTTACAGCATGTAAGAAGAACCTTAAGCCTTAAAGAAGAGGCTTCTGAGCAAAATTTACCGGCCGTTTCATGCCCTGAGTTGAATGGGACGCTGATGACCTGAGATGTTAAAGAGCGTCCGTAAATAAAACAAAACAACAACAACAAAACATGAGTATCCTGTTAAACATCATAAAATCAGATTCAAACCGAAAATGTATTATTACTGAAAATTCAAAAATTTGGGCAGAATATCGTGGTAGTGGGAAGTAGAGTTTTTTATTATAATGCCACCATAAACGCTAAACAATACAGCGATTCTACTTTTTCTGTATATAAGTTTGTTTGATACCATGATTATTAAAGTTTATGGAAATCTTCTCTTTCATTTTCAATGACCGAGAAGTGAGCTGCTGATTTTAATAATGGCGCACGCGAAGGAGGTGCAAAAAGTGTAATAGCAGCAGAATTCATTCAACAAATACACGGTCCTTGGATTAAGGGATTTTTAATAGTGTTTAACACCCGTTTTGATTACTGAGGCACCACAGGCTGTGAACACTAATAGTACTTGAAATGAAATGATAAATTGGGAAAGGATTTTTTTTGTTTTTTTGTGTGTGTGTGTGTTTTTTTTTTTTTTTTTTTTTTTTTTTTTTTAAAGGAAGGAAACATCCCAGGTCTTAGTTTAGGGTACCTCCCGGCATTTAGCATTAATGAGGACTGGGAAAACCTGAAAAAACCTCAGTCAGGGAGAATGGTCCTGGCGGGATTCGAACCCCTGATCTCCCGCTCACGAGTTCGCGCCTTAACGACCTCGACCAGTGGCGGTAATTAAAGTGTTGAAACTGCTGAAGCTGTAGACCAGATATTCCCAACCTTTTTACATTCCTTGGGAATGAGATTGGAAATTCGGGACACCTCTGTTAATTTATTTAAAATTATATTAAATTATTTTAAATTTTAACTTTCATTGTGATACATATATTTATAATACATTAAATTATGTTGAAATAAACACTCCATGACAAACATAAGAATACAGTTCCTTTTTAATTATAACTTAATATACAACTGTTTATGGCCTGCCATTGGACAATGTATTCTACACAAATGTTTAATATACACTGACTGAATTATTAAATTAAACAAATAAAGTTCAAAAGTAAAAGATTACAATATAATTGTAAATCATTAAGACAAATTTTATCTTATTAATGTGTGATATGTGATTGATGCTGAGAACATAAATATTTGTCTACCAGTTGACGTCATCATCACAAATTCCAGTAATTAATATGTTAGTTCCTACTATATTTCTGTTTACTCCCAAAATATCTCATGGCACCCTAAGATACCGGGGCACACCGGTTGGAAATCCCTGCTGTATACATTCCAAAGGAACAAAAGTTTTGCGTTAAGATGAATGCAGCAGTTGCGAACAGCAGACCATTTGTATGAAAACTCTATTACAATCGTTTTTGGACCGTTTGAGCAGTAAAAGGACTGATTTTGTGTGTCGACAAACGACTGTGGATGAGATTTGATCCACCAAGTCTGCAAACAATTGAGAAAAGCCAGTCGTTCAGTTCTATCCCGGAAAGGTTATGGCAGCGATCTTTTAGGATGCTATAGAAAATGTAATAATTAATGCCCACGGATGGGCAAAAGCAAACTGGAGAGTACTGCTTCATCATTCAATCCAACAAAATGAGCATTTTGAGGAATTATAGTAGAAAAAAAAATGTTTTTCCTCAGGACTATGCATCTGCTAACGCAAGTGTTTCAACGATGGGAAAGTTGAGAGATTTGAAGTATGAATTGTTAGGGCATCTAGATTGGACTCTTACCGACTTCCATCTGTTGCACAACTCAGCCTCTTTCTAACTGCTCATGTTTTTCATCAAATCAAAGCTGTATAGAGTATTTTTCAGACCTTTCGGACAACTACTTTAGACACAGGATAGTAATGGTATTAGAGCATTACTGGAATAAAATTATTAATGGAAACTAAGCTAAGTTAAAAACTGGTCCCTCATTTCAGACTGCTTCATGAGGAAGAATGTGCTGAGCCTGCAATACAGAATTATCAGAATTTTACAGACATTATTTCTCGCTTCACAATATCTGTAATGCATACATGGTACTTGTTTCACTATTGTAACTTCCAATTTTTACCTGTACACGTTAAGACATATGCTGGAGGTTAAAGGCGACGAACGATATGCCTCTGCAATTCTGCTTTCGTCTCAACAAATCTTCAGCTGTGGTTTATGGAGAGTTGGTTCTTCCCTATAGCACAAATCGAAGATGAGTTAAAATATTCAAAAAGATTTCAAAGGAAGGCGAACCCGGCTGTACAGTTTGTGCTCTAAACGAAAGGTAACATGACACCGCTGTTGTCATTCAGAGAAAGGATTGTCCAATAACATTAAGAACTCTTTCAGGAATTTGGAATATTTCACTGGTGGAAAGTTGCACACGTGTTTGTTTACGGTGGATTCCAAAACAGAAGCACGTCCGCGTGCAAGTTTACATGCGGTTGAAGATAATAGAGGGAGATGCCAAGTTTCTATCAAATGCTGACACATTTGGCTACATCATTTCGATCCTGAGAGCAAACAGCACTGTTCTGTATGAATATCTGCATCATCACCAACACCAAAAATGATATTCAGGGAATGGTTTACCTGCATACACAACTGTAACTGGGAAATACTGGGAAATACTACAGAGATGTCCTGAATACTTTGCAAGGTCATATCGCACATTTATGTGTCCTAGTTGGATACTGCAGTACGATAATGCACAGCCGCACATCTCAAATGTTGCTGAATATCTCACGGAAAGCATCCTCCTTATACTCCATATTGAGCCCCGTGTTACTTTTTCCTTTTTCCCGAAATTGGATAATTGGGAAGCATTTTCCATTATCAGAAAATCCAAGGATGCGAATCGATGGATTTTCCGGGCATAAAAATCTTTAGTATGGCTTCCTTCGGCAAGAAAGTAAAACTGTTGGTCGTAGATTTGCGACACATAAAACAACGCCAAGCATGAAAAAAACAGTTCTTGGAGTAAAATTTATCCATTTCATGCCCTGAATAAATGGGAGCTAATGACCTGAGATGTTAAAGAACATCCTTAAATGAAATTATATATATATTAGAAAATTGGTGAAGGCTGCGGAGGCGATTCTGAAGGACCTATCAAAAAAATGATTTCCAGCATGTCTTTGAAAACTGACATAAACACTGGGGCAGGTGCGTTGCATACAACGGGGACTACTTTGAGAAATACCAAAATTATAGGGATGAGTAAAGATGTATAGTCAAAAATATTTTATCGTCATTCTTTATTAACAGCCCTCGTATATCTTCGCTAATCTCACCAACTACACAGGCAATATGTAGGTTAGACTCGGTGGTCACAAATCCTCTCTAAAATGCCCAACATGGACACCCTAACCCTTCCAGTCCTATCAAACTTTAATCGCCAAACTTAAAATTATCTACCTGTCAGGAAAGCCAATACAAAGCTACTATCTCTTTCGTCATTGGTAGAGGTCAACAAATGGCTTTCAAGATCAACCTTGGAATCTTGCGACAGATATGAAGAGTTGCGCCCGATTCCGGAAAAGGCAACCGACGTAATCCTCAGCTATTATATTGGCATGTCCTCGGTAGCTGAATAGCATATCAAGTGCGTTACATTCTCTTCATTAGAAAAAACTCTCTTGTTTATCCTTCCATTCGCACCGTCGCTGCAGCAATGAAAAAATGATAACCTGTAAAACGCAAATAAAAGGTGGCTCTCTACGCAACCGTTATGGACAAGTAACTTGTGTAGCCGAGTATTAAATTTTATAAAGAAACAACGTCTAGAAATTTAGTGGTTGTCCAATGTCAGGTGTGTTGAGTCGTTCACGTTCACGTTAGATGGCAATAGTGGAATGCTCGCACCGAGAAATCGGCGAACTACTTAACGCTAGACGAGGGTGAAGAATGAGTGGCAGGGGCAACCGGAAACGCGCCCAGATGTCGCTTCGTCCGCCTCTTACGATTGATTGAACTTGGGTTGTTTTGGCGGCAGACGAGTAGTCTAATCACTCGACCACTGTGCCGCCTGCCTAGATATTGTGAAACTCAGTTACATGTACCTGTCGTAGTGTCTGTTTTCCTCCTATTTTTGAGGTAGGTACCTCAATAGTCAAATAACAAACTTGGTCACATGGCTCTGTTAAATCGAGTCATCTATACCACACTATCCTTCAGTAACAACAGATATTTATTTACGGTGTTATCTGTAGAAAAGATATTTTTCCTCTGGTCCGGTATACACAGATTCTACAGAAATTTGCGAACTTGCAATATAAATTCTTGTTACACTAACTTCCATGAATTATTTCACAAGAAAATTGACGTAGTGCAGTTTTATTCTGAATTTAAATGTGTAATCAGAAAGCTTTCGTCAGGATAGTTTTTTGTTTGCGACAATAGCATTTTGTATAATATATGTACTCACTTCTACTGGGAGATGTTTCCTTCGCGGGACCGCTCTAAGTGCAGTTGGCCGCCGTTGACCGAGCTCTACAGTTCTCGTCTCGTTCCCACTCTTGAAAATCGGTCGGGGAGCCGGAGGGGAGGTCAGTGCGAGTTTAACTCTAGGAAAACCACGAATTTGTTCTTGTATGTTGTATGATAATGTATTAAGTATTCATTAGGCGGCGCAATACAGTATATTAATTACGTTACTATGGCTAATTAAGGTATTCCATTAGCCAAAGAGTATTTATTTACGATTCGAAGTGTGAAATTAATTCCCATCAATAATTGTGGTGCACGCCACTGATATAGGAGATATATGTAAAAATACTGTTTGAAAAAATCTAGTATACAAATTTAATGAGAATATCTGTGAAATTTTGTAGATAATAGCTTTATTACAGCTTTATTACAGTTTCTTGTGTGAATAGGACAGCAAAGATAGGTCTCATAATATTAATGTGGCTTAAACGTGAATATTATATTCCTGGCCATGAAAACGTGTAAAATACCTCACTGGTGAATCCTAAAAAGATGAATTTATCTCCCTTGCATATAAAATGTATGAACATTTTTGTAAAAGCAACTGAAATTTTTCTGCTGTATTTTATGTATGAAATCTAAGTTTTCCAAAGCTAGTGGTGCAAAACTGAAGGGAGGAATTTTAATAGAACCATGAATACGATCAGAGATCAATGATGGCAATTTTGAGAAATTGTTACATCCACGGGAAAAAGCAGCCCAGAAATCATTAAAAAAATATCGTTGTGGTTTTCTTGGAAATCATAAATCAGGTATCTACCATGAAATAGTCAGTGATCTTGTGAATTCTTACAAAGCTTTGGGATGCAAAATGTCTTTAAATTTTCTTCCCAGATAATCTAGGGGCTGTCAATGATGCATAAGGTAAGCGATTTCATCAATAGTTTTGTACGATGTAAAACGGTACCAAAGCAAATGGTTTCCCAGTATGCTGATCGAGTACTGCTGGGCCCTGTGCCACAAAAGTATGGTCTAGTGCATTACAGTGTATTCAAATGGAGTTAAAGTGTTAACATCACCTTTTAATTCCATAAAAAGTAAAGGATACATGGCAAAAAGTTGGAGAAAAGCAATAATACAACCAATGTATAAAAGTAGAGGTGATACGGCGAAACCTAACAAGTATCGGGAGGTAGCTTTACTATCTAATGTGGGAAAATGTTACACATTATACAGGGATCTTAGTAGATAGACTTCAAGAATGGGCAGGAAAATATAAACTTTTTTCAGAGTTTCAAATGGATTTCTGGAAAGGAAGACAAATTGTTGATAATGTACTTGTGAAAAGTACATTAGTAGATAAGTATTAAAGAATAAAATAGGAAACTTCTATATGACTTTTATTGACCTATAGAAAGTCATGATAGGGTGGAGATGAAATTATTGTGCTACAAATTACTAAGGAAAGGGACAATCAAATGGTGACTGTTTAAAAAGGGTTATATAGGGACAATACTTTCTGTGTAAAATATGAGGAAGGGGCAATAACCAGAAAAATACAAAAAAAAAAAAAAAAAAGACTAAGACAAGGATGCAAGTTGAGCTCAATTTTATTTCATTTATTATTGATGACATATTACAAAGTATCAACAATACCAATACTTTCTTGCCTGTAATAAATAATACACAGTAAATGAAAAGAAAACACAAATTCTAGTGTTTAAGAAAGGAGGAAAATTGAGTAAATATGAAAAATGGAATAAAGGAAATAATGAATATAAAGTGATGAGAGATTGTGTGTACTTAAGAATGTATATAGGCGCAGGAGGGAAATGAGAGAAACAAAAGAAACCAGCTCTGGCAAAGGGGAAAGTAACAAACGGCTGTAAGAAGATGTTTATTTAAAATGACAGAGATGGAGATTAAATGACTCGCAAGTATATAGTCCGGTTAGAATGTTATATGGTATTGAAGAATGGGGACTTGGAAATGGGTGGGAAGTTGTGGACCAAGTACATAGGATGTTTGTAAGGAAGTTCTTAACAGTAACTAATGGAATGGCTCAGATTGAATTGGGACGAGAATCAAGGAAAATTTAGTCATGGAGAGAGCCTTAAAATATTGGTATAGATTCCTGCACCTAGATGACGATAGTTTGTTAAACCAAAGCTGAAAATACCAAGATGTTAGTCTACAAAACATGGGTTGGACAAGTGAACTAAGAAATAACTTACAAAATGGGAAATGTTTGGAAAAAAGGGATTTAAATAACAAAGATTTTTGGAGAAATATAAGATGAATATTTGAAGATATAGATATACAAAAAGTATTTAGTCAGATAAGCGAGGAAAATCTTTGGCATTCTATGTTACAATGGAAAATCATTGGGATAAGAGAGAGATATATAGACGTCACTAATAAAGAAGAAAGAGGGGGGATAGCACGGTTAAGAGCAGGAATATGAATGCTAAAAGGGCAATGCAAGGCATAGGTCCGTTATGAGGAGGAAGAGAAGATATACAACATATTCTGTTTGAATATACGCAAACAAGAGATTTGGAGGAAAGAAAGTGTATGGTATAGAATGAATAGTAACACTTACATAAATAAAATTCTAGATGGTAACTGTAAAAACATTGGGCAATATTTAGAGAAACTAAAAAAAAGTGAAAATGCACTGTTAAAAGTGGACAGAAATAATAATGTAAGAATAGCACTGTAAATGTAAGAATGAAATATCATGATTTAGCATATAACTGTCAACTTTAGTGAACTGCCCATCTGAATGGCCAAGGCCAACTTAATATATGTATTAAATACTTATGCAGATCTGAGAGCTAGAGATCAAATTAATAAATTAACAACTGCATTGATTATCGTGAAATAGTGGAGATTTATACATTTATTTGTAATGTTGTTTGTGTTTGCTGGAAAATAAATACACAGTACAAGTCCTTGCAAAGTATGCACTTATAGCTTCCTGTTCTACGAAAGGATGCATCACACTTGTAATGTACTAACAAAAAGTACAAGTGACGTCATGTAAGAGCAAGATGCAGGAACAACTATTCACTACACGTCCCCATAATTTGAATTAGGTCACGTCCTTACCTTAATATGTTTTAATGCACAGAGCGGATTATTGTCATTCCTGCTAAATTGACTTTGAATTTCTTCTATTATTAATGATAATTTAAATACTTTATTATGTATTTGTCAATATTCACGCATAATAGTTCACTTCGAGGCGACGATCGCATAATAGCATCAATTTTCATTGTCGATAGTTAACAGGAGAATTCGAGCTTCCTGGTTACTCTCGGTCATTCATTTTATTAGTTCATTTTATCGTTACATTTATGTTGCTTGACAATCCCTTTTTCATTTAAACAAAAAGTGGACAATTTTGTTCAAAAGAGTTTATTTTAAAAGAGAATGAAGAATGGAAAGACATTATTTTCGTGGCATGTAGCAAGAACCTTAAAAAAAGGATTAACTAAGATGCTGGACTGCGTTTTAACCAGAAAAGACCAATATCAGTCATAAGCCGTATTTTAATTGCACATAACCTAACTTTTTCATTGTACGCAAATGCTGAATTATTCTGTCTTTATATGCATTCCTACTCTTATCATTATTGCCACTTTCGCTAGTACTTCGCATTTAGATAAGACGATTCTCAACATTATTAAAAAGACATTGCACTAGTATTTGAAATTACCAATATTCCTACACTTGTAGAGAAAACTGTACAAACTACCAGTACATTACTAATACTTCTGTGGAACAAAACAACGAAGAATCACTTGTACATTTGTAAGTAGGCAGATGTAAACGACATGCGTAGCAGAAACCTTTGTGGAACAGAATTCTACTAATAACTACAAGTTACAAGTCCATACACTTGTAATGTATTAGACCATTCTTTTGTAGAACAAGGCACCAGACCATCAAGAGTCCCAGAGGCAAATATGGGCGAAAGTTATCTTATACAACTTTTTAGGCAACCCCCCCATGATATGTTTATTTATTTATTTAGTGTTAAGTACTAATTTTACAATGTTAAACGTTCGCCAAACACACACACAACAGAGCTTGATGAAAAAAAGTCTGAAACCATATAAAAATTCAGCATGAATTAAACACTTAGATTGAGTAATTTAATTCTCGTGAAAGAAAATGTTATTAAGGCGTAAGTTACTGCCGTATAGTGGGTTCCTGGTGGTCATAGGTAACCATATCTACCTCATTGACCCGAAATCGCTGGTCCAATCCCGGCCATTTTTGATGGATTTTTCGGGTGAAAAATGTTTAAGTATGGCTTCCTTCGGAAGGAAGGCAAAGCCGTGGATCCCGTGTCGTAGATTTACGACATGTAAAAGAACTTCAAGCCTCTGAGCAAAATCTTTTATCAGTCGTTGCAAGTCTTGAAATGAAAAGGACGCTGATGACCTGATGTTAAAGAAAGCCGGTAACTAAACCAAATAATAACAATAGCTGCCAAATAAATTGTTAATTAAATAATTATTTATAAATTATTATTGTTACCGAATAATAGTAATGCTTCACAATTAGATGTTAGCATATTTTAACTCATGTTATAGTGTCACTTATAGTTTTTATTTCACGCATATTCAAAGAAAGACATCGTTGTTCATTACTTTCTGTACAGAGACTGCATTGAATGTACTGAAAAATGTTAAACATTTAAAGAGTTTGACGTTACAGATTTCCGCTAAGAGACACTGTTGCGCAAAAAGGTGTTTGCTTACATTAAACGCCTGAAAAGATTGTTGTTACTCAGTGTACAACAATGAAAACTGCAAGAGCATGTAGGTTGAAAACAATTCACTTACATTTATCGGACTTTTCTTTAAAGAAATAATAAAGAAGAAATAAAGCTAGTGAAAACAAAGAGATGCGAGACAGCGCAATATAAAACCGATAAGTTTAATTTTTACAATACAGAATAAAGTGTGTGTCTAAAAATGTTGAGAGTATATAGGTTGCAAATACTAATATATTTACACAAAACTGTTATTGGAGCAGCAGTTCCTCTTTGTCCTCGCAGTTCTTCAGCAGTTTAAGGAAACTTCAAAAGGTCCTTGGTTGGAGAGCGGGCTGGCACGTGCGTCATGACGGTCAACGAGTTATCACACCCTCCACCTTCACTTCTTTGCTGACCAGCTTCTTCGGCCGGACATACGTCATTTTGGTGAAAGGCGTTTCACACCCAATCTCAGCACGTTTTTACTTTATTTTATGAATTAATTGAATCTAAGGAAGCTTAATCGACTCTTTTCACAGTCACTAAACATCTGCAAAATAAGGCGAAGTTTATTGCGTGTTTATTCTCAGGTTCTGGTCCCCGGGGTCATCCCTAATTACCAAAATAGTGTCCTGGGGACAAAACACGAAGGCTTCTAGAGCAACATATCTAATAAGTTATCTTTGCTAGAGGCGAGGTTCTGTACAAATTGAGAGGCGATCGAAATATTATCGCTCGATATCCTTGGTCCCATATGATGGTCAGTAAGTAAGTTTTTATATATGCAACACTTAACAATAGTATATATTGTAATTTTTAAAGGACGTATCCGAGCTGATGATACAAACTTTCAAGGAGAAGGGCAAATGGTCAATATGAAACCAGGAACCTGATCAGGAAACGAGTTGAAAGTTTTAAGCGAAATTCGTTGGGTATAGATATAATATTTTTATTTATCTGTAAAACTTTCTCACCGACAAGGGTGTCCGAGGTCGTTAAGGCGCGGACTCTTGAGCGGGAGGTCTAGGGTTCGAATTCCGCCAGGATCGTCCACCATAACTGGTTTTTTTTCAGGTTTTCCTCAGTTCTCATAAATGGCAAATGCCGGGGAGGTACCCTAAACTTAGGCCTGGAACGCGTCCTTCCTTAAAAAATCCTTTCCGAATTATTCATTTCATTTCATGTATCATCAGTGTCCACCACCTGTGGTGCCTCAGTAGTAAAAACGGACGTTAAATACCATTAAAAAATGTTGATCGTGGCTTCCCTCAATTTCGATGTAGGCATGACATCATCGCACAAAGTTCCGGTAGCATTTGAATAATGTCACAGGCAGCGAAAAGTCTTGCCAGGAGATCTTCTTCAGTCCTGACTGGTGTCTCGTACATAGCCCCACAAATAAAGTGGGGTCAGAATCAGGACCGCTTGTCAGCAGGAGTTGAAGCATGCACGATGGTAGGGATGTTGCTCCTGTTCATTTTTTTTTTTGGGGGGGGTCATTTACTGACGCTCTTTAACATCTCAGGTCATTAGCGTCCCATTCAATTCAGGGCGTGAAACGACCGACAAATTTTACTCAGAGGCCTCTTCTTTCAGGCTTGAGGGTCTTTTTCATGCCGTAAATCTACGACATGGGACCCATGGCTTTACTTCCCTTCCGGAGGATTTTTACGCCCGAAAAAATCCATCGGCCCTGACCGGGGAAAACACATCAAGTTATCTGCATTACAGTAGTGGAGTTTCTGTCCCCACCCTTCATGATGCACGTCTACATGTTGGTCTGCCTAGCAAGTACATGTAAACAATGATTGGTAGTTCTCGTACTGCTCTGTTACACGGTATCGTACAACAATGCTGGCTCATAACTTTCGACTCCGAAATTGATGCATTTGCCCTTCTCCATCGTCCCTGAAGATGTGTATCATCATCATCATCATTGTGTATACACCAGTCAGTCATTCTCCGGCATAATGCTCAGCTCATCTACATTAGCAATAGAGAAAATGTATCCACGTAAATGACTTGGAAAAGGAAGAGGTATTTGTCTGCAAGTGCTAACTAACACTGAATACATCAATTTGACAGGTGTTCCCTTGAGATTGTTGATCTGGCCATCTAATTAGAAGCATCTGCATTTTTGGCAACACTTGTGTCGACCAAAAACTAAGCAATAAAATTAAAAGATTTTAAACTATTCCTTTTTGCTTATGGGCTATCTCCCCGCTCCAACACACACACACACACACACACACACACACAAATTCATACATCGCTCAAGGAGCTTGAATTTGTTAATTTCCACAGTAGCTCCAGTGTGCGATTTGTGCTTTTACCACTGGGGGAGGGGATATTCTTAGTAAGTTAGCAAACATCATATAAAAAGCAACTGTACGTGCTCTATTTTCTTGTATAAATGCAAATTCTTAACTATATAATTTATGATTACTTCCTTAATGTATATTCTTGTGTAGCAACAACAATTTACATAATCAGATATACTTGTCATTTTAACTTACAGTTTAGTTGAAGAGATAGATGAATGTGGCTGCTCCTGAAGGTGCGATTTTGCTATATGTTGCACATATTTCCAGCAGGAAGCTTATTAATGTTCTATTAAGACAGTTCACGCAGCAATAGCTGGGCTGTTCTCCTCTAAGAGCATCGTCGACTCCCGTGATGGGATGAATGAGATCTACCAAAAAGAATGACATGCAAGACTTATAATTTGTACATTTCGATTCCACTTCTAATTGGGGCAATCCTTCTAGAAAACATTAAGGCAGCAAATGTAAAAATAGTTTGTCACTCATGAAACTGCAAAGTCACGTGTGCATTAAGTACTCAGCTAACTCCCATGTTATTAAAACCCAAATGAACTGTTTGGGCCAGCCTCAATAGACCAGCGAGGAAAATACATGTGACTTTTTCAGTGACTGACAGTGTTTGCATGATACAGATGCAACTTTGCTGAAAAAATAGTTCCATGTAGAGAGACAATACCTAGGTATATGCTAGTCATTATTCTCATGAATTGGTGGCCATTCCCCCACCGGCATGCAGTTTGTAGCGGACTTCTGAGGCCGGGACGCCCATTGGGCGCGATTCAGGATTTTGAGAGTGAAAAATAGCCATTTCACTTGCTCTCATTTATGGGGCAAGCGATACTGAAATCTAAAATTAAGGTGGGTAAAACGACGACTTATTTTCATAATGCCTGCATTTTATAATCATAGATTGATAAGAATATCAATATTAGAAAATAAGTTAACCACAAAATGTACAATTAAGCAACGGAAATGAAGAGTAACGTTTAACTATTTCCATAACTACACATGAATCAACGCCTGTCGTCTGAAATCGTGGCAACAGCACTTGTACATTCATCATGAGAAGTTAAAGTTATGAGCACAACGGTAATACCTGCTAAGTTGACTGAGTCACTTGGAGCTAAGAGGAACGCGTTGTTAAGTTCAGGAATTCTTTCATAAATAACAGAGATCGCATAACACCACAACAGTGTGCGGAGATGACATCTTGTAAGAATGACGCATTGCGGAATGGGTTGAAGTATGGCATTAAAGAGCATGAAAGTTGCCAGTCCATCCCTACACTATTTGCTCCAAAACCTACGGACCAAAGGGGTGATGGAAAGGACAGAACCGTGGCTACAATACCTGGGGGTGTTTACGTTATCCAGCTGTTCATCTCGCTGACTGTATATGTTCAGGTATGGCAAGACTTCATACCAATGCGACATCAAACAATGAACGAACCACCTCCATGTCTATCACCTTCAACAATGATCATGACGTGAGCCTAAGTAAAGAGAAAAGTTTTCAAAGCCTTAATTTCCAGTTGATATGGTCTCAACGTGACACGTGAAGCTAGGAATTCGAAAGGAAGTTCTTGATCTCCAATCTGTATGTTTTCTTACTATCCGGGCTGTCATTTGTAGATAATGTGGCTGTACAGAACAGATATCTATCAAATTATCCGGATCTCGAGCGGGTTGATTCCACCGGCGTGGGGGTGCTCTAGAGATAGATCTGGAAACATTTGCGTACATGCTGTCACCGCCGTAGAACCTGGCCGCCCAATGTTTACGTCACCTCATCCTTTCCTCCTGGAAGTGATCCCATTAGGGACATAAGCACAAAAGGCCAGCCGTGAGCGGGAGAGCTGAAAATTTGGAAAAGTCTAATACATTCGTCTAGGCGACCAGAGGAAAGCTCGGAAAAATAAAACCGAGCTTAGGAACACCGGTTCAAATGAATTTAAAACCGAAACCTCCCGAAGAGGAATGCCTAAATTAAATGTAGAGCACTTATAGTTTGAGGTTAGTGGAGGTGTCTGAGGTAACACAAAGGGGTAGACAATGCGAGATTATGTCGCAATAAGTTGGTGAAGGTCGAGTCCCACTTCCCACAGAAATTACTTAAACCACAAACTTGCTCTTCATGCCTTACGCACATTAGCGCCCTGAGCGGAAGGAAATTAGAAAAAACAAGAGAAAGTGCCTAAACAGAGGGGAAAGTAATGAAAAGTGTCAAGGTTAGAGAAGAAAAGTTAAGTAATCTTTTAAAGGTAGAAAATTATTATTAAACAGCTCATACTAAAAGTTCTTTTAACACATGACATTCAAGTGAAAAACTCTATTTTATAACACAATGCCTGTAACCTTTAGCGAATTTTGAAGGAATTGCGGTTGACCTGTGAAAATATTTTTGAAAAATGTCTTCAAAAAAGAGTCTACCTGCTAATTACCGAAAATGACGATAAAAACAAATAAATAAAATATATAGTATATATATATATACATATATGTATTTGTTAACACCGCAATGTTTGATTTTCTCAACAAAACTCGGCATATAACAATCAATTAACAAACGATTTTTCGAATTCGTTAACCAGCAAAATTGGTCCATTAGGAGTTACGGTTAACCTAAATCCAAAAATTTAAAAATCACTCTAGTGGCCAAAAGTTTTGGTTTTTTCTAAACGAAAATCGATATATGCTATTGAAATAAAACAATAAAAATAGTTTCTGATAATTTGCGAAATCATACTATTAGAAGTAAGGGTTTACCTGAAACCCAAAATATAAGAATTGTTCTAAAACGGCATCAATATTTGTTTTTCGCAACAAAACTAGGTATATACCATTTAAACAAAATAATAAAAAAAGTTTCTGAAAATCAGGAAAATCGGACCATTAAGAGTGGGGGGTATACCTGAAAACCGAAATGTAAAAAGCGCTCTAGCAGTGATTGTACCGTAAACATTGTAGATTTAAAAGTATATAGAATTATTTTTACATATGGAAAAAGTGATTTACGGTTTTGAAATGGAACTTTTTAATTTAATGGCGCAGATTTCTAACGAACTCCATTTTTTGTTTTGGTCAAACAAGTTTGAGCATTAAGGTGTTATAATAATAACAATAATAATAATAATAATAATAATAATAATAAGTTTGCTAATCATAAAAATTAGTATTTTGAAGATATACATATATATTTAATAAAAGTGAAAAAAACAATAAATAAACGGAAAATAGTTCGTTTTTCAGTATAAGAGAATGGTTTGCGATCTCTTATATTTAAATTGCAGGACACTTTAATTTCATTTTAATGCTGAAATTGGGTTTAAATAATAACCCATATTTATTAGGTTAATAAATAATTAGTAGTGCATACTCTTATCATTCGCGAGGTGTATCAATACCTACATCACGTTATATTCTTTAATTTAATCAATAATCGTTAGCGTTTCTGGCTTTTCTATATTTACAAATTCAACTTGCTGAGGGATTCGCTTAGTTTACGAAGGTCCTGTGTGACTGACATTTTTTATAACACTCCAATGTTATTAACCATCGTTTAATACAAAATGTGACTATTGATCAATTTAAGCTGATGCAAATTACATACTTCATAATGCATTACAACTTTTATTAGCTTTAACATTCCTCACGGAAGTTTCGAAATCAGGCCAGCCTGCAATATTACTAAATTTGTTTCTAAGATTTGTTTGCTGGCAACCCTGAAATGATGTCAGGTTAAAAGAAATAAATAACAGCTGATCCCATATACAGAATGTTAATGAATAACATCGAAATAGTTTCACTATATATACTGGATGCGGGAAAACAATGTGCAGAAAATTGTAGAACAGAAAGGCAGTACCAAACTAAGCATTTTGAGGGTAGGAACAAGGGAGTCGAAGAAGCGTTTTTACTGTGTCGACATTAAATCCGTTTCAGATCGTAAAACTTGTTTGTGGCGTGTAAGATGTAAACAAAAGGCGCTCTTGTACAGTGCTAGTCATTGTCGCTAGGTGTGTCTGATGTTCAAAGCAGGGTTTGTGTTTTGAAGCCTACACAATGGTATGGTAATACCGAACGCTCATCTTAAAATTATGCGAAACTTTTGGTTCCAACATAACGGCGCCCCTGCACATTTTTCACTTGCAACTCGAAATTACCTAAACAGAACACTTGGTGACAGGTGGATCGGGCGCGTGCACCAACACGTGGCCTCCACGATATGTCTTATTAAGTACGGGCATGTAATATTTAGTTTTTTATTGTGCACCAGATTCGGTCCTGTTGGTCTAGTGGTAACCATACTTGCTTCACCCATTCCTCCCGGAGGCTGTTGCTTATATGGTTTATTATAGACGCTCTTTAAGATCTCACGCCAACAGCCTCCCATTCAATTCAGGTCGTGACAAGGCCGATAAATTATGCTAAGAGGCCGTTAATCTACGACACGGGACTCACAGTTTTACTTCCCTTCCTAAGGAAGCCATATTTAAGTATTTTAGCTCTAAAGGAAACCATAGACCTTTTTAGGATTGAATCCCCCGAAGTCTTGGATCTCTCCCTGAGGTAGCATAAACGACCAGCCGTAAGCAAGGTTCAAGTACCAAAATATCCTCCTCCTCCCCAAATAGCCCAATCGAAAATTCTACTGAGCAGATTATACCTCTCTGCAATTAGAAGTGTTTATAAAAGATAAGGGGCGAAAGGTAATTAACAATTACTCTCACGATTAGAGCGGATACAAAACTGAGATGCACCTTAAAATAATACTTTAAAAAATTAAAACCTCGATAGAATATCTCCATGCATTTTTACATGTAAATCAAGCTATTAGCTACTTATGTTCTTTTAAAGGCAACAGAAAGATATTTTTATTTTATACAAAAATTAAAAAGTAATTTGTAAAATGCCTTGATTTTTTTTAAATATTTGTGACAATAATAGCCTCTTCTTTGTGATTAAAATATGCTGGTCTAATTTACCACGCATTTTCCTATGTCAGCAGAGCAACACAACACAAAGATTATGGGTGCAAAAGTTGCTAGTTCTGTTCTAAAACGGATGTTAGCCAGAAGCAATGCTTTATCGGTTCCTAGATAAAGCATTGCTTGTTCTGCAAAGCAATTGAACAAATTGGCATATTACAGGAGAAAGAAACAAAGACAATCTCAGAAGGTGGCTAAAGAACTAAGAATCGAAATCACAAAGGAAAAAGAAGTTGCAAAATGCGATGAATGTTCTGAAGCATGAGTAAACTCTCTTCTTTTGCCATTATTCAGATTTTAAATCCAATATCCCTTAAACTAACACGGATACAAGAACAGCTCAGTAAAAATTAATCATAATTTTTTTACAGGCATAGTTTCCCACGTCTAGCTTAACATCACAACATTTTGTTATTTTAATGCGTAAGGCATAGGTGTAATAATTTCATCATTGTCACTGCCAATGAAAGTTGTGCAAGTTGAAACATGTTCAGTTCCGTTTCAGCAAAATGAAAGTAACACGCGACAAACAATATACTGCTCTGAAATTCTCTTTTCATCTCAACAACTCGCCAGCAAAGGCCTATGGAGAGTTTTTCTCTTTCCTAAAGCACAACTCAAAACAGATTTAAAATGTTTAAAGAGCGAATATAATCACTTTCAAAGGAAGGTGAACCCAGTGCTACAGCTTGGACTCTAACGGAAGAAAACATTATCACCACTCCAGTCACTGTTAGAAAGATCGTGAAATAATATTAAAAACACTTTCAGAAATTCTAAAAAGTTCACTGGATTGTAAACTGAAATGTTGCACATGAGACGTGTTCGTGACCGGTGGGTTACATACTGGTCGCATGCATGTAGTTTAAAATTATATGCTACTAAAGCACATATAAAGAGTAGGGAAGACTTGGATATTTCCGGAATCGAATTCTGACTGCACATGTCACGAAATTGACTGTTACTAATGGGGTGATTTTTCCTTCCCGGGCCGGTTGGTCGGTAGGTTCAAGCTGGTACCGCGGTGAACGGGCGTCAGAAAGTCCGTATCTATGATTCTCGCATTTATATTAACATTTAAAAGGTAATTTACTCACATTAAAAAGAAGATGCTGGGGACTGCCTCTCTTCATTTTCCATACATTTCTGGTATACACTTATGGAATTAACCATTTCCTTCCGCAGTTCTCTCTGAGAAATGGAAGAGATTTCTTCATGAATGTTATGCTTTAGTTCATCTGATGTATATGGATTTGTCCAATGCGCATTTTTCTTTAATGTCCTCCGGAGATAAAAATCGCAGGACGTTAAATTGGGGGATTAAGGAGGCCATATTTTGTTAGTGATGACGCTATCTCGAATATTTCATGAAATGCATGCAAGGAGACATGGGACTGTATGTGCCTGGCAGAGTCCAGTTGGAAAGATGCAAATCTACGTTCTCTGACAGTTAATTCATGGAAAAGAGATTGCAAAATATTTTGCACATGCCTATTCATTGTTTCAAAAAAAGTTTATTATTCTCTCGCCGCTAATGGCACACCACGCTCCTATATTTTGATCATGCAGGGGTTCCTCGTGAAGCAGGTGAGGTATTCTGAACTCCAGTATCAGTTATTTTGTGAATTAAAATACTTAGGTTTTTTTTTTATTTTGTTTATTTACGGACGCTCTTTAACATCTCAGGTCATCAGAGCCTCATTCAATTCAGGGCGTGAAACGGCCGACAACTTTTGCTCAGAGGCTTCTTCTTTCAGACTTGAGGTTCTTTATCATGCCGTAAATGTACGACACGGGACCCACGGCTTTACTTCCCTTCTGAAGGAAGCCATACTTAGGATTTTTACGCCCGAAAAAAATCTATCGGTCCTGACCGGATCGAACCCGCGATCTTGAGTTTAGGAGGCAAGTATGGCTACCATTACACCACCAGGACCGATCCCCACTTAGGTGGAACCAAGATTTGTCTGTAAGAATAAATAAATGAGGGTCAATGTCTCCGCCATGCATAGTATTCAAAATACATTCACCAGTTTAAGTTCTTGAACTACAGCGATTTTATAGGTTTTTAACTCCAGTAGCTTTGTAGCCGTTCGAACAAAGGATGCGGAACTCCTGTTTGCTGAGAAAGATGTCGCAGTGATTTTTTTTAGGGGAACGTTCCAGAGCATGCCCAATGTTATCTCATGGGTCTTCTCTGAATACTACGTGCTGTGTGCGCCTTTTATCAAGAATACTTCCCGTTTCACGATATTCATTGACCAATCTGTAAATATAACTTCCACTTGGAAGTTGAATATTAGGAAATTTCTCTTGAAATAATCTCTGTACATCACAAGCGGATTCTATACGTACGAATCGTAAATAAACACTCTTTGTGGAATAGAATACCTGAATTGAGTCATATGAATGTAAGTAATACACTGTATTACGCCAACTAATGGATACTTAATACACTGACACACAACACACAAGAACATGTCCGAACCTTCCTAATCAAAATCGTACTGATCTCCCCTCCGGCTCCCCGACAGGTTTTCAAGCGTAGGAACCGGAGTTAGTGATGATTGGCACTACTTACTCTTATGAATTATACCATGCTACCATTTTCTAGTTGGACACTATCAGAGTTTAGAGAAATTTTACAATTTTTGGTGCTGAGTCAAATTCCTCTGAATAATTCTGACAAAAAAGCCTAGAAGTTACAAATTCATGCTTTTTCATTACTGGAAAAAGTTAAAAAGATTGATACTATATCAAATAGTGTTATCATTTAGTCGTTATTATTATTATTATTATTATTATTATTATTATTATTATTATTATTATTATTATTATTATTACAGGTTATATTCATTTGTTCTATGTAATAAAATGCTGTCAGGAAAACAAACAAAAATAAATTAACAAACCAAGGTTGTATTTGTGCAGTGAAATTTGCTCTTGGATAATTGCTTGTTTTATATAGTAATAATGCAGACCACCACCCACATTTGTTTACGATATTCTTCTCTCCTTCCCCTTCTTGACTATCGCGTAATGGATATCATATGGTAAGTGTGCTGTAAAGTGCGGAATAAACAATATACGCTTTTCAGAAATTTATCATTTACGGTAACTATAACACCAAGCTACACTCGCCAGTTCCCTAACCTCATTTTTATATATCAGGAACGTTATACTTTCTCGTCTAAACATAAAGTAGGAGTTTAGGAGAAAAATAAAGTAATAATAGTAATGCCCTAAAAATGCCTGACCGTCATTCAGAAACTACCATCTAACTTATGTTGGTCATGGGTCTAGCGGTAACCATACTTGCTTCGTAAATCCGAGATCGTAGTTCAATCCCGGACAGGATCGATGAATTTTTTTCGGGCGTAAACATCCTAAATCCTTCGGAAGGGAACTAAAGTTGTGGGTTGTACATTTATGGCACGAAAAAAAAGAAAAACCTCAAGCCTGAAAGAAGAGACCTCTGAGCAAAAATTTGTCGGTCGTTTCATGCCCTGAATTGAATGGGATGCTGATGACCTGAGATGTTCAAGAGCGTCCGTAAATAAACCAAATCAACAACAAACTATCAAAACCGAAAACCGGAGTTAAAAAACAAGAACTTACCTTTATTAATGTGACATTCTATATAATTGCCTTTTATTTCAGTGACAAATGCTGGAATTTCATGTCTATTTTGAAAAGAATGAGTACATTTTCATTATAATTAACGTTTTAATTAATTAATCTGCAGTTTCTACTTTAACAAATGTTCGTTAAAAATTACTTTTGCTGCAGAGGTAGTAGCGATATCAGATAGATTCTCTGAGTACACCCAACTCGGAACCGAATTTAGAAGCTACAACATCAAAGGTGCCAACAAGAGCCATGCCTATTATGCTTTCAGTAAGGCAATATTGAAGTAACTCTCAGGAAAAATTAATTTCCTGGCAATTTGTAACTTTTGTTCACGTTGAGAAAACTATCCAAAGGAACTTCAGCCTGCATGTCTGTCGAGAGAGAGAAAAAAAAAAAAAAAAAACGAGGAAGCAAGTCACGAAACATGACATTGAGTTGAAACTCACCTGAGAGCACTCCACTAAACACAAAATCTCTCTAGGCCTGCAAAGACGACTCTAGCCCGCGTCATATTGCCCACATGTTGGTAAATAGGGCGTTTCCATGTTTGTTTTATCACAGAATTTACGTGTCGTTTGGAAAACACAAAAAGTAGGGCAGGCCATGTAAAATTTCCAGTCTGGCAACATAACTCAACAGCAATAACTTTGCTAATATGACGGTATCATTAATCAGCACTAATGCTTCGTGTGCTTACATAAACGATGTAAATGATTTTTGTTTGCAATTTATTAGAACACAAACCAACAAGAAAGACCACACACTTAATGGGCTCAAAATTACTAAACATCATTTCTTTTACACTCTTTTCGCATCCAAGTAGTTTGGAATTAAGCAATACGAGAGAAGTTATAAATTAACAAATTGGAATGTGCAGCTGTGCAATGAAAACGTTGTCTTTTGCCTTGCAGAGTTTTCAGGACATTTCTGTAGTATTGCTAATTTACAGTTGTGTTTACACATTCTGGTAAAACCATTCCTTGAATATCGGAAAATGAGATGACCATAATTTTCCTAGCAGAAGCAACCACTTTGCTAACTTTGGTGTCGGTAACCACACACAGAGCTTTGCTGTTTGCTCTCAGCCAGGTTTCATCAGCAGTGATTACTTTTGAAGGAAATTCTATGTCTTCCTGTAACACCATCTTCAACCTGCACAGAACGTTCTTTTGTTCCGCGATCAGCGGTCTTGGAACCCACTGTGCACAAACATGTCTCATGCCTTACCGTGCTATCAGTTTTCTTCCGGAGTGTTTTGCCCATGGGCAGGCGCGCCGCTCGTTAGCCGATTAGCCGCCCAGTCGGGTCTCGGTGATTAGCGGGGGATAAAACAATAAAACAAACCAACCATGCAGCAATACACTAACCGATTTACGCAGCTAATTACTTACCAAATTATCAAATGATGTGTTGAAACTGCCCGCCTTCGTTGTCCACACATTTTTGACTAGCTTTAGGAAATTATTCATCATTCGCTGTAGTTCACTTTGAAAAATCCGGGCAATTTCCGGACGAATATTATCTTTGAGTTTTGTAGGGTGTACGGGCTCGTCTTGTGCACAGCATTTTTAAATTTACCCCCAAAATAATAATTGCAGGCTGCTAAATCGAGGGGCCGAAGGAGTAAGACACTCTGTCTTGTGGGAACACAATGTGAATTGCTCTCATGGAATTATTCGCACTATGAGCAGTGGCAAAGTCCTGTTAAAAATGCGCGATCACGCCCCCTGTCGGTAAATTCTCTGAAAAAGGGGGGTTAGTGTAGTACTCATACAAGTAACAGAATGAACTGTATGGTAAAAAAAATTGTCCCTATGATTCTTTCACCACTGAGTTAACAGATTTACATAAACATACGCTATGCCGTTGTAAACACACGAGCATAATACACTTTAATATAATGTAGAATTTAAAAACAAACAATACGGGAACAGCTGCGCTACGACTGCGACAATCAGCAAGGTCAACAAGTAAGCAAGAAGGCTCCTCCACGGCGCGGTAAACAAGTGCGGGCTCGTTTCATAGGACCTTCGCCGCGGGGTAAAGTATCACTGATCGTACGTACTTTTTAATTACCACCATGTATGGTGGTATCCAACGTAATTTTCAGAATATCTGAAAGTGTTCTTAGCGTTTATCGGCGATCCTCTCTCACAACTATACCAGTGGTGTTAATGTTTTCTTCGGTTAGAGCACAAACTGGAGAGCCCGGTCCGTCATCTCTTGAAATTGATTGCCTTTGCTCTTTAAACATTTTGAACCATCTTCGAACTCTGCTATAGGAAAGAATAAACTAGCCACGGGCCTCCTTTATCGTTACTTGGATTTCAGCTGAAGCTTTATTGAGTTGAAAGCAGAATTTCAGAGCAGCATATTGCTCGTCGCGTGTCACCTCCATTTTGCTATAGGTGGAACTGAACATATCTCAACCAGCATACCTCTCACAGAGGCGGAACTGGAAGAGACAAGAATGAAACAAGCACCAGTGTTGAATGTGTCTTAAGCTAATAAAATATTGAAAAGTTACATTTTTAGCACGATAAAGCGTGCTTGTAAAATGTTTGACAATTCTTAATTGAACAGCGCTCGTTCGTACTTAATGACTAGAACAGAATGTTCTAATAAAAAGAAACGCTGAAAACAGCAATGTCAACTACGTGCACTTCAGAAGTAAATGTTAAAGCAAAGTAAAACAGTTTTTTGCCGGTTATTTTTTAGTTACTTTACGTTCCTGCAGCTGATTTTGAAATTGTTGAAATACTGAATGGAGAAGTTCATAAGAACACAAATGAGCCTGGATCGCTTTCCTCTCTGAAGGTGACGACCTCCGGAGGAATCTTACTCTTTACCCAAGCTCGCTGCATGCTTTGCGTCCTTGCAGATCTCCCGCATGCGTGCGACTTGGATCATCTCGATAATTCTGACATAAACATTTTGTTCAAATTACAGGCTAGTAACCTTACGTCGCGTAATTACACTACATTTTTTTCCTTCCGTTGTTTCGTGTCACTGAGCTCGTTAGCTTCATGGCCTCCTATGTCATGCGCAGCTGAGCACGCAGGAGGCCATGCTCTTCCGGATATATTACTCTCGTTTTGTCGAAAATCGGCCTTGAATCAACGCTTAACGGCACCTAGGAGTTATTTACACTAAAAATGCCTTTTTCGGAAAGAAATGGGACGCCAACTTTCCTTAAAGATGTTTAATATGGATTAAAACTCAATCTTCGTTCAGATAAGGCAACTACAAAACGGAGACAGACAACAGCAAAGTAAGACTTTCAGAGTTCACTGACTACTGAGAGGTTGCTACACTTTCCTAAGTGTTTTTATTGAATACCTCCCAATGTTCTGGCGTATTAAACATTACACGTCTTACCAAATCCAATTATGAAGATTAGAACAATACAACACTTTTAATTGGTTTAGCAAATTACAGTTATTTTTCACTGGAAATGTTACGTTCGCTTCTGCTTATACCCATTGCATTTTGGAGATTTTATAGTGGATTTTCCTTGGTTACATTGCATTTTGGAGATTTTATAGTGCATTTTTCTTATTTACATTGCAATTTGGATATTTTATGACGATTTCTCTAGCATACATTTATTTTTTAAGCTTTTATGACTTCTCTTGGATCCATTGTATTTTGGAGATTTTATAGTGGATTTTCCTTGCGTTGTATTTTGGAGATTTTATAGCGGGTTTTCCTTGCTTACATTACATTTTTGAGATTATATAGTGGATTTTCCTTGCTGATTTTGGAAATTTTACGATGGTTTGTCTGGCAAGCATTGCATTTTGAAGATTTTATGACTTCTCTTGCATCCATGCAATTTGGAGATTCTATGCAGCTATTTGCAGTTCATTAGAACTTGGAGATTTTATAATGGCTTATTCTTGCACACATTACACTTTGGAGATTTTATAGCGGCTTTTATTTGCATCTATTGCTTTTTTAATTTTTGGAGATATTTAGTGGATTTTCCTTGCACCCATTGCACTTTGGAGATTTTGTAATAACCTTCCTTTCATTCGTTACATTTGGGATATTCTATTACAAAACTTTCCTTTCATCCATAGCATGTTGGAAAGTTTATAATGAATTTTCCCTGCATCCATATCATTTTGTATATTTTGTAGGGAAGTTTCCTCCCACTGCATTTTGGAGATTTTATAGTGGATTTTACCGCTTACATTGTATTTTGGAGATTTTATAGTGGATTTTACTGCTTACATTGTATTTTGGAGATTTTATAGTGGATTTTACCTCTCACATTGTATTTTGGAGATTTTATAGTGGATTTTACTGCTTACATTGTATTTTGGAGATTTTACCGCTTACATTGTATTTTGGAGATTTTATAGTGGATTTTACTGCTTACATTGTATTTTGGAGCTTTTATGATGACTTCTCTTGCATCCATCGCATTGTGAGAATGTTATGCAGCTATTTGCAGCTTATTACAGCTTGAGGTTTTATGATGGCTTCTCCTTGTACAAATTGCATTTTGGAACTTTTATAGCGGATTTTACTTGCAACCATTACACTTTGGAGATTTTGTAATAAAATTTCCTTGCATTATATAGTAGCCTCTCCTTGGAGAAGCATTTGGGAGAGTCTATAGTGAATTTTCCTTGCACCCCTGCATTCTGGAGATTATATGGCGGCTTATCTTGTACCCATTACATTTTGGAGAGTTTATAGTGAATTTTTTGCACTTTTGCATTCCGGAAATTGTATGGAGGCTTCTCTTCATCCATTGTATTTTGAATATTAAATAATGGCCTCTAATTGCACTGATTTTGGAGAATTTGTGATGGATTCTCCTGGAATGTACATCATTTTTTGAGATTACATCCCTTGCTCCCATTGAATTTTGGAGATTTTATAGGCATTCTCCTTGTTTATTTGCATTTTGTAGATTTTAATGTGAGTTCTCCTTTCAATTAATGCATTCTGAAAAATTAACTATCGATATTTCTTGAAGTTAATGTATTCTGGAAAATTTGCCTTTTGAAATTAATTAAGAAATCAACATACAAATGCATTTTGAAAATTTAGAGAGTTTCGCCCATATCATAATATTTTGGGGAATTTTTGGCAGAGTTCTTCGTGTACAGTTGAAACTTTCCGAGTCTACTGTTTTCACAGATAGGGAAATACTGCTAGTGTGTTTAATATTCGGTTTTTTTTTTTTTTTTGTGTGTGTGAATTTTAAAGAGGATTTTCTTTCTATCTAATGTAGTATGGGAATGTTATAATTTTAATTATAACTTTATTAAATTCTTTTTTTCTTCAGCTATATTCGCATATTCCTTTCCACGCTGTGACATTTAAATGCTTTCTATTATTGTTAGTAATTATATTGCAAAACGCTTTAATAGATTTCTTGGCATTTGCATATATAAGAAAAATATTATTTGAATTTATATTTCCTTGTTCCTGCAGTTGCTGAGATGAAGGATTCAGTCAGAACAAATTGAATGGCAACAGCTTACATACCGAACGACCCGAAGTCTTACATTAATACTATTAGAACTAAACAAAGACAAATAGAATAAATTACTGAATAGAATTTACCTTTCTCGTATTAATGCCTTGATTCTAACGACGTGAAACTCAGGCACTTCCTGTGTCATTAGTGTTAGCCTCACTCCCGTCGTCAATGTTGAATTTAGTGCTGCCCCTTCACTTTTTTCCGATTTCGCATCCTTCTTGACCTTAGAGCGTTGCCCGCAGTCACAACCAACCGCCTTAGTCAATGCAAAACGTAATGATAATCTGATAAGAGCGACTTTACATATTACAAATCTAAACCTCGCAATGTACTTCCGTATTTAAATATTCATCATAAAACATATGAACGGAGGCTAATTGATATAAATATATTTCATATTGAACGGAAGGTTGTTGTTTTGAAAGCTGCCATAGCAACCGTGGCCACGACTTCATTTGTTTTTGTTCGTAATAATATGCATACACATGCTTGTGTTATTCGTAAACAAAAGTCAGCTATCAATAAACAATAGACAAATCTACATTCTGATGAGCTAAATGTAATTACATATTTAAAAGTTGGCTGTTTAAAATAGAAAAAAAAAATTGTCTGTAAATACGTTAATCAGCACGAATAAAGTAGGCATGTCAATGTCTGTATTAAAGCGTGTGAAAAAAGCTTTTATATTCTATCCAGCGAAAGAATGTGACGCATTTTTACTGAGATCTCTGTTTGGCTCCTGCGCGTATCACATGTTTTCTAATTTTAGTTGATAGTGCACTTTATTCTTAAAAACATGATCCTAGCAAAATGTTTCAATTTTATTTTTATGCAATGGTTGTTTGTTATTGTTATGATATCAATGTCTTGTTGATTTTAGTACTTGTTGAGTTAATATTATTTTTATGATTATTACTTTGTGTAGGCATCAGCATAAATGCAACCAGACTATCAACCGGATGATGTGATGCTATTCTCGAGAACACCCGCAGATGTTTCTAGAAGTAAACGAATACAGCAATTCCATCGGACTCATGATGAAGTACAATAAATCTAAAACAATGACCAACCACCAAAAAGACAATAGAAATAAATGGTGAAGAGATGCAGTATGTGGATGAATACATACATCATATGTCTAGACCAGACGGTCTCATTTGATCCACAAAATGCATAAAGAGATTAAGAAGAGAGCAGCACAAGCTTGGAAAGTCTTCTGGTCTTTAAAGTTCATATTGTAAGACACATCTCTAAACAAGAAACTGAGACTCGAGGCACCCAACTCGTGTATCTTCCCGGTACTGATATATGGATGTCAAACCACTGACAGACAGCGGCAGAGCATAGCAAAGGAAAACGGAGAGGAAGATCCTGGGTATAACACTGAGAGACAAGATCTCCAGCAGTAGACTGCAGGAAATCACGGAATCAGAAAGCATCATGGATACAACAGCGGGACAACAGGGCGCAGATAACCACCATATGGGACCCCTACGCAGGACAGAGGGCTCCAGGACAGAGGGCTCCAGAGGGCTCTTACTGTACATTTTAAATTACTTACGTCCATCGAGCAGGTAAAGCAGCGAGCGGCTTGGTACTGCTGACAACTGACATCCACCTGGGAAAAAGTCCCAGGTGACCTGTACAGGCTTCTGGCTTCAGTACCTTCCCTTACTCACGTGAAATAGCTCACCACGTGATTCATAAAACGAATTTTTCGCTCTAGCAGGAGACCTAGCCTTTTACGGGACATAATGGGCTCTTTCATTTCACTATTGTGTAAGAGCACGTTTTAATATAAGGACAAATATAGAAAAGTATAGTACATTTATTTGTTTGTTTATATTATGAAATTTTGAAAACCAATGGAGAAAATTTAATGCATGCACGTGTGTGTGTGTGTGTGTGTGTGTGTGTGTGTGTGTGTGTGTAACAGTAATTATAAAACCAAGTCTCCCTTGCCGTTTGCTCAACATGCCCTATCTCACTGTAAGGATTTCGATGATACTTTTAATCTAACACTTATTGATGCGTTACCTACACAATGCTGTGAAAGTTTACTCAGAGATAGAGAAATGGCAGCTATATTTTTACATAAAACGCGTATATCACCTGGTTTAAATCTTACGCATTCATTTTTTTTCCCACACACTCTTATTGCTAATTTCATTTGTTTCCATGCATAACGTTACCTTCGATACTCAACATTTACTTTTATCACCGTCACTTGTCTTCTTGCCATAGAAGAACTCTTGTAGTTCGAAATAAGCGAACCAAGTGTGACTTTCTCTTAGTGTTTTATCCTTTTCTGGTTTTATAATTACTGTTAATTGATTACATCGTTAATATTGTTAGTTTATTTATATTTTATATTATACATAATTTTAAACTTTAAATTAAAACTTAGGTATCCGCGATAGCGAGAAATCCTTTAAGGTGTGCCCGCGGTCAAGGAGGGTGCGAAAACCGATGGTCTAACCAATTGCTGGTTACCCTGGATGTGTGAATGCAGTGGAATTTCTTTCTGAACGTAAAGGAGTGGGCGTGTTAATAACGTAGCTGTAGCACTGGAAGAACCCATAACAGGCTCCTTCTGAGGATCGCTTTGACTGAGAAGACTTCTCCGAACCTGGTGCAATAACTGGAGTATATGAATGCGGATATAACACGGCTTTGTAACCGCTGATTTCCCGGAACTCCGCCATATTGTGGTTACTACACTACTTTCTTGTTGTGTAGCGCTTCCTTTGTATTCTAGAACTCAAAAGTTTCCGACGTTAACTGTGAAAGTTTCTACTGTATGACCAAGAAATAACTTCTCGCGCTAAAATTCATCTTTACAATATTTTGTTAACTTAATGCGTAATGTACATGGGGTACTAGTTTCATTGTTGTCACTTCCGGTACCTGCCTGTGAGAGGTGTGCAAGTTGAGGCATGTTCAGTTCCCCCTTCAGCAAAATGTAGAAAACACGCGACAAACAATATGCTTCTCTGAAATTCTGCTTTTCGTCTCAACAAATCTTCAGCTGAAGCAAATGCAACGATACTGAGGCCTAGCGAGAATTTTTTCTTCCCTATAATAGTAGTATAGTAGTAAAATGTTTAAAGAACAAAGGTAATCGATTTCAAAGGAAGCTGGACCTGTCACTTCAGTCTGTGCTCAAATAGAAGAAAAAATTAACCGTTGCTGTCATTGTAAGACAGGATCATCGAAAAACAATAAGAACACTTTCACAAACTCCGATAATTTCACTGGGTGTTACCCACACGTTGTACACGAAGACAGGGAGTTTCCTTCAAAGTAATAGCTGCTGATGAAATTTGACTATTTCGATCCTGAGAGCAAACAGTAAAGCCTTGTGTGGATGCTTCTGCTGGGAAAGTTATGGTCATCTCATTTTTCGATATTCAATGAGTTGTATTGAAGCATTTCGTACTTTCACACACAACTGTTGCTGAGAAATACTACAGAGATGTCCTGAAAACTCAAACTATATCACACGCAAAACAAGCTGGATATTGCATCACGATAATGCACGGTCGCACATCACAAATGATGTTGCTGAATATGTCACAAAAATCAATGCGAAGGGTGTCCCTCACTTTCCCTTTAGTATATTTTTTCTTTTCCCCAAACTGAAGAAATGGCTTCACTGGAGGCATTTTCAATCATCAGAAGCAGTCGGTGGATGTTGCGGAGGAAATTCTGGGACCTGTCAAAATGGTTTCCAGCATGTCTTTGAAGACTGACAGAAACGCTGGCACAGGTACATTGCAACCAGCGGTGACTGCTTCGAGAAAAATGAGCAAAATTTTGAGGATAAGTAAAAATAAATTATGGGGGGGAAAAAAAGACAAATCTTTATCAAAAAAAATGAACGGCCCTCGAACATCTCTGGACTGAAAGAGTGGAAACTAAAAGGAACGCTTGCCGAATAGCTGTGATGTCCCCCATGTATGCTGTGCACTATCATGTACAAGAACGGTATTTTTACAACTGACTAATCCACGATAATACTTCTCAAGAAATTCCATTGAATATGGAGATCCAAAAGAAACTTAGAATCTTCTGTTGTCGAAGTAAACGTTCAGGCCAAATGTACTTCCCCAGGAATCAGTTGTAGTGGCCCGCTTTGGATTCTTGCAGACAATCCTTTCAACAAGCAGTCAAGAAAATCAAGGCATAATGATTAAACAATGAATCACAACACTGCTGGTCGTCGTCCTGAGTTATGTTCCAGCCTTTACCTCTTTCACATTCTCGCAGGTATGAGTGCATTTCTTCATCATTGATGTGCAACATTTCTACTAGTACTTGACTTAGGCTGTCACCACACCTTTTCCACCTTGCGTAATTTTCCCCTTATACTTTTTTGCATGTGATTCGCAAGAACTCTTCTCAGTTCAGAAAACGGATTCGTTCGCAATAATATTACATTTCTAGCACTGTATTTTTCAGTTTATTCTTTGCACATATATTTCGGTTACCCCTCCAAATTCTTACCCAGATAGGTGAATATTTCTCAGGTATGTAATCGATGCGAATCTTTACTCTCAATAACTGGAACTAGTTCGTGAAGACTTGAGACAGAAATATACGCATTAGTTAATCGAAATAGAGTTCTCTTGCAGCAGGTCAATACGACACTCCATTATCATTTGAACAACCATGTAAAACATTCAGGAATTTGAAGGGATCGAACTGCTACCACATATAGCCCTTTAGATTACCACCTGTTTCGACCCATGACACAGTTCCTGCATGGAAGAAATTTTGATAACATTGAAGCCGTGGAAGTGGGTATCACCGAATTCTTCGCATCAAAATCCAAAAACTGGTACTGATAACAAACCGTGCTGGAAGATGGCTCAAGACTATAGAATACAATGACCTTTGCTTTGAATATTAATTTAATTTCTTGTCAAAATACATTTCAAACAAAGTTTTGCTTAAAACTGGCTCTACTTATGAGACGGTATCTAATAGTTTATCCATTTTAAACCTCAAAACCTCCGTATATTGATTAGCTAAGTTCATCCTTTAGTAACTCAGAAGGGTATACACTGAGTAATTTTCCTCTCATTTTCAAGCAGTAAAACGACAAAAAGGGGGGAGGGGGAAGAGCAGATTAAATTCATATTCGGTATTTGGTCGTCAGGGCGACATTGTCCCTCTCGTTTTACCCTATTATTTCATACAGGGATTCTTTCCCAAAAGAGCAGCTTTCATCCCGAGCTTGCTATAGCCTTAGACACAAACAAAAGATGCAACTCGAGCTCTATTTCTAGGGAAATGACACCTGAAAATATGCTGCTCTTCTAAGTTTTATAATATCTCAGACTGAGCCCGGTTCAAACCTGCAGTTGTTGCCCCAACATACCAACTTGGACAGAATCCATTCTCCTGTTAGAATTAATTTATATTTATTATGAGTAGCTGTTGACAATTCAAGATCCGGTTAAGAGCCAACGCAACACATGGTTGAAATGACGAAAGACTGCCTTGATTGAAGAGGAGAAATTAAATGACAGAGCGATTTTAAAACGCGTCGTGAATATCGTTTTATTTTGTAACGTTGCTTCAGTTTCCAGCCGCAAAGACACTATAGGTGTCCTGTAGCAAAGGAAGCTGCGATTAAGGAGTGTACATGATAGAAACTAAAACATGTACTTGATGTTCAAAGAGCAAAGAGAATATAGGTTAGTTGTGCTTGTCAGCTGCGGCCCCAAGCTCGATGTCTGGCTGCATAGATAAGGCTATTACCATGATTTTCCATTATTCAAAATGAAAATATTAGGTAATTTTAGGAATAATAGACTCCTGTCTCATTTTGACCATTACTTTATGTATTCCTTCGTCGTGTCAAAAGACCTTGACTTGGAGGCATGTAAAAGCCTTTAAAAACAGAAGAAAAAAGTTCGAGGACAGGAAAATAAATTAGTAAGTGACCAGGAGGAAGAATGAAGCAGAAGGCGAAAAAAAGGAAGAGTAAAGGGTGCAGATAGAAGAATAAGAATGGAAAAAAAAAAAAATAAAAGAATACTGGGAAGTGGAGCGAAAAGAGGTAAATAAACAAGAACAATAAATAAAGGAAATGAAAATTAAGGGAAGACGAGGAAGAAGGTGAAGAAATAGCGCAAGAAGAAGAAGAAAAATACAACGAAAAGTAAAAAGATTAAAGGTGCTTGAACTAGAACAAAAAGCCCGTATCGCAGGAGCTGTGTAAACCAAGCGAATTCCTCGGCAAATTGAATTTGTGAAGATTATTACAAAGCGCTAGAGCAGAGTATGTAGTAAAAACAAGAAACGCTAACTAAAGATATACATGTGTATTTAATAAAAAACACAACTTTCAGGCTTCAAAGTATACACTTTTCCCGAATCATTATTATTTTATTTCACTGTTATATTATAAACTTGACGTTTCCAGTTGCACTTAGCTGTAAACAGCTAAAACTGAACGCAATTAACATTTAAACTAAGTTAATTTTAGGCGTGCGATCGCTTGTTTTTCTGTGTTCTCTCCGCCTGTATTTATTGTACACTTTACACTCAAGGTTGATAGAGTACACATACTACCGGTTAAGATTTGTACATCGCTCCAGCATTCCTTAGAATTCCTTTTTCCGCTGCCGTTCGGTACTGAAACCGCAGAACGACGTTGTCTGTAAATGAAAATCCGATTATTCGTACATGCTCATGCGTAGACTATTCATCCCATACTCTTTCACGTGACACCAGCATGTTTATCGCTTGATGGGAATAATACTCAATTGTTAATGCTAATAATAACAATCCCACCATATGCCTCATCTCACCCCGGGTGCATATTAATCGACGTCCTCGGCGATTACAAAAATTCTGTTTTCAAGTATATCCCTACTCCTAATGATTTGGTTTCCCTAAACGTTAAGAGAAAGGATTTTGTCTTCCGAAGAATGTGAAAGGGGTTCTTGCTAAGCTGCGGATTCAAATACAAACATAAAACAATGACTTCTGTGATCATTAATAAGTCATGTCTTAAAGACTTTCCTGTCCGCAGCAGAATGGATAAGGAGTGGACATCATTCTGCAACAGAATTCCCGTAATGAAAAGAATCTTTCAAATTTCATCATATCAAAGCATACTGTTCCTGTAAATTCGCTGAGTGTATTCCTATTGTTTACAGTAATATATCCAAAAAGTTTTTCTTTTCGACTATTCCCCGGCTTATTGTATTAATATTAATCATTTTCATGTAGATTACATATAATTATGTTAGTGTTTTGAACTTAACTTTCCCTCCTCATCAAAAAGGGGGAACAAAAAAAAAAAAAAAAAGAAAGAAAGAAATAAAGAAAGAAAGAAAGAAAAAAGAAAGAAAGAAAAACATAATTTTTTATAATTCTAATGGCCACCAATAAAAAAGGCATTTTATCATAGATTGGTTCTGTACCTATTAATTTGCTCAACGGTGTTACTACACACTGCGTTTGCATATAAAACAGATTTGGATTTAATGTGATACGTTAGCTGATTCATATTAAATAAACAACAGAAGAAAGATGAATTAAAAACATGGAGTATTCGACCAAAGCTGAACAGCTATATTGGAATATTGCCTGGAGCACTTCATGACGTCAACAAGCAAGTCGTTCACCTGGCGAACCACCTGTACAAGAATTTATTTTTTTTTTTTTTTTTTATGATGGCGCATGTACCTTATACATGCACGCAGATATTTGGTACACAGTTACCGTTATGATTCAAAGGCGAGAACTGCATTTTTATGATGAAGGTACAATAATTGCCTGAGAATCCTAAATCTGTTCTTGTTCTTCATTGGGAAACGCAAACGTTAACAAATCCCATACAGGATCAGGATCATTTTAATCACAAGTATATTATTTAGCTCATAATTCAGAACTGAAAATAGTTTGATTTGTGCAATTTTGTTTCCAATGTAAATGACATTGAAATAAATGCTCTCTTAGTGAAAGACGGCGATTTTTTATTTCGAGAAATATTAAAATAAATATTATAAGCCTATAGTTTCCAAAGGGTGGATTGAAAAAATTAGGTGAGGGAATTTTTCAAAATAAACAAAATAAAAACATTTATATACATAACAGTAGAAAGGATAAAATAAAGTCACACTTGAAATCGCTATATTTCGAACTCGTTGAGTTCTTCTATGGCAAGAAGACATATACACTTACTTTTCGGTAATTATAAATCAAACAGTGGGATAAATGTGTAAGCTTTTTGTGAAACTGGCTTCTCAATTCGATAGACATACACTGATATCGACTTAAAGTTCAAAGGCAATTTTTGCTTTGGTTTGGACGGCAGACAAGAGCCTAAAAACTTCTCTCTCATAAATACCAAATTGCACTGAAATCAATGATTTAAGAGTTTCTTTTACAAGATCTGACTCTCTTTTGATTCAGAAGTCCTAGTTCTCTACCTTTGGGCAAAAAGTCTGATTTCAACATTCCTTTGGTATACGTAGGGTCATGCAAGTAGCGGATGACCACATTAGCCAATGAACCATCGCTCACGGCCAGCTAGAGTCGTGCAGTCAGTGTGGGCAGGGCAGGGTAATACTAGAGTTCGTAGTAGAAATACTTGAGTGGCAGTTTAATAAATTCTAGTGTACTTAACCTTGTCACATAAGGAGATGATGCAACTGCCTTCCTTCATTTTCCACACGTTTCATCTACTTATGACATTCCATACACTTCCTAATTGTCTATGAGAAATTAAATTGATATCTTGATGGATGTTATCCTTTAGTTCGTCTGAAGTTTGTGGATACTATGAATAGCATTACGACTAGAAACTCATTCACCTGGGAATTTCTCACAAATAATCTGGCAAGACAAACGGACTCGGAGGGCACATGAAACATGAAGTCGTCTTTCAATAGAATAATTAAGCCTAATACAGTAGGGTTATATGAGTTGAGGGTCGGCAGATCCCGACTGTGCATTCGTATAAGTTAGCAATGAAGGCTATGATGCATGTGCAGGTAACAGCTTATAGTTATTTTGAGGGAACATTTTCAGTAAGTTATATGTTCATGGTTACTATGTGTTTTGATTGTGCGTAAATTATATGGTAACTGTTACACGTTACTTATACCGCTATTGAAGAACAGATTGTTGCAGAGAAATGATGAGGCAATTCACAAGAAAAGAATGCTGACAATCGTGTTTCAGGTAGAGCAACTGTTCGCAGCTTGTTTAAAAGTTAACGAGACACAGAATCTCTCAATGATAGGAAACATATTTCTAACCGCCGTGTTCTTACTGCAGACAAATGCATTGCCACTAAAAAGCAATTTCAATATCTGATATCCGGCCAGGACCGGTGCATTTTTTCCGGTTTAAAAATCCTAAGTCGGTTTTCTTCGGAGGGGAAGTAAAGCCGGTGATCCTGTGTCGCACATTTACGGCACAAAAATAACCTTAAGCCTTTTTTTAATAGCGTTTGAGACCCGTTTTACTACTGAGGCATCACAGACGATAGACACTGATGGTATATGAGATGAAATGACAAATTGTAAGAGGATTTTTTTTTAAAGAAAGGAAACGTTCAGTGCTAAGTTTAGGATACCTCGCTGGCATATGCCATTTATGAAGACTGAGGAATACCTGGAAAAAAACCTGCCAGAGAGGACAGTCCTGGCGGGATTCGATACCCAGACCTCCCGCTCACGAGTCCGTGCCTTAACGACCTCGACCACCCGTCGCGGTACCTCAAGCCTGAAAGAATAGGTCTCTGAGCAAAATTTATGTGCCGTTTCACACTCTGAATTGAATGAGACGCGAATGACCTGACATGTTAAAGAGCGTCCGTAAAGAAACCTAATAAATAATATATCTTATAACACAGGCTATGTTTATTAGCACCGGAGCCCGGAAGTTAGGCAAAATGCCTTTTCTATATGGGCGGATATTTAAGAGTAAAATAGAATTGAACACATTTCCGCGGGCGTTCTTCGATTATTTGCGCTATTTAAAAGCACACAAAGAATTTCAATACATCGAAGTGAAAGAAGTTATAAAAATTAAATAGCATATTCACCCCACAAAAAATCTGTTGAGAATCTTGTTATGCATTTATTTCTTTTCAAGCGGCGAAAAACTTTCTCCTCAACCCATTCAGTTAAGCTCTCTTTAAATAGCAGAGCCTTAATTAGTGAAACGAACACACGGTTACCTCAGGCATACGAATACCAGGAAATAGAGAGGATGAAGAAAGTACTGTTGTTTTGAATAGTCCTGGCGAATGAACTTTTATCGATCTGCGTGAGACAGTTCTACGAACTTTGTGGTGGGGGTACCGTCTCAGCTACATAAATGTAACAAACAATAACAAGCGAGAAAGATGAGAGCGGTACAGCTGTGCAATAAACCGTCTCTACAATGTGTTCAGTACGGAAGTAAGAGAGATACTAACCTGATTCCCCTGTAAACGCATAAACACAGAATGAACTCGATCAGAAACCAATGCACATCTTTTTCTCATTCGCCTGGAATATTCAAAACTACTTTACTATGTCTTGATCAACATTTCCATGATGTGCTGAAAGGTGAATGTTCTGTTGTAACTGGTATGAGTTCTTCCGAAATATCTTGCTTTAAATATGCTCCAATCACTGCAGTGGAAGTAGAACGTTCTTTTTCCATGATGAAAAATGTTCTCTCTGACAAGCGGCTGACTATGACAGTTGATACCTTGAAAAAACATCTTGTTGTTGTTTATAAACAAGAACATTAAGCTTAAGTACTTAAAATGTGTGATAAGGAGATTATTGTATCTTAAATACATATTTTCGTTAATAATGAGTGATAATTCTCTTTGTTTTCACTTTTAATAAATGCATATTTGAATATGTCACTGCCTATTTTCAGTAGTTCAAGTGGTTTTTTTTTTTTTTTTTTTTTTTTTTTTGTTAGTCAAAACAAATGTTCAACTTCCGGACTCTAATTCTAATTATCAGTTTTAAATATGGTATCCTTTTATGCTTTCAGTAAAAATATAAATACTAAAATAAAAATAGTAATTTTACGCAATTTTAAACAATTTTTGTTTTCCCGATTGCAGTGGCTGCACACTCCCAAAAAGCAGCCGCGCTCAGGCGCTCCGTAACTCAAATAACCTCAATGTATTTGTCATTTAATAGCAGACGTTACTGCCGTGTTATGTCTTTCACTGTTTATAATATACTGCATGGCGTAATACTCAATGTCAATATAGCAGTTCGGTAAAACCGCCCGCCTCGACTTGTGTAACCCAACTGGCCTTGAGCGAGAGTTTATGGGCCGAAGCAGTCAAATAGTTGGATCACCCGATATTTGGGATTATGATGCGCAATGCAAGCACTTCCTTCACATTTTGTATACTTAGAACTACTTGTATAAGTATAGCTGCCAGTATTATACAGGGCTAGGGAAAGTAGACTAAATATGTTAAGGTTCGTTGCTTTGTAAACTTAAAAGCTTTTATATGTTAACTTTCAGCATTTCAGCTCATGTGACGGATATGTTCTTTACACTGGTACTTTATGAATTGAAGCCTTGTGTTGGGGTTCTGCTGCAGTGTAATAATTAAAAAAAAAAGGAGTTTATGTTTCCCTTTGAAGTTTTTTTACAAAATCTATAAAAATGAATATATTAGGATGATTGGTATAAAATAGTCAATTCAGGTGCGATTGAATTGACTATTCTTTCAGAAATTTGTGAAACGCTAAACTATGGTTCGGTTATATGTTTAAAGGCCTGCCTTTACGGTGCTAAACGAAACCCATATTTCTATAAATGATGTTAGTGGTGGGTAGATTTGAAACGGTTGGAAATAAAACTATATTAGATTCATGTCACTAAGAGGGACACTCAAAGTTTCTCTCTCTGAGTAAACTGATAACAATATGTAAATATATATGCTATATAGTAGTCCATACTTTTGTCTGTAAATCGACATAATTCCGCCAGCTGCTAACCGTGCAGCTTCAACAATGTGGGTTAGAGGAACAACTGCCGATAATGCAATATTGCACAATGAAGTTGGGGCGGAATATTCCATGCAATGCTTTTTAAAAAGTTTAAAACTTCGTTCTGCATATTTCACACTTTAATCAAACTGATAAGTTTGTTGAATGAAAACCAGAGAATTATTTTTTGTTTAAAAGCGGACGCTAACACAATACTTTAATTATTCTCTTTCTCTCTTGCTCTTTGTCGTGTATGTTCAGACACGTATTAAGATCCCACAGGCTTGCGATCTATATTCAGTAACAGAGTAAAGCTGTTTTATACCGACAGGAGCCTCGCTGATTGAATGGAATTTCTCTTTTTTACGGTTTCGACAATCATTTTAATAATTTTTAACTGGACGCTGAAAGTCCCTTGTTTCCTCCTTACCACAACTTGCAATTTACTATTCAAAATTCCAACATTGCCAATTAATAAAGCACTCTATAAAATACAGAAATAACGAGTGCCACTCATTTAAGTGCTTATTTTTAACTGTGAATTAATTAACGGTAAGTCGCGTCATATGCAACGACGCAACTAATGCGGCAAATACATTGCAATAATGAAAACAGATATTAAAAAAAATACTATTATAATTACACATTTGCAGAAAAATGAATTAAAGCTGTTTTACATTACTATTATTAAACCGCTTCTAAATGACAAAAATTACTAATAACAGTTAAATTCAAATCTTTTCCTTTACTATGATCTGAAACTTGCATATAGAAACAGTCATGCAGCTGATGTTATGAGCATATATTTATAACTGTTTAATGTTTAACCAATTTTTAAGATAACCAATTGGTTGCGGTTATGTACATGCTTTTTTTAATAGTGTTTAACGCTATTTTTTTTCCTACTGAAGCACCACAGGAGGTATGTACATGCTACGTTTAATCTACATACATAAGCCGTTATTATTTATTAAACTGCATGTACTGTTGTAAGAAATTTAGAGCACAGTTATTAGCAAAAACTCGAAAGATGAAGTCAAATCGCGAGTATTGTCCGCTAACTTAACTAACTTTGAATAAAATTATCGTAAAAAAAACTACAGTGTGAAATTTATATAAAAAAATCGAATAATATTATATGTTTATGAGATGAAATTAAAACCACATATTTCGAAAAGAGAGCTAACCTAACCTGATACTAGTCTTAAAGCACAAATTACCTCAATATTCTAGAGGATATGATGGCCAAATTTCGTCTCATCCAACTCAACAATAGTCATCTCCAACAATCTGCACACTGAATCGTTGTTCGTCGCACCATGGTACACTTAAGCTTCATCAAACGTGAATTAGGTCCAGAACATTTGCGGTAATTCGCAATACTTCTTGAAAGTTCCTGGCGAAATGGTAATAAGAGAAGTACTTGAGCCACAGAACGGAAAACTTGCACTGAAGCTATTTTTTGCCCATTCAACGAAACTTCCGGAACGAGCAGATTAAAAACCCGTGCACATATCTTCGAATTACACAAATAGCTGGTTTCTTTATCCAACATAAACTTTGTTCCACAAACTAGACACTTAATTACACCATGACGGGCAAAATACTGTATTGTTTCGCCAGGACTATCATTTATGCTTTCAAAGTAACGCGACTCGCAACACGAACTATTAAAATAATAGACACTCATGCTAGCACCACATAAACTCGCTGCCAACTGACAAACAAACAAAAGAGATAAAAGCGCTGGGGATAAAATATACTACCACCAATCACCGTCCACTATGGATATGACTATTAAAGCCAGCACAAGTAAAAAACAAATCAACAACACCAGTCACAAAACCTTTAACGCCAGCTATGATTGACATATAAACAAATGTGGAAAACCAACATTATGAAACTCATATTTTCACTCTTAAGTATCACTCGCCGAAAAATAAACTCGATATTAAATGATTCAGCAAACAGTATGAATACTTAAATTAAGGAACTTTATAATGTAACAGTAGCTCTTCTAAAAATTACCAAAATTATTGCTGATTTTTATCTTACACCGACACTAATCAAATTAAAATCTCGCCTAATAAGTGTGGAGCGCTTTAAAATGACTTGAAACCATTCTATATTGTTCACACTAAACTTAAGCATTTTTAAAACTGTAATTAACGTATTTCTCATGCCAGAACAAGAGTAGAATTAGTTACGGCATTTGCCTAGGATGACAGGTGATTTTTTTTCAGTAGTGTTTAACGCCCGTTTTTACTACTGAGGCACCACAGGCGGTGGACACTGATGATACATGAGATGAAATGATAAATTGGGAAAGGATATTTTTTTTTTTAAGGAAGGAAGCATTCCAGGCCTAAGTTTAGGTACCTCCCCGGCATTTGCCAGTTATGAAGACTGAGGAAAACCTGGAAAAAAACCCAGTCAGGGAGGACGGTCCTGGCGGGATTCGAATCGCAGACCTCCCGCTCACGAGTCCGTGCCTTAACGACCTCGGCCACCCGTGGCGGTGATGATGACAGGTGAGGCAGGTGCAAAGTTTTCATCAACATTGTAACAGAAATGGCAACGAAAGGTTGCAAAATTCATATTATATTCATTACAACAAAGCCCCAGAGCATGCAGATGTAAGCCTGTTTTTTTATTTATTTATTTATTTATTTGTCTGCTTTGACTACATTGTGTTCTCGTGATGGCTGTCGAATACTTAAGATGTAAGTATGTAGTCATGAATGAAATGAATTAATGTAACTCCGAATAAAACCTTGCCCATACAGCTTGGACTGACCGAAATTTAAGCCCAGGACCTCCGAATAAGGTAGTCGCAAACGTTACCACGGAAGCAATCGGGCGTTTTTCTAGATGGCATACAACCCCTTTCTCACGTTACCTCGTCTCTGAACTTGCTGGAAATTTTCAAATTGATCATAACAGACGCCCAAACGTTAAGTTAAGCATTTCAACACGTTTGTAGTCATTGAGCAAACAAGGGACGGAGTCTGGGGGATTCACAGTTTAGCAGCCGCTTTCTTTGAACATAGTCAATGAGAGATATGCAGCTTCCTTGACGATGGGGGATATCCCGGTAGCAGTTTGTAATGTTTACAGTTAGTTATTCTCAAGTCAGCCGCAAGGCGGAAATTACACCTCAGGGTCAGCCAGGACGCCCACGCTGTTTTGCTGAATCATAGCAAAGACGTCAATTCATCACAAGAATAAACCAGACCAAGTGTTCAAATGCCTTTGGGGCTTGAGATCGATAGGGGTATATTCAACATGTTTCTCGTGCATTTTATATTTGTTTCGAAACTACTCCAGCTAAATATAGGTTATTAGGCAGATCTTTCTTCCATTCAGGTCAGAAAAGTTAGAATTGAAGAAAATGTTCACTTTTGCAATCTTGTGCCGTTGCACTTTCACTATTTTTGTTACGTTATCCATAAATAGCACAATACAAGTGATTGTTGTTATATTTGGGATAATTCGGTAGTCTAAAGGTAACAAGCTCAAAGCTCACCTAACTGAGATCGATAGATTTTTCCGAATGGAAAAAAGTCCTCCGGGAGGGTCTGCCTCAAGACGTAGATTTATGGAAATTTGAGCCTGAAAAAAGAGATCCTTGGGCAAAATTATCGTCAATTTCACCTACAAGTAATGTCTTAGCATCACACTAGAGGGCGATGAGCTGATCACCTATCCCTCTGACATCTATAGGTGCTAAGTGTAGTTAAATTTGAACTGTTCATATGGATCATTAGGAGCCGAAAGAGGCCTTAGGCCTAATCTGCGTAAATTGATGATGATTTTTATGTATTTACGGACGTTCTTTTAAATCTGAGATCATCAGCATCCCATTTATTTTAGGGAGTGAAATGGCCTATAAATTGTGCTCAGAAATCTTTTCTTTCAGGCTTGAGGTTCTTTTACATATCGTAAATCTACGACAAGGAATCCACGGCTTTACTCCCTTTCCTAAAGAGGCCCTACTTAGGATTTTTACACTGGAAAAAATCCACTGACCCTAGCCGGCATTGAATCCGCGATCTTGGGTCTACGAGGCAAGTATGGTTACCACTAGACCATCAGAGCTTATTATTATTATTATTATTATTATTATTATTATTATTATTATTATTATTATTATTATTATTATAATTTTGTAAAAAGAAATGTGGGATTTTATTGACTCTTCATACGACACGCACTGTAGGCCTTTAGAGGGCTATTAAAAAAAACGAATATCGATTCTTTTTCTCACTACGTAGTAGTGATACAATGATGAAACAAATTTTCAATAAGAGAAGAACAGATTTGACATGATTGGTGGTAATATACTGGAAGTGTGTGCAAGCATGCATCTTACTACAAACTTGTTAGTCGGCTGCATAAAATGGAGTCCCTCTGCAAGCATATACCGATTATGTTCTTCCACAATCAACCTGCCTTCGGTAGTTCAAAGAGTTTAAGGAGAGCGTGTTTCAACAACAAAGCAGGGCGGTCCAGGGGCCTCAACCACTGCGGTGAACGAGTCCATGATTAACACAGCTGCCCTCATTGTTCGGGAAGATCAATGAAAGACATGTTTACAGATTTCCCCTGGTAGTGCATTCATCATTTTGCACAATCGCTTACACATGAGAAGAGCGTCTATGTCAGTTCTAAGATTGCTGGCGCCTGAATAGAAGGTAGTGCAAGTGAAATTGAGTCGGTATCCTCAGCGGAGCATGGCGAGACATACCTGAACCCCAATACAGGTGATGAGACTTGACTTCATCATTACGATCCCGAAAGCAAACAGGCAAGTTCAATCTGGAAATCTCCTGGTTCTCCGACACCAAAGATGACCAAGGTTATTTTGTCTGCAGGAAAGGTTACAGTGATTTCGTTTTTCGACTGTCATGGAATGGTTTATTAACATGAAGTCCCCCTGTAAACGACGGTTAATGCAGAGTGTTACAAAACTTTTAGAGCGTCCTGGCCGAACACATTCGACGAAAACGCCCTGAGCTGCATCCATGTGGTCCGCGCCTTCACCATTATAATGCATAACCTCACGTTCGCAACGTTGTTGCTGAACATTTGGTCTGAAAAAAAGATCGAACGTGTTCCCCACCCTCCCTACAGCCGGATCTAGCTCCGTGTGGCTTTTTTTTTCTGTTTCCTCGTCTCAAAAACGAACTGCGGTGACAGCGGTTTAGTTCATTAACGGCTGCTGTGAAGAAGGTGGACATGATTCTGAAATTGATGTCAAAAACAGTTTCTAGCAAGTCTTCCAGGACTGGCAGATATATGAGACAAGTGCACACAACTCAATAGGAAATACTTCGAAATACCTTGACCGTGTCATATAAAAATGGCTTAAAATATTATACACATTTTTATGTTCAAAATTATGGCATTGTGATTATTAATAATATAAGTGATTATTAAATTAAATTACATGCAATATTAAAAAAATTCATGTTGCATGACTCATCTTTAAATCTATTTGAATATAAGCTCAAGCTTCCAGTCCATTTTGTATGCATATACATAAATACTCTTGAAATGAATTTTTGAAGTATTGCTAAACATTTTATCATCCCTCTCTTTATAGAAATGGAGGGAAAAATTAGATACTTCATTCATATTACCATATGCAAATAAAAGTACCAAAATAATATTGTATTTTAAATTTATATTGCCTGTATCCGAGTTCTTCTTTTAGACTTCAGGTTCTACAAAATGCCTGACGAGGACAGAAAATCACATTAGCACAACCAAGGCTACTTACACCTTAACGAACACTCCATTAACATCCCCTTTACCTATTTCTGACAGTGACATTGAAAATCACTTCTGTTTTGCAAAAGGCATGCTGAGCCTTCAGACATATTGTTGATGATTGGTTATCTGCTTCATGTTCAAATAAGAAAACATTTCAATTTGTCAATAAAAATTAACACATACAAGACAACACACTGATTTACCTTACAGCCTTAATGGACACCTCATCCCTGATTCTAACATGTCTTTATCTTTTGTTGATGGTACTATATTTGCCATGACTGAAATATGTTAACTAGAAATGTTGATTAAAAACCTATTACTGAAAAATTTCAATGAAAAATGTTTAAAGACATATTACTGAAAAATTTTAATTAGAAATGATGAAAATTCTGTTACTATTGATATGTTGGCAGTGTGTATTGGACATTGCAGTTAATGTGAATATTGCTCAATACCCAGAAAGGTAGAAAAGAACTTTGGCTAATATGTAAATAAACTAAGGTTACCAGATTCTTTTCTCACAGTCCAGGGACGGATATAAATATAAGTACCTAAAACTATGTTGTAATGTGCTGTATGTTAGTTTGCCATTAGGTTACAAAGTTCCATACATGTTTTAAATGCTGACATTATTCATTCTACTTACAGGCTGTAAATATTCATTCTATTTAATTAATAGTACTTTTCTGAATAATACATTTTCTTCAGTAAGTCTTCAGTGGATTCTAATTTTCTGTCAAATTCTTTTAAGTTTTTTAGGATGGCAACCATAATTTGAACAGCTTCTGTGCTCATACTGGACTTTTGGGATGGCCACATCATAATCATGAAGAAAAACTCTCTGCACTGTAGCATTACTTCCAGGAAGACACAGAGGTAATTCAGTGAGCTTATGGAGTTGTGCACATGAAATAATGTTCTCAGTGAAGAATTTAAAAGTTTATGACATTTAGAACAAAGTGTAGCACTTTCTTCATCCTACTATGCTATCTTTTACTGAAATCACATCTGATTGAAGATCAAACAAATTATCTTCATTCAGGTTATGCCATTAACATTTAAAATAAAGACAATATCTTTCAAGGAGTATATTCCAGTAGCATGCATTCCAAAGTTATGCTATCTTGTGTATGAACAACCCAAGCATTTAGATATTGAACAAAATTCATATAAAATTCACAAGACGCAGAGAAATTCCTTGTGGAATAAAAAACATTTTCTTCTAAAGATTCCAGAAGTTGCTTAACTGATGTTGGAATTAACTTCTCTTCTTTCCAGAAAGCACATGAAGCAATGAAAAGAAACCATAAATGGCATAATTACTTGTGTATTTAATAAAAAATTATGAGTTAAAAACCACTGAATGTTATAATTTATTTGGTAATCTTACATTAGGCAAAAGTAGCAAAAAAGTACAGGATTAAAAAAACAACTGGCAAAAACATACTTGAGCAGTTCACAGCACAAGTACAATATCAGTGGGAAACAAACTATCAACTAATTGATAATACTTAATATTAAGCCACATAAAGAAAAATATATAAATTAATATCTGATTAAAAACAAAAAAATTACAAAAACCAATAGAAAAGTTCATTAAATAATAGAGTTACATAATATAAATTAATATTTAAAGAGGTAACTATCTGTGAATACTAACGTCATGTTACATCAATGTATTTTTCAGTTCCTGTATGCATCTTACTTCAAACTGTGATATACTTTCTTTCACCAAGGTGTTTTATTTGGGCTGTTAATATCTGCTACAGTGCTGTAGTAGTTGATAAATGCTGAACTTCCAATGGGTCCATGTTTTTGCTACCAGACCTACAACAACAAATGGTATGTGAAAATTTATAGCATATCTAATTTATGCTAAATATACCATAAAAATAGCTGTAATATTATTAGAAACATTTTTTATGTTCAAAATTATGACATTGTGACTATAATAATGTAACTTCTAACTAAATTAAACTACATGCAATATTAAAAAAAGTTAAAATTTCATGACTTATTTTCTTAAATCTGTTTATATATAAGCTGTATCCTCTGGTATTTTTCTATGCAAATTTAACTATTATAGAAGAAATTAAGTGATTTGTGCATTTTTTGCCATATCATTGTAAAATAATGTGTGACAAAATTCTATTTAAGCTAGCAATTGCGTAGAAATATAGGGGAAATGGTTATAGTAAATGAACAGTTATTAACTTATCACTTGCTCTGCAGTCCAGCACAAACTAAAATATGACTGAGAGTATCATTCTTATTTCACTAATTTTGTTCAATTTACTCGTAGGTGTTTCAAAGGCCGTTGCCTTCATCATAGCATGGTTACACTAACAGCTTCGTAATGTGGTATTAAGATGTTGCCCTGTAGATTTTACGTATTTAGTGATGAGGTTACTATTATTCAGAAGATTAAAATTAGCTAATTTTATTTTGTTTTTGTTTACAAATAAATTTTCCATACTGTTAATTGTATAGGTTTTTGAAGATCTTTTAAGAGTTGGATTTTTTAATTTTTTTATTTTACTTTTATTTATTTAATATTTTTTCCTCTTTGCCAGAAATGGTATGCTATTACTGATTTCTCCATGTGTTTATATTTTACATTTCTCATGTGTTCCTTAAACAGTAGGGAAATGTTTCTTTTTGTGTTGTCTATGTATTTCATATTTTACTCTTTGTAACTGATTTTGTTAATGCCTGATTGATTTCCTAGTGGAATTTTGTCTTTTTTGTTGGTTTTATGAGGTTATCCAAAGTGCTAAATAATATTTGCATCTTTAAAAACCTTCTGGAATTTTTGGTGTGCCAATGGATGGAATGGTTTATTTACGGATGCTCTTTTACATCTCAGATCATAAGCATATGGATGGAATATAAATTTCTTGTTCATATGATAGCCTGTTAGTGTGGTGATGTCTTTTATTTGTTTTTGTTTTTTCAATTTTTCCATTCTCTTATTGGCCAGATCTACTATGTAGCCATTTTTCTGCACTATATCTATAATATTTTGGTCATACTTGTATTCTGTCTTGCTTATTGATAGACTTTATTAATCTGGCAAAAAACCACAAATTTTAAAATGAATCAAAACTCTTAGAAACTCTTAAAAAGCCCACAGAATTAACAAAATGGGAAAATATATTCATAAACTAAAACAAAGAAAATTTAGCTTGAAATGCTAATTGGAATTTGTACAGTAAAGCTATCATATAATTAACATCATTATATGTTGAGTCAAACTACACACTCTTATTGGCTCCACTTACTTGTTTAAATTTAGTACATATTTCACAGACAATCATTTGTGTCTGTGAAACATGTACTAAATTTAAACAAGTGGAGAAAATTAAAGTGTGGAGTTTAACTCAATCATACAATGGTCTTAATTAAAGAAAATTTAGTTAATTTTGATCTTCCAAAAATAGAACTCATAACTAAATTCATAAAATCTACAGAGTAACATCTGAATATCATGTTGGGAAGCTGACAGATAATCCTACTGATGAACAACAGCCTTTGAAACATGTCCAAGTAAGTGGAATAAAATTAGTGAAATATGAGTGATTTCCTTATTAAAAATTGCATAATTATACATGATTTATATAGAACTAACATATTTCTCTCTTTATACATTTCAAAGTGAATAATGCTAGCTACAACTTATCCAAAAATGTAGTGTCTTTTGGAGATTATTAAACTCTATAGAAAATATTGAAAATATCCTCCCTTCTACATAAGATATAACTCAACACATCGTTCCATGTTACTGGTTGCATGGAGAACTGTGTTGTCAATACCATTAATCTACTGTGTAACATTGTGCTTCATGTCGTCCAATGTCTAGGGATATGTAGCATAAACTCGTTCTTTTAAGAAGAAGTGGCAGTACTCTCTATGTAGACAGTATACTAAACCCTGGCTCTAATTGAGTGCATAGGTGCTTCATGAATGACATGTGGATTTTAGAGCACCCAATAGTATGAGTTCTGTGAGTTTGCATAGTGCATAAATGGAACCATGCTTCATCTGTGAACTATGTGATGGACAATATGCCAGGATTTTGCACAATGTACACCATGTTGTATTATGCCTTATGCAGGAAAAATGGTATTTTCAATATTTTCAATAGAGGTTAATAATCTCCTAAAAATACTTTAAGTTGTGGTTAGCATCATTCATTTGGAAATAAATAAAAAAAGAAATGTGTTAGTTGTACATGAACCACTATGTATTACATTTCACTTCAAAATTCTTGCAATTTAAATGATTGGGAGAGCTTAAGAATGATTTGCTAAGAGGTCATTTAATACATTATTTAGTGTTAAAATAAAACAATTATATCATTCTATGTTACTAAATAGGTGGTGTCCTTCATTCTCAAAGTCATGTGATGTGAAATCTGTGGGGTGCTGGCATTCTAATCATTGCAATACTGCCTTCTATCAATGATGTCACAAGAAGGAGGGAAAGGATGCAGCAGTTGCTGTGGCAGGCCAAGGCCAGATATCAAATTGTCACTTCATAGAGGTGGAGGAGGATATTTACTGTACAACCAAAAATAGTGCAATACTGTATTTTAAAGTGATATTGTCTGCATCCTAGTCCTTCTGTTGAGCTGCAGGTTCTACAAAATACCAGAACAGCAGGCTGAATTTATGGTTAATCTATGACAGTAACAAAAGCTCTGTGTAAGACCCTCTCCACCACTCCTTGACAATGAATTGAAAAATCACTACTGTGCTTATGCATGTATATGTGTATTATTGGTAATTGAGAGTGCATTGGCTCAAATAAGGATATATTTCAATTTGTCAATAAAATTAATACCTATGAGCCAATGCACTAAATGTGCATATGCTCAAACTTACTGCCTTAATGCACACTTCTCTAGTTGCCTGTAGTTATGTAAATAATACTGTATCTACCATTTACAGATACTTAAGTGCCTTTATACTTACTGTATGATATTTTTATCCCTGAAGATACCCAAGATGTCCCATTTGTCTGCCAAGAGGTAGCCATTCTCAAAAAGGAAATTTGTCACCCAGCTGACAGTCAGATGTACCACCAATGTTACCAACATAGCAACTGTCTTGAATGGAAACTTTTGAATCCCAGCTTCAGCGTCGTACATAGGAAATTTTATCAGTGCAGGAATTCCAAGTTTGGTCTCTCCTCCTGCAAAGTGTTTGTATGCTATTTTAACTGCAGACTTTGGAAAATTTTGGAAAGTGATTTGATATTGGCTTACCTAATATTCTGATCAATAAACCAGCTACAAAAGAAGTGATACACCCATAGTGATTCACAGCTTGTGGCCAGTGTACCACTAACAGTAACTGTGGGAATACAGTTACATATACAGTATCTGCAACAAGAATTCTGAAACAATATAAAGCTTTTAGTGACAAGAATAATACTCAGATAATTTGGTAATAAGTTTTAGCATTTTTAGACATTTTTCCAGTGGCAAAAATTGTTAATTTTTTATGAAAAAAGCTATTAAGCCCACCTACTGTTTTTCACTTTCACTAGAAAACTATTCAACAACATTTCAGAATAGGCTGCATATTAAGCCTAAAGTAAAGTTAAAGGATTTAACATTTTCTTTAAAACAGAAAAAGATTCTAGACAAAAATTATGCATGAAATGGGACGACAGTCATAGCAAAGCATTAACATCAAACTTAGTTACATTACATGGTTAAATCCTTAAAAGAAAAGGTAACTGTGTAAATGCTGAGAAATATCGATTCTCATTTTTATTCCCACTTGAGAAATGATATAATTTTTTGGGACAGTGACTAAGTAAGTGCAAATATTTTAAATAAAAAAAAATGTATGTGAAATTTTGAGCACTTCTGAAAGTGTTTTTAATATTATTTGATGATCATCTCTCATAATGATAGTATGATGTTAATATTTTCTTCCATTAGAGCACAAACTGCAGCACCGGTTTCACCTTCCTTTGAAATTTAAAGTCTCTCTTCTAAACATTTTAAATCATCTTCAAATTGTGCTATTGGGAAGAACAAACTCTCCTTAAGCCTCCTGTAGCATTGCTTAGGCATCAGCTGAAGATTTATTGTGATGAAAGCAGAATTTCAGAACAGCACTTCCATTTTGCTGTATGCATAACTGAACTGTCTTAACTTGTACATCTCTAACAGGTGGAAACCAGGAATGACAATAATGAAGCAATGTACTACATGTACATACACATTAAATTAACAAAATATCGTTCATTTAAATTTTATTGCGAGAAATTGTGCCTGTAAAAATTATGATCATCCTTTATTAAATAGCCCTCATACAAATTAGAAATTGTTTGTTGTTTCAAATATAAATTGGAATACTTAAAAATAAAGACAGAAATACATAACTGTAATACACATCAAAGAGCAAATATATGTACAAAATTTGTTAAACATAGGGAGTAAATATAAAGTTGATTATTTTGGGATTTTCACAGTGAAATATAGTATCATATAACAAATTATTTATGAGGAAGTCACTCAAATTTCACTAGTTTTATTCCACTTACTTGGACATGCTTCAAAGGCAAATTTCCTTCATGGTCAGCACAGTCACTGAAAAGATGCTCATGAGACATGTTTGTGGACAATGGGTTCCAAGATTGCTGATTCTTGAACAAAAGGATGAAGATGATTTAACAGGAAGATGTGGAGTTTCTTTGAAAGGTAATCATTGCTTATGAAATTTGTTTACATCATTTTGATCCTGAGATAAAACAGCAAAGCTCTGTGTGAAAATCTCCATCATCACCGACTCCAAAAAATGCAAAAGTGGTCGGTTCTGCTAAGAAAGTTACCGTCATCTCATTTTTCGATATTTGAGGAATGGTTTACCTGCATGTCATATCTGCACACACAACTGTAACCATAACTAGAGATGTCCTCAAAACTCTGCAAGGTCATATCACACACAACAGGCCACATTTCAATGTAATAAGATGGATGCTGAACCATAATAGTAAATGTGGCTGAATATCTCACAAAAATCAATAAGAAGTGTGTCCCTCACTCTCTCTATAATATAAATTTAACCCCAAGTAGCAATTTTCTTTTCCTCAAATGGGAGGCATTTTAAATCATCTGGAACAGTGTGAAGGCTGTGAAGACAATTCAGAAGTCCTGCCAAAAATTGTTCCCAGCATGCATGTCTTTGAAGACTGGCAGAAATGCTGGGTCAGGTGCATTGTATCCAACAGTGACTGCTTTGAGAATGATCATAAAATTATGAGGATCAGTAAAGATAAGCTATGAAAGAAAATTTTATTGAATGTCTTTCATAGATGCATACAAGTGAAGAATATTTTACTGCTCGAAAAGATTCAGATGTGAATACCATTCCCTACCCAATGGAATATTGTAATGGCAATTTTTTTTTATTTAAAATATTTGCACTTACTTAGTCACTGTCCCAAAAATTATAACATAACTCGAGTGGGCATAAAAATGAGATTGTAATCTTAAAAGAAGTTAGGAACAGTGAAGTTGTTACATATACAAATGAGTCAGTATTAGGTAACACTAAACCTGGCCAGGACCGATGGATATTTTTCTAAGTATGGCTTCCTTCGGAAGGGAAGTAAAACCGTGGTGCTTATGTCGTACATTTATGGCACGAAAAAGAACCTCAAGCCTGAAAGAGAGGCCTCTGAGCAAAATTTGCCGGCCGTTTCATGCCCTAAGTTGAATGGGATGCTGATGACCTGAGATGTTAAAGAGTGTCCATAAATAAATCAATCAAAAAAAAAAAGTGACACTAAAACTTTACCTACTGATTAATTCTTCAGAACATGTTTCAAGAGCATTCGCTCTTATCTTCAACTGGGGACTGACTAACTCTAGCAGGTGACGTAGTGGCATCTGGTGGTTCCATTAGATAACGGAACAGGAAGTCCATAGGTGGAATGTTAAAATTCATAACTCTATGTTTATTTTTTAAAATATAAATCTTTTCCCATATTGCCAATTCCTTGGGATTGGTGGTAGCTTTTAACAGAGTTTGACTTCTCCTGCCAAAGTATTAGGTGACACTCCTGCCAAGTGTCACCTAATACTGACGCATTTGTATATAAAAATGAGAGTTGATATTTCTCAGCATTTACACAGTTGTCTTTTCTTTGGATTTAACCATGTAATATAACTAAGTTGATGTTAATGCTTTGCTATGACTGTCCCATTTCATGCATAATCTTTGTAGAAGCCTAGAATCTTTTTCTCTTTTAAAGAAAATGTTAACTCCTTTAACTTTACTTTAGGTTTAATATGCAGCCTATTTTGAAAAGTTGTTGAATAGTTTTCCAGTGAAAGTGAAAAACAGTAGATGGGCTTAATAGCTTTTTTCATAAAGGGAAATCGGGTTAGTATCTCTTTTGCTTCTGTACTGAACTCATTGTAGGGGTGGTTTATTGCAAGGCTGTACCACTCTCAACTTTCTTGCTTGCAATTGTTTATGCAGCTGAGAAGTTACTACCTACAGCCACGGATTGCCGTTGTTAAGGTGCAGACTTGTGAGCAGAAGGTCTGTGGTTCGAATTCTGCTGGGACTGTCCTTCCTTACCATTTTTTCCAGGTTTTCCTCAGTTCTCATAAATGGCAAATGCCAGGGAGGTACCCTAAACTTAGGGCTGGAACACTTACTTCCTTAAAAAAATCCTTTCCTAATATATCACTTCATCTCATGTATATATATACATGAGATGAAGTGATATGTTAGGTATACAGTGATATGTTGGGTATACATATATATATATATATATATATATATATGTATAGTCGGTCCTGGTGGTGTAGTGGTTACCATACTTGCCTCCTATACCCAAAATCGCGCGTTCGAACCCGGCCAGGACTGATGGATTTTTTCGGGGCGTAAAAATCCTAAGTATGGCTTCCTTCGGAAGGGAAGTAAAGCCGTGGGTCCCGTGTCGTACATTTACGGCACGAAAAAGAACCTCAAGCCTGAAAGAGAGGCCTCTGAGCAAAATTTGTTGGCCATTTCACGCCGTAAGTTGAATGGACGCTGATGACCTGAGATGTTAAAGAGCGTCTATAAATAAATCTCATGTATTATCATTGTCCACCAGTGGTGCCTCAGTAGTAAAAATGGGCATTAAACACCATTCAAAAAAAAAGTTATACCATATATTTCCTAGAATTATCTAGTGCAGATAGAAACAAGACCATTCACCAAGCCTATTCAAAACTACACTACTTTTCTCATCATCTCTATTTCCTGATATTCATATGCTCAGTAATTGTGTTGTCCCTTTTACTAATGAAGGTTCTGCTATTTAAAGAGCTTAAGTGAATAGATTGAGTGGAAAATAAACTGAATTATTCTTGAAAATAAACAAATGTATAACAAGATTCTCAATAGATATTTTTGTGAGGTGAACATGGCATTTAATTTTTATACTTTTTTTTACTTTGATATATTGAAATTCTTTAAGTGCTTTTTCAAAGGCATAAATAACTGCAGAAAAAAAATGATAATGCAAAATAGGCAAATAAAGGTTTTAAACATTAAAGTATGCAATAGAAGCCAATATAGGCAAGAAAGGCAAAATAAAAACTGGCCATACCAACTCCAAATGTACGGAAACATGTTCATTTCTATCTGTCTCTTAAATATATTCATCTAGATACAAAAGATTTTGCCTAATTCTAGGTTCTGATAATTACATAATTTGTTTGTCCACAATGACATAATGAATGAATGTCTTAAATATAGAGCTTTGAAGTATTCATTTAAATGATTTGTAACCTTCATTAAGATCATGCCATATCCTTTATTATACTCTGTATATTGAAAAGGATGACAGTAAACTGAACTAAACTAAAACTATCCTTTCTGTTAATATATGAATGTCATTAGCTGACTTAAGTTCAAATTCTCTTTTAAACATTAAGGTAGAATATAGTAATGTTTTTTTTATGAGGAAATCACTAAAAGCGAGATTTGAGCGATTTCCTCATAAAAAACTTATTATAGTATACTATCTTTCACTGTGAAAATTCCTGCTATTTAAAACTCTTTAAGGTAGAATTTCATGTAAGTTTATTTTGTTATGCCAAATGTATCTAGTGCATGCCTTTTCTTAGTTAAGAATGCAACACCAAGTAGGATATGTCCTTTCTATGAACACTCAAAGAGCATATTTTAAAAAGATTACGATATGAATGAAATTTAATAAATCATAAGTGAAGCTATTGATACATTTACAAGTAGTAAAGTAACAATTAAATAAATTATAAAATAATAAAAAATAATGGTAAAAATATTATTGCAGCAGAATTTAATGATTATTTTGTTAACATGCATAATATTGTCTCTAAAGTAAGAAAAAAATATTTAATATACTTCATTACAAAGGAATAGATATTGTAAACCTATTTTCTATATTTATGTTTTCCATTAGTGAAAGTGAAACAGAAATAATTAATAATGTTAATACTATGAAAAATAACATAGTACTTGGTATTGATAGAATTACAACAAATACTTTAAAATGTATTGTAGACTGTATACCTAAGCTGATTGCATAAAGTTTGTGTTTATCAAACTGAATTTTGCTGAAACCTTAAAACATGCTGCAGTATTGCCAAATTATAAATCTGGTGATAGAGGGAATCTCAGTAACTACAGATCAATCTCACTATTATTTGTTTTTCTAAACTTTTTGAAAAATGTATAAAGATTCGTTTAATGCATTTTTGGGGAGAACACACTCTGATAAATGAGAACCAGTTTGGTTTTAGAAACAATCTCGGTACAGAAGATGCAATTAAGAAAGTTACCTCAAAAAATGAAGGAATTAAATATAGGGTATAAATGTCTTGTATTTTTCTTAGACATATAAAAGGCTTATGACACGGTTAATCATGGTATTCTATGGAATAAACTAGATAAATGTGGCATCTGAGAAATAGCTTTAAGCTTATTCAAATTCTAATTCAGTAACAGGTCTCAGTCAACAAGAATTAACAGTATAGGTGTATGACAAGGAATGCTTTTTGGACCGATTCTATTTTTAATTATATATCAATGATAGGCTTAAAATTAATACTGCAAAATTTGAATCTATATACTCTTATGCAAATCACACAGTTGTAATATTTAGTGGTAACTGATACAAAACATATCAAATGCTAATACTAGCATTAATGTGATTTAACATTGACTAGATGCAAATTGACTCTCCTTGAATATTTGTAAAACAAACTTAAATAAATTTTCATTAGCATCACAGAGCTGAAAACAAACTTTAAATGGTAATGTTTAAGTTATTATACACAACTGTAATTTCATTAACTGCAATTGCCCTTCTTTGGTTGTTGTGAAATATTCTTCTTCTCATTTGGCACTACAGCCCAGGGTGAGCCTTGGCCTGCCATGGCAACCTTTGCTTCCTCTATCTCCATCTTATGACTTCATTGATAGAAAGCAGTAATGCAGCTGGGGGCATGTGATCAGTATCCTGTTGGTTGCCTATCATGCAGCTTTTATGATCAAAGAATGCCACTTCTCCATCAGGCAGCTTCCCAATTGTCCTCACGAGGCCTTGAACCCTGCTCCAAACCTTCCTAACTTAGAAAAATTCCTCAGCAGGTACCGGGAATTGCACTCAGGCCTCCCAGCTAGCAGTCAACTATTCTAACCACTAGACCAGGAGGTGGTTATTTATGGGATATACTTAGGTATTATTATTGAAAAAGTTTAAATTGGAATAAGCATACATTTTACATGTGTAACAGGATGCAAAAAAAAAAATTACACAAGTTCTACATTCTTAGGTTTTTCTTATCTAATTGTGTACTTGTGTAGTTTATTTAGCTCTGTTTCACTCTGTAATTCATTATGGAATATTAGGTTGGGGAGGAGTCATTAAATCAATGCTTTCTGTGGTAATATTGTAACTGAGGCATATTATGAAAGTTTGTTAATGTAACATAAAGTTTGTTAATGTTAACGTAAACCTATGGATTATCCAATGAATTTTTGTAGCATTTTACATTCTAACTATTGAGCAAACATATAAAACTTCCTGTGGTTACCTAATTTCATAATTATCGGGACAATTTCAAAGCTGAACATCATAATTACCCCACGAGACAAAATAGCTATTTCTAATTACTGAACTCATATATCATACTACTAGAGGATCTTTGCACAGCATACGTTTTGAGCCTAGAATATACAATGCATAATTAAAATTCATCCAATTTTGGTTGAGCTTAACTCAAACAGATTCAAAAAAAGAATTAAATCATTTATCTAATTGTTAATTATTTTTCTGTAATAAAGCTTCAAAATAATTTCCTACACATGTTTGTGCAATCCCCCCCCCCTACACACACAAACATTCATGCTTCAAGTTAATTTTATTTATGAATATATATATATTTTCATACATGTCTCATTAACCTGTATATTAAATATCTGTAAATTAGAAATAACCATTTTGCTAATCTGATTTCTATGCTTAACTTTAACTCAATTTTTTAATTTATATTCTTATCACATGATACATATCTTATTGTTTTGCACATGTGTATTTAATATAATTATTTTAAGGTTTTTCTGTATCTACATTATTAAAATACATGCCCAATTCAATGTATAAATAAAGAACTGAAATTTGTGCCTGAGCATGAACTTTTACTCTTTCGGGGTTGCAACCTGCCTAATTCTTATTGAATAATGAAGACAGGGATGGAAAGTGGTGAGGATGAAGATATCTGTACAATGAACGATAAAGAAGTTAGTAGTTTGCACAGAATGCCAGATTTTGTCTGCAAAAAATTCTACTATATTCTCAGGCACAAACAAAGATGGAAAATTGCCAAACCTTCAATCAAAGTATATTTGGGACATTAAACTGTTAACCTTCCTGGGGGTCTTTTTCTCCCCCCCCCCCAGAGCTTTTAGACCTACATTAGTGACCAGTGCCTCCTCTACTTCCTTAGAGACTGCAATAGGTGACTGAGGTCATTAAGGTCTGGGGTTCGAATCCTACCAGGACCATCCTTCCTGACTGAGGTTTTTTCCAGGTTTTCTTCAGTCCTCATAAATGGCAAATGCTGGAGAGGTACCCTAAACTTAGGCCTAGAACGTTTCCTTCCTTATAAAAAAATCCTTTCCCAATACATAATTTCATCTCATATATTATCAGTGTCCACTGCCTGTGGTGCCTCAGTAGTAAAAACAGGTGTTAAAAACTATAAAAAAAATACTTCTATAGAGTGTAATATTGCAAAAGGGCATGTGATCAGCACACCACATCTTGGCATTCACTCCCATGAACAGTTAGCATATGCAAAAAATAAGATATAAATATAAAATACTTACGATAAATAATAAATGCTTTCAACATACAAAGCAATAAATGTTGCTGAAGCAGCCACCAAAACTACAGATATACGAAGAACCCACAGCGATTCACGATCACTTGCCTGTAACAAACAATTAAGTTGTACATACAGGACAGTTAAAAGCTCCAAGGCTAACTATATTTATCTGTTGTGTATATATAAAACAACCATACAGTTACAGTTAGTCATAATGAAAATCTCTTTTGTCCCCAGCGAGCTTCATGACCAAATATCAGTTTTCTGGTGGGGTGTTTCCCAGTTTCTTTCTGCAACCTTCCCCCATTACAGTATGAAAGTGATGAATGAATAAATATTTTATTTATACATATTTCATTTACATTAATTTGTACAATCTATACAACTGTTCTTAGAGTGCTTGTTATTTTAGGACTCTACACAATTAACACGCTGGTCATGTATGTAATAGATCCTACTTTCCACTAACTACACATTTCAATATCATCTCCATAAATATCTTCTTCCTTTAATTTAATCACTTTATTCCACTACTTCTCTCTTACCTTTCCTGCACTGAATTTTCTCAAAAACTCATTACTGCCATTTCAAAAAATTTTAATATTAAAGTTGCTATTTGTAAATTGTCCCATTTCCTAATCCATACTTCTTCTATCCATATTTTAATTTCTGGACATTCAATGGTACAATATAATCCTTTAAAATGATACACTATGGGTAGCTTATTTACACACTTTACTTGTTTCAGGAACCAGTGTTAACATTCTCAGCTATTTACCCAGTCAACATTGTTCCAACTTAGGAAAATATAGTAAGTGAAGTGTGTAAATAAGTTACCCATAGTGAATCATTTTAAATATAACAGCTTCACTGTAAACAGCTTAAAAAATTATACATATAAAATATGATCCTTTTCAATTTTTCAACATAATGGACAATCTTCTTTTTTCACTTTATATCCACTTAATCATTTCATTTTGATATACTATAAGCAGATACACATTGTACAGGTTCTGTACACTCTGCAGAAGCCATCTTTATCAAACATACATATAATAAAAGTGTATGAACTTTGCCATGCAAAGTGAAAGATCTGTAAATGCAAACATACATTGGGTCTGATGCACATTTTGTACACATTTCTGGTGAACATGCAGCTGGACGACAGGACACAGGAGTCTACTGAGGACATGACAACTGCTGACACGGTACCAAGTCCAAAGAATGTCACCCACTGTAAATATAAAAATCTGGACTACTGCAAACATTCCATAAGTTCATTCAAACACAGGTAAGTAGCAATAACGGAAATTTTAATTACACATAATAATTGCCAAACATTCATTTCCTTTTTAGCTTCCACACATATTTCTCTAACTGATTCAGTTATTATTGGGCACCAGAATTCTTAAGCACTTTATATAAATATAGGTGCACTCAAATTATTAGGTCAATCAAGCAAAGTATGAACATAAGCAATGAGTTACTGCCTAGCAGGTAAAAAAGAACTGATATGTAACAGGCATAAGGAAAAGAATGTGATTTGTACCTTGTGACCTACTGCACCCTTTCCACCTGTTGTCAACAGTCCAGTACCCATATAACTTCATTCTGGCTTTAGTGGTGCTTGTAAATTCCAATGTCTAGTTACTATTAAAAATTATGAGCAACAAAAAATGAAATCATGAGTGAAATTTAAAATTTTAAAAGTAGTTTTAAATTGTGCGAATTATCATGGTGAAATGTAACAATAATTAAATAATTTTGATAAGGAACCACTCAAATTTCATTAAATTTTACAGCTTACTTGAACATATTTTGAAGACCATTACCTTCATCATTAACATGGATTTACTGTCACCAGCATGACACACAAATGTCTCCTTGTAGGTATGATGGATTTGGGGACGATTATTGTTATTTGGATGATCAAAATGAACTAAATTTGCTCTATTTTTTTTATATGAATAAATTATTCCATACAGATTTCTCATTAGCTTTAAGAAGTTTTGGGTTCATCTTGGAATTCATAATTTTTTAACCTAAAAAGTATGTTGTTGCTGATTTCTCAGTGTATGCATTAGACACTTCTCATGTGCTCCTTGAAATCAAATCTTTATTTACCAATGTATTTTTGTTACAGTCTTTATAGTTGATTTCATAAATACCTGGTTATTTGCTGAGGATAATACCGCACTATGTGTTGGAACTCAAAATGTTTTTAAGCTGTATTTGTTTACTGTAAAATGATATTCCCTTCTTTAAATATATTTTTTTAAGTTTTTGTTGTGCCATGGATAGAAGTAAATTTCTTACATATACTTTTTTTCAAGGTGTTGATATTCTTTACTTGTTTTGGATTTTTTAATTTTTCCATTTTCTTGTTAACTAGATCCATTGTATAACTATTTTTATTATTATTTTTATCTATTTTTTCATTCATTTATTTTTTTGGCACTACATCTATGATTTGACGCTGCCAATTTGTTTTTTGCCTGTCTTATGGGTGAGTTAACAACCTGAGTATAAAACTGTTCATTAGTGTAAGTTTGTATGATTTTGGATAATAGCTGTTGTTCTTAATGTAATTATGCATGTGAGTGTCTTCTGAATATGCCAAATTCCATTGTGCTACGGGTCAATGATGATTTTGATATCCAGTAAGTGCAGTATTGGTTTTCATTTACATCAAGAATTTCACTATCTTCCACGTTGTGTAGTTTGATAGCATCTTATTTCCATTTTTCAACTAACAATTGCAAAAATATCATCTAGATAATAGTGAAGGCTTCTCTTGGATACCATGTGGAGATTTGATGGTGAATTTGTGCTGATGTTAAAGGACTTTTAAAAATGTCCAAGTAAGGTGGTTAAAATTAGTGACATTTGATGATCCCTGGACATCTTCAACTGATATATTCTAGATCGCTTAGATGATCTGAAGAAAAAATTCCTACAGCAAGAACAAAGTAAAATATATCTATATAATCTGGCTTTAACAAGCTAGCAGATGGTGAAAAAACTAAATTTAATTTATGAGCATAGCAATGAGCAAAAATTATTTCTTACTAAATATTGAGGAGGAGCCACTATCATAACTTGTAAGGAAACTATGCCCCTGATGAGAAAGGATCATTATAAAAGCAAACAATGCATTTTAACAATATATTTCACCTAAATGAAAATCTGAAATTTGTTTAATGAGTTATGTTAAGTGAAGTATCTGAATAGAAATTGATATACAGTGAATTAAATTGTAAATTTATTTATTTGAACAATGAGCCAGTTTCTTTGCAAGTTTACATTAGCCTATTAATATTTATGAATTGCAGAATATACATACATCTGGTGTGAGATATCGCAGAACAAATGGAAATACAAGATCTGCTTCATCATATGTTAGTGTTCTATTGAAACCCTGCACTTTCTGCCAGTCTGAAATAAAAGAAAGTTATAATGTCAGTAAAATACAAAAATATGAGATTTTTATCTTTATCATAGTCAACAATCAGCTCTAGCAATGTCATGAGTCAAGAGAAGGCTAACTCAGGACTCAAGTTACTATCTAATCAAGGTTTTAGTTAAGTAATTATAACTTATTTTAATATTTTTTTATTTTCCTTTTTCATTTCTTGATATTGTTCTATATCATGTATTCCAAACATTTAGCATCAACCAACTCGTTTTGCCCTCACAAACTAAGGGTATTCTAAAAGTTCTTGGCCTTACCAAGAGAGCACAAGGTTTAAGAGAAATGTGTTTTTTTTTTTTATTTAATACAGTTACCTTGTAAATTAATACATTTAGTCCAATGACTTTCAAACTTTCTAATAATACACTCAGTAAAATAAGATTTGTCCAACTGTGAAAAATGTGCATATGTCTCAGCTTCATCCTCATCATTTGATGTACATGTTCGTCCAACCAGCTATTTCTTCAGGTTTAGGAACAAAATTTAATCGCTGGTAGTCAAATCCGGCGAATATGGCAGATGGAAGCACTTGGATGTGAAAGTCCTGCAGTTTTCAGCAACAGTCCCAGATGTATGTGAAGATGCATTATCGTAATCAAAGGGAACTTTCTTTTTCACAAGGTGTGAACGTTTAGCCTGAATAGCTCCTTCAATTGGTTCAGTAGTGAAGTGTAATATTCCCCGGTAATGGTTCTCCCTTCTGGAGATAGTCTACGAGCACCACACCATAAAAATCCCCGTAAACCGTAGCCATGCTTTTTTTGCAGATGGAACCATTTTTGCTTTCACCTATTGCCACCCACCCTTTGAACTGTTCCTTCGTCTCTGGCGTGTAGTGATGAATCTATGTTTCATTTACTGTATGAAACGTGAGAGAAACTCACTGGAATTGCGTTTAAAGAAGATTAAACACTCTTGCAAAATGTTCATTTAAAATGCGTTTTGGTTTGTTGTTAATACTTGGCATTTTCATCGACCGGAAAGCAGTGTTAAATATAGTGGATAGGGCATATCGAGGTGTTTCCAAAAACAGCCAAGTCATGTACCTTTTATCGGCGATCATTGAGTACGGCATTTGAATTTTTGTTACAATCTTGTCGATTCTGAGCCTAAATAAATGGCAGGCTGGGTTATAACCAGCCTTTGTACGGTTGCTGCGCTCCTATCCACGTGTGGGATGATGTTTGTAGGATGATTGTGTGGTAGAGGCAGGTGGATTTTGGAGATTGTGCTCAATTAACTTCAATGCGCTTCTGACCCATTCAACAGGCAGCACCAACACGGAAGACTGGACACTTGTTAGAGGCACAGCCAAGGCTTGTACATCTGTCTGCCTAACCATCTACACCACAAGGAGCCACACCAAAAGTCACAAAACCGCCAAACCAGCAATAAGAAATGCTCGCAGTACTAAAATTGATTATTAAAATACAAAACATTTCCTTTGCCAAACGCTCCAATTAACCGCTTGTGTGGTTTCCGGGTTTCACCATGGCAAGTCATCTGGCACTTAACATCTAGCTACTCTCAGTCACTGAACTAACCGCTAATAACGGAGTGCGCGAGCACCTTTCTCCTACCCTTTCCAGCTATCGCGTTTCTACCTTTCACCTTGCTTCCCTTAGTTATAGTTTAAAAATACTACAACCGCTACATCCACCGAGCTGCCTTGGCCAACCTCACTGGTAACACCACCGCCACCTGCTCGTAGCTGAAGCTGCTTTCTTCCGATGAACCTGACAACCACAGCCACCGCAATCAATCACCAACCACCTCCCTGGCCACCTCTACCACAATGATTCAGTCTACTCAGAAAATTGATACATTCAAAACAGTAGCTACCAGCGTCCCTAGACAATTCACCGAGCTATATCTCCTCTACAAAGCCCAGTTGTCTTCGGCCCCCGGCAGCCAGAGCATCACGAGTTAAATCAGCGCACGATCCATCGCCATTGGTTCGCCTTATCTTCTTGGAGGAGGAGAGTGTATAGATGCGGTTTTGAGAGGCATATGGGTCGCAGGGTAGCACTATGAAATTCATCCAAGCCGAGAGCAACGAACACTGCCTTGTCGTGGTTTTGGTTACTTTGCCGAACCCTACATACAGACAGACACATCGCTGCCACTATTGTGGCTCAAACTACCACACTGCAAACTGCACCCAACACAATTTGTCGCTTTGTAACCGAAATGACTATTACACGGGACAGGCAACTTGCTCACTCGCCCCGTGGATAGAAGCGCGGACCAAACCACCTGCACACATCATCGAAGCCAAAACAACTTCATCTGCTTACAGCTGACAAGGAATTACTACCGAACTTCAGGAACTAGAAGTGACCATAGCAAACTTAGTAGCTGAACTGCCTCAACGTTGCAATAACATACTGCAACATGCAATGGACTTGCTGGACACAGAACTGTCTTTACACTCCATACGCCAAGAGGAATTCGTCGGTTTGAGGCTGTCGAATGTCTCCGAGCGCCTCATCGCCTTAAAAGAGGCATATACAGAGCAACACATTATACTCACCAACATTCAGGATAAAATTAACACACATGATGCAGGATCACTACAGCTACACTTCTAGGACAGTCAGCTACAATGGCAACAATCTTCAGATATGTATATAGCAGCTACAGAGTACGTTACACGAACTCAAGGAATTGAATGCGCCTACTCAATCGCCCATACCAACCGGACGATTCCCTGCTTTACGTAATATAACAACAAACAAGAGCAGCGACATGCAAGTGGCACCAGAATGAACCTTTGCCATAATATAAGATCGCTGCCATCATCACATGACCAGCAACGTTTGTCCCAGGAATGATTGCTTGCAATATACCTCCTATCTGTAGGAATACATGTTGTGTCACCTGCCCTATAATTATGCCACAGTCACCCACAAACCCCTGGTTGAGACAAGGGGTACCAGGCACTACTTTCCCCATTAGTAAATAAATAATATTACTAAGAACAACTTTATACGCTACATAAAAACTTTATTAAAATAAAAAGCAACGAGTCATTCACAGCCTCGTCTCAAAGAAGATCGATGAGAGAGAGGAGAGAGAAATGGCTCCGAAGAAAAAGAAGAAGAAGACCGGCTCCTCCAGCTCAGACACCGCAACCTCATCACCAATTCGTGATGAAACCACAGCAGCTTCACCGCCATCTCAGCACCATTCAGCGCAGGTTTCCACTTCTTCTGTACCGCCAACAGCGGAGCCTTCGCAACACTTCTCCTTAGCCGTAGCGAAATTATCGGAGCTACTAGAGCGGTAGTCCGATCCACTCCCGAAACGAAGGTAGTGTGACTTCTGCAGATATAGCTAGATAATAAGGGTATAATTCACAGGATTAGAGTCATGCTGTAGTTGTGAAAATTATGGTTTCGAATCCTCGCCTATTAATTTATATTTAGGAAAGGAAGTGAGCGTAGGCCGTCAAGCCGTAGCTCGCCACCACAAACCACTGGGTCCACCGGTTTCTAGGATTTACCCAAGATTATCGTTAAGGTTAGTGTGTGTGTGTGAATTAATTGCGAATTCCAATAAGACAATGCGTGGTAAAAAGTGAAAAACTCAATTGAGTAATAAGGAACAACATATTGCGCCATAAATTTACGGAGGACAACGCTATATTACGTTAAGTTTAACAAACAAATAATACATATAACATTTATACCGTTACAAGCGGAGTGCGAATAAGGAAGTATAAGTGTTGTGTAAAATTTGTGTAATAAAAATGTTCGCCCCTCTTGTAAAAAAGACGTCTATCTCAGTGTAATGAAAATAATTACGTGCAGATAATGCAGTCATGAGGCAACATGGAAGTTTCCGCGTTGCCGTTCGGGACTGAGGAGTTCGGCTCTGTCCCTGTCGCTTGGGACTGCCGTTCTAGCAGCGCCGATAATTTCGCTAGGGCCAAGGGTAAGTTTCGCAACAATCCGTCAGCAGCCAGTCATCCCCTCCACCAACAGCACCACTGCAGGAAATACCCTCCGCCAGCCTAGCCGCCACCGCCGATCAATGTAGAGCTGTGATTCGCAGTCCATCGCCGGCTCGTATGTTCTACGAGTCTCACAGCGTCATTGGCCGTCGGCCCACCGCGCGTCGAGGATCTTTCCCCACCCAGGCCCGACGTTCTGGTTTCTCTCTCTTTTTTAGAACCAGAGGACCGCGCCACCGGACTCCAGCTTGTAGGACGCAGTTACAGTATTGAGTCTAGTCTGCATCGGGCTGCGGCTACGGCCTGCAGGAATCCAGCTCGATGTCATTAATGCGGGGTCCCGGCCCTGATACCTGGGCCCGCCGCCTCCGACGGGGACAACAGTCACTACACGGGCCAGGCCGCCTACTCCTCACAACTCAATCACCAGGGTCAACACTCGTGAGCAGTCAGCACCTCACACTATAGCACACCTTCACTCCTAGCACCTGACTCCCAGACGAGTCCCTTTCTTCGCGCCATAGCCGACCTAACCTACAAACTTTCTGACATCCAGTACATCCTCCTTGAACTAACCGAATACATCAGCCAGCACAAGAAGCTACTTCCTGGCATTTCGATCTCTTGGAAGAGGTTTTTACTGAACTACACTCGTCCCATTCCGATTCAAGAATTGAAAACCTCCACCTTCACACTCCGTGAACAACCACCAGAACTCCTCCAGCCAACCGCGAATCATCTCATCACAATAGAAGATAACCTAAAAGAACAGGCCTCAGCGAGATGCCCTTGCCTCGCGCCTAAACAAGCTTGAATCGTCCCCACCCAGTTGCACTTCCAACTAAATTTAACAATTTCAAGAACTTGAGTCTACAATGACATTCTCACTGGAATTCTATACAGCCAAACATTCAAAAATACTGAAGTACCTATACAACCACCAGACAACACCACAGAAACCTTTTCCCCAAATACTAAGATGATGATTAAAGATTTATACCTAATACTCCTTTACCTCCACCATTGATCCTCGAATGGATTTTTTCGGGCGTAAAAATCCTATGTATGGCTACCTTCGGAAGGGAAATAAAGCCGTGAGTCCTGTGTCGTACATTTACGGCACGTTAAAGAACCTCAAGCCTGAAAGAAGAGGCCTCTGAGCAAAATTTATCGGCCGTTTCACGCCCTGATTTGAATGGGATGCTGATGACCTGAGATGTTAAAGAGCGTCCGTAAATAAAACAAATCAACAACAACCATTGATCCTCCCTGGGTGTCATTCAGGGCCTCGGCCAGGTGAAACATCGGGGAAAAACTTCCTGATCCACTCAGGATATTGGCCTCTACATCTCCACCTTTTCCTTATACTAACGACGGTGCTTTACACGGGATTTTGCAAACATCCCATCCCCAGATTCTCTTTCCCAACTATTATCCTTTAAAAAAAGAAGAAGAAATAGATAAGGTCGAGCACTTCACTGATGGTCTGAACCGCAGTCGTGGATGAAAAGTCTGGGAAGATGAAGGAGAAGAATCCCATTGGACCACAGCCTTACAGCCCGGAAGATTCGGTTCACAAGAAACTTTTATCTTAGTCTTTTACCTGAGACTAATTTTTCAAAATGATAACTGTGTGTCTTTTCATCCTGCAGATTGCTAACAAGGCAAACGTGTATTTTACAGTCCGTGGGAAATGCAGATGCTCTCAAGTAACCCGCCGTATTCACCAGACCGTCCTATAAGGGAGTTTACCGTTATCTACTGGGTACATATTGCTCCAGAATTTGTCTTTTTTTTGTATGTAAGAATATCTATAAAGAGTAAAACATGCTTGTCATTTCATATTAATGTAAAGTTATTCGCTTTTATTCAATAAAGAAGATTCTTATAGTAACTTGTGATTCCATTGAAATTTGTACAATTCGGATTTTTACATTAATAAATATCACAGAATAAGCTTTACTTCTCTCTTCCGTGCCAGAAAACACATACACTCTTGGACCATATGGAACTCCGGACCTTCACCAATAAAGCCCTGCAACTTGATCGAACATGCCAAGAGACACATTGTAGTCAATTCGGCCGAAATCGATACGTTGCAGTGCACAGTGTTTATGGATAGTCTGTAAAACGCCAGGAATGTATAACTTCCCAATTCGCAGGATGAGAAAAGTCACTAGGTATACAGTGACCAGTGTTTATGTATCTAATACACACTTCAAATGGTCATTCTTGACATTTTTATAATTAAGAAAATAAATATGTTTAACTAATTTAACATGTGCAATCATTAAACACATTTATGGTCTATCTAGCAACTTGTACTATGGTTTGCCCTTTGGACTAAATTATTACAACCTTTAACGAAAACGTTATAATTAACGAAGAAATGGTCTGTATTACCTGTAGCTCTGGCAAGTAGACCAACAATCATTGAAGGGATTGCAAAGATCATACAGCCAAACATGGCTCCCACTGAGATGATCTGTGCTGAACGTACAGACTTGGTTGAAAGTATACATTGGAAATATGGCTGAAATAACACAAATTAATTTTTAATGCTTTAAGAAAAATTGTGCAATAGTCATTTACAGAGTCTGAAAACACAAATAAATTATATATATTAAATTTTGTTAAACACAAACTATTGTGCATACATTTGAATAACACTATGGGTTATTTTACCTTTAAAAGACATTTGGCACCACAGCTGATGAATAGATCCTACTCTGACATCTGTCATCCTTTCACCACTAATCCCCACACAGAACTTTGCTGTTTGCTCTGAGAATCGAAATGATGTAGTCAAGTTTTATCAGCTGACGATTTGTAAAGATGAAAGCAGAATTTCAGACCAGCATAATGTTTTCTGAATATGCGAAATTGAGCACGTCTCAACATGCATATCTCTTAATGGCGGAGACCAGAAGTGGCAACAATGAAGATGTACATTAAACTAACAATATATTGTAAAGTTAAACTTTAGTGCGAGAAATTATGCCCGTAAACAAAGAGTGGAAATGTCAGACGTACTAAATGCCATTTTGTAAATTTTTTAGGATAAGCAAAAAACTACCCATCTCTATTAGTATTTCACTTATTACACCGAAAATCATTATGAACAGATTTTTACTGCAAAATCATTTTGTACAACAAATCGTTGCCAAAAATACAATGGTCAGGGAGAAAAAAAGTATAACAATAATAAGAAGGTTCTATGTGCCATGTTGGAAGGGGTCGATTACAAGTGACATTCAAAATATGTTACATTTTATTTCGGGTTTTAAAGGGAAATAATTACAAAAATAACATTAATGATTAGCAGGAGCATATATAATAATGTTATTAAGGGCAAAAGTATAAAAAAAAATGTATTATGAAACATGTACAAGAATACAAATATTCATAAATTCTCCTCACAACTGACAGGAAGAGTTTACTTTTTCAATTCTTACACAGGAGTTAAAATTGATGTCTCATAAAACTTTGTGTACTCTTCAGGAAGAATGGCAATAAGGATGAAAGGTATTTCTTTTGTTCAACGAACAATATCAGACGAAGCACAGACTGCTGTATATCGACCACTGATTTTCCTCTCTTTAAAACTCAAAAAAAAAAAAAAAAAAAAAAAAAACTCTCCACTCTTCTAATGGCCAGTAAGTTCTTTAACAGCTATTTGAGATGGATGAGATCAAGATACTTTAAGCATTGTACATTTTGCAATTTTGCACTTATTTAATGTGAATCAGCAACATGCTTAAAATCAAAGAAATCACTTGTCTCCATTGGAAGTATATAAAAAGCATTTATAACTTTAGCTTAATCCACAATCCTGTGTCAATCTTGGGGGCAATAAAGGCCTTACTTACCTTTCTTATTTTCTCTATAATAGAGAAGTCTCTATTGCAACTTAAGAAGCTATGACTACTTACTAAATATTTCTGTTCTATAAATATTTTCCCTTAAAAAATAATATTATCATACCATGATACTTAGACACCAGATGGCAACATAGCAACTTGACGTTATCCCCTGAACACATGCAGCAACCTGTGCTCTTGCTGCTGGAGGAATCTCTTGCTGCTCGAGCTGCTCTTGCTACTAATTGGGTAAATTATTGTAATAGTGGGAAATGGCCCTCATTCCAATTTGCAAGTAATTCATATATACACACACTAACCTAATCTACTATAATGAGGGCATTATTAGGCGGGTGAAATATTGTAACAATGGGAAATATGCTCTAATTCCAATTGCAACTAATTCATATATACACACACTAACCTAATCTGTCGGCTAACCTCGGACAAATCCTAGAAACCGGCGGACCCAGTGGTTTAACGAGGAAATCATTGTAATTGTGGTAAATCTTCTCTAACTCCTGCAGAAAAAAAAGTATGAGATGGTAAAATTTGAACCAGCTATTAAACCTTCACAAGTGTGTGACATTGCTCTAACCATCTACGCTGTTTATTTGGAAGAGTTATCTAGCTAATATGTTGCTACCTTCGGCTCTCTCTGCCGACACTCGTGCACTGAGACTAGCAGCAAGAGATTCCTCCAGTTCAGAGGCTAACTTCGAGTCAGCATAGCATGCATTTAGAATTGCACTATCTGTTAACGATTATTTGAACTACTTCATCCATGTGACATTACTAGGAATATGTATCTGGGCACTTAGAACGTACTATTTTTTAAATAAAATTATTCAGTTTAAAAATGGCACTAAGAACTTTTGGCATTTCTACTTTTCAATTTATAATTATTATTTATTGAACATCTCTCGTAAATTTTAACAGTAATGAATTAAATCAGTCAACTATAATATACATAAGTGCGCTCAAAGTTCAATGTTACTAGTTGCTAGTATTTCCCTATTTAGGGAAAACTCAAGAAAATAAATCTTGCTCAGTAAAGCTCAACTATTTATCTTACTCAATTTACCATCAGTATCTGAACCGCAGAAATCTCAAAATAATAAACAATCTTAAATCAAGAAGTAGATATGCTTCATTTTACTCACCTGATTTGGTACTCCTCCAAAGATGATTAACAACACGGTATCTATCCAGCTTGGGATGTCTTCCGTTGCTATGTGTCCTAACCAGTCTGTAGTAGCCATTAAAGTTGGTGACACTGCATCATGATGATAAGCAAATGGGACCGATAAACACTAAATCAAAGCCAATGAACATTAAGACACTACCATAATATTAATTGCTCTACTTTTTTATGTTTTATTTACTGTCGCTTTGACTGTATTGGTATTCCCGCAACGTCTGTAAGTCAGTAGAGACGGATGAGCTCAGTAAACTAAGCGAAATTAATGAAATGAAATAAGTTATGACATTACTGTGTGGTTTAGTGGAACAAAATTAGATTTTTTTAATTGTGTTTAAGCCCGCTTTTACTACTGAGGCACCACAGGCGGTGGACACTGATACGTGAGATGAAATGATAAACTGGGAAAGGATTTTTTTAAGGAAGGAAACGTTCCAGCCCCGGCATTTGCCGCTTATGAGGACTGAGGAAAACCCGGGTAAAATCTCAGTCAAGCAGGACGGTCGTGGCGGGATTCGAACCTCAGACCTCCCTCTCACGAGTCCGCGCCTTAACGACCTCGGCCACCGGTGGGGGTAAATTAGAATTCTTGCAATCTGTAAGTATCACAAAAGAGAAACCACAATTTTGGAATTATTTTATTATTATCATCAAGATTAAACCACAAAAACATATGAAATACTATTAATTAAATGAAATATATGATAGATAAAGCTATACTGTGTGGGTCTTTTTAAACATTTTTAAATGTAACCATTTTGATGAACTGAGCCCTTGATATCATTTTTACATTCACTAAAACAGAGAGAAATATCAGAAAGTAGCCTTGAATTTAAGAAGAAGAAGAAGTAGAAGAAGAAGAAGAAGAAGAAGAAGAAGAAGAAGAAGTTTATATGTTTCAATAAAATAAAAACGTTACTATTTAAAAACAATTACAATGTACAAAGCAAATAAAAACAATCGAAAGTTACATCGATTTTCATTGGCTTTGAAATTTCATTTCAATGTTATTGCAGTAAAAACATGTAACGTAAACATTTTCTGAATGTTATTACAGAACGCTCTTACATACAAATATAATTCTCAAACACATATTTGATTAATATTTCAATTTTGCTATCTTCACGATCATACTTTTGTTAAATATGAAACATATGCATTGTTATAAATACAGTTTATAAGCTGAGTTAATTTATCCTTTTATTTTAAAACAATGTAGAAAAAATTAAATACAAGAGAGCTTTTTAAATTTTATTGTAGTAAAAATATATAACGCAATCATTTTCTGAGGGTTATTACAGAACACTCTTATATTTTGTTTTTGATTTCTTTTATTTATGAACGCTCTTTAACACCTCAGGTCATCAGCGTCCCTTCAATTCATGGGATGAAACGACCGATAAATTTTGCTCAAAAGACTCTTCTTTCAGGCTCGACTATTTCAGAGTTATGGGGGGAGTGTTAATCACTTTTGAACGCCCCAAATACATTCCAAACTTTTTCCCCCCTAAAGGAGATATTAAATTTTCAAATTTCCTGTCTTTAACTAGTCCTCTGAAATGTGGACCTACAAAAATTCCTTCTTTAAATTTTGCATTCGAGAGAACAGAAAATTTTTAGCTGAGATATTTGAAACTGTCTTCATCTTTACCAAGTGTTTTCACAAATTGTTCCATCACGCAAAGTTTAACATGTACAGATGTTAAAACAATTTTCTTAGGATCCAATAGGCTATTCCTTGTTACATTTTTGCTACCTTGTGTTAAACTGTTTCTTTTATGTTTCGGTTTCACTGTTTAACAACAAAACCGCCACGAATATAACGAAAACAATTAGGATTTAAGCGTATCTCATTTATATTATTCTTAGGTGTATTATGTATGATAAAGAAAGCAAAGTGAATTGATTTATAAGCAAGGTTTTTTTTTTACAGCTGTTTCAACTTCTAACAACTGAATTCACAACACAAGATGATATAAGAATAGATGATATGCGCTGCCAACTGTTCAGCCACTTATCCCACTAGATGATATTGATATAAAGGAGTAATAGTATATGTTCATTTATAAGATAAGTTCATAATTACTAATTAAGGATATAAAGTTTCAGCGAAATTATATGTAACACAGCTTAATGCACTTTATTTTTGGGATCAGTGCATGCAAGTTACCATATAAAGATTTCAAAATCTTAAACAGCAAAATCCTATGACACCATAAATTATTACTCCTTTAATTCATTTTATTAAATCAATAATATATCATTATAACTATGAATACATTCTTTGAGTATTGTCTAATACCGTGGGATCAGTTTTGTTTTCCTCTCGGAGTGTTTTGCCTACGGGCGAGGGCGTAGCTCGTTAACCGCCAGCCTGGTCTCGGTAATTAACAGGAGGGTAAAGCAAAAAAACAAATCAATCACACAACAATACACAAACCAATTTAAGGGGACCATTACTTAATAAATTAACAATTTAGTTGTTGAATCTGCCCCCCTTCATTCTCCACACATTTTTAACATTTCTTTAGGAAATTATTCATCACTAGCTGTAGTTCATTTTGAGAAATCCGGACAATTTCCTGACGAACATTATCTTTGAGTTCTGTATGGTGTGCTGATTCGTTTTTTACCCGGCATTTTTTTAATTTACTCTAAAGATATTGATCGCAGGCTGTTGATTCGAGGGACCGATGGGGTCATAAGCCCTTAATAATAACTCTGTCTTGTGGAAATACATTGTGAATTGCTCTCATGGAATTATTCGTAGCGTGAGCACTGGCAGAGTTCTGTTGAAAAAAATGCATGATCACGCTCCCTGTCGGTTAATTCTCTGATAAAAAGAGGTTAGTATGATATTCGCATAAGTAACAGAATCAACTGTATGCTCAAAAAAATTGGTGCTATGATCTTTCACCACTGAATTAAAATGTAGGAATCGTAATAAATACATGTTGTGCTGTTGTAAACACATGATACATAACACCTTTTATATATACTGTCGAATTAAGAAACGAACAACACAACACATGTCCGGGAATAGCTGCGCTTGGACTGCGACCGTCAGCAAGGTCAACAAGTAAGCAAGCAGACTTGCTACTCTCTCGATGGTGCTCGCTTATAAGGAAAACTCTGCGAAGAGGAGGAAAGCATCAGTGATTGCTCTATATTATGTCTATGCAAACAAAGTTAGTTAACTCACCAGACCAAAGAAAGCAAAGGTCAACTGCAGAACATCAGCATGTGAGACACTGTAGAAACCTCCAATTGCTGTATAAACTGTTGCAATGGCTATGCTTACGATGACGGCAATAGTTTTATCAATGTCAAGTATCACCATCAGTGTAGCACCTTCAACATACAATATTAGCTGTGACTTGCGAGACGTCCGTTATGCCACGTCTTTGGATTATCCAAAGATACGACATAACCCGCAGAACACAAACCTTACAAAAGCCCCCATTATTAGCTTTTAAACTGTTTTATTCCTTACTAGCTAAATGTGATGTTTTAACATAATTATTCCTTTCTTTATCATGGGAGTCACATAGTTGAATCTTACGATAGATAAAAATGGCTGAAATGGGCGTTGAAGCCTAAAAATGTCTAAAACTATGGTTAAAAATAAATTAAATATTAATATAATAAATTTTAAATTATTAAAATTAAATTTAATAATATTCACGATAAATTACCTTTAAAATATTAGCCAACAATATGCACCTTGCTGAACTTCAAAGACAAATCATTGTATTTAATTTTATAATAGTCGCTTCATTGCTAACGTCGTGGTGGGCAAGTCAGACCCCACAGAACCCGGTACCCCCCCTCTCACATATGGAAAGCGAACCACAGCACCATCAGAGACGCTTTACGCATTCTATGACGATCAGAAAACCACCATGAGAAATTTCTACTGCTTTTGACCGACAGTGCGGCCTACATGATCAAGGCGGGAGAGACATTGAAAAATTTCAACCCTAGCCTGCCTTGCTCACGGCTTACACCGATTGGCTCATGATTTGGTTTATTTACGGACACTCTGTAACATCTCAGGTCATCAGTGTCCCCTTCAATTCAGAGCGTGAAACGGCCGACAAATTTTGCTCAGAGGCCTCTTCAGGCTTGAGGTTCTTTATCGTGCCGTAAATGTACGACACGGAACCCACGGCTTTACTTCCCTTCCGAAGGAAGCCTTACTTAGGATTTTTACGCCCGAAAAGATCCATCGGTCCTGGCCGGGATCAAACCCGCGATCTTGGGCTTAGAAAGCAAGTATGGTTACCACTACACCACCAGGACCGACCGATTGGCTGAAGAGGATAGGAACAATTTCCCAGAAGTGAACTACATTATTTAATTCGTGAAGTAAACCTTTTTGAAAGCTCCCAGTTGCACTCAGATTTTCAAGAAATATTACCACACACACCTCTGCCACCAGAACCCATATCACCTGCTAGGGTATTTGGCTGCAGGCAACTATCTACTATGGCAACTGTTTTAAAGACATCAAGAGTGATATAGACCCGGTTGACGTCAACGAAGCAGCCTGCATAGCAAAAGCTAAAACCGCTCTTCGCAATAAGACATCACTTTACTTTCTTTATTAAGGTATTTCAGTATCTTCCTGCAGCTATTCAATGCTTGGAATCCGCATCTTTACCGCTAAAAGATGCAATGGAAATTATTGACACAATTTCAAAGAAATAAATACCAGGGCCTGTGGGTGCAGCCTGTACTTTGAAGCTCACCAAGATTCTGTAGCGGAACCCAGGGTTTACAACAATGAAAAATGTATCTGCTGTTCTTCAGGGGGAACAAATTTCAAACGATTTACCGTGGGGACCGACAGTACTGGCTTCATTGAAATTTGCACCGATGACTTCATGCTGTGTCGAGAGAACATTTTCTTACTATGAGAATGTTTTAAAAGAAAACAGATAAAGTTTCAGCATAGAAAATTTAGCAATGTATTTAATAGTGCAACGCAACAGTAACCTAAATAACTGGAAAAAAGGTTCTAGCCTAGTGTTTTACAATTTTAAAAAAATTATAAAAATTTCCGTGCTTTAAAACTTTTTGGCTCTCCATATGCAATCCGCGCACTCTCTAGTGTAGGCTCCGGGCAGTATAAAACAAATTTGTTGGGTGCACCATATTAAAAAATTGCCCCCAAACCTATAACAACCTTCCTTTTGTCATTAAGATATCTTGGAATTTGTACCAGTTCAAAAAGAAATTGTTTAAATACCTTATTGACATTTACTATAACTTAAATTATTCAGTTATCAAATACCGGATTCATTAATTTTGTAATCTATACCATTTAATTTTAAGATTTACGTTTATACAGAGGGTACCAAAAATGTATACACACTTCAAGCAAAGAAAAAACTGTGTTAACACAACAAAACTAAATTCACACAAACAGAGAATGATGTGTACTAATCATCTTAGACGTTTACAGTTACAACAGTTGCTCAAAATGCCCACCATCGTGGTCGAAATACTTCTGAGTATGTTGAACTACTGATTGAGCAACGTTTGTGACGTGTCCTCAGCGATTGCAGCACATGTCGTTTCAATTTGTTGCTGTGCGAAGTCTCCCAGATCTGCCCTTGTGAACATCGCACACGGTACCACGAGTCTCAAATTTGTCTCGAATGCGTGCAATTGTTACTCGCGTTGGCGGTTCTGTTCTGTACACATGTTTCCATTACCTTTGAACTTAAACAACATTCACGGTTTTCCAATTCCACTTCAAAATTGCTTTCCGCTGTTCAAACGATAATCTTGACTCCATTTTGTTGTAGCAATGCTAGCATAACGTAATGCGAGTCACATCTGTTTACTGAACATCATACGATAATCTTGGCTTCATTTGTTCATTGTTGATTTATCTGTCACGTAGCAACGCTATCATAATGTATGTGAGTCACATCTGTTTACAGAACATCTTACTACACATTTTTACTGTTGTTTTTCGGTCCGACTGTGAAATATATTAAATAGATATCTACTGTAAAAGCGTATACATTTTTTGGCACCCTCGGTATTTATACTGGTTAACTATTAATCTGCCTAATGCCTTGTAAAAGGCAGTTCCTACTTAAAGCTGGAACATTCTGTATAAATAAATTAATAAAGGGTTAATTTAATTTTCAGAGTGTAAAATGAAACACTCGATAATGGTATGGTATCAAAATCTCATACTTTCCGGCACAACACGACTGATCGGGAATGAGGCCTCTTTACTGTTATTGATATCAATAATCATATTTTCATTTTCAAAAAGACTTACCAAGAGCATTTAAGATGCACGCAATCCAGAACAAGTCACTAAGCAGAGCAGCTATAAACATCATACCGGTAATGCGGTTCCCATATTTGATTTGGAAGGGATCCAGCATTGTGAAGTAACAGGCTTTTCTCATGGGACGTACAAACAATACAGCACCTATGGAAATGTAACAAACAAGTTCAGTTAAGTGAACAGGTTAAATTATAGTATTTTTACTAACAATAAAGGGTTCTGCAGTAGATGCAATGCTTTTAAACAATTTCCGTTCCTCACCAAAGCGATAAAAATGAACGTTTTCTACCATATATGAATTTACATGTACTGCATGCTCCAACAAAGATGTGCATCAGAAATTATAATACAAACTACTTTACTAAACCCAGAATATGCGATCCTGGTAGTCTAGAGGTAACCATAATTCCCTTGTAGACCCAAACCCGCGAGTTCACTCCCGGCCAGGCTCGATGCATTTTTTCAAGAGTAAAAATCCTAAGTATGGCTTCCTCCGGAAAGGATGTAGAGCCGTGGGTCCCGTGTCGTACATTTACGGCACAATAAAGAACCTCAAGCCTGAAAGAAGAGGCCTCTGAGCAAAATTTGTCGGCCGTTTCATACCCTGAATTGAATGGGATGCTGATGACCTGAGATGATAAAGAGCGTCCATAAATAAACAAATAAAAAAAAGTGCGAACAATCAAAACATGTGACCGAAAATCCACATCGTGTACAGGAAACCCTTCTTTATGACGGTAAAGTTTGATGTGCTCTTACCGCAAGGCGTATTATCGGTCCGATTTTTTTTACAGGACGACAATGGATGAAGAAAGGTTGAGAAGGGAAATCATATGGGTAGTTTCGATAGGATTTTGCAACTGTTCATGTAGCAGCGAAGTCAATGAATAAAATTAAGGAAGTGTTTGAAGTCGAGTGATTAGTGCTGGTGTATGGCCCTCTCACTCACCAGATTTAACACTGTGATTTTTAACTGTGGGGTTGCAAAACAAACCTCCACACATTGGAGGAACTAAATAAAGGAAAATATCACAAATGAAATCAGAAACATTACAGTGACGAATTTAAGTGTGTCAATCAGAACGTATTTTCCGGATACAAAAGTATGTTTAGCCGAAGAGGGACAACATTTCCAGCATTTTCTATGAAATTATATTTTATACACAATTTTATAAGTGAAGTTAGTACGTTCCTGGGCAGTCGCGACACGCCCAGCCGTAGAGAATCAAAACATCGCGCATGCGGGATAGTTTTTGCGTAATAGCCCGGTATTTGGGCTGCAATTTTATAGTATGCCATTTTACAGCTCTCGTTCTAATGTAGTTTCACTTAATTTATTTTTCGCCCAAATTTTAATTAAACATAAAATAAACTGTTCATAAAAGTGATGATACAAGAGGGGTTGAAAGGGGATCAATATGCTAGGAAAAAGTGGAGCAAAATTGTATTTTGCTTTGCTTCATGTCCTAAAATATAAATCACAAACGGTTGGTATACTCCTATACTCTTATAATGGTGCTGCGCTTAGAAATTCGTTTTGTAATACTCAGAATACCTTCAGCTCTCAGCGACACTTCTAAATGTGTCGTGTGGTATATTTTAATGCAAGAATCGCGATTCTTGATTCCGAAAATGCGTATATTCATACTTTATTTGATCAATAAGCTATTAGAGGAAAGTGAACTCTCTAAAAGCTTGAAAGCAAAAAGAAATAGTTACTTACCAACAAGGAGGCTAAGGCTGTAAGCTATTGGAACTTGACACCAGGCAAGTCCTGATTTGTACATCATTTCTGCTGTTGCATTCATGTAAGCTGCTCCAACCCATGTGGCTGCAAACCGAAAAGTCAGAGTTAATTGAAATGAATGTGAAAAATGAAAAGTATTAAATAAAAATAAAGGAAGAAAATTAAATATTTCATACTACAGGAATGCTCGTATCTCTTATTGATACAGAAAATATTCTTTTCCTTCCCCTGTCACAAGAACTCCGGAGAGTAAGAGGCAGAAATGTCATATTTACCAACCCATGAGTGTTAACAGTCCAAACAGCAGACCCATTCTTCTCCCTGCCAACATTATCTCCTCTTCACCATGATTTCTCTGCTTGGAGCTGGCCCAGATGCCAAAGCCCAACACTGTGCCATAGAACACCAGAAGACCTACCAGCCCCCACACGTGTACAACCATTCTGAAATCAGCATAACCTAATTTCACTTTCTATAATTACATTAAATCTATTCTCCAGAACCACAATTCTCTGTGCGGTCCTAACACCTTTCACATAAAGAAGACTAAAATCTCAAGTTACTGTACTTGACCGTGTTTCTGTTGTTGTATGCACTTTCAGAAGAATTCAAAAGATCGTTCATCAAAACCGGTGGCTTAATTCATCAACGTGCTGCGATCGATGAGAAGCATCAAAGGGCCAGAACATATCCGTAGGGCAAGCTAGAGAACTCTACAAGCCGCACCGTGAGCAAACTACTTTGATACATGTATTCACTTCAGGATTTGAAAAGCAGCAGTCATCGAGTGGGTCCTCTTCAGATCTTACCACAGCATTCGTTTGGTTAAGAATTTCAATCCACAAGGTCAAATATCCTGCATTGCTCGAGAAGTGCCTGTCAAGGTCAGTACAGGATGAGAACACCCTGATAAAAGTACATACAGCCAATTTATGAGAATATTTTCAAGAAAATAAAAGAAACTACGATGAAACTTATGATGGGCTGCAAAAATATAATGTGCCTGCATTATCTGGTGAAAGGATGAAACATGTTCCTTGAGATGTACCAGCTCCAGAAAGAAGATAAATGCTTGCACAGTAATTTCAGTTGTTCATTGATGAATCTGTGACTGGAGGGCACGCAATACGAAACATTGAAGCTTGTGTACACTGATCAAGCACTTATATGCAATTTCTAATAACTGAAGGCAATACATCCCAATCTCAACCATGGTACATGTATTACATCGTGCTTGTAAAAGAGTTAGGGGAAAATACAATAGGACAAATGACTTCATTGCACCTCTAAAAACATTTTTGTAAAGGTTTCGAAATGTCAACTTTTGCACCAAGAAACTACTGGTCACTGGGAGACAAACCTTGACGGATTTGCCAAAGTCAAATTTGATAAACAATTTCGACGTGGAACCTTTGTAACTTCCACTGAACTCCCAGTGTGTTTACAAAATATGCGCCATTGATTTCAGAAATGTTGTGCCGAGTTTCTTGTTAGTGGTGGTGGTGGAGGTGGTATTTTTATCGTTATATAAATCTGCACACATATTATTAATATATTTTATACATGGGTCATCGACCGTACATAATTAAGTATGATACACAATAGAAAGAGGAACAAAAATAATAATAAAAAATAAAACATTAGTAATAATAAATGAATACAAATTTTTAAAAATAGGAAGAACTGTATTTACAGATATATGAATGGTAGTTATTGCGTTCTAACCAGAAAAAAAAATACTTTGGGTAGGAAAATACCCATATTGAACCATTAAGTATGGTTCGCAAACAGGTCCCAGCATGCCAATTGACCTCTAGTTGCCTTACACAATTTTCTGAGAACAAAAGTTTTCTCTGGTATTCCCAGTGGGTATATTCGGTCAAATATGTACCCGTTCCTCATCCCTTCCACAAAATAGGCAGATTCTCCTACCTGAACTATCCGTTATTTTTTTAGTCTTCCAATTTCACAGACTATACCAAGTCATTCCTGATCTTATCTTTCTCCCTAATACGAGCATATATGCCTCTTTATCTCAGGTCAATTTAATTTCATTTGATAGGCTCAAGGAGACTTCGTGTAACATTCTGCCTCGATTTCCTGCCTGCTGATACCTTTAGCCTTGTTCTAACCTTCTTCCGTACATTTGCATTGTTTTCATTATCTCGTCTGCTGGGCTAAAAGCGTCAGCGACCTACATTGGAAACAGATATGTTTTGCATAATTCAGTGCAACTAATACGTTAACATCTAATAAATATCCTTAATATTGGTTAGTTTTTTGCTAAGGTGTTACTGGTTTACACCTAAATAAAGGCATTTTATCACCATATTTTAAAACCTTTTTATACAAAATTTCAGAGGTTTTCTTTCCTCTTTCCAACCATAATTTAGCCCGTTAAAACCCGTTCTCTGTTTTCAGCTGTACTACGATTTAATATTAGTTTTGTAGCTTATTCGGTAATGGAAATATAAGAGAAAATTCAAGTTGCTTACATAACGTCTAATTTTGTACAACTCGCAAGAAGCAGCCAATATGCACATATGGGTAAAAACTTGAAGAAAAATATTCGACGATTCAGAGAAACCATGTATGTATATATTCATAACTTTTATTTTGAGTGAATGAATTTCGCCTGACTGAAATTAAGAACTCGGACGAAGCAAAGAGTTTACATTTGTGTACATTTTAACAGTAAGCAAAGAATTTGACTGTGATGTTGGTGTTATGCATATCCCCAAGATGCATCAGTGACATCCAGTGATTCGGAAATATCCTTTTCTGCCTTCAAACTTACACTTACAGACTAAAGATACAATTTTGTGGTGGAAATTTTTAAATTGCACTTGTAATTTACTGCGAGGCAAACTACGGGAAATAGGTGACTAATGACTATTATTAAACAGTGTGATAATTTTTTCTACTTATCTAAAGCAGAAAATGTCTTCTTTTAAGGTTTATTTCGGATAGTTATTTTTGTAATTTATTTGGAAAAATGAAAGTATAAAATGTATCTGTAGAGAGTTCATTTGTGATTCCTTTTATGATGAAACTGATATATTCATTTTCTAGTTGACGTTTAAAATACAAAATTTCAAGTAATTTTTCAGATTGTATAATTAAATATTTTCAAAATGTACTACAAATCATTTTTATTTAATAATGATATGTTAATAAAAAGTTCACCATGCAGGAGCTGCGTAAATTAAGAGAATTACTCCTTGAGTTGAATAACTTTTAATAAAAATGATTATAAAATGCAAATAAAATGGCCTTGTTGATTAACAAAATGAAATAAGTGATGGCATTACTGTGTGGTATCAGGGAAACATCTTAACTATTGCAATCTATAAGTACCACAAAAGAGAAACCACATTTTAGATTTATTTCCATTGACATTCACCATAAAATTAATTGTATACTATTAATTAAATGAAATAATTACCACTTATAGATAAAGCTACAATATGTGGATATTTTTAAACATTTTTAAATGTAACTATGTTTATTAACTGAGTCCTTGATATCATCTTTACATTCCCTAAATCAGAAAAATAACAGAAAGTTTCGAGTTACATTGTGTATTTTAAAGATTTTCATATGTTTCAATAAAACAAACAAAACAAAAACATGTTACTATTTAAAAATAATTACAATGTACTAAGCAAATATGCACAATGAACAACATACAATCGAAAGTTTCATCGATTTTCATTGACTTTGAAATTTAATTTAAATGTTATTGTATTAAAAATAAGTAACGTAAACGTTTTCTGAATGTTATTACAGAGCGTTCTTACATACAAATATAATTCTCACACATCAACATTAGCATTTGCTAACTTTGTTAAATATAAAACATATGCAATGTTATAAATACAGTTTATATGCTTAATTAATTTGTCCTTTTATTTTAAACAACACAGAGAGAATTAAACACAAGAGTGCTTTTTAAATTTCAGTTTTAAAGTACATACAATCCTACTCCTCAAGGTCCGATTTCGCTAATTTTCAGAAACAAGTTTTCTTATTTTATTTAAGTAATATATAAAGCGAATTTTGTTGCGAAAAAAACAACAACTGATTTTGGCACCGCTAGAGTAAAATTTAAATTTTGGGGTCAGGTAAGCTCCCACTCTTAATAATTTGATTTCACTTATTTTCAGAAAGTATTATTCCTATTTTATTTCAATGGCCTATACGGAGTTTCGTTGAGAAAAAACAAAAATTGCGATCGCTAGAGCGTTTTTAATAGTGTTTAATGCCGTTTTTACCACCGAGGCACCATAGGCGATGGACACTGATGAGAAATGGGAAAGGATAATTTTTAAGGAAGGAAAAGTTCCAGGCCTAAGTTTAGGGTCTCTCACCGGTATTTGCCATGCTAGAGCGTTAATAGATACAACACACACACACACACACACACACACATTCGTTGTCATTTTCGGTGCCTAGTAGGTAGGATCGATGGACATTTGAAAAAGATGAATGAGTGCAGCCGCAATATGAGACCTTAGTCCATAATTTAAATGGTTGTACAAGCTAAAGCAATTCTTTGAAAATGTATTTCTAATGCTATTTTCAGTTTTGCGGTGCACATTTTTAAAGTTTATTTTAGGGGAAAAAACAATTTTTAAGCCTGAAAGTTCAGGGCCTGATATGACTTAATCCTCAGAGACTAAAATAACAATATATACCTCTTTGGTTGTAGAACTGTAGTGTTGTTCTTGTATACTTCGCATCAAAACACTAAAAGATTGTTTTGTATACCGAAGGCCTACTAGCTACCTTGTGGAAAGAAACCTCTACTGATAATAATTCAACATTTTTGTCATTCTTCGTTTTTAATGCATAAGGTTATTTATGCTTATCTGCCTCCTCATATTTCATGTTGTAATAAGGTATTATCGTCAAAAGTTGACGTATATTATCTAGTGACGGTAGAGTAAACACTGGTTCAGATATTTCGTTTAGGTATATTCTGTAGATAGAGATAACTTTCAATACGCGCTATTAAATGTTGTGGAGGCAATGTTGACGACGCCGACGTCGTAGACGTTGACATGACTAACACCACTACATGCTGGACTAAGGTTCAGGGTTTGATATTACAGCTGGCTTTTCCAGATTGAACTTCTGAGGTGAAAGGAGTGTGACTTTAAATATAACAAAATCACAATGGATAGAAATCTACGGGGTGGATTACTGTTTTGTTATTACCACACAACAGTGCACTTTTCTGATTACGATATGCTCTGAGAATATTATTAGATGCAGAATGAATATTCAACTTTATGTTTCTCTCCCGAAAACTGTGCTTTTTGTCCTGTTGTAATTTGCATATTATTTTCTTATATGGATATAAGATTCATTCTCGTAACTCCTATCATTTTGTAATTTCTTCCACGAAATGTTAATTGCCACTTATCTTTACGTAATGTTAAAATACTGCTTCTTTATGCGGAGTAAAAACCAGCTTTCTGCTAATGGAATTTAAAACACAACTTCTCTCGATGGAATCCAAAGCATAACTTACAAATTTTAAAATATAACCAGTCACTTAGTATAAGTATTGTGATAACACTATACATTTCAATACATTATATTTTTAACATATGTATACTAACGTAAGTGAATGAGATTCGTTAATTTCTATTTAGTCGCAATTAGCTGTCTCGTGTTTCATTCTTGGTACACATTATTAATGTTGTTACGCTCTCCATTGGTTGATTCACTTATTATTACAATTTTCTTATCTGTAGTTTAAATTTTTCATATTCTTGACTATGTATGTGTTTCTTTGAACCGTTACCTTTATATTATTAAGTATTGTTATAAAGGCCAACAAACAAACATTAAAACATATATTGTAATAGCCCTTATCTGATACGTGAAATCTATATAAATGAGCTTACAGGAATTATACGATTTAAAACGTATTACCAACGAATATTTGTTATTTGAATTAAAATTTTAAGCCATTACTTAACATAAAACATGTGCAATTGAACTTATTAAATTTATATGATTAAAAACATATTATCAATGAAAGTTTGGAGCTTTAAATGGAATATCAAAACCTTTATCTTACGTAATAACATATGCAAATGAACTTCTTAAATGAACATAACAAAACATCTATTACTAATTAATGTTTGTGGCTTTATATTGAGAATTATATCGTTTACCTAATATAAAAATAGATGCAAAAGATCGTATTTCATCAATATAATTAAAAACATTACAATGAATGTTTTAAGTTTCAAATAAAATATTATAGCCTTATAACGCAATAACATACGTAAATGCACTTCTTAAATTAATATAACTAAATATCTATTACCATTAAATGTTTGTGGCTTTATATTGAGCATTGTAGTCTTTACGTAATCTACAAACATGTGAAAATGAACTTATTAAAATAATATTTTTACACAACTACCAATAATAAGTGTTTAGATCCTTAAGTGAGACATTTTCCGTTTCAATGTTGTAGCCACACACGCACTCAAGTATCCGCTACGATAAACCAGCAGCTATAAACTTTTTTGGACTCGTGGCTTGCACTATTCAAATTCTTGCGACTCTGTGCGAAAAATACTCTCTTTTAGTTGATTCAAAATGTACAGAGGGTTCGCGTCATACTTGTACCCAGAAAGCAGGCAGGTGAAAGTCGGTAGAGCACTAAGTAAACACCGGTATTCTAGGTCCGAAATTTGCCCGAGTATTCCACTCATAAACTTTCATTAATCTATAGCATGCACACAATCATCATTTTATTTCACTAATCTGTTACAGAAGTTGTTCAAAGTGGTGTCCTTCGCCATTCACATATTCCCGACATCTTTTGATGAAACTTGCATTCACACAGGAAAGTTCTTCTTTTGAAATCCTTCTAATTTCTGCTCTCATTTGTCTTTCAGTTCATCTACAGTGTGTGGGTTATTTCTGAAGACTCTATTTTCTAGGGCTCCTCACAAAAAATAATTGCACGCGGTACGATCTGGGGAACGTGCGCGCCATAACTCTTTAGTAACAACTCTGTCTTCAAAAACCTCTCCTATAGCCTCCACGGTCAATATGGGCAGTGGCAGAATCTTGTTGAAAATATGCATATTGTATTTCATGATCAGTTAATTATTCAAAAAGAATGTGCGTGCGATACCTCTCCGAATTTACGGCATCTTTAAAAAAGATAGGTTCTGTTATTCTATTTTCTATTACTATTGTTACTTAACCACGTAAATGAAACCATGCTTCAAATGGTTAAATGTGAATCAGCAATACCGTCTTCAATGTTCTGTAAAATCCAATTACAGAAAAGCATTCGATTTTCGTTGTCATGCGGCCGTAATTCTTGAACTATTGTAACTCTGTAAGGTTTAAATTTCAAAAGTTTAGTAGACTCTGGACTGAAGTTTTTGAAAAGTGTACTTCTTGTGCTACACGACGTAAAAATTTATTAGGGGTTCATTCAAGCGATGCCCCAATACCGCCCAGCTACTCTTCTGTTAGAACCCTCGTTTAGGTCTACGAATTTTAGAGTTCAGCGATTCCGTTTCTTTCAATCTATTGACAAGGTTTCTAACTGTATCTCTATATGAAGGTGAAAGGCCAAGAAATCTGTCTACAATTTGCCTTCACACTTGTCAGCATGAATCTGTTTTGATATAAGTATCGTACATAAATATTCTTGTGGTACAGAAGTTTTCCAGCCGGTATTTCAATTATCTAAATAACTAATTTAATGCACACATACAGCATACACTTTAAGCGTAATTCCAAAGCAAACACGTCTTCTAACACTTCAAACTGTACAAAGCAACGACCGGTTACATAGAACCCGCGCAAACACACGTTCTACTGCCAACACCTCAACCTGTGCCTAGCATTGACCGGAAACGCGTGGGCTCGCGCAGCACTGAAGGAAAATTATGTATCCAGAATGCTGCTGTTTATCTCGTGCTCTACCACTTCCTTCCGTCCGCTTTCTCGGATCAAGCGTGACTCGAACTCTCCGTAGATATGGACAAAGAACTAAATTTGCACACTTTTATTAATATTATTGCAAATACAAAGATATTACAGAATTAATAAAAACGTTATCTGCTTTTTTTTGTAAATGTTAAAATAAGAAAGTTGAAGTAGAAAAAAGTAGGCAATATAATCATGTACTTCTCACTATAAGGCTATCCCCACACACCGAGTTTCATGTCATACTTCAAAAGTTATTTTAGGTATAGGAATGTTAACTTACTCTGCATACTGTATACTGTTCTCGGGTCAATAATACTCATATTTCACAAAATAATCATAAACAAATTAAATAATTTACTATTACGACAAGCAGCCTTTCAACTTCATCTATCCCAAGATCGCGGGTTCTATCCCGGCTGGTATCGATGGATTTTTTCGGGCGTAAAAATCCTACATATGCTTCCTTGGGAAACACTATATAGCCGTGAGTCCCATGTTGTAGATTTACGGCACGTAAAATAACCTCAAGCCTGAAAGAAGAGGCCTCTGAGCAAAATTTATCCACCGTTTCATTCCCTAAATTGAATGGAAGGCTGATAACCTGAGCTGTTAAAGACCGTCCGTAAATAAATCAAATAAAACACTGCCATCCACGTGCATCGCACCTGATGCAAACCGACCGCTTCAACTCGCACATCTAGGGGACTATCGAAACTTTGCAATGGTGTTTCCTGTATCTCTTCACTCACTTCCAAACTCAAATGTCATTCATTATGAGAGTACAGAGCCTGTCCTGCAGCCAGGTTGACGTGTTTCTCTGCAATGCACTGGATTTGCAAACTCGAGAGAATAACAAATGCTGAAACATGATCCATTTATTTTAATGCTCTCTCGTTTATACTGACTTCGACGATAGCCTTGATAGCTGTCGTGTCCTAATGTCGGCGGAGTCATCTGATAGAGGCTTCATCGGCGGAGCCCAAGCGGTAAGTCGAAGGGTGCGAGAACAAGTTGGTCACTTAAGTGTAACTTATTTGCAGAAGAATAATGACATAAATTACAAAATAAATGAAAAGCAAATAAGAAATTTCGCTGAGAATTTTTAAGTCCCCAGGAGAGGATTCCAGGATGTGATACTTAAAAGTATTGAAGTAACAAGGAGTTTGAAGATGAGGATGCTCCACTGGTCGTGTGCGTCCCCGAGAAATCATGTGTGGAATCTTATACAGTGCTTCAAGCAACTAGGGGAAGGGACATACCAAATACTCTTGTCTGGCTACCTTTGCCAGACGCTCATAAATTGGAAGGCAGTAGTTGGATCTGGACATTAATGTCTAGCTTTTCTGGAGCGAACCAATTACCCTTCCAAAATAAATATGTCAACTTATTTCATTATTTTTGCTTGTTGTGAGATTGACAAAAAAGGACATTGAGGTCAGACCTCGTCTCTGTTCCCTTCTAAAACATTGAAAGTCGTAAACCTGTCTTATGGAGCGATAAAAGCGTAGAATGAATAATAAATAGGCCAAAAATAAGTTTACCAAATGTGGAGAGGTTAAGGGGTCAATTGAGAACATGCTCTGGTTTTAAAGAAAATTGGATAGAAGACATGTACAAAATATTGAGGCCAAAGTGTCTTCTCTACCACTGAAGACATTTTGGGGAGAAAAGGTTGAATTTCTGGGAAGCAGTGGTGTCAGTGACTTATGATGTATGTGACATAGTACCCAGTATACGCCACTGGATATAATTGAATTATGCAATGAAAAAGGCCTGAAAGAATATAGAGGAGTGGAAGAAAGGAATTGGGATATAATAATGACACTATTAATATTAAGATGGGTTAGCGGCAACAAAAATATCTTTCACTTTCTGGGGCTTTCCCTCAGTTCTTCAGGTAAATGCCTGAGAAACTTAGGCCAGAAAGATTTCGCCATGTTCGCGTGTATGTCTTCCATTTTTCCATTCCAAGGAGATTGTGTGCGTTACTTTTAACGGTTCCTTGTTTATTTTTCAGTGCTGACAACAGTTACCATTAATACCGCGTGCAACTAATTTATACCTACGAACAGGAGGCGAGCGAGGTCGTCAGGATATGTCCTTATCGGCCGCAAGTGATTTTGCATCTTGGCCAGGCCGCCTGCCTGCCTGTCCTTGAATTTCCGAGCTGTCACCGGTTACACGCGTTCGCAAAGATGGCAATACAGCTGAGCAATTTTGTGCTATAAATAGGAATCGCATCACGCTCTTGAGGAATACATTCAGAAGTTCTCTGGGCAAGTGACTCCTTCCAGAGCTGCACTTCACCATCTTGTGAATAAATATGATACAAACAGTTCGGTGCAAAACAAGAAACACACGCTAAGGTGTAACATAAGTCAAATTGTACGAAACTGACGCAAATCTTGAAAGTTCGCTAACAAAACCCCTACCGAAATTAGCACAGAAAATTGGGGATTCAATGTCACACAGCAACAAATTTGTTAAAACACAAACTTTACAAGTATACAGGTGTTTATTGTCTACGACAATGTGATCCCCCAGCATGTGTACATTATTATGAGTGATTTCTTTCATTAGTGACTAAAGGATTAATCAACTCACAGTTTGTGTTCTTTTCAGACGAGGCGTGGCTGCACCTAAATAGTCGTATCAAAGTACAGGCGCGGCCGGCTGTGGCATGTCCAGCTGCTGAGACGGAAAACACCGTGCAAGCGGTAAGGACATATTCTGGAAGCCCTGTATAAATAAATGAATGCTTTTTTTCTACACATTTCCGTTACGTTAACTTCTACAATAGATACGAATGTTCGTACTTGTGCTTGTTAGTTTAGGATCTTATACAATTAATGCCCTGGCTACGTATGTAATAGATTATACTTTACTGTAACTATACATAATTTATTCTTGTTTCCACTATTTCTTCATTTTCTAAATTATCTCCATAGATTTATATTTCCTTTACTCTCTCCTATCCCTACATAATACCAAATTTTCTCAATAACTCCTTTTTGCCGATATCAAAATTTAGTAATATTCAAATTTCTATCTGTAAAAAGTTCCATTTACTAGTCCATACTTCTTATCTCCACACTTTGGCTTCTGAACATTCAATTATACAACGTATGTTCAATGTTTTTCACATAGTGGGCACTCTTCCTTTTTCACTTTTAAACCACTTAAACCTAATATACCTGCTCTAACCCAAGAAAATTCTTCCCTTACCCTTTTATATTGCAAACATTTACATATTCCCCCCCCATTATTTCTTAAATTTCCTATATTTCAAGGTACTCTTGTCTTGTGAACTAATTCATATTTCTTGCTTTCCAATATCATCTATCCTTAGTGCAAGTCCTGTATATACGTAGGGTGCTAAAAATATATACAAACTTCAAGCAAAGAAAAAACTGTGTTAAAATAACAAAACTGAATTCATACAAACAGAAAATGATGAGCACTAATCTTCTTACACTTTTACAGTTACAACAGTTGCTCAAAATGCCCACCATCGGCGTCGATACACTTCTGAGTACGTTGAACTACTGATTGAGCAACGTTTGCCAAGGTATCCCCGGCGATTGCAGCACATGCCGTTTCAATTTCTTCCCGAAGTGCTGTCAGTGAAGCTGGTTTTCTTCGGTATACAACATCCTTAAGAGTTCCCCATAGGTAGAAGTCCAACGGAGTTAGATCCGGAGAACGCGGTGGAAACTCAATCGGATCTCTTCGTGAGAGCTCAAAACGTTCCAAAACCATAGCCCAGGATGCGGGGCTTGTGCTGTGCAAGGTCTCCCAGATCTGCCCCTGTGAACATCGCATACAGTACCAGAGTCTCAAATTTGTCTCGAATGCGTGCAATAGTTACTCGCGTTGGCGGTTCTGTTCTATACACACGTCTCCATTGTCTTTGAATTTCAACAACCAGTTTTCCAATACCACTTCAAAATTGCTTTCCTCTGTTCAAACGATAATCTTGACTCCATTTTGTTGTAGCAAAGGTAGCATGACGTAATGTAAGTCACGTCTGTTTAGAACTCATACGATAATCTTGATTTCGTTTGTATATTGTTGATTTACCTGTCACGTAGCAACGCTATCATAATGCATGTGAGTCATCTGTTTACAGAACATCATACTACACATTACGGTTGTTTTTCGGTCCAACTGTGAAATATATTAAAGAGATATGTGCTATGAAATGGTATATACATTTTTGGCACCCTCGGTATACATGTTTCCGTGTGTTGATTAGGAATTCCATTTTTTCCCGATAGTTGCTCTAAGGTCGTTCACCCTAGTGCGTTCTATTATCTAGTGCAACCATGACGTCACCACATTACGCCGTCATTTTCTCCCTCTTGGTCGGATTTTAGCTATAAATATCGATGCACTTTTTCGATGTGTGGGTGAGTTAATAGCTTTCAGCGCATTCCCTTCACCTCCTAATAATGTTTATATTCACTCTCTTTCTGCTTGTACTGAATACCCATATTCAATTTTCACCGAAAACAGTGAATACTCAGGAATAATAGTGCTATTTATCCCAGTAACATGCCTTTAAATAATCTTTCTTTCTTAGTGAGAGGAAAGTTATAGGTCTGTAAACTTTTCTTTACATAGCAATGCTTTATTCAATTTAGACACACAAGTTGCATAAAAGACGTTGTAATATAGCTAACAGAATTCCTTCGTGATGACACCGACCGCTTTGTCAGTCAGGTCGTATATGATAGGATAGGCCTCGTTAAATACAGTGCCCAGCACCCAGAAATCCTGTGCTTTACCAACGATGGCGAGTTTACAGTGTCGGTTGCCATTCTCATCTACATGCTGCAAAACAAGAATACATTTCATGGTTATGCTAAAAGAAGCATGTTGGAAAGTGGGAACTATTGGCATTACAGCTAAATATTTCGTAAAAATATAGACGTTGTTCACACAAGAAATGAAACATAAATAAAATGTTAATTGAAATATCCTGCGAATGGGGGGGAGGGACAATTAAGGTAAAGATAGGTGAAATAGTTAAGGTTAATATTTTTGTACCATACATGAAGCAAATGGGGAAAAAGGAAGTGGTACCGACAATCTTATATCCGGTATATACGTAATTATTAATATCGTGGTTTTCCTTAATTCACATTTAAACTATTTCTGATTGCCAACATGCACATTTATTGGTAATAGAGCGCTGCTTTTTATACCTGTATCCTCTAGTACAGCTCAATCCCGTCAGAACGAATTTGTCTGCACTTGCGATCTATTTCATAGCGATGGCCATGGCAACAGATGACGCATGCTTTATGCTTCGGGATAGCAAGTACAGCCAAAACTGCGGATCGGAAAGTGAGTACAATCTAGGGCGAGGGAAAATGTAGGTTCCCCGCTTCAATAGCAATCAAAAGGATGCGCCAGCCGACGACCATTGCCTGTTTTGCTAATTATACTTTTTTGAAACTTCGTTTAGCAACAAATTTAAGTTTTACGTTTACTGATATAGTGATTTAGCTATATGGTTTATAGTCTGTAGCTACAAAAATTAAAACTTTTTGTATCGTTAACATGTTACTTTGGTTGCTACTGCATTTAGTTCCGTCTTTATTCAAGCGATTGCTGTGGTGCTGCTGTTTGTAGCTTCGGTTTTCTATGCCATCATTCCTGGTACCTAAGGTGCATTATTAAATTGACATAAAATGAGTACAAACAGCGAATCTTGTGTAAGAATGACGATACACTTTTATAAATTTTCATTTTACTACTATACAGCTGCTGTATGATGTATTGTATTTTTATGTTGAAACATTGAAGTTTTTATCTTACTAGCCACCTGTTGTAATAAGTAGTCTAAAACACTGAGTAGTATATCATGTTTGGAAATGGATCGCCGTTTTAATTTTTTTTTTTAACCCAGAAGGAATAGGGGTTGATCGAGGGCTTGTGGAGTGAAGTTGCTGGAGTCAAATCACAATTTATGTTCGCGTAAGGAGATATCAAAAGAGGCGGGAAATGTCTGTTCCTGGATGGAGTATTCGAAAAATAATAACATAAATAAACTTTCACGAGCATAGCGATGTTATCACAATTACATGAAATAAACAAGTGCTTATGTGTTTATGATTTTTAGTGATTGTGAGTTTTTATAAGGGTTTGCTCGAAGTCGCCTTTTATACCCTCGTAGTCACGGGAGGAGGAAGATGAAAGAGAAGGGTTCAAATCACAAGAAAATGTGTTTCATTAAGCGTTTAGAAGTATTTATTCACAGGACACTTTGTTGTCGGCCACCTGGTTCGTTACGTCTATGACTTTAGCGCCACGAACTACATACGCCTTGAAATTGCATCTGTGTGCCTTTTGTCTACATTTTCCTACTGCATCTGGGACTGCGTCGTGGTGATTACTGTACTGACTGGAGATGTCTTCGGGAAATGCCTTTACTGTACTGTTCTCTACTGTAAGGTACTGACGAAGAAGAAGAAGAAGAAGAAGAAGAAGAAGAAGAAGAAGATGCATGGGACTGAGACCCTTACTGTCTCACCCTCCACTGTCTGCCTTCCCTCCGGGACGGCGCCGTCTTTCACTTATATACTAAATTCAAAGTGTCCCCACGTGCTCGCAAGAACTAACGGGGCTCACATACTAACGCCCATAGAGCCTGAGCCTTCAAAATATTCAAATACTATTGGTGAGCTCTTGTGCTCCCAAACGCGCTCACTTTAAATCCATCAACTCTTTGACTCCTCATTGGGGAGAGCACGATCATTCGATGTAATGACGTCATCGCCAGCACCTGTTCCCTTTGTAACTTTAACGGATTTCGGGAATCTCCAGCAACTAAAGACCTAAAGATCTATTGTTCGGACACCTGCATGCACTTAGCTTTTGTCACAATAGAGACCCATTGCTCCACCCATTATCAATAATTGAGAGCACAAAAGATTACAATAGGTAGCCTCTTCCCTAATTGTCAAAGAGGCATCGTCCAGGTAACCATGAATACATTTTCGTGTTTGTAAGAGCGCTCTGTAAGAACCTTCAGAAAACGTTTTCGTTACATGTTTTTATTAGAACATTAAAATTAAATTTCAAACCCAATGAAAATCGATGAAACCTTCGATTGTACGAGTGTTGATTGCATATAGTTGTTTAGAATGTCGTATATGCTTTTAAATAGTAACATGTTTTTGTTTTATTGAAACATATGAACATCTTAAATACACAATGTAACTCGAAACTTTCTGTTATTTTTCACTATTTTAGTGAATGTAAAGATAATATCATAGACTCAGTTCATAATCATGGTTACATTTAAATTGTTTAAAAATACCAACAGTGTATCTTTGTCTATCAGTGGTCATTTAATTAATAGTATATCATTATTTTTTTAACTTTAATCTCAAAAATAATTCAAATAATGCTAAAAACGTGGTTTCTCTTTTGTAATACTGATAGACTGCAAGAATTCTAATTTTGTTCCCTAATACCACACAGTAATGCTATTTCAATAATTAATAAGGCCATAATATATATATATATATATATATATATATATATATTAAAGTTATTCAAATTGCTGAGGAATTAGCTTAGTTTACGCAGCCCCTGCGTGACGGACTTTCTTGTTTTGCAGAATGATTGGACAAGTACCATACTTAAAAAGTGGGGCAACAGCTTATTATGAGAGAATGCCAAGGGATGAATATTTTAAAATGCGAAATAGTTCTACACTTTGTAGATAATTCGAGAACTCTTTATTTGAATGACTAGTTATAGAAAGTCTTAACCCTGTTAGCTATACTTAGAAAATAATTCCTCAATGCTCTCTGTATATTGATGGGCAAATCATTTCTTTTTCTGGTACATGTGATTTCTAATAAAAGTTGACAGCTTAGCTGAGAAACTGCTCAGTCCCTCAGATCAATGAACAGCCGTGATGACACAAACGTGGAAGAATGTTTTCCCAGGATAATTAGTCCAACTTTATTAGTTGTAAGATATGACCAAAATTGGCCTTTTTCCTAAGTGTTGCATTGACACTTTTGATTAAAATTGACGAGACTGTGGATGTAAATCTACATCAACGATGAAGTATGTCAAATGCAATGTGAATCTTTATGTGATGAAAAATAATTATTTTTTAAAATAGCATTTAAAGTAAATGTTTCTGCATAAGCGAAAGCTTGCTTTAACTATAAAAATACAAAAAACTAATCATTATTAAACATTTAACTCAAATTTTGATATTAATTATTAAAATGAAAAAACTATATCATGTTTACCGAGAGTACATTTTAAAAATAATCAGGGATTATACAGAATTAATCAAACGTCCTGTACAACTAAATAATTTTTAAGTATGTGTCTCGGTATGTGGGGATAGCCGTATACCGAAAACTCAGAAATGATATTATCGATTTTTCGATACTTCAACTCTCTTATTTAAATGAAATACACAATATATTTGTACATTTTCGAATAATGCTCATTTTTAGCTTTTCAGAAAGTACCCACACTAGAAACTTCTATACAATTTTGTTGTTACAAAGCCAAGAAAACAAAAAAGTAAAGCATATAACAAAACGCTTTTCTTTACCGTCTTTTGTCAGTAATAACACAAATACTACGCTTTGTTTGTATCCATGTTATCATGTTTATTGACATAGAAAATCTGATTGCGTCTGATAAATATTTCTATCTGATGTTGAGCGAAGGGGGAGAGGGAAGTCATTCGATGCATCCGAGTCGCAATCAATTCCACATACAACAGTGACAAGCATCATAAATAAATTTACTCAAACTGGAAGTGTAAAGGACTTCACAAGATCAGGTAGCCTGGAAAGCGCAACTGATGAGAATATTTCATGGGATGTTGTCAGTGTTGAAGGAAATCCAGAAAAACTTTCTACTATAAATTTGTTGTTAAAATCAAATATAAGCCAAAGGTCCGTGATGAAAATCCTTAAAAGTGTCAAGCAACACCCTTATAAAATTCAACTCTTGCAGGAACTTCCAGAGGTCGATCCCGATAGAAGAATGCAGATTTATGAATTAATTAATGATGGAGCGCATTAACAACAATTCAGATTTTCTTAGACAAATTGCATTCCAAGATGAAGCCACGTTCTACCTGAATGTATTTGTCAACAGACACAACTATCAGAGGTAAATCCATAACGAATGGAGGAGAACCTCACATTGGGTTGGCATTGTTGGTGATCATATCATTAGCCCTTTCTGCTAATCCATATTTGTATTGCTTGGAGGCTAATGCAAATTTGTTTCCGCACCCAGTCAACAATTGGCTACCCAGAGATGACATCTATTTTCAACAATAAGCAATTCCAGCTCATTATGGACAAAATGTTCGTCAGGACTTAGGCCAGGTTTTCCCACAATGTTCACATCCCCCGTACCTCCACCCTTCAGAATATCGCCCGTCCCTACCTGGAACCAGGAATATGACTTTACTGTATATCGCTCGTCACCGAACAAATTTCTACTCAACCTCATTCAGCGTGTCAGTTCCCAGAATCTGGAACTCCCTTCCTCCTGAAGTCAGACAATAAAGCAATTTAAACATAGGTTAAATGTCGTTTCCTTAACTCTAGGAATCACTATAGTTAGTCTGTAGCTTTTTCCTCTGCTTCTGCTTTCCCTTCTTCTGCTCTCCTTCTTATTCGCCTGGAGAAAAATTTGAAGAACAAGTGGAGCTCTAATACTATCCTTATCAACTTTCTAGCTGTATTAAAATATGCAATATTTATATACGATATATATCTTTAATTTTAACCTTTTTCTGCATTCTATATACCTGTACATATTTTTACTCTTGTATTTTCGCTGCTTTTATTCATCTGGAAGAGTGCAAGAGAAGGTCCTATGACCTTAGTTCTTGCATGTAAATAGATAAATTAATAAACGGAAAAATAGCACTGAATACTTTATTCTATTAATTATAAAGAATTACCCTGTCAAGGGAGATCTTATATCCCGTTCTATTTTGTGTAGTGGGCATGAGATATTAAAAGCTAAATATTTTAAAAAATACAGATTGTTAATTTTTAATGCTGTTTAACGGCCGTTTTTACTGCTTAGGCATCACATGCGGTGGACACAAATGATACATGAGATGAAATGGTAAACAGGGTAAGAATTTTTTTTAAGGAAGGAAGCATTCCAGGCCTAATTTTAGGGTACCTCCCCGGCATTTGCCATTTATGAGTACTGAGGAAAACCTAGAAAAAACTTCAGTCAGAAAGGCGGTTCTGGCGGAATGGAACCCCAGAACTGCAGCTCACGAGTCCGCGCCTTAACGACCTCGGCCTCCAGTGGCGGTGCACAGATTGTTAAGTATTACAACATAGACACAGAATATTACAGCAGTAATGGTACTCACCTCACGCAGGTAATGCTCAGGACTCAGGCAGAACTGTATGCCGTCCAGCTTTAAGTAGATAATCGGTAGGTTAGGCTTCGCAGTACAGCTCACCTTGAACAACAACAAAACAAAGCAAAATTTGGCTATCTCCAACTTTAAGTAATTTACGTAAGTACGAGTAAAATAATACAAGAGGGAACATATACACTAAATACAAAATGCAAATTACAGGTACATCTGCACAGACGTTCCATATACGAGGGAAGGTCCATAAGTTTCCGGTCTAACCATTTTCTAGGTATGATAAAGACAAAAACTATATTTCACTTTTCAATATAGTTACCCTTTATTGCAATACACTTCACACGCCTTTGAATTAATATTCCAATCCCCCTCCTCCGAAATAGTCAAAAGTCTTTACTGCAAAATGGGTATAAACAGCATCCATCACATCTTCGTCACACTTAAATTTCCTTCCTCAAAGGCACTTCTTTAGTTCTGAGAAGAGGAAATAGTCACTGGGAGCTAGATCTGGGCTGTAGGGTGGAAGGTCGATCTCCTTGAAGCCACATTTCTTCACAGCTTACTTTGCAATAAGAGCTGTGTGCACAGGCGCGTTGTCGTGAAGAAGGCGCACAACTCCACTCAGCTTCCTTGACTTTTTTCTTTGATGGAAGCACGTAGTCTGTGCAGTAGGCCAGCATAGTACTCCCCAATTACTGCGGCATTCCTCTCCTTGAAGTCAATGAAGAGTATTCCTTCACAGTGCCAAAAGATTGTGGCTGGTCTTCTTGGTTAACTGAGTGACCTTGGCCATTAGAGGCGATGCTTCGCCAGGTTTACGCCTCTCCATTGATTCTCTTTTGGACAAGAAAGCATAGAGAGGACTATAGCTTCATCTGTTGTTACAATGGTTTGCAGAACTTCTCTCTCGTTGCCATGGCAGAACTGGGAAATGCCTGACAACAGATGACTCGTTGCTGCTTTTGAACTGAGAAAAGAATTCTAGTACTAGCCTTATTCATGTTTAAACGTTCATGAATAATTCTAAAGAACTGTTGCTTTAGAAAGGCCCAACGTTGCTGTTATTTGAGCTGCCGGTCTTCCATAATTTCCCCTTCCACAAGAGCGACGTTTTCAGGAGTGAGCACCTCCAAGGGCCGACCTGCACGCTCTTCGTCTTTAATGCTTTCTCGACACATTCGAAAAAGTTTGGCTCATTCTTTTACGGTAGATTATGAGGGGGATGCTTCCCCATATACACCGTCCAATCGCTGTTTAAATTTTGCAGTAAGCCCTTCTTTTGTGAAGAACTTAATAACAGCTCCAAACTCCGTTTTGAACGTGTCACAATCTTCTACACATAGCTTCTTTATGCAACTATATCTGAACAACTGAACACAGTGGACTGGAAGTTGCAGCTGCAATTATTTATCAGATAAGGTATGACACCAGATAAGATTTTGTGAAGGTCATAATTATCGGCGAGATCGGAAACTTATGGACCTACCCTCGTATTCATTAACTCTCACTGTTTTAGTTCATTTATGATGCACATTATTGAGCGAAAAGGAAGGAGCTTTGCCGGAGCCAGGCAATGTCAGTCTATTTTTTACTCAACTAGGTGATTTCTCACCTACAGTGACTAAACACTTTTCGGATGCATAGAGCACCATACTTGCTGTAAACTGCGAGGCGCGCCAACTTTGAACCGTAAAGTAATCTCCCCTGCTGCGTAAACTTTATTACTCTACCCCCGTCAATGGTTCTGTCGCGGTGATGACATTCGTGATATTTGTATATTGTTCCGTACGTAACAGCATACTAGCAATTAATTAAATCTCTTTTATGAATAGCATTACGAGAAAGGCGTTCGAATTTGTGAAAAGCGCTTTGAGATGTGTGCTGCATACATGCAGGCCACAAGCATTGGACTGTACGTAAAGGCAAGGCAACGTGTAAATAAAATAGAGTCTTAAGCTTTTCGCTCTATGAATTAGGAGGAGAAAAACAGTTGTGTTTAGGTCCGTCCTGGTGGTCTAGTGGTAACCATAATTGCTTCGCAGTTTCAATTCCGAGCAGGGTCGTTTTTTCCGGCGTGAAAATCCTAATAATGGCTTCCTTGGGAAGGGAAGTAAAGCGGTGGGTCCTGTGTCGTACATTTACGGCACGAAAAAGAACCTCAAGCCTGAAAGAATGGTGTTTAACGCCTGTTTTAACTACTGATATTTCACAGGCGCTGGACACTGGTGATGCATGAAATGATAAACTGGGTAAGGATTTTTTTTAAGGAAAAAAGAGTTCCAGGCCTAAGTTTAGGTACCTCTGCGGCATTTGCCTTTTATGAAGGCTGAGGAAAACCTGGAAAAAACTCAGTCAAGGAGGACGATCCTGGTGGGAATCGAACCTCTGACCTCCCGTTCACGAGTTCGTGCCTTAACGATCTCGACCGTCCTTAGCGGTGAATATTTCATGAAATGCATGCAAGGAGACATGGGCTGCATGTGCCGTGGCAGAGTCCTGTTGGAAAGTCGGGAACCTACATTCCCTCGCAGTTAATTCACGAATACAAAATATTCCGCACATACCTATAAGTATCATTTCTTTGAAATAAATAAAATAGAGGCGTACAGAGCCCCGCACTGCTATCTTTTGATTATGCAGAGGTTCCCCGTGAAGCAGGTTAGAGTTTCGTGAACTGCAGTATATCGGTTGTTTTTAAGTTATCATAAGCACTTAAGTGTAGTCAAGATACGCTCGTAATTAGAGTCAAGTTCTCCGTCATGCACACATTGCAAATTCCTTCACAAAACAGTCATTTTATACTGTTTTAACTTCAGCAGCTTTGTACCGTTCGAACAGAGGAATATACCGTCACGGGTGGCCCAGGTGTCTGTGAGTGGGAGACGTGGGGTCCTCCCTTACTCAGGTTTTTTACCAGGTTGTCCTCATAACTGGCAAATGCCGGGAAGGCACCATAATTTAGGCCTGGAACGTTTCCTTCCTTAAAAAAAATCCTTTCTCAATATATCACTTCATGTTTCATCAATGTCCACCGTCTGTGGTGCCTCAGAAGTACAAAAGGGTGTTTAACATCGAAGTGATTTTAGAGGCATTTTCCATAACATGTCCAATGTAACGTAACGTTCCTTCTGTGAGTGCTGTACGTGACTGTGTACACTTTTTACCAAGAATGCTTTCCGTTTCATGAAATGTATTTAACAATCTGTGAACCGAACTTTGACTTTGTGAATATGAGGGAATCTCTTGAAACAATCTCTGCACATCACGAGCTGATTCTGTACGCACGTACGAATCGTAAATAAATACTCTTTTGGGAAATAGAATGTGTGAGTTGCGACATATTAACGTAATTAGTACACTGTACTATGTCGGTAATGAAAACTAAATACACTCTCATACAACACACAAGAACACGTCCGTACGTTTCTACAGTTACTCCTACTGACCTCCCCTCCAGCTCCCCGACCGGTTTTCTAGAGTGGGAACGAGACGAGAACTGCTGATCTCGGCCAACTGCATGTGGATCGGTCCCGCGAGGAAAAATCTCCCAGTAGAACATCATAGGGAAACAGGTGAGCCTTAAGATTAAACACAATTTCCTTTAAATGCATTGTTTACATGGAATTTGTATATCTCTTATAATTCTGTTAGCTCTTATCACGTTAAACTGTAATGTACTGACTGATGTGTCACTTACCTCACCGTTTACTCCAGCCCCACCAAGTAGAGAGTTGATTTCTTTGACTACATTTTTAGGACCGTAAATGTTGTTGCTGCCGCTGTCCATGTAAGCCTTGCAGTTTTCATCAACACAGAAACTCTTGTTTCCAATTGTTATGCTAAAAAATATACCCGAATACGTTAATGTGTGGGTAAATCAGAGCAGTTGGATAAACCGGCAAATAATTATAGAACTTTAAATGTCCCTTTCATCTTTATTAAGTATTTCTATTTTAGAGGTTTCAAAGCTTTAAAATTAGGTTTGAGGTATTATAACTATTATTTTTATTTAAGTTTATTTTCTTTGTTTGAAATACTTGTATGTTTGCTTTTCTTGTTTTTTTTTTTTTTTTTTTTTTTTTTTTTTTTTTTTTTTTAATGGACGCTCTTTAACATATCAGCCGTCCCATTCAATTCAGAGTGTGAAACAGCCGAAAAGTTTGATCAGAGGCCTCTTCTTTCAGGCTTGAGGTTCTTTATCATGCCGTAAATGTACGACACGGTACCAACGGCTTTACTTCCTTTCAGAAGAAAGTCATACTTAGGATTTATACGTCCGAAAAAATATCCATAGGTCCTGGTCATGATCGAACCGGCGTAGGCATTACCACCAGGACCGACGTTTGCTTTTCTTGAAATCTATGGTTAGCCTCCTCAAGTGTTTCTGTGACTTCGTGGTTTGCACTTGAAACAGTGTCACTCATACTACAGCCCCGATGACTAAACCTCAGATTTTTATTTACTTCATTTAAAAAAATATGTAAACTCATTGCATATATTTGAAATTTATAGAAAACGATTCTCATTGGGAGCACTTTTATAGGAGGGACATTCAACATTTTTACAACCACCCTATCTATTGTTGAACAATAATGTCTACAAAAGTTAACTAACACAACTGGCATGCTAAGGGAGAAGTTGGGAACAAAGTAAGGTGCAAATGAGAGCGTGTAATGGGGGAGGGATATCGGATATGCTGTTATAGTCCATGTGGTAAATGCTTTGGTGGGGGAATGTGGAGAAATTCCAGAAGAAGTGGGCATGAAAAATGTAACAAAATGTAAAATTCACAATGCCGTGCTCAATGCATTCTTAGAAGGTGTACGAGTTGGCTGGCATTACAAAGACCTCGCTCACTATATTTTACACGAAGGTTTGGCTCTGAAAAAGCTTTCCGCTGGATGGGTGCCTCGTTTGTTAACATTGGACCAAAAATACATTCCAAAAACATTTCACCAGAGTTTTAGTGAGTTTCTATGACGTTTGATAACAGTAGATGAAACACGGAAACATCACTACACGCCAGAGACGAAGGAGCAGTCCAAAAGTGGGTGACAACAAGTGAAAGTGCACCAAAGAAAGCAAAAAACTATTCTATCTGAAGTAAAAGTCATGGCTACGGTTTTATGGGATTCTCGTGGTGTGGTGCTCGTAGACTACCTTGAAGGGCAGAACCATCACCGGGGAGTATTACGCTTCACTATTTGACCAACTGAATGATGCTATTCAGGCTAAACGTTCACACCTTGAGAAAAAGAAAGTTCTCCCTCATCACGATAATCGCCTTCACAACGTCTGGGATTGTTGCTGCAAAACTGCATGATCTTCCACGTCTGGCATATTCCTCAGATTTCGCTTCTATCGGTTACTTTTTGTTCCCAAAACCTGAAGAAATGACTGGGTAGATAAAGAATCACATCAAATGATCAGTTAAAACTGAGACAGATGGCTATTTTTCATTGCACAAATCTTATTTTACTGGGGGTATTAGCAAGTTGGAAAGTTATTGGACTAAATGTGTTGATTATAAGGTAACTATTTGACAACTTGTCTTTTCTTGGTTATGCCGAGAACATTTAGAACGCACTATGTATTCGGAGAGAGCCCTATATTGAGTTCAATTATTCGTTTGAAATATAGTAATGTCTGTTTTAGGCTTCTAAAATAGCATACAGGCAAAACAGCACAACATGGCGGGTTAATAGTTTCTCAGTTACTATGTGTAGTTTCACAGTTGCCGATTAAATTTTCTTTGAAGTGTTTACCTCAGAAATATATTATTAATAAACATTTAAAGAATGCCGGTTAGAGGGGTCAAAACATTTAGAAGTTAAATAAGAAGCTTACCTGTTCATGTCCACTTGGAATTCACGAGCTTCTGTAACACGCAGCCACACTATCTTTTCGTGCTTTTTAAGTGGCTTTGTTCCCCCAAGATAAAGCTCGCCTTTGTCGTCATGACTGTGAACAGAACATACCTTTAATATAATAAATGCAAAGCAAAATGCGAATTCAGATGTACTTCGAATTGAACATGCGTAAAGAGCTACATTAAGATTATTTGCATTTGTTTTTAGGGAAGGCATGAACTTCTTGTCTTAACGCATAATTTAAGCCACAGTCGCTTTTGTCGATTTTTTTTTCTCTACTTCTAAAAATGCGACAAAAGTTCAATGCAATGGCGCAAAAGTGAGACAATTTGTCGGACTTGAGAAGGAGGGGAAAAAAAAAAAAAAAAACAAAAAAAAAAAAAAACGTGTGTATATATATATATATATATATATATATATATATATATATATATATTGGTTTAACTTCTACTGTTGTTTCGCTACGTATGAACAATCAGACGTTCTGTTAAAACCAAGTCTCCCTTGCCGGTTGCCAAACATGCCTCATCTCACTGTAAGGATTTTGATGATACTTTTAATCTAACTCTTATTGATGCGTTACCTACACATTGCTGTGAAAGTTTACACAGAGATAGAGAAATGGCAGCTATATTTGTACATAAAGCGTGTATACCACCTGGTTTAAATCTTACGTATTATTTTTTTTTTTTTTTTCTATTTTCATCTGTTTCCATGCATAACGTTACCTTCGATACTCTGTATTTACTTTTATCACCTTCACTTGTCTAGCTTCTTGCCATTGAAGAACTCGCAGTAGTTCGAAATATAGCAATTTCAAGTGTGACTTTTTCTCAGTGTTTTATCCTTATCTACTTTTATCATTACTGTTAATTTGTTACATTGCTAACAGTGTTACTTTATTTTTATTTTTCATTTATATATATATATATATGTATATTATATCTTCTTCTATTGTCACAGCCCAAATTATTAGAGCACTCGTTATTACTGTAGAACAATTTCCAATACAACCGGCTGGACATGGGGCGAGCTTAACTTTTGTATCAGAGCGTATCTAAGTAATCTCTTTCTAAAACTAGAAAATACTGTTAAAATAATGATACCAGGATACCAACATCACATTAGAACATGTAATTTATTACATAATATACAGCGTGTCCGGTAGAATCACTACCAATAAGAAATGTGTGAATATTTACTCATTCAATTAAGTCAGAAATGTGATTTTCATCTTAACTGTTGTAGAAACTCTCCAATTTTTGTAACAATGAAAAGAATAATGCTAATGCACTTGCGCGTGGCATGACAACACACAGAATTAAAACGGCGGAATTCACAGTTCAGCACAAAGTGAAATGTTGTTACTGGTTATCGGAATTAAAGTTCCCAATTGCAGTACAAAGAAGATTCAGGCAGGAATTTGATGCAAATGTTCCAGAGCATCATTCCATTGTGAAATGGCATAATCAGCTGTTAGATTCAGGTTCTGTGTTAGGAAATAAGGAAAGAAGGCGGTATATATATAAAGTGTTTACTGCTAAGTTGAAGATGTTAGGCAAGCATTTCAAGGCAGCCCACAGAAATCAATTCACCGGGCTAGTTCAGGTCTACGTGTTCTAAAGTCCACTGTTCACGATATTCCATAACAAGATTGCGACTTAGAGCATACAAAATGCAAATTGTGCACAAACTGCAGTCAAATGATAAACCCAGACGGTCCGAGATCGCCAATTCAATGTTATCTCACATTGACGATGACAATGGTTCCTCAATCATGTCGCATTCTCAGATGAAGCCACTTTTCACTGGTCTGATAAAGTGTACCGGCATAACTGTAGAATATGAGAAGAAAACACACATATCGTAATGGAATACGAACGTGATAGTCCTAAAGTTAACGTGTGGTGTGCTTTGGCTTGCGATTCTGTGATCGGACACATGTGCAGATTTGGAGAGTGTTTCTAAATTAAAATCTAAATACGGTTATTCTGTCACTATTAGTGTAACAGATATTCACATTTCTTATTGACAGGCACTGTTTTTTTTTTTTTTTTTTTTTTGGCTGCCCTTCTTACTTGACACAGGACCTGTTTCTAACACCTGATTATGTAATTTCACAAAACTCTGTGTTGTCATGCCACGCACAGGCGCACTGGCGTCATAATTTTCATTTTTACTTGGAGAGTTTCTACACAAGACAACATGAAAATCATATTTCTAACTTATCTGAGTGAGGAGATATACACATTTCTTATTGGTAGCGATTCTACCGGACACACTGTATTTAGTTGAACTGTATATTACCGTACTGGCTATCGTCAGAGCGGCCCATCGGAGTATATAGCAAGATAAGCTTTCGAATGTTCTGCGTACTCACGCCACGCTAAAACCTAACGTATTTCTTTATGCGCATGCGCACAGCTAGTCCCACCCCCAGTACAAATATGTAACTATCACTTCCACAGCACATGAAACCAGAACAACAATATATAAATACATCATATATTGTTAACTTCCGTATTATAAACAATCTTTAATAATAACCCCCTCCCTTCATATGCCACAACATCGACCCACTTTATTAATGCAGCACCTTAAAGAATTCTTAAACCTCTCTCAATGCACAAATAACAACTTCCTAGCCGTTCAGTGCTACCAAAATAAATACAAGGAATACTTAGTAAATTAACGAAAAAATTGTTAAATCTTTTGGTATTCTCTGGCTTTCATTTGAGGAACCTATAGCTCTTATCATGTTGATGTTGATGAAAGAAAAAATACTACTAGTCTGGTTTAAAATACTACTACTGGTTTAATGAAGCAGACAATTTCAATAAAATTTATATCACTCGCATCATTTAAGAAATATGTGATGCTTCTTGTAAATAAAATTGTACTTGATTTTTCAAAAATCAAATTTAGATGTTGAATGTTTTCAAATTTGTATGGAATCTAAGTTTAGCAGGATTGGTGGATCTTGGGTTTAAAGCTGGACTCAATCATAGCTCATTCCTGGAAAAAAAATCCCGAAAAAGTTCAACACTGCGAGTTTGATTTTCGCGTACAGGCCGATAGTCGGAAGAGGTAAACAAAATATGGGAGGCACCAATGAGGGGGGGGGGGGTGTAGTAAACACATTGCAAACTCATTCTAGTTCCGTGCAGGACCCTGTTCTACAAAAGTATGGTCTAATACATTACAAATATATGAACTTGTTAATAATAGAATACTGTTTCACAAAGATGTCTGCTACATGTACTACATACAAGTGTGCCAGCGCATTTTTATTCAATTCCGAAGATTGTACCTATGAACATATTTTTGAAATTTTCTTCAAATTTCACCACTAGGACACAAAAAATGATGATGAAAAATGTATATATAGAGGAGAAGGTGGTAATATGGCTCCTTCTTGTAATATAGCAACTCCTGTTTTTGGGCCTTGTATTATGCTGACATCTAGTGAATGCTATTTCAAACTATTCTTATCCTGGCCGTTAGCACGCCAGTTGTGCTGCTGAGGTCTTCTTTCAAGTGTTGTAGACATGTGTGATTTTCTGTTTTACAGATTAATGAAGTTATTATTTATATGTAAAGAACAGCATATTATGTTAGGACTTATTTACTGCTGAGGATCAGCAGTGGTACATGAAGTAGTTTTATTAATAATGTAACTTGAAAACCTGTATGCTAGTAGAAAATGTATTTCTTTTAGGTTATTGTGTAACATGGCAGTGATGGAAATATGGCACCTGTGTATATTTGGTGATGAATGAATGAATAGTGTTTAATGCCCGTTTTTGCTACTGAGGCACCACAGGCGGTGGACATTGATGATATATGAGATGAAATGTTATATTGGAAAAGGATTTATTTTTAAGAAAGGAAATGTTCCAGGCCTAAGTTAAGGGTACCTCCCCGGCATTTGCCATTTATGAGGTCTGAGGAAAACCTGGAAACCTCAGTCAGGGAGGACGGTCCTGGCGGGATTCGATCTCAAACCTTCCGCTCATGAGTCCGCGATTTAACGACCTCGGCCACCCTTGGCGGTCCATTTTTGGTGATGAAATTGCATTATTTCAGAAGGCAGTTTGACCCCACGGCAACCTAAGAAATGCAAAGTGAGATCCAAAAGCAATGATTAAAGCGTTAAGGCCGTCAGGGGCAAAAGAATCAGATTTGATAAAGAGTTTGGGAGTTTTCAGTAGCTGGGTCTACTTTAAGGGTTTCGTTGCAGAAACGAAGACATCTCCAGAGGTTGCAGTATTTAAGAAGTTGGGTACGAAGATGATCTTGCTTGCTGGGTTAGAAGAAGAACTCGTCAAGTATCTGCTTGTTATAGGAAGTAAATGTTACGGCTTCACTAGAAAACACGCTCATCAACTTGCTGATCCAAATGAGACACCTGCTGAGGTCATCTTAATGTTCCTTCCACTTCAGGAGTTAAACAGGCATGTTTCTCCATTTGTCCTGTTCCTCAGCCAAAGAAGAAGACCTCAAACCGTGATCGGAAGGCATCTACAGCAGCCCTTATTACAGCCTCCCCATGTAAAAGGAATTTGCCAGAGGGGGAGAAGAAACGCTGGACCAAGAAAGATAGACCTGCTCACTTCCTGATGCACAGAATAAGACGAAAAAATGCAAGAGGAAGGAAGAAAAGAAAGCTTCGTGATGAATGTGACGAATCTGAAGTTTCTGATGATCACGTGTCCATCGCTACTGACAGCACTGAGGCCGAGAACAGTCGCCAAACGAGGAGGACGCAGAGAGTGTTTTTACTGCAATGGGAAAAAAAGACAGGTGAGGAGAGAACGTGTAAAATGTGGTGTCATATGTTTGTACTGGATGTGAAGGAGCAGATTACAGTAAATTATGGTGAAACTGGTATTTAGACTTCCTCCTGAGGGCCGTTTTTTATCTTTATATGCGGTGCATTAGAGAAACATAGAAATAGGTAGTTTAACTCGTTCAATTTAATCTTACTTTGTTTATTTCTCTATCCTGTCCAGTAATTGTACTTAATACCTTGGGGGACTCATATTTCCGGCACATTTGGTAGTGAGAGAATAGTTACACAATTTTACTATAAATGAAATATATAAATAACTACTTAACATACATGCTTTAAATGAATATATTCGATGCAAAAATATGCTATTTATGTACTAATGTATGTTTTGAAAATATAACGTGTAAGGGTTCTCCAAAAAAGAGCCAGACGCAAAAAAATGGGTACTACATTACCACCTTTTCATATATATATATATATATATATATATATATATATATATATATATACATATATATATATGAAAAATAAAACAGTCCTTTGACCAATGTAACTAATAAGAATAACTAAATAAGCAGAAAAAGAATAAAACACTTAAATATTCACAGATTATCGCTCGCTATATTTCGAACCACTCATGTTCTTTAAAGGCAAGAAGTGTTTGCATGCCACTGACCTGATGATAACATATGGCCATGTCTGGTGATTAAGTTCATTGCACTCATGTAAAATACTATCATTTGTCATAAATGCTCGGACTAAAATAAAAATGAAGATAATTTGAAAGAAATGCAGTTTGCAATGGGGGAAAAAACAATAGATAAGTTTAAAAACTGTTCAAAAAGCATTCTAGGCCCCTCTTCATCAAAGACAGGAGGGCGGCGCGTTCTTCTTAAACCATCCTAATTCGTTATTAGTAATTTAAATACAATGCATAATAAAATCAAAGCTAATACTACGTAATAATAAACAGTTTCAGCAATTCCAAACGAAACTTTAATGATAATGCATTCGTCAATAGACAGTCGAGCACTCAAAACCTAATCATTTTCCATACGGTTCAATGAACCTGCTGTGCTTAATGCCAGTAACGTGCATACTCTCGCAGACGGAGCAATATTTAAAAAACAAGAAAGCTCATAATTTTGAAATAGTTTATTGTGTAACACCAGTACACTTTCCCGATTACCGGAGCGGGAATGAAGCTTATGAACAGAAATCATACACAGATATTCCTGTAATAGGAGTTATCAGTACAAACATCCAACATAAAAATGCAGCATAACACTGAAATAATGCCGCAGGTCATAAGCTCCTACCTCAAAATGTTTGTCTGTGTGCACTCTACAATGCTCCAATTTTGTTGGTTGAATTCAAGGACTATATATATTTACTGGCACCCTCGGTATACACAAACACACAGATATATATATTATGATAGCGTTGCTACGTGACAGGTAAATCAACAATGAACAAATGAAGCCAAGATTATCGTATGATGTTCTATAAACAGATGTGACTCACATTACGTTATGCTAGCGTTGCTAGAACAAAATGGAGCCAAGATTATTTTTTGAACAGAGGAAAGCAATTTTGAAGTGGTATTGGAAAACCGAGAATGTTGTTGAAGTTCAAAGGCAATGGAGACGTGTGTACAGAACAGAACCGCCAACGCGAGTAACAATTGCACGCATTCGAGACATATTTGAGACTCATGTTACCGTATGCGATGTTCACAAGGGAAGATCTGAGAGAGTTCATACAGCAACAAACCCCGCGTCCTCGGCTATGGTTTTGGAACGTTTTGAGCTCTCACCGCAGAAATAAGCAATATGCACTTAAGACTGGGATTAGCAGTACCAGTCGTATTATTAAAACAGCAAAGTTGAAAGTTTTCACCCAAACTTTTGCATGCATAAAATGAAGATGACCTTGATCGGCGAATGCAGTACTGTGAGTGGTTTCGGAACATGGTGCAAGAGGACGAGGCCTTCGTACTTTGATGTCAATCATCCAAGGTACTGGATAGGACGAAGAGGTCAGATTGAGTTTCCACCGCGTTCACCGGATCTAACTCCGTTGGACTTCTACCTATGGGGAACTCTTAAGGATGCTGTATACCGTAGAAAAACAGCTACACTGGCAGCACTTCGGGAAGAAATTGAAACGGCATGTGCTGCAATCGCTGAGGAAACTTTCGCAAGCTTTGCTCAATCAGTAGTTCAACGTACTCAGGAGTTTATCGACGCGATGGTGGGCATTTTGAGCAACTATTGTAACTGCTGTAACCGTAAAAGTTCAAGATGATTGGTGCTCATCATTTTCTGTTTGTGTGACTTCAGTTTTGTTACATTAACACAGTTTTTTCTTTGCTTGAAGCGTGTATACATTTCTGGCACCCTCTGTGTGTGTGTGTGTGTGTGTGTGTGTGTGTGTGTGTGTGTGTGTGTGTGTGTGTGTGTTAACGCTCTAGCGACCGAAATGTTTATTTTTTCTTAAAAATACTCGGCATATAACGTTCAATTAATAAAAATTCATCGAGTTCGTTAACCAGTAAAATTGGATAGTTGGGGATTGGGGGTTTACGTACAACCCAAAATTTAAAAATCGCTCTAACGGCACTAATATATTTTTTCGCAACAAAACTCGGTATATACCATTTAATCAAAATAAGTAAAATAATGCTGAAAACCAGGGATATCGGACCGTTAGAAGTGAGAGTATACATGAATACAGAAATTTAAAAAGCACTCTAGCAGTACTAATTTTTCTCTGATCTCGCAACCGCCACGAGTGACTGAGGTCGTTAAGGAGCGACTCCCGAGTGGGAGATCTGGGGTTCGATTCCCGTCAGGACCATCCTCCCTGATTGAGGTTCTTTAGAGGTTTTCTTCAGTTCACATAAATGCGAAATGCTGGCCAGGTACCCTGTACTTAGTTTTGAATTTATTTCTAATTCCTTCTTTGTCGTATTTCTGAATTATTTATTGCTTAAAGCTTTTATATTATTTGTACACATTTTATATTTTAACATTAGTAACGTTATATATCTTTTCGTTAATTTAAATAACAAAGTAAATCTCCTAAACACTGATTACTTTCTACACGAATAACCTCCTTCGCTGCCTGTACTACACAAAACACAGCTATTTCCCCCTCCTAATTCGTGGATTGGGAAGTTCAAGGCAATCTCTACACTGTTTACATCTTCCGACTATCTCTACCCGCCACTACACGCAGTATAGGATACTTTGCAACATAGACGCTTATCCATACAGCTCGACAAATTCTGGGGCTCCAGTTCCGAGTCACTCCCGAGCGGTAGAGCAGAAGGCCGAAGGTTGATATTTCTACAGATATAGGAGATAATAAGCTTTCATACGCAACAACATAATGGCTCAGACTATTAGAGATTCATGATATATATGTGAAGGCAATGGTTTCCAATCCGGCTTTTTTATTTTTTCTGCCGTAGTTAAAGTAGATTTGCCACCATTACAACGATTTACTTGCTAACATAGTACCAAGGACACAATACGCAATGAATTTATATTTACGATTTTTTTATGCCGGAGTCAAATGAGATTTGCTACAATTACAATGATTTATCCACCTATTTAATAGCGCACAATTCCCTATCAATTTATATTTACGAAAAGGAGGCGAGCGTAACTCGTCGCAGCAAATACCTGGGTCCATCGATTTCCAGGATTTACCCGAGTCTAGCCCTAAGGTTACTGTGTATGTGTATATATGAATTAATTGCGAATTCCAATGAGACAATGGGTAGTATAAAGGGAAAAATTCAGTTTTGTAATAAGGAACAACATATTGCAGTCAGAAAATTAAGGAGGGCAACACATAGGTAACGTTACGTTTAACAAAAAAATAATACATGCAACCTATGCATTTTTATAGGCGGCCACGCAAACAGAGAAAAATGAGCATCCCCACAATCCCGCTATCTCTCGTTCGGGACTGAGGAGTTCGGCTCTCTCCGCTGTCGCTCGAGACTGCAGCTCCAGAATTTCTCGAGCTGTAAGAGTAAGCGCATAGACAGGTTGTGAAGTCCACAATTTCCATGTTTTTAGATAAATTAAAGTGCAAGACTAGAGGACTTGGATACTGTAGGCGTGCTCAGTATACTTTATCCCAAACACTTTAGAAAAAAGAAAAATATTAAGTAGAAAAGGAGACTGTGAAGAATATATAAAACTTGCTAGTTCTGGGGAGTCTGTAGATTTTAACAAAATGAACAATGTTTGCACCTCCATAGCAACGAAATTAAATAAAATAGGAGCACGGAAAACTCGTGGAATGTAAATATCCATTCCAGAATACGCCTAAGTGACCAGGATGGCCAATACAACGGAACGTCCCGAATGGCAGTCTCAAGCTTTACCACCTGATCCACCATGCCCGGTAACTATTAGCAAAACTTACCTGTAAAGATAAAATGTGGCCCAGGAGTTGGTGATTATGTTTTCCTTGATCATGTTGTAGAGCGGGGGCACAGCATTATCCCTCGCGGATTTCTGAAACGCCAATCCCATAATGCCATCGAAGAACTGCTTTCTGAAACGCTTCGTTGGACGGTATACGATTGCAAACGTCTGGTTTACCACTTTTACACCACCGAGCTGCAAAGGAAACCAGAAACTTCAATTTGGATCAAGAGTACGGGATAGAACAAAACAACAATAGTAACCGAATGTTATATGAACCTTTTCTTTTGTTATAGGTAACAGATAATTGAGCTAACTATGCCACAGTATATCATAGCCTGGGCTGTGGAACATTGTTTTCGGAACTATGGTGATGGAAGGAATGCTGGACTGTTGTTGAAAATTGTGATGGAGTGTTTTGAAGAGGAACTTCAAAAACCACCACCGCCGAAGAAAAAAATCTCCAATGTATGGGCATGTTTAGGACGACAGCCTCAGTTCTGAATCATAACAAAGGACAGTCTGGAAGACAGAGGGCCACAATGACAATACGAGAATTATCTTTTAAGTTGTTACAAACGATTACTAAGAGAAGAACAGGAGAAAGGAAATTGCTGAGCATGTTTCCACCAAATGGTGCTAAATGGTTGACAAATACATGCAATGGTTGTGAAATTTTGTTTTATTACTTTACTACCCCAAATAAAACTCAGAACTGCGTGTGGATAAATAAGAATGACCCAAGATTTTCGTTTTCGAAAGCGAATGTTCACTGTTTTCTTTAACTATGAAGGGCCATTAGCGGTTGATTGTTGCTAGAAGGAATGCCAATGAATAGAGAATGCTATGGCACATATTTTGGATCTTTTATTTGAAGAACTAATGCTAGGGCATCCAAAGGCAGGAGCTTTACGGCTGTTGCTTTTGCACAGAAGAGCTGAAAATTTGAGGTAACTGGAAGTAGCCAAAGTCCAGGTCTTGACCACCCAACCTACTGCCCTTACCTTGCATCGTGCTACTTCTGGTTGTTTCCTCAAATGAAATCTTGCATTGATGGAAAACTTTTTAAACGAGTGCAGGACATTGCTCTAGCTATAAATTCAGCTCTGTTGACAATATCTCAGTCCGAGTACCGTAGTGCTTTTGACAAGAGGTTGCACCGTCTACAACTGTGTATGGAGAGAAATGGAGAATACTTACCGTCAATGTGTCTATGGCATAGTCGCCTTTAAAACTTTCCTTTGCAGAGACGTATCTAATCTTGAACTTTTTGTGGGCATTCCTGTAAGTGGAGGAATCTTCTGGGGTATAAACGAAATGGTTCCCTGGAAGGAGAAAATATGCGCATTACACGAGGAGGTACAGACAATTTCTGATCAGTAATTATGAAATAAAATGGCTGTTATCGATATTTCAATAGAGTGGTACAAAAATGACTTATCAGCACTGTCCATTACCGTTTAATGCATTACAATAAGCAATGAAATAATAATAATAATAATAAGAAGAAGAAGAAGAAGAAGAAGAAGAAGAAGAAGAAGAAGAAGAAGAAGAAGAATTATAACACCAACAACATGCGTAAATAAGGATAACTTAATAAAGCATTTTTCATTAGCGTAACATGTATAAGAATTATTATAAGCAAATTTACTACACCACAAAATTAATGGATACTTTAAAAACAAATGCATCTATATCCAAATTTGACTTCTGGCTTTTACGATGCCTTACAAATATAAAATGGTTAGCCGAACCCCAATCGATTAGCTTGTAAACAGATCTTCGCCTGGGAGATTCTTTTATTTTTTGTTCGCTGACATTTAGCGCAGTACAGAAATGTAATATCCTCCATTATCTATTACTTTTCGTTGCATTTACTTTTTAGCTGCATATAATGTGTATAAAATTATTAAAACGAACAAGAAGTAACAATTTTGAAACAAAAATGATCACTAAATCCACGGCCAATAAGTAAATAGAAAACCTTCTTACCGCATACATCAGGGTCACAATTAGCTGATGGTACCCAAAGATTCCCGGAACCTGTGTCGAACATTATATCAAATTCCTGAGGAGGTGTTCCGATCCCTATTTTACCTGTGTACATGCTCTGTAAAAGAAGTTAACACATATTAGCAGCTAATAAGAAGTGCATAGGACACACAATGCTTGTGCGTGCTCTAAATTATCTGTTGACTATTAACACTGTGTGAAACGAAAAAAAGATTTAATAACAACAGGGGTTATTTAGTATGGTCCGTGTACAAAATGCATCTCAGCATTAGCTGAGCGTAGCTATTTAAATTTTAGAATTTGAAGAAACTATCAGAGATACAAATTACCTGTTTACAGAGCTGCAAGGATGATGTCTTCATTAGCAACATAGGGAAAGTGTTTGTTTGTATTCATTTATTGATTAAATGCGATTAGGTTTACACCCAGTGGTAGTGAAAAATAATGATAACGCAATCATTTACAGAAAAATACTTAAAAAAGAAACCAATCAACTCAATTAAACATATACAATCTAGAATTAAATCCATAAATCTAATTTAAATACATGTCGAATTAATTTCACATTATTAATTTAATTAAATATATTTTACCTAACTAAAAATCAATCTAGTCTCGATATCAATCTAGTTAAATATTGTTGATTGCGTATTTTGCTTAATGCATTGTAATTATTTTAATAGTAGCATGCTTTTGTTTTATTGACACCTATAAACTTCTTATTTTTCTATATTTAAGTGAATGTAAAAATGATATCAAGGGCTCAGTTCATAAACGTGGTTACATTTAAAAATGTTTAAAAATATCCACACAGTCTAACTTTGCCTATCATATATTTCACTTAATTAATACCACGAGTTCCATTTGTAGGCGGGTCATAGATCGCGTATATGCGTAGTTCGCTTGCACTGCAGTGACCTCGGTATTATTCCAGTAGCCACTAGCGGTGAATGACTCGCTCAAGACTGCGTTTATCAGCTGTGTTGTTATACTGTGTCAGTTGCTACCTTCTATTCGAGCTGTAAAGACTAGAGTTTGTTCATTGTGCGTGCATCTCAAAAGTGAAAGTTTATTCAACATTTGTGTTGTTCGTGAATTACAATATATTATTATTATTATTATTATTATTATTATTATTATTATTATTATTATTATGAAATGTCTATCGAAATATTCACGCTTGAACAAAGAATTTTTATGTACGATATATACGTAAAAACCGAATCATGTAGACAGTTGTGTAGACCATTTCAAGAGAAATTTCCTGATATTCCAGTTCCAGGTACAGAAACTGTTAGATGTCTGGTTAATAAGTTTAGGACAACGGATCGTTAAACGCTAAACCTAAGAAGCGAAAAAGAAATGTTCTAACGGAGGAATACGTGATGATGCAAGGAATGTCTGAATGCAGATGAACACCACTTTCAACACCACTTATAACAAAGTTAGTAGCCATTATAGTGCATGTTACTATCACATATGAGTAACTGCCACGGGTGGCCGAGGTCGTTAAGGCGTGGACTTGTGAGGGGGAGTCTGGGGTTCGATTCCCACCAAGACCGCCCTTCCTGACTGGGATTTTTCTGAGGTTTTCCTCAGTCCTCATAAATGACAAATGCCGGGGAGGTACCCTAAACTTAGGCCTGGAATGCTTCCTTCTTTAAAAAAAATCATTTCCCATTTTATCATTTCATCTCATGTGCCATTAGTGTTCACCAACTGTGGTGCCTCAGTAGTCAAAATGGGTGTTAAACACTCAAAAGAAATTATGAGTAAGTAACGCGAGATTTTTAGAACGGAAACCCCCCGAGTGTAATAGACAGCACGGAGCACGCAATCGGCGGCCAAGCAATATAAGGAACGCTCTGTAGTATACCATTGAGTTTTGTGATTATATCTCGACACTAATTCTAAAAATGTGGTTTCTCTTTTGTAATACTTGTTGATTGCAAGAATTCTAATTTTGTTCCTCTAACTTTTGAAAATTAGAATAATTTCATTATAGACATTTATTTTAAAAGGATTTTGAAGGTAAAAAAACAGACAAACAAATTAAGTAATGTACAAATTTTAGTTCGGTTTTTATTTTATTGGTTGGCTTTAGAGTTTATCATGTTAATATATTGCATTAATCCCATAAGTTATTTCATTAATTAATAAGGCCATAATTTACATTTTTTAATCATTTTGAGGTTCATTGGGAATATATATATGACTTTAGAAAAATCAATTGCTTTTATGCTTTTATGGAGGAGGTTGTTTTCTAAAAAATAACAATATCCTGAATAAAATTCCAGGTGTCTGCTATTATATCGCACCTACTTCCGGTCATTCTACATAAAGTACGACTCAGTCAGTAATAATTGGGTCAATACTGATGACACCCTGGTAGCCCCTTGTGATTTGCCTGTAGACGATAACGATATATATATATTATTTTTGACAAAAGCACTGTCATGAAGATAGCAAATGTGAAATATTAATATAATCATCATTTAAAACAAAATGTTTGCCCTTATTTATTATACTGTGCTTCCTTGTAAGTAACTAGTATTCGAAAATTACAGTGACTTTATTAAAAGAATTTGCAGGTTTTGGTGGATGAAGCATTTCATTTGTTTAATGTTATAAATTAAAGTTTAAAAAACACAAAAAAAAAATGTTAACACTTTAGTGGTGAGTTTTAATTAAATAATGTGTATATTTGTATATACTGTTTGCATGCAAATTTCTTGTGATATGTGTGTCACAATAATTTTTGTATGTAAGAGCGCTCTAACCTTCACAAACAATATATTCATTTCCTTAAATTTCTTGCTACAAAGAGGGGGGGGGGCGTGGAAAACAATCAGCTTTACACTTTTTTATACAGATTGTAAAAAAATGTGTTACATGGGTCGATGGTAGGTAGATGGGTACCATGTGATCATACGTTGTTAATAAACCCATTCCAGAAATTCTTTGTTTATGCCCTAGAGCCTCCGAAATGATGGTAAACAATCATTAGACTCCGCGTCGCAATCGTTAGTTAATTGTTGTCTGCCGGTGATACACAGCAGTCCTTCACCATGTCCCACAACCAACGGTAGTGTTTACATATTATTCTGTTGAGTAGTTTCATACTTTCATTTGTGTGCCAAGCGTCAAGTGGTAATGAACAATGACAGCCTTTTACACAAATCCAGAGTACACCCAGATGCTTCTCATCTAAGGGGAAGTCCAAATGAACGCAAGAGAGGCTTGCCGGCTCTATCCACATTTAACTTACTTTTAAAGCGTGCAAATTTCTGGAGCTCCAGTTCAGAGTGACAGCGCAGAGAGCCGAACTCCTCAGTGCTGAACGGCGTTGGAAGGAATGGAGTGAAGCCGCAACCATAATGAAAAAGTCATCCACTTGTAACAGCGTAATGTTTCACATAATGTAATCTATGCGTTGTTCTCGGAATCTTTCAGGCTGCAATATGTGTTTTTCACTTTTAACCATACGCTGTCTTATTGGAATTTGCAATTAATTCACACACACACACACACACACACACACACACACACACTAACCTTAACCCTAACCCTAACCTCGGGTAAGCCCTAGAAACTGGTGGACCCAATGATTTGCTAACGGCCTACGCTCGCCTCCTTTTCGTAAAAATAAATTTATAGGAGATTGTGTGCTACTAAATAGGTGGGTAAATCTTTGTCATGACCATAAATCTCCTTTGATTGCAGTAGGAAAATAATCGTAAATATAAATTTAACGGACTGTCTCCTTTAACTGCAGCAGAAAAAAAAAAAACAACAACAACCTTCGGGACTAACTTCTTTTGAACTCACTAACTTCACATTAATATTTCAACGCTCTAACCATTTCAGATAACCGCCTGTTGCTCTGTAATCTAATTATTTACCAATATCTGTGGAATAACACTACCTTCGGCTTTCTTCACTGGCGCTCGGGAGTGGCTCACAACTGGAGCTCCAGCTATCTGCACGCGTTAAGAATAAATGTTATTTTCTGGTTCCTAGCTTCTACAGTTATATTATTAATTTGAATTGGGGCCTGAGCTGTTGAAGAGTCTTATATTTTAACAGAACAAATACTTACAATTCTAAATTTCACATTATATATCACAAATTACATAAAAATAAAATTATGTCTTGAAATCATAATAAAAGGGCTAACGCATGCAGGTATCTAGAGCTCCAGTAGAGAGACAGCGGAGAAAGCCTTAAAGGTAAGTCTTATCAACAACGTTGCCCCAACAGACGTCGCCCAACCCACACCATGTTTTCAAGACTGTTTATGTGAAACAGGCATCTTACATCCTAACAAACACCATGTGGACGCCCGCGGACACGCCGTATACCAGAATTTGAAGCGGCAATCCCGCGTTTTGAAGATCAGCCTCCTTTGAGCTCTCGAGCTGTAGACACACCATTGGTGTAAACCACATGTCAGTTTGGTAAGTTTTGCACGATGAACAACTTCACCCTTACCACTTCCAGAATGCGCAGGTGATGACTCAAGATGTCTTTCCTCTTTGTGTCACCTTTTGCCAATGGCCTGGCCCCCTCCCTCACCTGGCCTGACATCAATGGATTTCTTTTTCTGAGGGTACATGTAAACCCTGGTGCATTAGAATCCCATGGAGACACAACAAGATCTTGTGACACGACTTCAAGTAGCAGCTGGAGTCATCCGGGATATGCAGGGAATCTTTCCAAGAGTTCGACATGACCAACCAGGCGATGCACAAAACGTATCGAAGTTGATGGAGCACTTTATGTAGTTTATTAAAATATGTTTACTTACAGTATTTTAATTTTTTGTTTTACTTCTTCCCTAGTTTTTGTGATCCGTACTGCCTACTGTTCCTCTGCATTTCAGAGACACTAGCACATAAACAAAGTTTTTCTAGACATGGGTTTATTAACAACACACGATCACATGGTACCCATTTACCTACGCTAACTACCACCCAAACTTGTAACACATACACACATATAAATCAACACCTACAACTTGTACACACGTACAACACATACACCTTGTAGACAACATAATATTATGTAGCTTCTCTACTCCAGCGCTCTGTAATAACGTTCACAAATTCAATTGTTGCTAGTTTATGCAGCCCCTGCTTGAAGGATGTTTTAACAATTTAGTAGCTCTTGTACTATTTTTATTTATTTATTTAGAAGGAGAATTCTCCAAACGATGACCTATTTCATCTGTTTCTTTGCTCTCTGTTACGTTTCTTAGACTGAACATTGTCCGTAGCCTGAAATTTATTATGTATTATTGTGCGGTTTGAAACTTTTATACTCGGGAATCTTTCTTCAAATCATATTTGAACTTGACACGAACTGACTGAGTTAACATATATGAATCATAAATACACGTTGTGCAATAGAAAAAAAACAACAAACAAACATAATGAGTCATAATTCATTTCGCGATTAAATACAAAACAAAACCTACCACTCAAAATAACTAAACTAAACTAAACTCAACCGCTATCAGATCCACATTGACAGAAGTTGGTTCATACTTAATTAAATTGCTCCATGGTTTTGTACTCACTGGTCCAATCTTCTCTAGTGGAATCACCACTTTCCTGCAGAAATGAAATATTTCAGATTAAATGCAAAATTGAACATGCATATTTTTTGGTAACATTTGTAAGTAAAACGGACATGCATATAGGTTTTTCTGTTAAAATATTGCTTTAATCTTCGCTAATTTTATAACCGAGGGTGCCAAAAAAAAATTATACACACTTTCACAGTACATATCTATTTAATATATTTCAAATTTGGACTGAAAAACAGCAGTAAGATGTAGTATGATGTTCTGTAAACAGACGTGACTCACATACATTATGATAGCGTTGCTACGTGACAGGTAAATCAACAATGAACAAATGAAGCCAAGATTATCGTATGATGTTCTGTAAATAGATGTAACTCACATTACATTATGCTTGCGCTGATACAACAAAATGGAGCCAAGATTATCGTTTGTACAGAGGAAAATAATTATGAAGTGGTATTGGAAACCGAGAATGTTGTTGAAGTTCAAAGGCAATGGAGACATGTGTACAGAACAGAACCGCCAAAGCGAGCAACAATTGCGCGCATTCGAGACAAATTTGAGACTCGTGGCACCGTATACCGTAGAAAACCAGTTACATTGGCAGCACTTCGGGAAGAAATTGAAATGGCATGTGCTGCAATCGCTGAGGACACTTTCGCAAACGTTGTTCAATCAGTAGTTCAACGTACTCAGAAGTGTATCGGCGCCGATGGTGGGAATTTTGAGCAACTGTTCTAACTGTAAAAGTGTAAGATGATTAGTGCTCATCATTTTCTGTTTGTGTGAATTCACTTTTGTTATGTTAACACGTTTTTTTTTTTTTTTTTTTTTTTTTTTTTTTTTTTTTTTTTTTTTTTTTTTGCTTGAAGTGTGTATACATTTTTGGCACATTTGTAAGTGCTTGTAATACGAGGGGTAGTCATAAAGTTTTAATTACACCTCAAAAATCAAGCAGTGATCATGAAACTTGGTGTTAGTTCTTCTCTGCGTACTCACCCTTCATTGCGACACATTTTTCCCAACGATGGATGATTTGGCGGAGACCTTGGTTGTAGATGTCTGCACTTGGCAGGAAACATTCCACCTCGAAAATCACCATTCTAGAAATGCCTGACACGCAATGGTTTCTTCATCCGAGGAAAGAGAAAGAAGTCACTGAACACCATGTCAAGAGAATACGGGGGATGAGGCAAAATTTGAGCAGCATATGCGACTGTGTCCTATGTAGAATGTGCTGGGGCGTTGTCGTGGAGTAAAAAGATCCCCTTGAACAGCTTCCCGCGACGCTTCGTCTTGGCAGCCTCCCGTTACCTCGTCAGGAGATCTCGGTAGTATGTTTCTGTGATAAGTTTGCCCCTTAGGAGCATAATCTTCTAGCACTACACCTTGGCAGTCCCAAAAACACTCAGCATCACCTTGTACGATGATGGTTGGGTCTTCGACTATTTCTGGGTGGTGAATCCACATGTTTCCACTGCTTGCTCTGTCTTGGGGACATAGTGATATACCCAGCTCCTCCATGTAATTAGGCGGCTAAAGAAGTATCTGGGTTGGGCTGACACAGCTGCAACACTTCCGTTGCTGCCTCGGTTCTGCGGGCTTGTCGAATGGGTGCGAGAAGTCGAGAAACCCATAGGGCGACGACCTTTGTCATGATCAAAATGTGCAAGATGTTGAAAAATTATCAATGACCGATTTTCATTTTTTCCACTGTCAACTTGATTGTGAGACGCCGGTCTTCGAGCACACCAGGGCCTCCACTTCTCTTGCGATTCCCGGATCTTCACAGAGAGATGGTCTGCGTGATTCAGACTTGTTTGATCACACTGAAAGCGTCTGCGTCACCTGACCACTGCGTCATATGAAGGTGCATTGTTTCCGTACACTTGCACTAACTTAGCATGGATTGTTGCAGCGTCGTTTCCCTTCAAATGCAGAAAACGAATTACCGCACGATACTCTACTTTATTAATGGGCTGCTCTATTTTGTTTAGGCTCCTCTAGCGGCGTGCTACGATACTACGGCGCGGGGAATTCAATATGTACCAGGACTGCAGACATGTACGTGCAAACAAACAAGAAAATTAATCACTAAAATTTATTTTTTCGATGCGATAATTAAAACTTTATGACTACCCCTTGTAACATGCCTGTCATACAAGAGAAAGGCTTTCCCGCTGAAAAATGCAACAGAGTTGGAATATGATATGCTGATAAACCATTCCTTGAATATCGAAAAATGAGATGACCATAACCTTTTCAGCAGAAGAAACAAGTTTTGCTGTTTTTAGTGTTGGAGATTTCCAAACACAGCGTTGCTGTTTGCTCCCAGGATTGAAATGATGTAGCCAAGTTTCATCAGCAGTGATTACTTTTGAAAGAAACTTCACTTGTTTCTGTAACATCAACTGCATAGAAACGTGTACGCGCACGTTCTTTTGTTTGGGAATCGGCAGTCTTGGAACCCACAAACACGTCTCAGATACAACTTTTCAGTTACCAACGTGTGGGTGACACCCAGTGATACTTTCAGAATTTCTAACAGTGTTCTTAATGCTATTCGATGATAATCTCCCATAATGACAAAAGCGATGTTAATGTTTTCTTTCGTTAAATGTGCCCACTTCCTTTGAATTTGTTTGCCTCCCCCTCTAAAGCATCTTCGAGCTGTACTATAGAGAACAACAAACTCTTCATAGGCCTCAGCTGAAGATTTATTGAGACAAAAATAGAATTTTAGAATAGCATATAGTTCGTCGCGTTATCTTCATTTTTATGTAGGCAGAACTGAACATGTCTCAACTTGCACACCCTTAAGCTAACAAAATATTGTAAAATTAAATTTTAACAGTTAAAAAAACTATTATGGAGAAATGTTAAAATTATTAATGTCTTCTGCATAAGTTTAACTGCTTTTAATGCAATACTCGGTTTTATGTTTTCTTCACAATTTTCAAAACTTTACTTCGTTACTGCCAATTTTAGCACTGATTTTTACACATTAATTTTAATGATTCCAAGGAGCTAAGCAAATACCTAACTGAATCATCCTCAAACAAGGCAGTTGTAGCCAGGATCGCACTGAGATAGAAGTAAACAAGAAACATTTTCACGTTGTAATGTGTTGCAAGTTTCTGTTTGGTCCATTTATATATCGATGCACCTGTACGCTGTTCTTGCGAACAGTCAGCAAACAGTCTGCGTTTTTCCAATTCGATAACCCCACATGAAACTACTTAAGTGTGTCTTTTACCTTTTCTACCAATCGGGTGCTGATCTCGGCGTGGTCTGTTTGGTGCTTGCTTAAGTGACTTCCAAATGGGGGCCAGTATGCTCCCAATATACAAGTGGTCCGACGTTAGTTAAATGTTATTCTTTTGATTATTCGGGTTCGGTTCCCTTTACAGAAAATACCAAAATTATCTTATTCTTTAGTATGGCATTATTCGCAATGCTCTGGTATACTTTTATAGATGTTTATAAATACCAGTTTGTTTCTATGGATTTCTTGAAACACTTCGGCGGAGATTGTTTAAGTCTGTTGGTTTCTTAGAGTAGATTGATTGTTTTATTTACTGACGCTCTATAACATCTCGGGTCATCAGTGTCCCATTCAATTCAGGGCGTGAAATGGCCGATAAATTTTGCTCAGAGATCTATTTCAGACTTGAGGTTCTTTTACATGCCGTAAATCTACGACCGCTTTACTTCTCTGTCGAGGGAAGCCATACTTAGGATTTTTTACCCCAGAAAAAAATCCATTCATCCTGACCGAGATTGAATCCGCGATCTTGGGTTTATGAGGCAAGTAATACATCTTCAATTGCTAACAGCAAAAAGTCACAGGGTCAAGTTACTTGAACGCCATTCCACAGTTCATTGTCTAGCTGTTCACAATCAAAGTCTCTTACCATAATATCGTATATGAGTAGGTCTGTAGGTTTCAGGCTAGACGTTCAAAGCCTCGTGTTCTGTACAAAATAATATATTTAGTATTAAATATTCGCGAGCTCATGATTATTCCAGTGACCCGGAAAGGTTTCAACACTGTAATTACCGCCAGGGTTGCCCGAGGTCGTTAAGGAGCGAGCTCCTGAGTCGATCTGGGATTCGATTTTCCGCCACTGACTCAGGTTTTTTCCAGTCCTTATTAATGGCAAATGCCGGAAGTGCCCTAAACGTGGTCCTGGAACGTTTCCTTCCTTTAAAAAAAAATTATTTCCCAATTTTCATTTCATCTCATATATCATTAGTGTTCATCGCCTGTGATGCCTTAGCAGTAAAACAGGACGTTAAACACTATTTAAAAACACCGATTTTTCTGCTAACGGGACTATTTTATATGTAAACATATACCCTATCCATTTCTATTTTTGATTAAATTTCTAAGAGCTACGTTACCCTGTTTTATACACCGTCATCAACCATTTTCCTTTTACTTTTCCTAAACATGATATTATTCACTGATTTCATATGCAACAAAGTTTTCCATCCTTAGTTTTTCTCTCGTTATTTTACTTTCTTCACATTCGAGAATAGTATGCCTATAATGATGTTTCATTCCGCACATGGAACATTTCTCTAAATCTCTTCCCCCTCTTAAACCTTTCGAGTTCACTACACCTGTTAGGTCCGTGCAGTCCCTTCTCTGGCCATTCTGTCATCTTTTTCTACATACTTTTTCTTACCCCATTCTTTTTTTTTAATTTGTTGGCAACGCTGCCAATAACCTACATGCAAAACGCAGTTGATTCGTGAAGAGCAATATGCTGCGTTGAAGTTTTTCTTTCGTTTGCAGAAACCCGGCATGGAAGCTTACGGATTGTTGCAGCAGGTATTTGGTAATGATGTTCTGCCACAACTCACAGCACTTCGATGGTTCAAAGAATTTAAGGCGGGCTGTGTTTCAACAACAAAGCAAGGCGGTACAAGTGCTCCGGCAACAGCTGCAAACGAAACCATGATTAACACAGCTGACGTTATTGTTCGTGAAGACCGACAAATAACAACTGACAGACTTGCAGACATGATACACATTTCTCATGGCAGTACATTTTCCATTCTGCATGACTAGTTGAACATGAGACGCGTTTGTGTCAGGTGGGTCCCCAAGATTATCGACTCCTGAACAAAAGATGATGCGAGTGGAAGAGTGCAGGAACTTCGAATGTGTCCCCCCTCCTCCATACTCACCAGACTTGGCCCACTGTGACTTTCATTTCTTTCCCTGTCTGAAAAAGAGGCTTAGGGGGAACGTTTTGGTACTTCCGAGGCCGTCGTGAAAAAGGCTGAGGCGGTTTTGAAGATGTCAAAAGATGGCTTCCAGCACGGGCTGCAGGACTGGCAGACGCGTTGGAAAAAGAGCATTAAACTCAACAGAGAATGTTTTGAAAAAGATCACCCAATCTGACCGAGACTAGTGCATTCCACGCGTTAAAAAAGTCTTTTTTTGACTAACCCTCGTATCCCTAGCCGATGAAGATGAAGCCGTATGGTTTCTGCACTGACGTTGAATTACTGCGCCATGTCCTCATAATTGTGTTCGTCTCAATAGTCGCTAAGAGAGCCTCGTTATCTATTGTTGTTGTCTTGCTGTCCACGGCTCATCCTCGAGGGTTTCCCTGCCTTCCTGGTACTTCGTGGACCACTTTGTACCGCCCATTCATTCACAGTATCAACACCGAAGCTCTGGCATATTTTCCGCATCGCGATATGCATTGCTCCCCAGTTTAAATACATATAACACACAAGCTTGTGTAATCCTCTTTGGGGTTCTCGGGATACTGGCTATCATTCTATCTCTCGACAACAATTCGCTCCTGTTTTAGCTTTTTTGATCAACTATATAACATGGAGGAACATCATCTTATTGCTGCCTGTGGTGCCTCAGTAGTAAAACGGGCGTTATACACTATTAAAAAAACGTATGGTCAAATGAAATCAGGATTCTTTTTTCATGGAGATGCTGTTTTTTCCCCGTTTTAATGGCTATTTTCTCTTTTAAGAATGCCTTCAAAAAATATGGACCAATGATAACCTTAATCCAAAAGCCAGCCCACACAAAGATGTCATACAACATTCACTCCCTCTTCCATTATTATTCCGTATTCGCCCTTAAGAGTGATTCTGATCCAAACAATATCACGTGACATGACGTCACAAGCATGACTGTGCAACCAAATACAACACAGTAGCAATGCAAGTAAAGAAAATAGTTCCACGTTAGCAATCTAAATTTGACAATGGTTCAGTAATAAATATTTTTTTCAAGAATACACTTACCCTCTCTAAGAGCTGTTCAGAAATGTATCACGCTGATGATACAGAAATGTATCCATATCTACAAATGGAAATGATAAATAATGCATAGCATCTTTTATTTAATAACGATATTTCTTAACTAAATCGTTTAAACTCTTCAAGGGCCGTTTAAATATTTCATAATTATCAGTAAACATTGTCATTTTAAAAAAAAAAACGAAGTTCTATCCCCTATCTGCTACATTAATGGAGATATAAAAAAGTACAGTAAGATGTGAAACATTTTTGTTTGAAATATTTATTCCTTTTTTTTTCTCCCCTCCCAGTGTTTAACTACGTTTTTATTGCTAAGGCATCACGGGCAGTGAACACTGACGATACAGGAGATGAAATAATTTAGGAAAATATTTTCTTTAAGGAAGGAAATGTTTCAGGTCTAAGTTTAGGGTACCTATTCGGCATTTACCATTTATAAGGACTGAGGAACTGTGGAAAAAAACTCTCAGGGAAGACGGTCCTGGTGGGAATCGAACCCCAGACTGTGCCTTAATGTCCTCAGCCACCCTTGGCGGTTTTTCTTGGTGTGGATTGGTTCTTATACATACAATTTGCCACAACTGAACTGACTACAAGACCAGTGATGCGGAAGATAACCTCTCTTGGTTTGTTTTATTTGTTAATGAATAACAAACACAAAAAAGTAAATATTTTTCCTGCGTCTTATATGCTGACATTTTTGTACCAAACTAAGTGAAAACTACTCAAGCGAATGTTTCATTTCACGGCAGTGAACAACAAATATTACATACTTTATGTGTATGTCTGACTCGAGGACTAGGCATCATATTCCGGGGAAGCTACTGGATCTTCCATCGATCGCTTTTGTCCTGATGGTGTAATGATAACCATACTTGTCTTGTAAACCCAAAATAGCGGGTTCAATCCCGGCCAGGGTCGATGATTTTTTTTTTTTTTTCGGATGTAAAAATCCTAAGTATGACTTCCTTCAGAAGGGAAGTAATGCCGTGGGTCCCGTGTCGTACATTTACGGCACGATAAAGAACCTCAAGCCTGAAAGAAGAGGCCTCTGAGCAAAATTTGTCGGCCGTTTCACGTCCTAAATTGAATGGGACGCTGATGACCTGAGATGTTAAAGACCGTCCGTAAATAAAACAAATCAACAACTTAGCTCGACCGCATCTTTCTAGATGATGATGCAGGTCACATATTGACAGAGTCTCAACATTAAAATGTCTGCGGTTAAAGATTGGTGAGAACAGATGCTGCCTAATCTGCTTGTACCAACTTTTTAGTGAAATAATTACCATAATATATTTACAGTATTTCCTAATAATATATGAGATAAGCTATCATATAACTGATTTTTTTACAGCATTGATAGAGTGGTAAAGTGCACATTACCTTCTCGTTGTATTCTCGCCGTGTTATCGGAAAGGAATTGAGCAGGAACCTGGGTGTGGCAAGGTGGATTAACATTCAGACAAAAGCACAAGAAGACAGTTGAAACGTTTACATAATTTCCTCAGAGATGCCAACTTAAGTAAAAGAATTATAACTAAGTTATCTTCGGCTCCACTCCCAGAGTCGGTGGGGCTGTCTCTAAATCTCGAACCATAGGTCTGCACAGCTACTGAGCCACCTACTGCTCTGCTTGCCAAACCATGACCTGACTTGTTTTCTTTGCCTGCTGTAAGTAATAAGTAACTTGGTTTAATATTAAAGAGAACAACTTCAGTCTCTCAACGCACTTGATTATTTGACATCCTCCTCTCGAAGTTCAACGCTCTTGCTCCAAAGTTTCTAATGCAAGTGGGTTTTCTTCGAGGCCCTTAATGTACTCTACCTCTTCACTTGACTTAAATTAGTATCTGTATCGTTGCGCTGCCACGGCGATTGAGCTGAGGTGTTTGCCAACAGACACTCGGCTTGGAGATGGTATGTCGTCCATGTCATTACAAATTTTCCTACTTAATCTCTGGTAGCTAATACGAAAGAAAGGTTCCGGAATAGTTGGTGTAGATTCGGAGGACTTTTTCCGTTTATGACCCCCAGAGATCAAAATCACAGGGAGTTAAATTGGGGGATTGAGGGGACATATACTAGTGATGACTCTATCATAGAATATTTCATGCAAGGAGACGTGAGCTGTTGCGAAGTCCTATTGGAAGATATTCTATACATACCCATCATTAACGGCTCACAAATTCTAAACCAAGCCAGAGCCGGAATTTTTGGCGAAACCCCCAAAACTAAGAGTATCTTGACCTGTGCTCAAATGGGTACAGAGAAGCACCACAATGGTAAGCATATTCTGATCCTCTCAGAGAGTTAAGCTGTCTTCGAACACTTGATTCTCATCAATTTAATTCAAAATTGATATAGGACTGTCTACAAACCCTGATGGTTCCGTTAGACAATAACTCTGTTGAGTTGAGGTGGGTGCCAGGCATGAGGTATGACAAGGAATGAAGCAAGTAGCAAACCAATTGGCAAGAAGGGAGCTTCAAGCTCTTATATTGGACCCAAACCAGTCTGGAGTTAGCAAATTCACAGCAAGAACCGCAATTAGGTTATGGGCCAGAGAGTAATACAAGACACGATGGTCCAACTATCCTGGACATACTCTTTGAAAAAGTTTTGTCAGTGGACCAAATCCCACATTACCAAAACACTGCTGAAGCTAGCAAGGAAAAAGTTAAGACAAGTGTTGGGATTAATTACTGGACATAGTCAAATATCTCCAGAAAATGGGACTCTTTCAGGGAAAGCCCATCTGTAGACTTTGAAATCATTTCATAAAACTGTGAAGGACACACTCCTTGAATGTGAGGTTCTGGAGAGAAGGAGATATCTATTCTTCGTTTCACAACCATACCAAAATATGGATAATCCCCTTATAGGAATTAAGGTTCTGGATCTCATTAAGAATACAGAATTTGAACTGCTATAATGGGTATGGGGTCGCACAAAAAGCCTATGGCTGAAGTACAGGAGTCGACAAACTCTCTTACAACCAATACCTCTTATCACTACTGCCTATCACTATAAATTGTTTCTTAAAAAAAATAGGGCCTATTATTCTCACAGTACACCATACTGCTATTTTTTGATCATGCAGGGGTTCCTTGTGAAGGAGGTTAGGTTTTTGTTTAAACTCCAGGATCAGTTGTTTTGTGAATTAACATACCTATTTAGGTGGAACTAAGATTCACCCATAAAGAAAATTAGATTAGGGTCAATTTCTCTGTCATGCACACTATTCAAAATCCATTCACAAAATCTACTCCTGGATGCAGGGTCACTTAGTTTAAGTTTCTTGCACTGCATCAATTTTACAAGGTTCTAACTTCAGTATCTTTGTAGCCATTCAAACAGAGAAATAGGAAATTCCCTCTTATTTACTGAGAAAGACATTGAAGCGATCTTTTAGGGAAATGTTCCAGAGCATATCCAATGTTATCTAACATTATGAATACTGAATATAGTTGTGTACACTTTTTATACAGAATACTTCCATTTTCACTAAATTTATTTATCTTGAATTGAATTCTGAACTTGAAAGTTGAATATCAAGGAATCTTTTCTTGAAACTATCTCCGTATATCACAAGCCAATTCATTAAGCATGTATAAATCATAAACAAATACTCTTTGGGGAATAGAACACCTGAATTGAGTCATATTAATGTAATTAATATACAGTATTACACTGCCTAATAAATACTTAATATACTACACAAGGACATGTGGTTATGTTCCTACAGTTAAACTCATATTGACCACCCCTTTGACTTTCACCTGTGGCAATGAGACAAGAACTGCAGAGCTCCATTATCTTCTGCTAACTGTACATGAAGAGGTACAGCAAAGGAAAATTCACCAAGTACTATCACCATATCCTCTGCATAAGGAAGAGGAGCTGCTCTATTATGGGATCTGCAATTGGGCTTAGAAGCACATCCAATTTCTTGATACCTGCTACCTGAATTTACAATCTCATGAAGGAGACGTGTGTTTCTTGCAATAATGATTAACCATGGATTGCCTCAAGAATCTGTTCTGGGCCCTCTTCTTTTTTTGATATATATAAATGATCTCTCCTTATCTATCCACGATGTAGGAAATACTGTTCTAATTGCAGAAGACACAAGCATATTGATAAATGGAAATACCCTTAATGATTGTGCCATTAAAATAAATCAGGTTCTGAGTCCATTGTGTGTATGGTACAAAGCAAATGAAAAGTCTCTAAATCTAGATGAAACAAATGTTATGAAATTCATTACTCACAGATCTCCAGATTCACAATTACAGATAGGATATTATAACAGTATATTTCTACAAGCCAATTAAATTCCTCAGTTTAATAATTTATAACCATAATTGGAAAGATTACATCGATCTTATCATACCTAAACTTAGCAGTGTATGCTATGCAATTATGCATTAGTAATGTTGAAGTCAATTAAGACTTTAAAACTAATTTATTATGCTTATTTGCATTTATATAATTCTGAAGCTTTTAAAGTGAAGATATTATATTTAAACATATACATTGTATTAGTTTAAATTATTATGCTTATTTCAACTTAATAATGAAATATGGTCTAATATTTTGGGGAAATTCAGTTAAAAGTGAATGTGTCTTCCTATTACAGAAAAAAGACAAATAATTGCTAGTACATGTAGCAGTCATTCATGCAAAAACCTCTTAAGACAATTTGAAATTTTAACTCATCGTATATATTATCCCCCATGTACTTTTATATAAGAAATAAAGAAAAATTTACAAGAATACTACACAAAAAGCAAATCTACATAGACTGGTTTCAACACTTTCCAGCCATCAAAAAGGCATTTATGATGAATGCATTTTAATACAAAATGGTTTTCCCTCTAGCCTCAAACCTTAATAAACAATGATAATTCCTTTAAATCTGCTCTTAGAAAATACCTATGTAAAAAGGCCTATTATTCTATAAAGGAATATATGAGTGACAATATTATACTGAGTTAAAAACACTGCAATAATTTTATATCAATATATACTAAAATTTGTGTGATTTAGTGACTTGCTGTTTTTGTTGTCTGGTTGAGTTGTCTAGGTATTCTTTTTCATTTTTATTATAACTATTTATATAGATGTAGACAAATTTTTTTGTAAATGTAGATGGAGTGCTACTGTAATAACTGTATGTGACAAGTTCTATGTTTGTAGGTCTCTGTGACCGCTTCGCAAACTCACTGAAAATGCTCCAGAAACTAAACTAAACAATATTAACTACAAATTGTTGTATAAATAAAGTATTGAAAAGTATCGAACACATGTACAGGAGCACATTCAACACTGATGTATATGTTGTTTGTACATGAAACTTTCTCACAGAATGACGATTGCAACAATGATACCACATAACAAATATTAATGCAATTTTTGGAAATCTACTGAACTTTTCAATTTGATTCTCATATTTATGGAAAGGATTAAAAGTAGGGAAAAGATGAGTACCATAATAATACAACAATTTAACACTTCAAACATTTCTGTATTTCTTTGATATTGAGTTTCCAATATGGATACTGCTAATAAATAATCATATTTTCAGCAACATATTTTATGAAGTGCCTGCATATGTTGAAGCCATCCGTCATTTGCTCTGTGTTTTCATCATCACCTAGAAGATTCAAAATGCAACATATTTTTTTAGGCAATACATCTAATGAAACAAGGAGTAAAATATCAAAATTTGGAAATAGCACCAGGCAGGATGATTGTGTGGTATGTGAAAAAAAAATTTGGAAAGAAATGAATATAAAGACAAATAGAACAAAACATTGTGAAATAACTGAACAACAAAAGCCAGAAAAAGTTTACGCATTTAAGTATTGGATGATACATACAAAAAGTACACCTTAAGCCTTTTGCAGTCAATTCAGAAACAGCAATGAATTTTATGAATCTTTCAACCCATTTACCTCTGCTGATGTATCGTAATATGACAACAAATTGAGACATGAAATAGGGCAAATTGCATGCATGTGATATCTGTTGTTTAGTCTGCTTGTACAGAAATAAAATTTGTCCTATTTCTTTTCTTATATCATTTCAATAGACGAGATATGTGTCTTACTTCACACCCTGTCAACCAAAAATTTTTTAAACGATAACCTTAATTTTGTGTCATCTTGCTGAGTAAGCCCCTATAGCTTTCGGTTGATGAGGTTCAAATCATTTCACTTCTAACTTAACAGTTAAACTTATATACAAAAATGGAGTCTTCATTAAAATGTCCATTTAATTCACTGCCACAAAACAGATAATGCTTTTTTGTAACTTAACAGTTAACATTATGAAAGTCAACTTTCCACTGATAAACAGTAAGAAAGCCATCCAATTTCAAACAAAGTGTGAACACAATCCCTAGTGATTAAGCATGGTGTCAGAAACCTCAACATTTGGTTCCTAAGAAAAGAGAGAATACAGAGTGTCTTCCTACTGGCCGAAGAGAATGCAGAAATAAGCAAGAGAAAGGCTATCCCATCTTGGAGAAAGACAAACATAAGTCCTTGTAAATCTTTGCTGACCCACGAAGGTATAAGTTTAAAGCATAAAATGTTCTGGGCTGGCCCATGAGCTTCCCTTAATAAGGGAGGATCTACATGCTACTGCTACTACAGTAGAGAGAAAATGTGCTTAAGATACGATTAACAACTAATCAGTTATACATCGCTGTTTTCATGAATTTTTTGTTTTAAATTGATCAGGAGAAGTATGGAATTGGGCCTATCCAGCCTTGTGAGGATAATATGGGAGATGCCTGATAGACAGGTGGCATGCCTAGATCTAGAAAGCTGCATGATAGACAACCAGTAGGGTGCTTGTGTGCTGATCACATGACCCCTGCAATAATGCCTTTTACCAATTATACAGTTAATTTCTCTTTAGCTTTAACCGACAAAATTTTGAGGTTAGGGTCATTAATAAGGGATTATGTACATATCTTACCATATTTCCATATCTTACCATAAATGGTTTCTATTTATGGAGAAACTTCAAAAAAGTATCAGAATAACCTGTATATGATGGAAGAATTGAAAGATAATATAAGAAAATAATCTTTTGTGTCAAACTATTTAAAAACACTCTTTATGGCTTCACTTACTGCTATTTTGAAATGCACATCACAAAGGTTTTCCCCTACATTTTTAAAGTTTGATTGATCGTGATATGTACAAGACTTTCACAATATGTCCTTACTGCTTGCATGGGGTTTTGCCTTTAGTCTAATTTTTCTTTTGTTAAAACTGTACATCTTCACATGTGTTTATTGTTTTGCACTAAACCAGTAGTATCAAATTTATTCAGAAGATTATGAATTGCAGGCAATTGCCTAGGGAACTTCTGAATAAATTCTTCACGAACACAACAAGCTGATTTCCTTTAATATTTACACACAAAAATTAAGTTGCTCTACATTCTTCACAAATGAATGTAAATTAATGACTGCTCGGAAATTCAAAGGCAGGCAGGCAGCCATGAGTGGGGAAGGCAAATAGCCTTAACCAAGATGCAAAATCCCTGGCAAGCAAGAACATATTCTGGAAGTCCAGAAGATGATATACTCACTATAAACAAAAAACATATGAAAGATACTTTAAAACTTTTAAACCTACAAGAGCCTGTAATTAAATTCACCACAGAAACTGAAAGATAAAATATAAAAATAAACTTGAATTCAGCATCTATAGAAAAAGCACATACACAAACAATTATATTAAAGCCAATAGTTTCAATCCTGAATCACATTAAAAAAAATTGCAATCAGCAGCATGACATGCAGACTTTTAAACATATTACTGGAGAGGGGGAGAAAAGAAAAAAAAAAGAACAAATACTTTCACATAATATAAACCACTAAACAAATGGGCTTAGTAAAAAGAGATAATGAACATTAAAAACATGAAAAATCACAACTATGTGTGTTATACCAGAGAAAAAATTTATTTTAAAAATTCACATACCATCCATTAGTCAATCATAAATTTCAAAAATATTTTAAAAAATTACAATATCATAAGCATCCAAAATCTGATATAGCATGAAAAATTTACTAAAATTAAACAAAATAGAATCCAAACCCAATGAGAAAAAATCTGGAATTTACCAGATTAATTGTTGGGATTGTTAAAAAATTGAAATTTAGGCAGGTATTAGGCTGAAAGAACAGGAGAAACATCTGTTACAAGCAAATAGAAAAATCAGCAGTGGTATCTAAATTTTGGAATGAAAATCATGAGATAGGAAAAGGCATCAGGCTATTAAAAACAATTCAACAAATAAAGGAATTAAACATGGGAAAGGATTTACATAAAAAATATGAGTAACACCTAATGAATTTTGACATCCCAGAAGCAGACAGCTATTTAAGTTTATTGTAAGGCAAACAAAATCAACTCATACACCTACAGACACCACTTCAACAGTTGTTTAATAGAGAGGATGTGTACAAAGATTCATGAAACATTAAAAATTTCCAGAAGTTAAACTAGAAAGAGTATTAAGATCATTGTGTGATTAAGTCAAGCTACACTCTTTTGCTCCACTTACTTGTTTAAATATGTAGGACCAATTTGAGTTGACTAGAAGCTGATGATGCGAATGAAGGGTTTGTGAAACTGGTCCTACATATTTAAACAAGTGGAACAAAAGTGTGTTAGTTCGATTCAATTACACAATGATGTTAACATATGATTAGGTTCACTGTGCAATGTTCCAATTAACAAATTTAGTTAGAGTGTTTTTAAATATTTTGATTGACGTGAAATCATTAATGTGTGCTTCACTGTGTTACATTCCAAATTTTAATTTAATGAAATAATATGAGATATTTCACAAGGATAACTAAAGAGTGTGAATGCAAATTTTCTTACAAGGTGTGAAAGATTGGTATCACATCTTCAATCCATGGTATATGTATATAAAAGTGAGCATGAGTTCAAAACTTATGAATATTAAGCTACTGCTCAGTTTTATATAAAAAAAACACCTCTTTATTCAATCTCTTTACAAGCAACTACAGATTGCTTTGGTTGTTCAGTTGCTGCTCAAGATTTGTATAAATAAAATTAAGCCACTGCTCATTATTAAGTGCAGTTGCTTGGGTTTCTTGGGATAAATCATTTGTTAACTCAAGTTTATTCAGTTGTGATTGCTAATGGTAGAGAACAGGTACTTCCCAAATGGAGAAGAAAGATTCATACAAAGGCAAGGATCTTAATTTATACAGGTACAAAGGACTTCACAGATCTATAAAGAAAATGTAGAATGTCTTGTGCAATACTTTTACTAAAACAATAGAAATATGGGAACCTTTAAGTAACAGTAAAAGATGAAAACAATTTTTAAAGATAAGTGAAGGATCCTGATTTTTAAATTGCATAAGATGCTGGCATTACCCAAGCTATGATATCAAATACTTGCCGAGACTGGGTTATGAAATTGCACCAAGATGCCATATCAGAATCTTATTATCCCAGCTCAGACAATGTACATAAAGGCATTGCAAAAGAGAAAGTAATTACAGAAAGAAGCTTCAACAAGTTAAAAAGTAGTTTCTGACCACCAAGAAAATGTCTTTGGTGATGATTGCACACTAATGCATTTCAGTCAATGTAAGGCTTCGTTGATACCTTATTCACCAATTATAATGGAATTTAATGGATAGTTTTAAAGCATGGTGCTCAAAAACTAATCTTTGCACAAGATATATGCGCTTGAAATGAGTGGTTAGGTATATCCAACTTAATTGGCAGAGAGCATGTTTCCAGCTACCAAGTAGGCTGTATTCTCACAGATGCACGTCTATTTTAAAGCTCTTAATGTCCATGTGGAGAGAATTCAGGCTATATCATGTATTGCAAAGTACTGTACAAATTGATAAAGCTTGCAAGTATGTTATTCTCTAGCTACATTTAGAACAGAACAAATTAAAATGAGGTAGTAAATATAATCTTACCTGCTTTTTTATGTTAAATATCACAGCATTTTTAATTACAATATGAATATTGCAGTGTCTTTTTTTACTGTAAACTGCCATCATGCCTCAGTACTTGTTCATCAACAACACCCAGGGCACAAAGACATACAAGAGCTGCGCCTTGTTCTGCTCTACGTTTGTTTTTCTCCCTGTAACCAAACAATTTACCTCTCAGCTTTTATTTCCATTTATAAATTTTAACACATTTGAAGGTAAGCCATTAAGTAAGTTACAAATGGATATAGAAGTTGAAACAAAAAGAGTATTCATTTGAAAAAATACTTTATTTTTCAATATAATCTCACTATACATTGAGGTGCTTTTCCTATTCACAAGTTCCAATTTAAAATTTCGTAGCATCTCATTTGTCTTGTTGGTAGTATGATGTGTGTTGTAATGTAAGAGCAACAATTCTTTGATGAGGAGACCCGGTCGGTTCCATTGAATGGCTTTACGAAGTTTGTTGAGGATGTTATGGTAGAAATCAGCATTTAAGGTTTGTCTTTGAGGCTGGAATGCAGCAACTAGTATGCCTTCATGATCCCAGAGGACTATGAGCACCACTTTTCTAGTGGATGGTGTCACTTAATACTTTTTTTTCCCCAAACAACTCAGAATGTTTCCAATGCAATTACACATGTTTTGTCCCAGGCTGGTAATGTTAAACTCATCACCTGTGACAATTCAGACTATCACACCATGTCCTTCATCATGGTAGGGATTGAGATGCTGTAATGCCAGACTCATTCCTTACATTTTGTGTTTTGGGTTCGGCATGTATGACATCCATCATGCACAGACTTTGCGAAAAAACCTAAGATGGCATGCATTATGAGGTAGGCCATGTATTTGAACAACAAATAACAGCAGCTATAATGTCTATAGTTACCCTTCTGTCTGCTTAAATTAAGTCTTAAACTGGTAGCAAATTTGCCTCTGTGGCAATCTCTGTTGGCTGGCTGATACAGTATTTATCTTCAATATTTGTCTGTCCTTCAGAGAACTTCTGCACCCAATTGGAAACAGCATGACGTGACAGGCACTTCTCACCTTAGATGGGAAGCATTTCTTTATAAATATTCTTTGATTCAATATCTTTTGCAAAAATTGCACAACAAAACTCTGCTCAAGGGATGTACACTCATTCAGAAGTACAGTCACTTGCAACTGTATTTTGCTATTATAAATACCATATTAAACAACCCACTTTGAATAAAAAATTACCATTCATTTTCATTCTTGTTGCAAAATTATCCAAGTTATAAGCTGAGGAGTATATAGCATATTTAATTGCACATATTTTGTTATAGCCAACTCATTTTGAATTACACATCTAAGAACTAAGAACATGCTTTAAATTGTATCAAAAAAATTTAAAAATTGCACAAAAAAGAGCTTTACAAATATTTAATTACACATTAAGGCTAACATTTGCCTCTTTCTAACTCAAACGTTAAACACATATTTATTTGAATTCTTATTGCAAAATTTCAAAAACAAGATGCAAGTTATATTAATTTCATTACATTTTGCAACGCATGAAAATAGATATTTAAGATACTTTCTTCATCACACCATTAAAGTATTTAAACTTATTTTTCTTGGTTATAAACAACAACAAAATGTTTTTTCAATGTATCAATTGTCATAGTCAGCAGCTTGTCAAAGAGAACATTTTTCATCATGTAAACAGAATGTTTTACTTCCACTGAAGTGATTGGAGCATATTTAAAACATGCTATTTGTGAAGGACTCATATCAGTTATATCAGAACATTCACCTTTCAGGACATCATGGAAATGTTGACTAACACCAAGTAAAGTAGTTTTGAATAGTCCTGGCAAATGAGCAAAAGATGTGCAGTGGTTTCAGGTAGAGTTCATTTTCTATTTATGCATTTATAGTAGAATCAGGTTAGTATCTCTCTTACATCCATACTGAACATATTGTAAGGACAGTTTACTGCAATGCTCTTATCTTTCTCGATTGCAATTGTTTGTTACATTTGTACAGCCGAGAAGTTACCCCCAACACAAGTTTCCTAAAATTGTCGTGTGCAGATTGATACAAAAGCATTTACCAGAGCTATTCAAAACTACAGTATTTCCCTCATCTCCTCTATTTCCAGTATTTGTATGCCCTAGGCAACTTTGCATTCTTTTCATTAACAAAGGTTCTGCTATTTAAAAAGTATCAGTGAACGCGCTAATGAGAAACTTTTAAAATGCTTGAAAAAAAATAAATGTATAACAGGATTCCCAACAGATATTTTTGTGAGATGAGCATGCCATTTAATTTATTTATACTGTTTTTTTCACTTTGATATATTGAAATTCTTCGTGTTCTTTTTAAAATGCATAAATAATCACAGAAAAAATGCATAACATAAAGAGAGAGAGGGCCTTAAGCCTTAAAATAGCAACAGAAGCCAAAATATGTGAAAAAGGCAAAATAAATACTGGTCCTACTAACCCCAAGTGTATGGAAACATGTTCATTTCCATCAGACTCTTAAATATATTCACCCAGATAGAAAAGGCAATTTGCCTAACTTCAGAGCAACAACAACAACAACAACAACAACAACAACAATAATAATAATAATAATAACAACAATAAATTTATTATCATCATTATTATTTAAGATTGTCATGTCATATTCATTTTTGTGGGGGATAACATTGTGGAACACTGTTGTGTATAATATTCAATTAGTAAAAAAGGTACAATATTTATGAAGTACATTAAAATAAGGTATTCCTATACTTATAAACAAACAACTTCATTATGAACTCACCAAAAGGTTGAGGAGTATTTTTTCCCATCAAAGGACACAACACTTCTAAACAGTTTGTCTTCCTGTTGAGTATGATACATAGGCTGCTTTAATCTTTTTCTTCGAGCCCAGGTTAGGAGTCTTGTTTTTGGTAAGTCCACATCTGAAGCATACAGACTTCGCAAAAACACACACTGCATTTCAATAACATCTTCCATCTTCCTCTTCTTAAACTCTGGTTCCAGTGATAGAGGAATGACATCCAACCTTCCCTGATGCCCTCTTTCCTTAAATTCCTCCTGCTTTCTCTGGCAATATTCTCCACAATCCCACAAGGAACTGCAACATAATTATTACCAAATCTATAATGTAAACAATGTACAATGCTGACAGAAAATATGGAAGCATAACAAAGTAGTTAATATCAACCAAGAGTTGCTGCAAATGTTCTGAAAGTGGTGGATGCAATAGTTAGAACTACTGGTTGCACTGTCTACACTCTTGCAATGGTTGAACTTAATATCATATATAAATCACTTCTATACTCTACTCTAAAGTACCATTTCTATAAATTTTTAAGTGAAAATGTAAATGTTTTCTGGATTCTATGCTAACACAGTAGTTGTGATTATACAAAAAGAAGTAGATATTAGGTGACACTATAACTAACTCATTAACATATAAGAATATGTTTCAGGAGCTTTGGTTCTCATCTTCAGCTGGGGACTGAGTAACAGTCTGAATGGCAGGTGCCCATGTAACCTCTGGTGGTTCCAATATACAGTGAAAAGAAATCCATTTGCAAGATGTCAAAATTCATAACACAATGCTTATTCTTTTAAATGAATTCATAACATTTAAAAGAATAAGCATTGTTTAATGAATTTTGACATCCTGCCAATGTACTTCCTATTTTGCTTTATATTCCAACCACCTGTCACATTGTCACCTGCTAATATTAGCTAGTCCCATACTGAAAATGACAGCAAAAGCTCTTAAAACATGTTCTGATAAATTAATCAGTTAGTGAATTATAACAACACCTAATAGTGGCTTATTTATGTATACAATCAATCAAATTAACTGTTTCAAACTTCCATTAAGTTTACAATTACAACAGTAATTATGATTTGTCCAAAGCATGGCATGCAATGCATTTCATTTTAAACAAAAAGAGCTGCAGTATAATAGTCCATGCAGAAGAGATACTTGATGCTCATGCATCCTATAAACAGATTAATCAACAGGCAATAGAATGAAGTACCTCATAGAAGTCAGCATGAAGAAGGCTTACGAATATATCCCTTAAGTTTTCCCCATAACAAGTGATAGTTGTGTACAAATTAATTACCACAGAACTTTTACAACTTGTGTTAACTTTCGTCATTCCATGTTGCAATCTGTGTATGTCTAACAAAAACTGGGAAATAACATCAACAAACATTATATAGTTCTGAGCATGAGGGAAAGTGGGAGGAAAGGAGAATGCAGTTCCACTTACATAGTGCATTCATTTGAAAGTACATTCCATACACTTTCAATTGTAAATCTTAGACTTTTCATATTGTATCTTGTTCGAAAGAAAAAAAGTTGCCATGACTTACGACTTATCCCTTGTGTGTACTTATAAAATGTTTCTCACAACATAATTGCCATACTTGTGAATCTACATACACCATAAAAATAACAAAAGGTTACATATAAAATTTTATTAATTAAAAATTTTTAAAAATTGTAAAAACTTTAAAAAATTCATATGGAACTAACACAGTGAAGCTAACGTGAATTGAATCTGTCATCTAATACTCTTCATGCTTCACTAACCTTAAAAAAATCTTTGAAACCGGTTCCAGATATTTTTAAGGTTAGTGGAGCATGAAGAGTGTTAGATGACAGATTCAATTCATATAAAATCTTGTTTTAATTTATGAAGTTACTTTTAAGAGATTTACATGTCCCCTCTTCTCATGTTATTACTCTGTGGAAACAGACACCAACATTATGATGGAGAGATAATGACAATACAGAGAACCCTGCGGTATTTATTAATCTTCCACCAAATAAGTTCACCAAAGCAGTTATTTTCCCCAATTCTTAAGGCTGCCATTCAAGCAATATGTTCCAACATCATAAAGAAATCAACACAAATTAATGAATAATATTATTTTCCCAAATAACATTGCAATTTAAATTTATACCTTTTTAATATATTTTCCTTTAATTTTACTTAATTAACTAATTCCTGAAACCTTGCCTTCAGCTCATCAGCAGTTTTCTACTGGAATATCCAGAAGACTTCGGTTCTGGTATTCTATTAAAATTGTTAATACAACTGTACCCCTACAAATTACATCAAAATAGTTGTAGATACAACACAAATTGAAGACTGCTACAAGATAATGCAACAACACAAACTCCATAAGACTATTACATACTTTGGATTCCACCACATTGCGAGACTAAGGGGAATGAGTTAGCTGATATGCTTGTAAGAAGAACCACAATTCATCAGTTGAGAAAGACAATCATATCCTTTACAACAGTAAAATGCCTGATTACATAAATATTTATATATCATTATAAACAAATACAGAAAAATATGCAGAAGACAAGAAATGGAACTCTTTCCTCTATAACCTGGATAAAATCTCACAAGAACCACAAAAACACCAATTGCAGCCTTTAGACTGATTACAAATAATGACTGTTTAACAAGCCATTTATACAAACTAGGAATTTTATTAAGTAAAATTGTACTTACGAAATTGTAGACAATGGAGGGTAATATATCCTACATTAATGTGTTCAAGTTGTTAACAATAACTCCACTTACTTTTTTAAAACTTAGGACTAGTTTCGGGAGAAGTCCCTCCCATCATCGGCTGCTATTGACAAACTTATGCTGCTGTTTAAGCAAATCTAATGCACATCATTTTGTCCACCAAATGTAATATTCAAAACTGTGATACACATTAGATTTGACTGCAAATTTGTTCTGTAGTTTGCCGGTAACTTCATTAAAATTTATCATTTATTACATCATGATGGATTACTATAATTCATGACTTTGGTACATTTATTATTGGCCTATTATTCCATAGAGTGTTTGAACAGTAGGTAGTCACAAATGGAGGGCAAAGAGAGAAGAACATCTTATGGTGCTACTTTCAAGCACAAAGTAATTCTTTATGCTGAAAAAAATGGTAACAGAAATGCAGGAAGAGAATTCAATGTAGCTGAGAGTAACATTCCCTTGTGGCAGCAACGGAAATTGCCACTATTTGCAACTAAAGCTAATAGGAAGAAATTCACTGGTCCTCTCAAAGGAAGACATGCTGACACTGAAGAAAAGTTTTGGAATTTGTACATAAAAGGAGGAAGAATGGGCAACCTGTGACTAGTGACATCATAAGAAATAACCTTTTCTTCTTTGACCTTTACTAACTGTTCTGGCAAAGCATGAGTGATGAATTTTGCCCTACGTGTTCCAAGATGTAACAACAGCCCCCTTATAAATTCTATGTTCTGATTGTTTATGAAGCAGATATGCACATCTCTAAGATGCACCGCCACGGGTGGCCGAGGTCGTTAAGGCACGGACTCGTGAGCGGGAGGTCTGCGGTTCGAATCCCGCCAGGACCGTCCTCCCTGACTGGGGTTTTTTCCAGGTTTTCCTCAGTCTTCATAACTGGCAAATGCCGGGGAGGTACCTAAACTTAGGCCTGGAACGCTTCCTTCCTTTAAAAAAAAAAAAAAATATATATCCTTTCCCAATTTATCATTTCATCTCATGTATCATCAGTGTCCACCGCCTGTGGTGCCTCAGTAGTAAAAACGGGCGTTAAACACTACTTACTCACTACTCTAAGATGCAGTACAACAATATGCCAAAATCTTTTTTTATATTTTAAGTTTCAAATTTAGAAATTACATTCAATAGAGCAATAGATTCGCTAAATACTGTATTTTGTCTTTGCATGCTTTGTTCAGTGATGCCTTGCCACTTCACACATGAAAAAATAATGTGCACATTGGCAAAGTATGTTTATATGACATTGTACTGTATTTGTTGCAAGTTTTCAATAATTTGTGATTAAAAAATAAATCAATTGAGAAACAAGTTGTATAAAAAAAAATATGTTCAAGCAATGTGCGAAATGATACTTCAAGTTTCTAGAAAGTTTCTATTCCTACTGTTTATACTGAAACTATGTTTGAACTACATAAATCAACTGATGGATCCGGGAAAATGATGCTGCTGAGATAACAGACTGAGATTTCAGTACATTGATTTATAAAGCATACATAACTAAGACTGTAAATTTTCATATTTGATGCATATGACACTTTATTATCATGTGATACTACATAATGTGGAGTTCAAGAGAGTGAAATTTATTGAAATTTAAAACAGAAAGTATACAGGAGTAATCTATAAACCATACATGTGATCAGTGAAAAGACACAGGTCAAGTTGTAACAAGTGCCCAAAACTTTCTCCAAATATATGAGGTGTGTTTGAAAAAACATGTTTTTCATTTACTGCCAAACTGTTAACTAGTTAGTTATTCATTATACATTTCTGATAAGACCTTTTTAGTTGGAAATTTTGAAAAGAGTAAGCAGCAGTCATTTGGACATGTGGCTGGCTTAACAGAGATTGCCTGCCCTGTTTCTAACTGGTCCTGTTCCTCCTTCCAATTATCTGCCTCTCCATGTGCTGCAGCAAAGTCTTTATGCTGTATTGGAGTTCGGCATTTTGAGACCACGTGGTTCAGTGTTATAGTGTGTTAGTGCTGTTACAATACCAAAATGTCTATATACTTTAGTACACAGAATCTTCATGTATGGTTCCTATGTGACAATCAACTAATATAGAAAAGTGAGACTGGGATTTATAGACAGATTTCCTGCTGTTTGTGCGCCTCACAGAGAAACAGTTTGTAATCTTGTGAATAGATTTAGGGTAACGGAATCTGTTCTTGATAAGAAATTGAAAGTAAAATGCCATGTTCTTACACAGGAAAAACTTGACATATAAGAAAAGTTAGAAACAAAATCCAAAGAAATCTGTGAGAAAGCTTGCACATAAATTACGAATTTTGCAACCCTCAGCTAGGAATGCCACTAAACTTTTAAAATTAAAACACTATAAGACAACTGTATTCAGGAGTTGCAACCAAGCAATAATATAAGTAGAGTTAATTTCTGCAATTGGATGTTGGATAATGTTAATGTTCACTCTACTAACTCATGTTTCATTTTTTTTACAGACAAAGTATGGTTTTCTTTACTGACCATGTAGTGACACAAAACAAAAGACAGTGGAGTGCAGAAAAAAACCCGATCTTGTACACAAAATGCCATTGTATGACCAAAAGATTGATGTTTAGTGTGCATAGAAATTATGCACTTGAATTTAACCCTTGCCCAACAGCCATTTAAACCCTGCACTGACTGTTCCCAGATATCCAATAAACAGATCTAGGTATTTAAATGACTCGCAATTTAAATTTTTACACTACAGAAGAAACCTTTATATTTTTATTTTTTATCATATTTTAATGAAATAAAAACTGCATTAAAAGATGCTAAATGCAGTATGAGCCAACTACAACAAATATTACTGTATTTATTTGGGGGGGGAGTTCAATTTTGCAGTGTATTTTATATGTTGGATTGCAATTTGCGGAACTAAATTTTTGTCTCAAACGCTACCACCATTCAACACTAGTGTTTATAAGAATTGCAAGTCTTAACTGAACCAGCACACAGCATTAATAAATATTGAAATGTTTGACATTATGTCAAAGCAGTCATGTATACACTTCTTTATTGTTTGTAGAGAGTAGGTTTTTATATATAACACGTGTGTGGCTGTAGATGATAGCTCAATCATATGATTGCGTTTGCATGACTCAATAAACTTAGCTTATATGTTCAGGTTAACTCTAGATTTTTTGGCTGCTGAAATAGATAAATTAGCAATTTGATACTGGATTCTGTTTTTGGAACCATATGTTTGGGTTTGTTTATTGTGAATTTTTCGTTTCAGCTAAATACTAATGAGACAAGGTTGGCAAGAAAGTACAAAATTACAAACTTGTTATTTCCAGTTGAAATCATGGTTACAACTTGTTACAGCCACATACCAGCTCATAAGTAACAAACAACCAATTAATTTTTTACCAATTACTATAGATTTAGTAGCTCTCATAGTTACTGAAACAAATGCCTATGAGCATCAAGTGCATGAAAATCTCCCCTCAAAAGGCAAATACGTTCAAATCAAATTGGATTGTCAAAGTACAAAGAGAGGGGAAGTGGAGGTGCCTTTGACTTATATTGCTTGGCATAATCGATGGGTAGTTAGCTGCTTTATCTAATTGCAGTTCCAAAATTTTGATGCACGATACTGAAAGCTAGAGCTGAAACTAAAATGACAATTTTTTTATGCCTGATATTATACATGAATACAATATGCATTTGGTGGTGTTGATTTAATGGATCATGTATTGCAGGCATATCCCTCTTTATGAAAAACTATACAATCGTACAAACAATATTTTTTCACATGTTGGATATCACCATATACAATTGCTTGGTAATTTGGAGAGCTCTGAACTCACAAAAAACAATGACATAGATGAATTTTTGCTTTTCAATTGCTCACAGCCTAAATGCAAGGCTACCAAATTCAGAGGCCTGAACAAAGGGGATAGAAACTCTAAAACCACTGCCAACCTCAGATTGATGGAAAAACATTTTCCCAAAAGGATACCATCTATGAAAAAAAGTTGTGCCCATTTCGGAAATGTGCAGTGTGCTGCAAAAGAGGCACATGCAAGGCAACCAGCTTGATTTGTGGTGAATGCGGAGATGTGTCCTTATGTCATTACCCATGCTTCAAAGTATATCATTTAAAACACAACTTTTAAAGGCAATGTTGAACTATTTCATAGAACTTATTTCAGTTTATTATTTACCAAAATAATATTAAAATAATTATGGGTTGAAAATCATTCGATTTGCAGCGCTTGTCAGATGTGTATACACGTCCATATTCCATTTTACTCTGCACATGTATACAATGCATATCTGGGAAGAGGTTAAGGGGCTATGAATATCCAACTCTGTCAGCAAACAATGTGCTTACCGATGCCAAGCAAATCCCTGTTAAGCCAGCCACATGTGCAAACCAAGGCTCTGTAGTTTGATGTTGAATTCCATACTTTAGAGCAAAACATCATTAACAAAACAAACAAAAAAAAAAGATAAATAAATCAATTCTAGATAGTATGGTTCTTCTGAACAATTCAGAAAAAACATTTTAGTAACCACTAACTGTTGAGATGCAATTCTGGAGGAGATCTATAGGAAAGTTAGATGTACTGAAATACAAAGGATCATGTAAGTTTTTCCTTCCCTCTTCTTTTTTGCAGTTTGATGTCCCTCAAAATAGCAAAGATCTAAAGAAACAAATAAATCTTGAAATGAGTAAATAAACGAGCCTGGAGTTCACAACACCTAAAGTCATTTGGCATTCACTTTTCAGGGTAAAGAGGTATGGAATGCAGTTGAGAAGTTCATTTGCTGCACCAATCCACACAGTTGATGTGAATACATATGGTTCCAGGAGATGGTCATCCACCATACAGCCCAGACTTATCCCCATTGAGTTTTCAAAACAGAAATCTGACCAAGATTCACGAGCAATAATGAGTCGATATGTTAAGTGTGGTGGACTTTTGTAATAGTTATGTTTAATACACTAACAAATTTAATATATTGGAGTCAAATTTGTAACACTTACATCACTTATTATTTAAGGAGGAAAACAAGTTTCAAGAGCTAATCGCTCCCATCCTCAGTTCCAGGTCAACTACCGGCTTTGTTCTTCGTGTTGGTTTGTCTCTGGTGGTGGTTGATAGAACTTCTGTATTAGGATGTCATTTGGTGGGATTTCAAAGTTAAAATAGTGGCTATTATTAGCAGACCTCTTTATAAGCACACTAAAAATAAGAATCACGAAGGGTTTCCCTTGGTTGTTTAAAACCTGGAATAGCTATGTAGATAACATCTTTGCAATAGTGCTGGAGAAACACCTAGAAAATACACTTAAGTTATTTCATCTATAAGAAAAATCAATAAAATTTACTATGGAGAGAGAGGTAGTGGACAACTACCCTTCCTATACCTTAAAACAATAAGGAAAGAAAATCACTTAGCATTCGGCATATATAGAAAAACCCACTCACACCAATAGCTACATAAAATAAAATAGTTATAACCCAGTCTCCCGTAAACATGCAGTACTAAATAGTCTTAAGCACAGGTTTGTAAATGTCCCCATGAAAAAAGAAGAGTATGATCAAGAACTTAACAATATAATAAATATAGCCACAGAAAATGGATTTAAAAAATAAATTGTATATAAGAAAATAAAAAGAGCTAAGAACCAAAAGAGAATCAAAGACATCAGTGCACTTATCCCTAACAAGCAGGAAAATAGAAGGTATAAAAATTCACATGCCATCCATCAGTCTCCTATAAATTCCAAAGGATCTTCAAAAAACACAATATCATTTTAGCCTCTAAAACAGTTACTCTATAAAAAATATACTAAATTCTAAACTAAAAGATGATAATCTATGAGAGAAAAACTAGGAATATATCAGATAAGTTGCAACAATTGTGGAAAAATCTACATTGGAAAGACCAAAAGAAACAAAAACAGGAGCTAAACAACATATTAGCAACATAAATGAAAAACAGGAAGAAAAATCAGCAGTAACTTGGCATTTTTGGAAGGAACAGCATGGTATTAACAGGAATTCTAAACTACTTAAAAATAGCACAGGAAAAACGGAACTTAAAATCTGGGAAAATATTTATATCTGGAAGAACAAAAACCATGTTTTAACTTTGAAATCCTGCCAAGTGACATCCTAATACAGAAGTTCATCCAACCACCACCAGAGACAAACCAAACCAACACGAAGAACAAAGCTGACAGTCAACTGGAACTGAGGATGACAGCAATTAACTCTTGAAACTTGTTTTCCTACTAAATAATAAGTGATGAAAGTGTTACAAATTTGATTCAACTATGTTAATTCGTTAATTGGTTGATAGTGCTGTTTTCCATTTTGCAGACAATGCTTCAGACTATTTTTTAAAGGTAATTGAAATGTTAATTCAGAGACATGAGAAATGCATTCAAGTAAAGGGAGATTATGTTTAAAAATTATATCTCATACCTAACATGGTCAGGCCAGAAACTTATGAACTGCACCTCAAATCTTGACCCACATATAACAAATGCTTCCCAATAAAACATTACTGAGAAGCAGCATTCATAAGAGACATAAAATAGAAAAATGCCAGAAACAAAACAGGCTGTTAAATTCTAACATGCTCTCAAATATACGTACCATATCTGTAGCAGAGTTTGTGCTTCTAAAAATTTTTTTCCTCTTGGAGATTCTTGCAGTTCCCTCAGCATATTCTGCACGCAATATTTGGTATTTGAAGGAGGATTGTCATAGAGCACAGCATAATGTAAATATGACTTAATCACATCATCTAGTGGCAAAAGGCCCTCTGGCCTGAAAATTGAACAGTTCCACTCTGCAGCCCTTGCAAGCATCACACTTGAACAACCTGTTTCCTCACGAAACTTTGCAATATCATTATAAGATTCCATTTCTTTGGATCCACCACTGTAATAATATAAATATGTTTATTTATTATCAGCACTAATGTCTAATAATAAACAAGGAACAACATTAAGTCACATGAATATTTTTTAAAAAATATCTGAATTAATTTTATCTTAAACAATTTGCAAACTTGAGGCCAGAGCACTAAACTCTCCTAATCCATGATGATGATATAACAACAATAATTTGCAAATCTATAAATGGCAAACTGAAGGCTCATCAATTATTTCTGCTTAGAGATATTGAAAATGGATCTAAAAAAACAGCATGTATTACTAAATTTCAATGTCTCTAATTTTATAGCCTTTCTTTTATACCAGTCTAAAAATACTGGGATAAACTTGGGGGTGAGCTCCTTATACCAAAACAAGAAAAAAAGTCATATAACATGTGTTTGGAAATACTTGGTTTGTGAATTATCAAAAGAAATACATTATAATGACATAGTAGCTGTCTGATATTATCTACTCATAGGAAATGCTCAAAATGTCACCTGTCTGCTAATACACATGCACGGATATGTTGGATCATAGATTGCCACACACTTTAAAAGACCCCTAATAGTGTCCAATGGTTTATTAGGTTCCTATATTATATTGATGAAATGTCTTGTTCATTTGAAATGTTCATTACATAAACTGTGCCTTGTAGGTGTTCCCACAAATAAAAATCCAAAGGACTTCATTTGGGCAAAAATGCAGGCCATAAAGTTGGTCCTCCAGTATCTTTCCATTTGTCATGGTATGTCAGAGAATGCATCTCAAATAGTGTGATTAAAATGTGCTGGAGCTGCATTATGCAGAAACCACATGGTTCCTCTTATTGCCAGGGGCACATCTTGTAGAAGATCTAGAAGCATGTTCTGGATAAATGCCCTGTATAGTGTCTGTAAGATTTACTGGCAGAACATATCAGCCACAAATGCTATGAAAATTTGTGATAACATCTCTTTAAAATGTTGTTGTTTCATTGTACACAAAACTGAAAATCGTTAAGTATGGCTTCCTTCGTAAGGGATGTAATGCCATGGGTTTTGTGTTGTACATTTATGGCACGAAAAAGACTCGAGCCTGAAAGAAGAGGCCTCTGAGCAAAATTTGTCGACCGTTTCATGCTCTGAATTGAATGGGACGCTGATGGCCTGAGATGTTAATGAGCATCCATAAACAAAACAAATCAACAACTTACCTCGATCGCATCTTTCTAGGAGATGATGCAGGTCAAATGTTGACAGAGTCTCAACATTAAAATGTCTGAGGTTGTTGTTTCATTGTACACAAGACTGAATAGAGAAACAATGAACTGGCAAAAGAGATGCTAATTGGAACTTGTACAGTGAAGCCAATCATATAATTGAAATCATAGTATGATTGAGTTGAACTAAACTCTCTGATTGGTTCACGAAACCAGCTCTACATTTAAAGACAAGTAAGTATAGCAATAAGAGTGTTTAGTTTGACTCAATCATACTATGATTTCAATTAAATGAACTGGCAGGTTGCACTATGATTGATGGGTGATTGGGAGGAACAAGAACCTGAACATTTTGAATATGAAGGGTACAAATGCTGTTCATGGAGCATCCTCTTGCAACCATACGAGATAATCAAATACTATAACCCATTGTCTTTAATACCTGGATCATCTTCAACACTCTGTAAAATGAATTCTTCCTAGTCAGGTGTATGGTCTTCCACAATCTGCAGTTTATGGTATTATGGATCCTGTCTCAGCAACGAATGATAAACTGCATGAAAGGTTTTATGATTTGGCTGTATTCAATCTGAGAACTCCACTTTTACATACTTGCAACCTGACATTCATTACCATTTGCGTGACTGTACATCCTTCAACAAAAAAGAGTCATCTCTTTAATGCAAAATTCCTTTAAGTTCTACTCATTGAAGATCATGGCTCACCTTGTAACCAGCATAGTTGTGTAGCCACTGCAGCAATTGTGTTATACAGCATGCACTAAAGACACTAACTAGTGTGTGTGTGTTCCATTGGTTCTGTGACAGAGTATGCAGTGATGCCACGGTTAAGAATGCAGGTTTGCCTCCTGGCTTGAAGCACTATTTTTTAATAAACCTTTGTAACATATCATGACAAATTAAATTCATAATATTGCTTCCCAAACACAGAAAGCTTTGCAGTTAACAATTTATATATATAGGATGTTAATAAACCAAATATTTTCAAAGAGTGTAGAGATGTTGTATGTAAGCAATTTCAGATAGGCAATGTATGGTCCGCAACTAAACATAATACAGTTACATGGTGTTAAACATTTTGGCATCAGATGTTGATAACTTTGTGTTAAAGTCAAGCTGGGTAAAAATTAGTTTACAATGTCTTTAAAACTGCCTTGCCACCTTAGAAATGTTGATTTTCCTCAACTCGTTATCAGCATTTTCAAGATTTAGTGCCATAAAATCCCTCAAATCTCGAACTAATCATTTGACAGAGCGACACTGCCTCCTTGCATTATGTAGCCTACTCTAAAGGGAGCTTGGATTACGTGGCATAGGTTTGACTTCTTTTTTTTCCTTTTTTTTTCTTTCTTTCTTTCTTTCTTTCTTTTTTTTTTTTTTAAATGCTGTGATATGCACGCTAAAGAATTATGAATTAAATTTACTTAGTGCTTTCAAGTTTTACTTTCCTTCTTGCTAATGAATGTATTAACATACAATAGGTAATAAGCTTACTACTAATATGATGCCTAAAACTTAATTTGCATAACACATACTCAGGATACAATTCTGATTGGTAAGTACAATAACAACTATAAAGGTTGTAATTATATGAATTGATATGTTAAGATATAATTGTATAAATTAAAGCATCAACTTAAAACGTAGACTAAAAACTGTAATATTTGGAGCATCAGAAAACAAACAAAATAAAAATGCGATGAACTAGAGTGAAACTGGAAAACAAATGACCATCTCCTATTTGAAAGCCAATGTCATAACCATGGTGCCAGAGTGATACATTCAGAAACTTACTTTCGTTATCATTTGTTATGCTTTTGAGGGGCATCTTTATTAGCCAGTGGCGTACTGGTGCTATAGAAACTTAGAGCCATAGCTTCGAAATTTGAACAAATAGGCCATATAATTACTGTCCCAAATTGCTTATAACAGCCTCTCTGTACTCTCTGAAATTATTTCAGTGCAGTTCATTAACACCCTGTATATATTATATTTCCTTCAGTATTTGTTCTATCTTAATGCAATATACTGCACACACATTATCTGCATATACACAAAGACCAAAAGATGGCTTATGGGCAGAAATTCAAGAAGCCGGGGATTTTGTAGCCTCTCGTCCACACTACTGTAGAAATCTGATATCATCTATGCCCCAAAGATTGAGTGTAGCTATACATGCCAAGGTTCATACACCTGATATTTATTTGTATTTATTTCTATGTGTTTTCACTTTAGAAGATAAATGTTTATGTTCATGTATTTATTTAGTTATTTATAAATAGTATGTTAGTTTGATATTATGTTTGTGTGCACATAGTTGATTTGTTAATTTTTGGATGTTCTTTAACATCTCAGCATCCCATTCAATTCAGGTAATGAAATGGCCAATCAATTTTGCTGAGGCCTCTTTTTTTAGGCTTGAGGTTCTTTTTCATGTCGTTAATCTGTGACATGGGAGTCACAGCTTAACTTCCCTTCTGAAGGAAGCCATACTTAGGATTTTTATATCGGAAAAAAATCCACTAACTCTGGCCGGTATTGAACTCGCAATCTCGGGTTTATGAGGCAAATATGGTTACCAATAGACCACTAGCACTGACATCTGCACATAGGTAATGCTGTAAAACTCAAAAGATACGTTAAAACATAATATGATATTAAGGCAACATGATGTTTACATATATATACTTATAAAATCAATAATAAAAAATAAAACAATTGTGTGGGATATGAACCTAGGGGCTTACGCAGAAGAGCGATGCCTTCTAAAATATTTGGCCTACTCTACCCTAATATTCTCTTTCCAGGGCTTATGATTGAGACCATACAAAGCACCTACTGCAATATGCCACTCACTGCATATGAGTTGTGAATATACAGTATTTATGGTCATCCCAACATTCTCAGATCGACACATAGAATCAGGAAATGATTCCTTTTTTTTTGTCAAAGGGTGTACATAAATATAATCTCTACCTGCTCATAATATGAATATTCCTGCCATGGTTTGATGCTCAAATGTAACCAAATTGCTGCACAAGTCAAATATAAAAAAAATGACTAAGCACAAATGATAAATGTAAACAAATCTCCATGGCAACATATCCAGGATACATTTTATTTATATTGATGGTTATAAAGCTGCATGACATTGCATTGTGTCTTTATTGATATTGCTGCCATCTAGTGAGCACACCAACATTCTGGTACTCTACTACAATGGAAAAGACTGGGAGCGATAACATTTCTCTTCTGTCCACTATGCTAATAATGTTGTACATTATTAAGTGGAACAGAAAATTATGTCTTTATAAGAATGCTTACTAATACTAATAAAGTATTATAAGGTTTGACAAAAACGAACTCAAAATTTATCATAAACTCCCACTCTAACAGTTCAATTCAATGGAGTATCTTACTTTGCTATTACTGGAATATCAAGATTTTCTGCAATAGTCCTAATGACATCATTATGATTGGCATGTTGTGGGCGTTCTTCCTTGGTGCGACCATGTACAGCAATGGCTGCTATTCCACAACTTGCCAGCAGCTTGCAGAGCCTCAAGGTGTCCTCCAGCTCAGGAAAAATGCGGATCTTACATGACACTGGAATGTCCACACCTTGTACCAAAGTCTTGAGTATCCTGCATGCTTTCTCTGGTTCAGTCATTAAAGCTGATCCCATGCCACCTTTTACAGAAAACTCTTTTGGACACCCCATATTTACATCAATGCCTGCGACATCATTCTCACTGAAAACCATTAGCCACATTAAACAGATAGTATGTCTTTGGAAGTATTATCATTTTCAATAATTAGGTACTTTGATTTTTTTATGATATGGTGCAAAAAGGAAGATAAAGACACTCATAACTTGAAAAAGCAGTTGATGGAATAAACAGAATGAAGTTATGGGAAATATTAGAAATCAAAGGCTAACTACAACATACTGTTAAAATAATAAAGATTCATTTATAGATGTTGACATTAGGAAATGCAAGAACTAGAAATACACATTCCAGGCTAAATATTAGTCATCTCTTGTAGAACATATAATATATATATATTTATGTATACATGTAAATAATCCTTGTTTGGACGTGTGGCTGGCTTGATGGGGATTTGCTTGACACCAGGAAGCATGCTGTTTGTCAGTGGAGTTGGATATTCATAGCCCCTTAAATTCAAGTACATAGATTTCTATACTACACCAAACACAACATTTTTTGGTCATACAATGGCATTTCGTGTACAAGATCCAGTTTTTCTGCACTCCAGTACCTATTGGTTTTTGTTTTGTGTCGCTACATGGCCAAGTAAATAAAACCAAGGTTTATCTGTTTAAAAAAAAAAACATAGTGCAAACATTAATATCATCCAACACCCATTAGCAGAAATGAACTCTATTCATATTATTGCCTGGTTACAATTCCTGAAATACTTATAGAATTTTAATTTAAAAAGTTTAGGGGCATTCCAAGCCAAGGCTTGTGAAATTCCTGATCTGTGCAAGTTTTCTCAGATATTTCTTTGGATTTGTTCTAACTATTCTCCCATGTCATTGAGTTTTTCTTCTTTAAGAACATGGAATTTTACTTTCAGTTTCTTATCCAGAACAGATCCAAACTTGCCTAAATCTATTCACCAGGTAATAAACTGTTTCTCTGTGAGGTGCACAAAAAGCAGGGAATCTGTCTATAAATCGCTGTCCACTTATCTACAAGAGTTGTTATCACATAGGAATAACACATGAAGATTCTGGGTGCTAAAAAGTACAGACTATTTGTCATTACAGCAGAACTAACATGTCTAACAATGTTCAACTCCTGTACAGCACAAAGACTTCATGTCAGCAAGTGGAGAGATGGGAAAATGGAGGGGGAATAGAACTGGTTAGAAATAGGGCAGGCAAATCCCTGTTAAGGTAGCCACGCATACTAATGAAGGCTCTATATGCAATAAAAATGAAAAATAAAGTAACTCTTGGAACAATGTAGCTAAAATAACAAGAACTATGGAAGCAAATATAGATAAAACACTTAAATAGCCACATAAATTTTACTATATTTCAGATTGTGTTCTTTTTCAAAGGCAGAAGGCAAGCACACTCATTTCCTTTATATTTCAACACTATAGTCTCATTTTAAAAAGAAGATACGTGACAGCTGTCATTATCTGCACGTGCAGCACTGCAGTGTTGCTGGAAAGCAGAATTCCTTTCCCCACTGCCAACACATTTACCTGTAATTTAGGTTGTGTGTTAGAAGACAGATTAATTATAATTTACATTTATCTGTGTTTAACTCGTTAGCAATAACAACGCAGATGTAACCTGTATTAGCCTATTTTATTGATTTATTTATTTATTTATGGACACTCTTTAACATCTCAGGTCATCAGCATCCCATTCAGCTCAGGGCATGAAATGGCCAACAAATTTTGCTCAGAGGCCTCTCTTTCAGACTTGAGGTTCTTTTTCGTGCCGTAAATGTATGACATGGGACCCACGGCTTTACTTCCATTCCGAAGGAAGCCATACTTGCGATTTTTACGCCCGAAAAAATCCATCGGTAGTGGCCGGGTTCGAACCCGCGATCTTGGGTGTAGGAGGCAAGTATGGTAACCACTACACTACCAGGACCGACAGCCTATTTTAATAAGAATAAAACATATTATTCTATATTACATATTTTAATGCCTTTACAAAAGCATATGTATAGTGTGATTGTGCCTATTTTATTTAATCCCTGCTGTAAGTAAATGCAATAAATAGCTGATTACATAGCCCCTATAAACATACTAAATAATTGAACATCTTATCATTCTTAAATAAACATCTAAATACAATTAATTAGATTATTACTTTTAGATGTTCTTCTATTTCTTACCATATCAGTTTTCTTGTGGTCATTATGATACTCCTCCAAGTCATTGGAATTGCTACTGAAGCTATTGGTAAGGTGGATAATTATCTATCCATATAATCTCGAGAATGCCATCCATTTGTCCAGCCTCTTCCAATACACCTTTCACATGCGTTACAAAGTTGCTGTAGTTTTCTGGTGCCCTTCATTTATTCCTTCTCATGTCAGGCTTTCTACTTCAGTTAAAGTAAATATCTTATTTGTTCTAGCAACCTTGTCCTTTTTGTGTTCAGAATTTGTGTCACTGAAGTTACATTATACAGGGGCAGTTGTGATGATATAATGACCATGTGCTTTTGCTAGTTCATCCATAAACAATTATAGACATGGTTTGTTTTCATTTATAAGTAAAAGAGTTCCCCTTTTATCATGGTGATATCATGGGCAACATTATGACAGTCAGCCACTCCAAAATTTGCCCTTTAATGCTACTGTTAATTGGGGCACTTGGACTGTATGGTATGGAGCATTATCACGCTAGATTCTGGAACATTAGAAATTAACTGATCCATAAACCATTTGTAAAAAAGATTGCCTTTACTGCTTCCATGATTACCTGTTCAGGCTTACAACACACAGAACAAATGAACACACAAACAAGCTCAGCTTTGCGCAAATCGACCTGAGAGGCTCATGAGTCACCTAGTATAAGCAAAGTGGCAACAGTTGTTTATGTTTCCATAGCAACTGCCTTCCCTCCTTACCTTTCAACAATCCTTGCTAGGTAGCTATCATGTATCTTCTATTAAAAATCAGACTACAGAATGAGCCATCATGTAATGATGGAGGAATATCATCTTAAATTATAAGTGTTTACATTTGGACTCAATATACTGAAGCAACTGCAATGGCTAAAGTGCAGAATACAGGGGCACAAGGTAGGTCATATATGACATGTACAATATATATATATATATGATGTTATTAATGACATTAATTACATTATATCTTCTTGTTCCACTCTTTTTTAATATGTGCTTGATTTTTTGATTTTGGTGCTATGTTGCATTAGGATTTAACATTCATTTTTGATGTATCTGTCCTATCATTTGTGTTTTAACACTACTTTTAGGAATGTTTGGTATCTAAGATGATGCTTTTGCACTGTTTGTTGAACATGTATGTTGCAAGACAGCCATGTATTGTGGAATGCTGGTCACAAGTTTAAGACAATATTTAGAATAGGTTACATCTTGGTTAGCTTAGTTTTGGGACTTTTATTTGCATTTTTTTATATGTTTAAGATGAATTACTGGCTAGGTTAGGTCTAGGTTAGCTTCCTTTCTCTATTTAAGTAGTTTTACAAAAACTTAACGGAAGAAACTAAATTGGTTTGTGGGCAGTAATGGTAGCAGATTTATTATCAAGATGTGCTAAAGTGATTGTTTGGTCATATGTAATGCCATATAGGTTTTTGACAGAAGTATGTGAAGGATCTGTAGTGGGTTAAATGGAGTTACAGATAGCAAATGGTTAAAGCTGCGGAATCGGAGTACTTGTGTGCAAATGATCAATAGATCAAATCCAAATATATTAAATTCCTCGGTTTAATAATTGATAGCCATCTCTATTGGAAAGATCACATCGATCTTATCATACCTAAACTTAGCAGTGTATGCTATGCAATACATACATTAGTAATGTTGCAGTCAATTAAGACTTTAAAATTAGTTTATTATACTTATTTCAACTGAATAATGAAATATGTTCTAAAATTTTGGGGAAATTCAGTTAGAAGTGAACGTATCTTCCCATTACAAAAACAAGCCATATGCATAATCGCTGGTGCACATAGCATACATTCATGCAGAAACCTCTTTGGTCAATTTGAAATTTTAACTCTTTCATGTTATTATCCCTCATGAACTTTTATATAAGAAATAAAAAAAAAATTGTTCAAAATCAAAATATACATGACAAGAATACTAGAAAAAAGCACATCTACATAGACTGGCTTCAACACTTCCTGATCCCCAAAAAGGAACTTATTATGAGTTTAGTACAAAATGGCCTTCTCTCTAGCTTAAAATGATAATTCCTTTAAATTTTCTCTTAGAAAATACCTATGTAAAAAGGCCTATTATTCTGTAAAGGAATATATGAGTGACAATATTATACTGAGTTTGCAAAATTCAATGCACATGTAAACATGTACATAGTAAAATTTGTATGTTAAGTGACTTGTATGTTTCTGCTTCTCTGTCTTTGTTGTTTGGTTGCATTATTCTAGGTGTTTCCTTTTCAGTTTTATTGTAACCATTTATGTATATGTACATAATATTTTTTGTAAATGTAGATTGTGTGCTAATGTGGTAATTGTATACAAGGTCTCTGTGACTGCTTCGTGAACTCGCTGAATGCTCCAGGAACTAAACTAATCCTGGCATGTCTAAGGTAAGTAGGTAAAATGTATCTGTATGATATTAATAAATATGAAAAAGCATGTTAAGAGTAAAGTGCATTAGTATAGGGAGAATAAAAATTAGTATAGGTAGAATAAAAATTGTGCAAAACTTGGAGTGAAAGGAATTTAAGTTTTATTGTTTATTAAGTTAATAAAAGTCATATGTGACATAATTGCAATATGTCGTGTCCCTGTATTCTGAGTTTGTTCTGAAGCAACTACAGAAAATTAACTTAATATATCTTACAAAAATGTGGATACAAAGCAAAGATACTTACACCAGTTTTGCAACTTTTAACGCTCTTTCTGGATCACAAGTTCCCATTTGGAAAACAACGTGATTCTTTTCACGTTCACACGTTCTGAAAATTACTGTTCCATCTGTTTTGTCAATGTAGTCAATAGTGCCTAAAATGCCTGCGACAAAAATAAGGGGCCACATTATTAAATGCCGAAGATATAACTGAATTGTAGTTTAATCAACTTTTACACTAAAAACAGCTTACAGTTTTCTTTCCTTGTTGATCTTAGCAGCTTCCAGTCAATTAATTCTTCACAATATACAACATCTGCTCCGTAATCCAATGCTAATAGCCTCATAGGTAACGTCCCGATTCTAACCATTGGGGCCAAGATGAGTTTATTGGCATAATTTAATCTGTCACGCATTTTTGGCATTACTTCCAATGCAATATTCCTACATAACCTCAAAATTATGAGTTCATGTGCTATGGACGTTATTTCAGTTGTCAATAGTGTTGCATTTTTGACAGTACAGCGAATTTCAATTTTAAATTAACGTAACACGACCTGCATTTTTGTAAAAGGGCTGAATTTCACATTGCACAATTACCATTCTTTCTCGCAAGTCCGCATGATATTCAGGGGGAGGAGGAGGAAGTTGACACACATACCAACATTAAAAAATTTACGGATAGAATTTCCACAGATTATAGACTTGACGTGTAAATTTCTTATTTCGTAATATTGGTAGCTGTGTAAGAACGAGGTATGTTGGAGTGTGTCTTGAGTTTACTAATTAGACATTAGACATATTGGAAAACTTCGTTGGTAGACGCTAAGGAGAACTACATTATAATGGGTACATATCCACATGTTAATTAACTTAAAAACATGCTCTTTCAACAAAAGAATACCATGAAGTTGTAAGAATCTCGGGAACTTCGTGGTATCTTTCTTATTTGTGAATGGTGCTGTTCCCTGATCGGCGTTTGTTCTTTGTCTCGTCGGAATTTTCCTTGCCTAGAAGAATACTGATCTTAAGCGAGCTGGTACATTGAACAATTTATATGAATTCTCATCCATTTAAGATGAAGTTGGTCGATCACGTGGTTCGTAGTTTCAAAGTTGCAAAGGTGTTTCGAGAAAACACAGATAAGATAAACAGCATTGACTTTTCCCCCAATGGCGATACCTTAATTTCGTGTAGCGAAGACGATCAGATTGTCATTTATGACTGTGAGAAAGGGACTCAGATGAGAACAGTCAACAGCAAAAAATATGGAGTCGATCTTATACACTTCACACACGCAAAAAATACAGCAATTCACAGTTCTACTAAAGTAGATGACACAATAAGATATTTATCTCTTCACGACAACAAATACATCAGATATTTTCCAGGACACACAAAGAAAGTAGTGTCACTTTGTATATCCCCAGTTGAAGACACCTTTCTCTCTGGATCCTTGGATAAAACTTTGAGATTGTGGGACTTAAGATCGCCAAACTGCCAAGGACTTATGCACCTTTCTGGTAGACCAGTAGCAGCATATGATCCAGAAGGACTCATTTTTGCAGCCGGAGTTAATTCTGAGAGTATCAAACTGTATGATTTGAGATCCTTTGATAAAGGCCCATTTATAACCTTCAAGCTAAGCCAAGAAAAGGAGTGCGATTGGACAGGATTGAAATTCAGCAGAGATGGGAAGACAATTCTCATATCCACCAATGGCTCCATTATTAGGCTTATTGATGCTTTCCATGGTACTCCACTGCAGACATTCACTGGACATCTCAACAACAAAGGCATCCCAATTGAGGCATCGTTCAGCCCTGATTCTCAATTTGTTTTCAGTGGCTCCACGGATGGACGCGTTCATGTATGGAATGCTGACACCGGATATAAAGTTTGTGTACTAAATGCTGACCATCCTGCACCAGTGCAGTGTGTTCAGTTCAACCCAAAATATATGATGCTTGCATCAGCATGTACTAATATGGCATTTTGGTTACCAACTGCGGATGAAAATGCTTAATTTGGCAAGTAAAACAAATTTACAGTGTGCTCAAAACATAGTAGCTGTGACTAATGATTGGATTCATTTTAATATTTACATAGAGCACTGGAGCTGTATTTTTTGATGAGAATTGCATTTATCTGTTTTTAAAGGTATTTTTCACTATCTCGAACAACAGATGTCCCTTAATTTGATTTCTGAATCATAAACCAGGGTCATTCTGTAAAATTTAGTTATTAAGCTTGATTGGTATTGAGTTTGATGGATTTGTGGAGTGCTACAGTGTGGAACTTTATCCCCCTCTGTGTGCAATCCAGCAAATACGTACCTGTTAACTGCATTCATGTGTGAATGAGGAATAAATGTGCATTGTATTTATATGTTAGTGTGTGTGTTGAGAATGACAGTGCAATGCATGCATTTTCTTGGTTTTGACTGAACAAAATGCAGGTACTCAGGAATACTTTATTATAAATTATAATTATTTGGTTTTAGAAGAAAAAATTTAACCTTCCGAGAAAAATTAAACTGCTGTGTATTGCATTTTTATGACATAAAACAAATTTACACATCACACTGTAAGGATAAAATAATTTTAGCTGTGGTACATTATTGTAAATATTTGTATTAGCAATAAGGAAAATCATTAAATTGATGTTACATTTGTTGAAATTTCCAGCTGTAGAAATAAATGTAGATTTAGAATAAGGTGCACTGGCCCCTTTCCAGGATTTTTACAGCACTCTTCAATTACTTCAGAAATCTTACAATACTGATATAGCACATTTTTCAACAAAGGTATTAAATACTTATTGTAAAGTAATATTAAAGTGTGTCCATTGTGCCACAGAAATAAAAGGGGGGGGGGCTTTGAGGGATTGTAAAGTAATACTAAAGTGTGTCCATTGTGCCACAGAAATAAAAAAAAGGGGGGGGGGGGGCTTTGAGGGTTATTCTTATGATTTGTAAAGCAGAACAAGGATGCTGTGGTTTGATAAAAGTATGTTGGTATAAATGAAGCTGCTAAATATCTTTTGGAAGTTAGGTATTGCAGCCACTGAAAGCTTGCCAACGTGTTAGATTATGTCACAGTTATCCCTAGCATTTATGCCATATTTCTTGGCACTGATCACACTGCTGAAGTTACAGTATGGCAATCCTGTTTCAATTCTGATAAGACATTAAATCAAATATGTTACATTTTAGCAAAATATTGGTGCTCAAATGTACATTTATTGCATATATCTTCAAAGCTAGCCCACAAAGTAGGGGTGAGCTATGTGTCAACGTATAATATAAAATATGTCCATAAGGATTAGGGGAAAGCATAGGGTGCTTGCTGTAAAATTTTTCTGCCACTCTGTGGCCAACAGCAATATTTAGAAATGGATAGCATTAAAAATGCGAATATACAGTTTCAGTTCTAACTGTAAAGCAAGCATTCAAGACTGGCACATTGTATTACAGCTACTACTGTTTTGGTCAAGTTTTAGTTTCAGAACTTTACAGATGAATTTGGCAGCTAATTCTTTGTACAGTAGTAACATTTCTGGGGGGAAAATGGTAGAAAAATGTAAAATAATGAAATTTATTACATGCCTTAACATGCGTAGCTGAGATTATCTGGAAATTATAAAGGTTGCCCAAATGAAATTGAGACATTAAGATTTTTTTATAATAGTTTATTCATTGGAATATGTGAATGTAAAGTAAATAATAGTAATAAGTTGCATATCTGCTACACATAGTTCAAGTGTTCCATTTCAAGATTAAAGTAAGAATCAGGTTGTTGGAATCAAACTTCAGCATTGTTGGCAAACTGACAGCCCTAACAAGTTGTTGCTTGCTGTTTTCCATCATCTGGCTGACCATAGTGATGGCTGTTCTTGACCAGTCTAGGATGTCTCGATGCTTATACAACCTTCACAAAATGCATCACACAGTTTTCATATAATGCTACATTTCAGCTCCACTAAATGAATAACTGCTCACTGTTTGGATGAATTGTACATGAAAAGTATTAATTTATGCTATTGCACACAAAAGCTGAACAATACAATTTCAGACAATACCAGCTGCTTCTGGACCTAAAATGTCTTATTAACAGTAAATGCAAAGCTTGTATACTAAAACAATGATAATGTTACACAAGTCTTAAGTGACTACTTCCATGGTCTAGTGTAATGTTTGCAACTACCAAGGTCCTGGGTTCAAATCCTGGTCAGGTCAAGCTGGGCAAGAATTTTTTTCCAACTCCCTCCCTGAGAAAAGTGAATGCCAGATAGCTTTTTAAGGTTCCAAGGACTCCAATTTTTGCCTCATTAATTCATTTCTTTCAACCCTACACACTTCGGCCCACATTCTACAGACTTTGCGAACAGACTAGTGCAATCAAAGTGACGAATTAAACATTTAAAAGGTCTTAAATTTCATTTGGACAACCCATACATAACTTATATCAATATTTTGAAATGCCTATATATACTTTTCTCCTATCAAAAATAACCCAAGAATAATAACCAATTTACTTCCAATTAGAAAAAAAGCTAAAAACACGTTGACTTAAGCAGTTTCATTAACTTGAAGCAAGGTCAGCAGTATAGTTTATACATTCTCAACAGAATGGAAATAAATTGTCTTGAGCAATGGTTAATTATGTCTAGCATGAGCCTTGTTTCATCACATTGCTGCAGCCAATGTTTCTGAATGATTATAACACAAAAACACTAGTGATTGAGTGCAACTGACAATAGCTTAGGAAAGTGATTTTAATTTGTTACTATAGCACAGTACTTAATGTGAAGAACGCAAGATGTGCATACCTAAGAAATTGTCAGTCTAATATATACTATTCTATTGATTTTAGCAATGTTAAATATTACCAGGAAAAATTATACACTTCCCAAGAAAAGTTAAAAGCAGTGGGCAAAAAAAATGTGTAATGACAGGTAATCTGATTAATAGTTTTGATAATTGTCCAGTATCCAAATTTAAAAATCACACATTTTCATTATTTAAGTGCAAATTAATAGAAATCCCACAGTGGAGAACACTTAAACTGAATGCTTTATCTAGTGAGTGTGTTATATCTTATTTCTCCACTTACTAAAGTGTAAAGCGGTGAAATAAATGTACGTAAAGGATATATATTGTTTTTAGTTTCCTGTGTAAAGAATTGAGGAGGTTACAAAGAGATTTTATAAAACATTTTGTTCAGTCTTTGTTTAAACAATCCAGATGGGTTATTTTCTGAAATAGAAGCACAGCAAGAGAATTATGTTTATCATTACAAAAGGAATTCTGAGCATTGTTGGAAAGGGCAAGCTTCTGTCTTTTCCATCCTCTGTTGCCTAATTCATTCCCAAAGGTCAACAGCACAGCATAAACCAAGTCACAGTGGCAGTGAATCTCACCAAAAATATTGTGACTTCATAGTGTCAAATTGCAGTGTGTAACCGTAGAAAAGCTCAGTGTAACAGCATACAATGTCGTGTTAAATTTATTGCATTCTCATGCTTACATATGGCATTTTTATATATATTTAGTAAAGTGAAGAAAAACATGTTTATGTTACAAGTGCAAGTGTTTTAATAACGTTATTGTTTTTAAATGTGAAAAACACAAATTTACCCACGTTTGGACAGTACTATACATTGTACAAGTTTATAATTGATTCAAAATGCTTAAAATATTTTAATTTGAAATCACATTAGAAGGAGAAGCATTTGTGTTTAACAGCAATGCTTGTAATGAGGTACATTGATTGTTTATTATTTAATATCTCTGTATAAATCCCATTTCCTCATGTGTACTTGGTTTTTATTATTGTGAAATTTTTTAAGATCACCAACAGCCTGATTCCAGCATTTTAATGGTTGCAATGGACTGGGGTATGTGCAAATTGTTATTTCCCCACAGGTTAAAAGCTTAAATGGACAAAAATATGTTGATAGGATTGGTTTACTACATTCCTTCAGCATTTTGTGTGAAGAATAAAAATTCATTATATCAAATAAATAAAAAAAAATCTGGTAATACTGTGTTTGGATACTTTTATTACATCCACAGGCTACATATCTTTTTGGACAATGCATAGAAAAGAATCTGCATTATCTTTTGTGTTACAATTTTTACATCTGTTATTTACAGACAAGGTAGATGTTGATGAAGAAATAAAATTCCCTCTTGCAGAAATTTTACCGTTAAGAATAAATTAAATGTGAGAAAAACACAATATCGTTCATAATTTTCATTATAAGACTGGTTAGAAGTTCTGTTACCCGAATTGCAAAATGAGGGTTAATTGGTAGCTAATGGAAAAATTTAGTTGCTAAAGTGCATACCTTCACATTACTGTGAAATCTTCGTTGCAATGATTAGTTGGATATTGTATGGAGATGGTTCAGAATGTCAAGTTTTGGTTTCTGGATTTATGTAGCTATTGCAGCAGCATGAGGTCATGCATTATTATAAAAGAGAACACTAAAGTCTCTGATCATTGCTAATTGTAAGCTTCATTTCTCATCCAGCATGGTTGATTGTCTATGCTTTCACTTGTGTCAGAATTGGTTCATTCATATCCCTAAATGTCTCCATAAGTTTCTTGGCAGAGGGTGCCCATTTGAATTTTTACTTGATCATTGCATGCTTCTTTTGGATCCTGTTTATAATGATGGACTCCAGTTTCATTCCATGCAAGAAACTCCTAATATGTAGCAAAAGCTGTGCAGTTATGCACTTTTCAACTTGTGTTGCTGTCATTTATCTTGTGAATAAATGTATGCAAACACTGGTGTACATAGGTGATGACAATGAGTTATGCATATTAATGATGCATGTTTGGCCTTCTTAAAACGTTTCTATCTATAGGTGTACATAGGAATACCATAAATGCTGTTACAAATTTTTAATGAAATACATAGTTTTGTTATATTTCATAATGTTTTTACAGAAGATATTTACAAATATTTCACACACAAAGCATCAATTACTTTACAAAATGATCACTTCTAGCCTTTACACAGCTCTTGAGTATCTATGGCCACTCATCACTTGTGTATCTTGCAGACCATTTCATTAAGTACTGCCCATAAATTAAGCTTCTAACAATTCAAATCAGAACTGCCAATCAACTGGTGAAATGAAGTCTGGTACATTTACCCTTTGCCTTGTAGACAGATGCTGAATTCTGCTGAAAGCTCCACTGTTCATTGTTGAAAAAGGCTTAGCAACAGCCTCCAACACAATATCTCTATACACTTTGGCAGAGATGCAGCCTATCGGTACTGTTGTAAGACATGTGCCATCATACTATGGGTTTTAATTTTCACTCCCTCTGTAGCTTAAGCTGCAGAATGAGGGAGTGATCTGTACTGCCAGTAAGCTCTGAATCCTAGATCACAAGATATTGTCATTTTTTGAATTGCCAAGTTCATGAGTCATCTTGGACTGTTTTCTTACAGGATTTCTCCAAATATAATGTGCCACTGCATCCATCAGCTTCTTGAACCTTACAGTGCGTGGGCAATCTTGTATTGGATGGTCACAGTGAGCCCAGTCTCAATGAACATATTAATTCTCCAGTAGACAATTCTATTGATTTTCAGCTTCTTGAGGGATGCAAAAATATCAGATGCTGATTATAACTTTATGAAGTGCTATAAATGCTACACAATTTTTGTAATCGGCTCATTGCATTACAACAGCTATGCAAAACTTACCACTCTTTTCTGCAGCTCAGCTCACAAAGGCAGTGCTGTTACTTTGTTACATCCAGTTGTACAATTTGATACTGCTAGAATCTATGCTATAAATACATCCTCTAATAGAAATTTCATGAGATTGATATGATTTGTTAAATAGTTGGTTAAGACATAGATCTGAAGTCAGCTGTTATCACAGAGCAAGTAGAGAGGTGCCCTCACTGCCACTGTGGTTGTGTTTTTTTTTTTTTTTTGTTTGTTTTTCTTTTTGCTTGCATGTTGCTGTTCAATTAATTAAAACTCCCTTCTAATTCAGTAGTTTGTTATTTCCAGCAATAATATTAATTGTAAAAAAGATGAAGACTCTTGCCATTTGAAGTGGTATTTAAATGTTCAGTATAGAAACAAAAACAAATTCTACACCAGCCCCCGGCTTCCTTTGGAAGGGAAATGAAGCCATTGGTCCCATGTCGTAGATTTACAGCACGAAAAAGAACCTCAAGCCTGAAAGAAGAGGGCTGTGAGAAAAATTTCCCGGTGGTTTCTCATCCTGAATTGAATGGGACGCTGATGGCCTGAGATGTTGAAGAGCATCCGTAAATAAAACAAACCAATAAACAATTGCCCCCTTCATCTTAGCTTGATTGATCATCTACTATTTATTTAATATCCCGAAGTTTTAACACAGACTTGATCTACAATTGTGCAAAATGTAAACATCTATACAAAGTGTTTTTGAGGATGTGTTTAATTATTGAAGAAAATGCTCATTAACAAAACATTAAAACCTGTGTTTTCTGTGAAAGAACCTTAAAATTACCATTCATCTTTTGTTAATGAGTTTCTGTGTTATACGTACTCTGAATAATGGATGAATTCAACATTTTACAATATCTTTAAATGTGTGGTACGTTTAATTGGAATTAAAAAAAATGTTGGGATACATTTGTTTTTAACACAAGAGTCAATGCATGCAAGGCAGAATAAGATGTAATGTATTATATATGTAATTTATAAAAGCTAGGGGGACGAATCTAATGTGAGAATGTTTAGTGTGTGTGTGTAGTTTATAGAAGGGAGGGTAATGATGCTTGATCTCAGGGGTTAAAATTGGTTGGGTGGTGCTTGGGAACAGGCTGGTATTGGTCACAATGGGGCTGTGACCTCCAGAAACTGAACTTTAAATAAAAGCAATGCTGCTAAAGATGTATATTTTACACTAGTTTTTTTTTATTTCATTTAATTATATTTAAAACTGCATTGCAGTAATTAGGACAGAATCACCCTGGTTTAATTCATTTCTTGGACTAGCCTTTCTTTGTATATTTTTTCTTTAAAATTTTCCAGATGTTAATTAAATGGTGAAATGAGATTTACTTTAAATATTTCTTGTACTATACTTGTGACTGTTGTACTTTTAATACTTTGCATTAAATAATTGGTTTCATGTTTAGTGAACAGCTTAGAATTGTGTGAAATTCTTCAAAAATGTATTCATAGTTTTAAGATAGAGAATACTAAATTTATATTTTTTTTTTATTTTTTTAATTTAAAGAATGGTGGTAATAAATGTATACGGATAACTGTGTTGTTTGGCCATTAGCATTTTCTTTCAAGCCAAACGTAGTGCAGAGAATTAAAACGCACAGTTATTATATTTTCACATGTGTTGTGGTTGGTGTAACTGTTCACGAGTGCTAACTGCTAGTGACACACACACATAATGTCAGTATTTTATTGTGATATGTAACCTATTTGTAGATTTGTAGCGTGGTAGGAAAACACTGTTTTTTAGATCTAGCTTTATGTACAGATAATGAAGAAAATGTTTATTTTGTATCTCTGTAATGTGTTCAGAAATTTGTTTTTTAAGTGCAGTAACAACTTATGATGGTAAAAGTAAACTTGGGCAACCAGTCAACTATTAGACTTTTTATAAATTGCTTAAATAATGAATAAGTATTTAACAAGTCTGCAAAAAAGTCATAAACAGTACTTGAACAGAAAGGAAAACTACAGTTATTTGTGCATTAATAATTTTATAAGCATAAATTTAAGTATGCTAGTCGGTTACTAACAGAAACTTGCACCAGTCCAAATGTGACTGAAAGTTTAGCAAAAGGAGTTTGTTTAGGCATTGTATGAGATTACTGCCATCTATGAAATATACCACTTACATACATCTACTTTTTTGCCAATAATAATGTAGAAGTAGTAAACCGAAAGATCACTGTGTTTATAAAATAGCTCACCAGTTGCACTTTATCTCAAATGGGAGTTGAATGCAAACTCTTGATATGAAAATAGAACATTCTTATCAGTTGATCCACATTGATAGCTTTTAAGATTGTGGCATTTGTCATGCGAAATATACTCAATTCACTATCTTTGGGATGAATGGCTAGTTTCACAATTGCGTACCTATGCTGTTTAATTTTTATTCCTTTCTAACATTAAAAGTTCTTTGTAGGTATTATGATCATGAAAAAAAACTATGCTACTTTTAAAAATGAAACTCAAAATTTATTCTTTGCTCTTTACATTCTTTTGATGAAACATTTATTGAAAAAATGGTTTATAATATAAAGTAAATGCCATGAAAATAAGTTGTTAAAGGTAGTGAATTTAAAAAATTTTAACTTGAAGCAGAAGCAAGGTTTTGGTAGTCTTCTCTAAATGACTGAAATAATGAATAAACTTCAAAAGGCATTCATGTAAGATATTGACATTATTGAAAAATTTAACAACAAAGCGTACATGCAAACTATTTGAACTACAATATTTACCCTATATCCTCCCCCCTTTTTACTCATTTTACCACTTTAAAACCAAGAGGGAAAAATAGCTGTATATACCATTCTGAGAGAGATAAAGGAAAAACTTTGTCAAATAATAAACTTACATATATGAATAGACAAAGTAGTGTATATATTTCAAAGATGTCAGTTAATTATGTCTTTGATAGATACTGGTACCTTAATGAACAAAATCAATGAAAGTGTTCATAAAGTCTCTAATGGATTTTACTTATTGATTGAATATTTCCTTTCACTCCTCTGGTAAGTCTTCAGTTGAACTCTGTTCTTGGTCATGCCATAATCTCTTTCCAACTTTTCAGTCTTCTCAGCTTCAGTTTGTACTGTATTGCAACATTATCCTTCATTGCCACTTCTACCTACTCCTTGAGGATTTCATTCCAAAGATGTTCTGACAATACTTTCATTTTCCATGTTCTATCCATTTCCACTCGATATTTTACCTCTTTCCAAATTTCATGCTCTCTTGTGATTTTCCATTAGCTTTATTTGATATAGTCTTTGGCCACCAGATCACCATAATAGTTCTCAGGCTTCTATTAACAAACATAGTTTTTCTTTTATTTCTCTGATTAATAACTCAAAAACTATTAGAGATAGCCAACTTGCACTTTTCTGCATTGCACCGTCCACTCAGAAAATTTTTGTAGCAATACCTTGTGTTTGCTTATTCAGAAGTTTTCTTGGTGTCATTTGCTGTATCATCTACGCATATATTGCCATGGATGGCTGAGTTTGTTAAGGTGCTAACTCATAAGCAGAAGATTTGGGGTTCAATTTCCACCAGGACGTCATCTCACTGAGGTTTTTTACAGTTTTCCTCATTTCTCATTAGTGGCAAATGCTGTGGAGGTACCCCAAAGTTTAGCCTGGGACACTTCCTTCTTTAAAAAAATAATCCTCACTGTATTGGTTCCAACACAAAATTAAATGTTATGTTTAATCCTTACAAATTTATAATTTCATCTCATATATCATCAATGTCCATTGCTTGTGCTGCCTCAGCAGTAAAAATGGACATTAAACACTATTAAAAAAAATCTGCACATATGTTAAAGTGACTCAAGGAAACCAGAAACATCCAACTAAATGCTGTGGAAAAACTGCAGTTCTGACTTTTTATATTTCCAGAAAGGTTAATAGAGACTGCTCATATATGGGGATCCAAGAATTTTGTGGTTTGTGAAAAGGAAAGAGTCCAAAGTTGAACAATTATTATCAAGTTATTGGATCTCTTTTTTTTTAACAGGTTAGTACTAATGCAATCCTGAAATTTTTCCTTCCACAAGTGGAACACTTACAACATTTTCTAACAAGAAGGTGCATTTTGTCCCTGGCTTAGAATCTGCATTTGAATGTTAAATAAATTGGTAACTAGAGGAGCCCATGTTCAAATAATCACAAATGAATGAAACTTTTTGAAGTTATTAATGAGTGAAATCTATCACGAGTCTTTATGAACATCGTGTATTACTAGCTATATATTTAAAATAAATGGGCAATAATAACAAAATATTTTAAGGTTTGAAAAGAATGAATTGAATGTATTTATGTCAAAAGAATAAAGTGAGAAGTTCCAGGTATCTGACCATATTTGTGGACATTTTGTGAACTTGAGAATTTTGCAAATCATGTGCAAAAAAAAAAAGTAGAGATGTTGAGTCACATGTCATGGCAACTATTTTTTGTTTTCGAGAATGCTGGATCATTATTAGAAATATGCAAATTGAAGGAGGCAGCATGTGGTACTATTTAATGCATAAACAATATGAGGCATTACAAATGCAAAACAAGAGGCACACATTATTGCCCTGTGAATCTTCTAAATAGTCCCATGTCAGATGATTGTATGTGGCATCCCCTTGCTACAACTTTCCACAGTTGAAATTCTCGTAGAATCCTGTGAGAGGTTCACTCACAGCTCTTATTGAACTTTGAAGGTTGCTAGTTAAAGCATGTCCTCGGTGAAATACTGCAGCCCACCTAGTGACAGCTTGGTGTAGGACATTATTCACTGCAGTTTACACTAGCTCCCTGTAGCATTCCCTGACATTTCACCTTATCTGTTTTCATATCTAAGTTTAGGCTAATTTCCCCAGCATTTGCCATTTACGAGGCATGAGGAAAACCCTAGTTGGGAATTGAACCCCAAACTTGCTTGCAAGTCCATAACAACCTTGGCCACCCTTGGTGGTCACCAAATCCTGTATAGTTGTGGTTGTTCACATGTTCTTACATCACACTGCCATCTAGTGACATGTATTACAAATGATACTCTTGGAGACATGCAATTTTTTTATAAAGAATTTTTGCAAGTTTTTAAATTATTACAGAAAAATAAATGTGCTTTTTTAATAAAAACTATATTGTTAGTTCTAGAGAGAAGGGATGGGAAATTTTATTTCTAGCAGCTGTGAAAAGTCACCATCCATATATATTATAGAGCAATAATATTGAGTAGTTTTGACATACCTTAACAACCTCATAAACATCTTCATTGCTGTGCTGATGGAATGTCTAATAGCTTGACTTGTTGTCCTAACCAAGCTGCTACATCTGTGGTTTTCCCACCCTAATGGGAATACTATGGAAAATGCAGCTAATCTTGGTAGTAGTCTTAGTGTCATAGGATTTTTGCAATTGAAAGACTTCAGTATTAATGACATTACTACAGTATGCTGTGAAAATTTTCTTTGTTGGATGCTGCTGTTTGGTTCTTAGTTACATCTCTTTGTAAAGGACCATTCATTCTTTAAGAGAATTAGAAGAATAAACCACTGCAGTCTGCTGTATAAAACCGAACTATATCCTACAAGAGTGAAAAGTAATGTGTTTAAAATTAAAATTGTTTCAACTGTACATTTGCAATAATTGGATGTGATAGAAATAAAATCCAATGAAGAAAGCCCAACTTTAGAAGTGAATGGTCCTATTACTACTTATATATTGGTGCACACACAAATTTCTGTTAATGTCAGCTGCACCTTGTACATAAATAATTGGAATTTAATGATGTAGAGAGTATGTAAGAGTAAATGTGGACTTTAGATGTGATGGCAGTGCCCTTTTTGTCACGAGGCCATCATAAATCTGTGTTTATTAGTAACTAAAATTTTTCAACTTGAAATGATCGTTACTTAGTATATTTCTCTAATATAAAATTTGCTCATGGACAATTAAAATAAATTTGCTAAAATTAGTCTAGATATGTAGCATCTTCGTTAAAAAAAGACGTAGTCTTCATTGTGCTGTTAATATAGTTGATAAAACTTGCTGAATATTAATTTAATGGAACAGAGTAATCCACATTTACCATTTTAACTGAACAAATACTCTTTTTAATTCCTACCTTATTGAACAATATATTCTGGGATTAGAGTAAGTGAATATTTGAGATCAAAATTGTTTCCATTAGCACTGTTTACACTTTTATAATTCTTAGATGGAAAATAAAGTTTTATCATTCAAATATACTCTCTCTTTATTTGCTTGGCTGCACTCTTTATAATTTAGTTCTAGTGTTAAAAATTGGTTCCATACACAAATGAATCAATTCTGGAAATCTAGTGGTAACCATACTTGCTTTATAAACATAAGGTCACGGGTTCAAACCTGGCCAGGGCCAATGGAGTTCAGGGCATAAAAATGTAAGTAAAAAAGCTGTTGGTCCTGTATTGTAGATTTATGGCATGTAAAAGAACCTTAAGCCTGAAAGAAGAGGTCTCTTGAGCAAAATTTATCTGCCATTTCAAGTCCTGAATTAAATTTGATGCTAATGACCACAGATGTTAAAAGAGCATCCTTAAACAAAATTAAGAAATAATCAAGATAACTATGTCATCCTTTAAGGATTTAGTCCTCAGGAGGGGGGGAGGGTTGCCATTTCTAGGAGTTTTACAAAACACCATTTTAAGCACTACATAGAGATAGTTTACCCCTGTTTAGGATTTTATCTTTTCTAGCCCATATATTTGCATTAAACAAAGAAACATTTGTATTCAAACGAGTAACAAATTCAACTGCAAATCCATTTTTCTTAATACATTAATTGCTTACTGAACTTAAACAAAAATGCTCAAATAATTCTACAAAGCAATGGCAACATCAATAATGCTCTAATGCAAAAAATCTTTGATTCCGACAAATATGAGGGATAAATTATGATTATTTTTTCTCTCGTGAATAAAGGACTAGCACGAAAAATTAATATATGCTATTGAAAGTATATGGCATTTAATGTTGAGTGGTGCCACCAACAGAATGTAGTTGGTCCTTGTAGGGAAGAAGCAAAACACTGGCAACTGGACAACATTGGTTTATTATGGCAGGAGCAAAAGTTAAACAGGGTTACAAATCCGTCACAGGACAGGTTTCTCATGTAATCAACGGTGTTTAGCAGCCTTTGAAGTAGTCTCAAAGTACATCAAAGGTTTGTTGTCAGCAATGGGGAAGGTAGTGAATACCATCTGCTGCATGTGAATTGCTAACATAATAACCAACTGAACTTAGAGGCCTGCTGAGACATGCAGCTCTGCTCACATACACCATTTGAAAGTATGTTCCATACGCTTTCAATCATATATCTTGGATTTTTTGTGTTGCCCTGGCTTGCAAGAAAAAAAATAGTTGCCATGACTTATGACTTACCCTCGTATAAAGTAAGAATTCAAATACAAAGAGTAGAAATGGAAGATTTAAGAAAAAACAAAGAAACTAAATTTGACTTTATAAGGAATGAAGATATAAGATCAGAATTAGAGGTACAAGGTTGCTTCTATAAAATATCTGAACTGATTCCAGTTCCCTGTGGCATTTTAGAGTGATAGAGGTTGTTGACCTTCACTTATTCCTTATTCTAGCTTTGAAATATTCAAGTTCTGTGATAGCCTTTGTTTGGAGCCGACCATGCATCTGAATTGCATTGAAAATGTCAAGTGCAAGACTTATAAGTATGAATGTGAAATTCCTGCAAAACTTGAAAAATCTGCTACAGAAACATACAGTTTGTTGATTCAAGTTAATGGAACAAGTAGAGAACTTAAGAAAGCTGTAGAGGCAATAGTGAAATATTGTAAAGAAAATTTAAAATAAATTAAAAAATTAGGTATGCAGAAAAGGTAATAAACTAAAAAGAGATGAGAAATGGTGGCTTGAGGGTAAAGTGATTGAAGAAATTGGATTATTTAGAGGTAAGGTTAAATAATGGAATGAACTGGGGGAAAATGTATTAGGAAAAGGAAAACTAGTAATATTATAAGAACCTGTTTGAAGAAGATATGAGTGTAGTATGGCTCAAGAGAGCCATTCAGCAACAGTTGAATCAAAAATTATGTATGGGGTTGAAATTTGGGGTACAGAAAGAGTGGAAGCATATTAATTATTCATAGAATATTTTGTAAAATGGTGTTGGGATTACTGAGGGCAGCTCCAAATGAATTAAAAAGAGTTGGCAGGAAAGATGTGATAGTCATACATATATTGAAATATTGGTATAAGATTAGAATTAAGGGAGGAAAGAGATATAGTTCAAGAGTGTTTAAGGGCACAAGATAAAATAAATTGGGAAAGAAGCTGATTATCTCAAATAAAATAATAAAATAGATTGGAATAAGTGATTTAGATAGACAGCATATAATCAACAGACAAGAATTATGGCATAAAGTACAACTAAGAATAGATGAAAATCAGAAACAAGAATTATGGAATAGTTTACAAGATAAGAGTACTTTGAAATGCTACAAGAAATTTAAGAAAGAATGGGGGTGGAGGAAAATATGTAGATGTAATAGAAGGGGAAGGGAGGGATTTGCTTGGGATAGAGCTAGAACAATTAAAAGTGAAAAAGGAAGAGTGTCCACTATGTGGAAAAATAGAAGGATTTACACTGTGTAACTGAATGTCCAGAAACTAAAGTATGGCTTAGGAAATGGGATAATTCACAGAAAGCAATTTTGATATTAAAAATTTTTGGAAATGGCAGTAAGGAATTTTTGAGAAAATTTGGTAACTATGTAGGGAAGATAAGTGGTGAAAGAAAGGGATTAATTAAAGGAAGAAGATATTTATGGAGATAATATTGAAATGTGTAGTTAGTGGAAAGTAGGATCTGCTACATACATTTTTTTTTTTTGAGTAGTGTTTAACGCCCGTTTTTACTACTGAGGCACCACAGGCGGTGCTGCTACATACATGACCAGGGTGTTAATTATATAGGATCCTAAAATAACAAGCACTCTCAGAACAGTTGTATAGATTGTGAAAGTTAATGTACAGGAAATATGTAAAAATAAAGCTAACTCATACTGAAAGTGGTTAAAAAAAATAAAGAGGAAAGGATAGTGTTCAAGACAATCCATGCACTGGCCAATCTTGCACATAAAAAAAATTGATGAAATTGTAAGAACAAGTCATTGCCGGAGTATTTGAGCAATTGCCTAGTTAGCCAACATCAATAAAGAAATGCAGCAGATTTTACACAAAACATTTTAACAAAGTGTGCTTGAAAATGATGCCAAGAATTCTTACTCTTGGGCACAAGTAAACCCAACTGAATAAGGAATATTGAAAAGCATACATTGGCATGAGAGAAAATCCATTGAACATGAGAGACACCTTAATCAGCCAAAAAAATCTGCAATTGTGAAACATACTGTAAAATTAAATTTAAAAAAATAATGTCTGTCCTGCAGGAGCTGTATAAACTAAGAGAGAATCTATAAGCATCACAAAAGAAAAACAGCATTTTTACAATTATTATTAAGATTAAACCATTAAAATTAATGGTATACTATTAATTAAATTAAGTGTATGACCACTGATAGACAGATAGACAAAGTGTAGTAGACCTCCTAAAGTTCCAATTTCCTTCATTTTCAGAAACTATTTTTCTTATTTTATTTAAATGGTAAATACCAAGTTTCATTACAAAAAAGCAAATATTAGTGCAGCTAGAATGATTTTTAAATGTTGGGTTTCAGGTAAACTCCCATTCCTAATAATCTGATTTCGCTGATTTTCAGAAACTAGTTAGGTTAGGTTAGCTTAGCTTAGGCTAAAAAAAATTTGCAAAATTTATACTGTTAAAAGCATATGTCTTTTCTATTATTTTATTATTTCCTTTATATTTTTCAACACTACATTACAGTTTCCCATTTAATTTTGTTGTATACTGTATGTAATTAACTACTAATATGCATCCTAAAAAGTTAATTTTTTGCATTTCATTGCTTGTTTCTGTGAGTTACAATTGTTATATACGCCTGTATTTGTTGAAGTCACATTACAACAAAAGAAAAATTGCAGTCGTTAGAGCAAATTTTAAAGTTTTAAAAAAAATTTTGCTTAAGATTAACCCCAACTCCGAATGGTCCAATTTTGCTGGATAATGAGCTTGATGAATCGTTTGTTAATTTATGTTGTATGCCGAGTTTCATTGAGAAAAAAATTGTGATCACTAAGGGCATCAACACACACACACACACACAGTAAATAAATATATATATCATTTTTTTTTATTGTCATTTTCTGAATCTAGTAGGTAGGATCGATGGAGATTTGAATAAATTTTTCAAAAATCATTACGAGTACAACCGCAATAGCCTATATTGCTTTAGAAACTGCTGAATATAGTAACTGTAAAAACAACCTGATATTTTACTTTGGCTAGGACAGATATATTAAAAATAGATCAACATCCACCTAATATAAACAAAGATAGCTCTTCAAATAAGCAAGAGATAAAATCTGTTACTATTCAATAAACTGCACCACAGCTCTCCGAACACCCGTACTCCCACTTCTAACAATTCTGTATCTTTCTGCCTCAGCAGATACTTTCACTCGGTCCACTGACAATAATGGCCATGTGTCAGCGAAAACTTTAGTTTTTAAATTTCATTTAAACCAATGACCATACCATAGGTCAATAATGAGCAATTTTAATAATGACAAATTCTTTGCCAAATCAGTGATAGGTATCCTAGAATAAGAGAATGCAATATTCCTTTGGAATAACAAAGCTGAGATGAGCAATTTTGAAGTGCTGTAGAGATAATTTCAATTTTTCCATAAAAAAAAACCTAAGGATTTATAAAATGAAAAAAGTTGGCATGTAGTTCCAGCAACTGGTTCAGCAATAGGGATCCATCATTAAAATTATGGAGCCGTTCTTCAAAAGAGAATGCAGTATTTACTATTTCAAAGCTAAAATTTTAACACATTTGTTAGGTTATCACTTCTTGATTTCTTACCAATCCAGATAATGCTCTTCTCTTTTCCTTTGTTTGTGTAGGACTAATCTTAGGAATTAAATTTTTGTTAGAAGTAGGAAACTCAGTTCTGGTAATTTAGTGGTAACCATACTTGCCATGTAGATCCAACATTATGAGTTCAAACCTGACCATGGTCGATGGATTTTTAGGGTGTAAAAAGATGTATGTTCAATTGAGAAGAAATTTCCAACACATACAATTGGTTGATTCAACAAAAGATTTATTCCCATCTCTTCAACTTAAGTTACCTAAAAGCTTCTTGAAGGCACTTGAAAGGTCAAATCCAAAATAATTCAAGCATCTGAGTGAAAAATACATTATTACTAAAGGAAAGTGTGTGTCTTAGTGGACAACAGATAAGGAAGCTAATAGAGTATGATAATTTGAGAAATCTTGAGTGAGAGTGATGAATGAATAGATAGATGGTCTGGGAATAAGCAGGATACTTTCAGTACTTGAGCTGTGTTCACAGCTGGCCCTTTGTACCTACTTCCCATTATGGGGGCACTTTCTGGAGAAAAGGATGGGGTGAGGGCACTGACTGCACGGAAGCAGATGGGGTCCCTAACATTATACCAGATAGAACACCCCAAAGCTAGTGGAACTGCTCCCAGAGTTGCATGAGCCCCTTGGAAAGTTTGTTTCCATTCCAGTAACTAGGGCAGAAACTTTTCCAAAGTGCTATCCACCATCACACCATGCCAGCCCACCTTACCCTGTAACTACACCAATGGAATTAAATGGGAGAGTAGAAAATCTGAGGAAAGTAAATATCCATACCAGCATTTGCCGAAGTGATCAGGGTAAACCATGAAAATGTCTAAGGTCAGAATGACAGGCCAAATGTGAACTGAACCTCCCAAATGCAAGTACCAAGCATTATCACCTGAGCTGACAAAGTGAGAGCTTGGAAGAGTTTCAAATGGGTTTGTATGAACTTGTTCCCTGACTACAGACTAAATTGCAAGAATTGTTGGACAGTTATAAAGAAATTGGCTGTAAATAAAACTCCATTTCTGGCACTTGAATTTAGATTTTTTCCTGACCAACAGTTGACAGCTGAGGATCTGGATGTTGGTCTGCAAAACATGTTCTAAATAAAAACAAATAAGTGAAGCCAATAAGAGTTTTTTTTAATAGTGTTTAATGCCTGTTTTAACTACTTAGGCATTACAGGCAATGGACATTGATGATACATGAGATGAAATGATCAACAGGGAAAAGATTTTTTATTTAAAGGAAGGAAGCATTTCAGGCCAAGTTTAGGGTACCTCCCCAGCGTTTGCCATTTATAAGGAATGAGGAAAACCTGAAGAAAACTTCAGTGTGGGTGAATGGTCCTGGTATGAATCAAACCCCAGACCTCCACCTCTGATGAGTCTGCACCTGAACAATTTTGGCCACCTCTGGCGGTGCGAATAACAGTATGTAGTTCGACTCAGTCATACAGTAATCTTAATTATAGAAAAATTAAGTACAATGAGTACAAATATTTTAAAAAATTATCTTGTTCTGAGCATAGAGCAAATGTCAAATTGTCAAAAACTCAAGAATTGGCCATGAGGCTCACTCTGATGTTTAGATTTTCCACTTATTTGGCAATTTACTAAGATGGGGATTGGCTGATCTTCTTATATCATTAACGTTTGCATTTAGCATAATTTGAGACTTGAATTTTCTGTCTGATTCATTTTAAGTTTGGGAAAATTTGGCACAGCATAGTCATCAGGCTGTATGGGCTGTAGCTCCATCTTGCTGGAAAATGTATTCAGGTTATCAGCACTGCCACAAGTGGCTGAGGTCGTTAAGGCGCGGACTCATGAGCGGGAGGCCTGGCGTTCAAATCCTGCCAGGACCGTCCTCCTTGGCTGAGGTTTTTTCCAGGTTTCCCTCAATCCTCATAAATGGCAAATGCAGGGGGAGGTACCCTAAACTGGGCTTGGAATGTTTCCTTCCTTAAAAAAGAAAAAAAAATTCTTTCCCAATATATTATTTCATCTCATGTATCATCAGTGTCCACCACCTCTGCCTCAGTTGTAAAAACGGACATTAAACACCATTAAAAAAAAAAAAGTGATCAGTTCTTATAAGATATGGAATGACAAGCATTTCATTACCATACCGCTCAGCATTAACAGTTACTCCACGTCTGTGATAGTCCTCAAAGAAATATGGTCCCACAATACCGATGGAAAGTTCATCAACATTTTGGTTATGTGGAGGTTTTCAAAAAGGGGTCTTATGTGCATAGTTTCAAAGATATTGTTGATTAGCAAACCCATTGAAGTAAAAATTTGCTTCATATGACATTACCAGGGAAAATGAATTGCATGTCAAAAACTGTCTGCTTTGGACTTTGTTTCAGAGTCACACAGTCTGGCTTGATGTTTTCAGATGTACAAACTGTTTTTGTAAACTATTTTATTAACAACCCTACCTATTCTCCTCTACTAATTTACTCGCCTGAATACATTCTTCTGCCTAGAACACACTAATGATAGTTTTCCCCAAGATGCACCTGACAGTGCACCCCAATAATAAACTGTTACTATGAACATATATTTCAACAGTATGGATTTTACCAACAGGGGTGGCCGAGGTCATTAAGGCACAGACTCATGAGCAGGGGTCTGGGGTATGATTATGACTAGAACTGTCCTCTGTGAAATGAGGTTTTTCCAAGTTTTTCCAATCCTTATAAATGACAAATGCCATGGAGAGTTCCTTAATGCAGGCTTGGAAGGCTTCCTTCCTTAAAAAATCCTTTTCTAATTAATTGTTTCATCTTGTGTATTGCCACTGTTCATTGCCCATCTTGCCTCAGCAGTAAAAAAGGGCAATGGGCACATTCTAATCTCCACTGGCCAATAACCCATGGCAAAGTAAATTGCAATGTGTGCTTTGTGTCCAAAAAATAACAACAACAAAAATTAATCTGGCTAACATTCAGGGCTGACAACCTTAGATGTACTATTTTCAATGGCCAACCCTGTAGTATTTGAATTAATTTACCAATATCTCTACACAAACAGTTTATTTTCAATTCTCTATCCATCATAACCTTGGACTTCAGCTCACCAGTATTTATTCACTGGAGTATCCTGAAGATTCAGATTTGGCTATATACAATATTCATAAATATTTAACAAATGAATACACTTAAACTACATTATGCTATTAATAAATCAATAATCTATATGAGGCCTCATTACAAACAACCCCCCCCCCACTTCTTGTATTTCCCTTGTTACAATTATTTTATCAATCATACCCCAATTTTCTCATCCTTCTTAACTACCTTACTTTTCCTAAATATTCCCCTATCATTTTATTTCTTTGTCCTCACATCAGTCAACATTCTATGAGCTATATTTTCTTTCTGTAATTTATCCCATTTCGCTTTCCCCATACATCCTCCCTCCATCTCTACCCCTTCACACTCTAATAAACAATGAAATATTCCTTCAGGCTCTCTATACATTACACACCCACTGAGGATGCAAACAATGGTTCATGAAACTACTACCACATATTATAAACAAGTAATTGGAGTGATAAGAGTGTGTAGTTTGACTCAATCACACAATGACCTTAATTACAACCTTCCCCATTTTCTTCTCTGAAACCCTTTAAAAACAATGCTCCAGCTCACATCCAAGCCAGTCCTTCCCTCCCAAATTTATCACAACATCCACATATTTCTCTCTCCCCCCCTGCTTTTTAATTATTCTGTACAATTTTAAACAACTCTTATCTCTAAAACTAGCCCAAATCTCTTGCCTCTCTATATCTTTAATACTCTGCCTTATTTGCTTCTAAAACCCTCGTCTACTTTTTATCTCCATATTTCCCCCACATCTCCCATCCAGTTGTTACCTCATTTGTTCTCTTTGATATAACCGTGTAGTATGTATCATTTAGACAGCCCTTTGCAATGGCCAACAGATACCAAAAGTCCAGGTAAAAAGTAATATAGTGTATTCTACATTTCAAAAAACTTCTATCTTATTTTATAGTGTAGCAAACAGGTTAAATGGTGTGGGAGTATTGGAATTATGACAAGAATAAAATAGCTTTAAAAATTCATGATACAGTTCATTTCTTCCAAATAATCTACATTTGTACTAACAGACATAGTTAACAAAGAGTGTACATCATAAATAGTTAACAGTTAACTCACAAATGCTGTGATTTCCAAAGATTCATCTAACATCGAAGTAATCAGAAAGAAATTATTACAGTAACTCATCATTCCATTTAATTTATCACCTGCTGCCAATATTCAATTTTTATTTCATGTTGCATTAGCAATTAAGTCACGAATCTAAGGCCAACAGCATCTTTTCATTCTATTTCTGAGGGTCCTGATAATGCATGACTTACTGGTACAGCTTGAATCATCCTGGTTTATAGTCATGCCTCCTTTCACAAATAGCAACGGAGGATAATTACCATGTTGTTCATGTCGGTCCGGTGGCTGAATTGGTTAGAGTGCAGTGCCACCAATAGAAGTGAGTTTGCTTCCCCTAGCAGCTAAAGCTTTTATTAAAGCTTCATAATTTGTCTACACTTTTCTTACTATAATAATTTTTTTTTTTTTTTTTTTTGGGAGCACAAGGCATGGATTGCAATTTTACTTTTATTTCATGTAAGTTGTAAATTTAGGTTAGGTTAAAAAAAATTGCAAAAGTTATACTGTTTAATGCATACGTTACAAATTTAGGTTATCTTAGGTTAAAAAAAATTGCAAAATTTATACTGTTAAAAGCATATGTCTCTTCTATTATTTTATTATTTCCTTTATATTTTATAATACTACATTACAGTTTCCCATTTAATTTCGCTGTATACTGTATATGATTAACTATTAACATGCATCCTAAAAAGTTAATTTTTTGCATTCCATTGCTTGTTTCTGTGAGTTACAATTGTTATATATGCCTGTATTTGTTGAAATCACATTACAACTTTTCTGCGTTTATACAGTCATTCCTTAGTTTTCTCAGCTAGAGTTTCTGTTCATGAAAGGAGATGTGACTGATAGACCAGGATGATTCAAGCTGTATAAATAATGCATGTTTTTATGGGTGATGTTTGTGACAGAAGTGTCTGCATCATCCCTTCGGCAATGAGAGAAGATTGTAAAATTTGTATGGCATTAATGGCCCTATTTTTCTCATTTTCTACTTAAGTTTAACTTGAGTAAGCAGAAAGTGTGCTGGAAAGATATATATAGTAGCATGTATTTGAAAGTCCATCAAAATGCCGAGCCCAAATAAAAGAAAATGAAATAATGTGACAGTAGAGGGGAAATTAAATGCACTGAAGCGACTAGATAAAGGGGGAGAATATAAATAAAATTACAATGGATTTATGTGTAGGGTAGACAACAATAAGAGACTATTATGGACATTCTATTTCTCTTTGCTTACATGACTCAGCAGCATGAAGAAGAAAGGAATGAATGTGAAAGACAATCTGACATCACAAGATTTTTCTGCAGGAAATACTAGTTATTTCACCTAACAAGTAATTTGTTATATTGTTAACAGAAATGATTTCATCCTATATCATTTTTTAAGTTCAGAATGTACTAAGGCTTATAATAAGATTTGTTTACAGAACAATTCAACTATTCAATTATTATGAATAATCAATCCATCCTGGAGTCTTTAAAACTCATTTTCAATAGCTCATCCCCCTCTCAGTTTACACAATGAGCCAAGTTTATGGGACTGGGCTGTACTATGCCAATATATATGCAGTTCTCAGTTATAGTTTGAAAGAAGTTGAGTTATTTGACAACTACAGTATGTGCATCCTGTTTTGCATGCAAAAGAGTAACAACATTGCTTAGACAATAAACCTATTTTAATTAGGTATGTGCATTTTTAGTTAAATATAATTAAAATAGTTTAAGAAAACAATTGGCAAAGAACAACACTACTGGGAGAAACGAAAAAAAAAGTCCTAAGAGGAAGCGAGTTTTGATGCATACTAAAATTACAAAGGGATTGGTATGTCATGGTCGTTGGTGCATTTTGACATCAAAGCTTTGTTAACCACTTCAGTTAGAATTATCAGTGAAAATGTAGAACTAGTGCAGTTCTGACGGCAAATGCAATGTTACAAAAAAATGTTGAGGTGTGGCTGAGCTTGTGTTGGTATTGGGGGATGTCAAGGACAGTATAAGTTAATTATAGATTAGAACTGATTTCCATGGCCGGCTCATATCACCAGCCCATTGTCTTTTTTATATAAAAGGATGTTTTATCTCTAAAGCTTTCCTTCTAGCTAAATTAAAACAACAGAAACAAACAACATTAGAACCAAGGACACTTCCATGAGTGTGGAGAGGAAAACCATCACTCTATTAGTAGAAACTTCAAAACATAAAATACTGTCACCTAGCAATAGCCTTCCACCCAGGCTATGCAAGAATGGAGTTTCTTTAAGAACAATGGTTCTATTGGTTAACCATCTATAAATTGCAAAATAATTTTTATGCAAAATCCATTAATCTGCATGGCAAAATATAACATCACATATTCTAAGCACTTCATTGAGCTGATAAAGAAGATAATTATCAAGGACTCTGACATCATGGTTAGTTTTAATTTGGAATCTCTCTATACTGTGGTGCCCCTCAAACTCCCACTAGAGTTATTACACTATTTCAGTGCAAAAGAAATCAAACTGCTGAGTCATGTTTTATTTCAAGAGTTTTTGGTATGGAAAGGCATGAACAAAAAGTTGGTGTAACAATGGGAAATCCCTTAAGTCCTGTTATCACCTATTTCTTCATGCAATTTTTCAAGCAACAAGCTCTACATATGGTACAACACACGGCTACATTTTGGCTCCAATATGTCGATGACACTTTTGTGATTTAGCACATAGGAAGGAGAAGTTGCACAGGATTTTGAAACATCTAAATGACATCCATGAAAACATTAATTTTGCAAGTAAATGGAAAACGAACAACTTAATTTCTGGATATTCAGTTAAATTTTTTGTTTATTTATTTCTTTTATAAAGGTTCCAAAGAGTCAATAAGACTCACAAGTAGAGACAGTACAAATTGTATGATTATACAATGACATATGCCTGTGAAAAATTTAGTAGCATTTAAATAGAAATAGTGTGTTAAGAAATATATATTTAAATATTATAATTTATGTGCTCTTATAAATTATATACTCTTTAACAAAACAGCCAGATTATAATAGGAGTAAAATATTACATACAGCTAGAATATGGCACGTGATTAAACATTGAACATGTTACATAATATACATCAATATATATCAAATGCAATACAATCAACAGTTTATATAATGTAAAATACACTGCATAAACAAGATTACTATAATGATCTATAAATTGACAACCTTTTCATTAGTTCTGTAAATACTTTTCTGAATAATATTGTCTGCATCTTTTAATATTTCAAGGGATTTTATTTGTTTTAGATCTTCTGGAAATTTATTAAATTTAAAAGTAATGCAGATCAAAAGGCTTTTTATCCCTTATTTGGTTGCATCATTACAACATCTACTGTCATCTGCTCCTCTTTGTTTACTGCTATGCACTAGATTATTTTATTTTTGGTAAACAAATTTCACAGAAGAAAACTTTAATTAAACACATTGTTGCTAATGGCCATTGGGGATGCTGAAATATATTTTCCGTAGCTTTCCAATAAAGAGCTTCCAAAAATTCTTTTTTATTTGTTTGTTGCTATCAAGTTGGCTGCATTTCAGTAGATGTTCTTTGTTTAAGATAGTATTCATGTTCTTACACAAATGGGAAGCATCCTTAGGTCTCCTTAATTACATGTACAAAAGGTACATAGCCCAATCTGCTCTATGGAAATGAAATAATATATACAATAAACAACCAACTTAAAACTAAACTGGATACAATTCAATCTAAATCCTTAAGATACGAACTGTAAAAAACAACACCAATTGCTGCAATGCAGAGCATAACTAACAACCTACCAATTCAATATATTAAAACCACAATACTGGAACACAAATTAAAAAGTAATCCACTAAGGAATAAATGGTTTCATATTCCTGACAGCACATAATGATTAAAACAAACAGACTTTCAAAAATTACATACAGATAGATGATTTAGACAAAATTTTAAAAATAAACATTAAGCTGTCATTATATCAATTGATCCTTTATTATCTGACTTATACGTGGTGTAGAGTGTATATAGTGAAGAAATCTCTCAATATACACCTTTGGGACAGTATGCTAACAATTTTGATGGCAAAATAATAGCCATTAGAGTAGCTTTAGAAAATCTACTGTATAGACCTAATGTAAATAAAAGAATTGGTATCTTAAGTGACTTTAAAGCAGCACTACAAAGTATAATGAATTACAGTTACCCATCACCATACACTATAGATGAAATAAAAAACTGTATCATACAATCCAGATCAGAAATATACAAATATTTTACAATGGATCCTGAGCCATGTGAGATTAAAGGGGAATGAGATTGCTGGTACATCAGCAAAAAAAGGAACCACCATAAAATTAAAACTTATCTTTCAAACTAGGACTTGCTTCTAAATTGAAACTCATAAAAAGATTAATAACTGAACAAGAAAAACAAAATATGCAATATAAACTTAAAAGGAAAATCCATATGAAGATCTAAAGACTTTTAAACATCTTTTATTTTTAACACATTGACAAGGGCCAAATTTCGTAATCAAACATAATATTTTAGTAGGTAGGAATTAAATGGTTTAAACAATATAGACTTTTTATAGGTCTATTTTGTAACATTTGTAATTAAACTTAGGTATTCATTTGTTACCTAGACTCCACTTACTTACATAAAAGTAAGACAAGTTTTGGGAGAATCTCTCCCATCTTCAGTTGCTCACTGAACCGCCGTTACTCAAAATGATGGCTAGACAACCGAATGTTCCTGTGGTGGCCCTCTGTTGGTTGAAGTAGGAAGTTGCTGAGTTCATCCATAGGAAGAAACTTAAAATTCATTAGGTTTTCTCCATTTTTTAATATGAAAATTTTTTTCTAAGTGGATAACTACCATGGGTTGTGAAGATGTTTCAGTAGTTTAATTCCTGGTTTTATTTCACGATTTCTGGTCCAAAAGTGAGCTGCTACTGCTGATTTATCCACCTGTTTAAACCGAATATTTCTAAAATGTTCTTTCCTCCAAATTTCTCTTTGTTTTGCCTATGTAGCTCTGTTCACAATCTGCTCATTTTATTTCGTAAATTCCTGATTTCTGTTCTGTTGGTATGGAGTCTTTTACTGTGCAACCTGTGAACAGAGCTACATAAAACAGGTGATTTACAGACTGAGCTCGCCTGTTTTCGCCTGAAATCACCACCTATAATGATGGAATTCAGGTGTGCCTACCATGATCTGCAATCAAATGCTGAAGCTCCCAATACACTTCCATTCAAATGATTTTGTTCTGGCGCCAGAAATCTCGGCATCCATCTGGCACAGACACATCTCGTGTAAGCAATCTTGCAGAATAGTGAATGCACTACCAGGAAATCTTTTAACATGTCTGCCAGACTGTTACTCGTTAATCTTCTCAAAAAATGACAGCAGTGGTGTTAATCATCAATCATTCACTGCAGTTGTTGAAGCACCTGGACCACTCTGCTTTGCTGTTGAAACATGGCCCTCCTTATACTCTTTGAACTATTGAAGTGCAGTTGATTGTGGCAGAACATCATCGCCATATGCTTATTGTAACATCACTTATGCTTTCATCCTGAATTTCTTTAGAGAGAAGAAAAATTTCAGAGCAGCATATTGCTCATTACAAAAGGACTCCATTTTATGCAGCTGACTGGCAAACAATCTTTGCTGGCATCCTGTACTAGGATGCATAGGCATATGCAGTTCCAATTTTTTTCACTGAACACATGAGATCTGTTCTTCTTATGAAAAATTGTTTCAGCACCATACCTCCAATGTGTGATAAGGAAAAAAATAACTCTTAGCCTTCATCTAGCCCTTGTACATTAGAGAAGAAGATAGCATGGCAAAAAATAAAAAGATTCTTTCATGCATTCAGGCAACAAGTAACAATGCTCCCAATGTTCATCTTAACATCACATATCACTTGCAATTAAATGAAAATTATTATATTTCATATTGTTGTCTGCATTTATTTACAGAAAAGCACACTATTGATTGCAATGTAGTAATTAGCTTTAGCAGTGGTAAACCACCAAATTATTTTGGGGGAACTTGTCTTTATTTACCTCACAGTTAATAGAATAGACTCCCTTCAGATTTATGTAAGCAACAGCCCTCTGTAATGGATCAGAAAATTGTCCCTAATAAATTAATAAAACAATAAAATGAAGTTCCACCGCATCATTTTTTTTTATTTGATTTATTTACAGATGTTTTTTAATATCTCAGATAAAAAACATTCCATTCAATTAAGGGCATGAAACGGCCAATAAACTTTGCTCAGAGGCCTCTTTTTTCTGGCTTGAGGTTCATTTACATGCCATAAATCTATGACAATGGACCAATGGCTTTACTTCCCTTCCAAAGGAAGTCATACTTGGGATTTTTACACCCGAAAAATTCCATTAATCCTGGCCGGGATCCAACCTGCGATCTTGGGTTTATCAACTGCATAACAAATAATAATCTATAATGATGAGCTTATACTCAAAAAGTAATTGTTTATCTGAACGGACAGCAAAATCCTGTTTAATGAAAGGAAGACCATCATTATTAATTAGTTGACTAATCTTCTCAAGCTATTGATGGCAATCAGGACAAGCTCTGATAGGTAATGGACAATTTCTCATGTCCGGCTAAAGCAAATGTCTGATGTTGTACAACAAGCTCCTTGCAGTTTCTTTTGGGAAATGAAAATATGCTATAAAATTTGCTTGCTATTATATCTCAAAAGGATTATAGCAATCAAGCAGATAATAGTGAAGAGGATCCCGTTAAATTATTAATAAAGATCTCAAACTGTCTCCACATACCAATAAACAGGGCTCCCAGAATATGTCCTTACTGCTAGCATAAAGTTTTACATCTCAGCGCTGGATATGCCATAGCCACTCATGCCTTATGTGTCTTGTGCTAACTGCACACCAAACTCTTATTTTTCTTAGATAAAGAGGGATTTCTTGTATATAATTTAGATTTTCAGAACACAATAATGAGTGTTCTCACGACCATTTTGGTTGAAACTTATCTGAAAAGAACACAAGCTGTGGATCAATTAACCCCTCAATCACTAATGAAAGAAACCATTTATAATAATGCATATGTTTTCTAGGATTACTTTGTCATTGACAATGGACAAGTGTACATTTGTAAGGTTTGAGTTTTAACAATTTTGTTGCTGTATGTGCAGAAGATGCTAAACTTGTGCTAATTTTGGTAGTGATTTTGTAGGTGAATGTTCAAGATTTGTGCCAATTTTGTCTAATTTATCTTTTATTAAAACTGTACATTTTCGTATATGTTTCTTGTTTTGCACTGAACCGAAGTATCAAATTTATTCAAAGATTGTAAATTGCATTTTGAAGAAGACAATTGCCCAAGGAACTTCCAAATAAATTGTTTACAAAACCAATGTGCTGATTCTTACTTAAAAATACATTGCTCTAAAGTCAATTGTCTTGTTATCTTTGCCAATGAATGTAGACAGGTAATTGTTCAGTTTAGGGACAGGCAGGCAGATAGGCAACTATGAAGGGGGATAGGAACTGGCCTTTGCCAAGATGCAAAATCTTGTGCAAGCAGTAAAGACATATTAGGTTCGGTAGTTATGCACTCCATTGCTTTTTCCCCACTCTTGCCACTCCCGTATGAGAATGAGGTTAAACAGCATTCTCGGCAGTGTTTAAACATAAACTGCTTTAGACATTGTCTATTATTAAACATTATCTTTGTAACTTAGCAGCCATATTGGCATTAACATAAAACACTGACTAAATATTGCTTCTGCAATTACCCTTATAACTCAAGTGTCTACCAGATTACTCAGTGCTACTAGACAGCTCAGCTTTATCAAACCTACTCTTCCAAGCATTTCACTTGCACCTATCAGTCCATACTTGGCATTATTTGAACATTTCTCAAGCTTTTTTCTAAGTAATTTCTATTGATAATCACAGCATTTATGTATACTTAAGAACAATTTAACTGGGTGAATGGGCTTTATGACCAATGACTTGTCAACTTAGCATTTGAGTTTTGCACAGGGCCAGCAGAGGGCAGTAGCATAGTCCATTTGTAATGTGTACATTGGGAATTAGCTGACTGCAACAAAGCGAATGACAAAGGTTTTTTTTGTTTGATTTATTTACGGACGCTCTTTAACATCACAGGTCATCAGCATTCCATTCTATTCAGGACATGAAACGGCCGACAAATTTTGCTCGGAGGCCTCTTCTTTCAGATTTGAATTCTTTTTCGTGCCGTAAATGTACAACACGGGACCCACAGCTTTACTTACCTTCCAAAGGAAGCTGTAATTAGATTTTTACGCCCCGAAAAAATCCATCGATCCTGGCCGAGTTTGAACCCGCAATCTTGGGTTTAGGAGGCAAGTATGGTTACCACTACACCACCAGGACCAACACATGACGAAGGTGAAGATGAGAATGAGATTATGACCAATGGTAGAATCAGTGCCAGAGGAAACTGGAGTAGCCAGAAAAAATTTGCCCCGGCCTCTTTCATCTGCAACAAATCTCACTTATAGGCACTGAGATCTATTGAAATTGAACTCAAGTCACTTCAGTGGGAGGCAAGCAGTCTAACCACTCAACTACAGCACTGCCACAATTTGTCTTGTGCCTTTAACACAACCATTGCCCCTCCTATAACTTGCAACTAATGAAATGATATGACCTAAAGTATTTTCAGTGAAACTTCATTATGTGCATCTCACAATAAAAGTTACCAAGAATTACAAATTCCCCTCCTTTTCATAAGTACAAACCAAATAAATACAACAGCCAGCAAAAATGGAGTTCCTAGCTCCTTTTTGTAAGTACAAACCAAATAAATACAACAGTCAGTTATAAGGAATTCCTAATCATTTCATATATACATACCATTAACCTAGATATAACCTCCAGTAATTTCTAGAAACTGGAGGACCCAATGGTTCATTTTAAATAAATACATGGAAGGAAAGTTTGAAAGTGGGATGCATATATTTGAAGTTTCAATATATTTTCTAATATCTGGAATTATTTCCAAATTTTGGATAATGAAAACTAAGCAAATTGCAATCTGTATTCTGCAAAAATATTCAGAGGAAAAAGGTCACATATTACTTCAGCAATGTGGAAACATTTGAAAGCAAATATTTAGCCACATTTCAAGAACTCTTCATTCAAAGACAATGATATGAGGGATTCAACATTTAAGAAATTCAAGTACCTTTTAGGCTTCAGATATAAAATTTAGGATTTGTCCCACTACTAATACAGTAATATCTCTCATATCCAGCAACTATGGGACAAAACCCATGCTGGATAAATGGAAAATATTTTTATAATTTAAGTACAAGATATATTGCATGAATATTTTATCCATGTAAATTTTTAAAAATGAAATGTTGAAATATAAATTTTATTTGCAGTGCTTAACCTGTACATTCATTTCATAATAAAAAATATAATAAAATTGCCATACATGATGACAATGTTAATTTATGGTTATATGATATCATGACAGTGTAGCCAACATTGCTACAAATTGTAACTGTGAAGATGAAATTGTAGTGTGTGATGATTCTTCCATTACCTATATCCTGCTCACAAACTTTTTCACTTTATCCAACAGCTCCAACTTGTATTTAAACTTAAAAACATTGTGCAGCAGCGGGTTAGTTCACCATAGCTACTATCCACAGGTATGGCAGTTAATGATGACTGCCACATTATCACACTTGCTAATATAATACTGTTAGCCACACTGGTTTCTGTGAAACCACAATGCATCCATTTGCTACACCTATGATGCTATTAGAAGACAATGAAAATTTCACCAAAATGATAGCATGTCTAAAACTGCAATGTTTTTTTCTTCTTTCTTATGTTTTACTTATTGAAAAGTGCCATTATTTTAGTATTGCCAGTTATTTAGGTGCCTTATACTGGGGTTTTACTGTATAAATGTATTATTAAAATACTAAAAGTGATATTTCAAAAGTACAAATCTTTTTAATTACTGTAAATGTTTGGGAGTCATCTCTCCCATTATCAGCAGCTGGCTTTTGTTAATTACACATTGATCTGAAACTTTTCTTGCAAGAGTCAATTTGCACCACATCATGCAGATCTCTGCCACATAGATTAGGAATCTTTCAGAGAGTAAATAAACAGAACTGACAAGAAGATATTGTGTTTCTTAATGAAAACCCTGTTGCATGTCAGTTAATTCAAATGTGGTTTCAGAAACATGTCCAATAAATAAAACACCCCTACCCAGTTTTTTATAACTTTTACTTCTTGTACTGTTCTGGTCTGTTCTGTATACCTAGTCTTCAATAAATATATATTAACAAGCTTTAACTTAGAAAAAAATATACAATCATAAATGACATTAAAATTAAGTGATCACTTTAAGAAGTACTTATAAAAAAAAAGGAAACCAACTTTGTGTTTCTGTTAAACTGATCGTTTGTTGTGTGTGTCTTGAGCATGTCAAATAAAACCAACCTTCAATGATACAACTAAATCAAGTGAATCTATCTCAATCTTACCAACTCATAAACTTTGTCCCACACATACACCCATCTTCCCCCCTCATTCTTCTTTCTTCACATATAACACAGCAAGTAGAAATAACACTGATAAACACACATTTTGCCCCTGAAATGAAAATATAAAATATTCACTTATTTTGAGGTGCTAAATACAAAGATGATAATAAAACATGCTGATTGGCTCTAGATTAGCTTATACATATACCTCTGATGTTCAATATATTAGTTCACATTGCATACTTACGTATTATTTATCAACTCTTTACTTTACTTTACTTTACTTTAAGGGGTGTTTTACTGTGTTCGATTCTAAAATGAATTAATATTATAATCTTTACTTCAATCTTATGTTGGCAATAAGTTTGTGATTGTGCCATATTACATCATTGCCTGACTCCCCTTGCCTTAATGAAATAATGAATAGCATTATAACATCGATAAAAGGCAATGTGATAGTTTAGTGCTAAGTAATCTCAAGTAATGTTTGCTAGTCTTTTACACATTTAGTAAAGAGCAATCTCTTTTAGTATCAGTAAATCTTTTGTGCATTTCCAGTATACATTTCCATCTACATCTTTGGTCTTGCTGTGGAAATCTACTGTCTACAATTACTATTACCTTCCAGTACACCTAATATAAACACTCACATTAACAAGTCATAAAATTCCTTAATAAAGAGGCATGATCATTAAATTCTAACAGAATATCTTAGTAGCAAAGAGTACCAAATAAAACTGTAACAATTTAATTACCAGCATACAAAACAAAATTGTCACACACTTAAATAGAGCATAAGTTTTATGTAAATAAAAAAGGCAGGATAATCAAAAAAAAAAAAAATGCTAGCAAAACATCAGTATATATCTTATCAACCACCAATATTTATTAGTTTACATGTTTTCAGAACAACAGAGCATTCAGAATTGGAGGTGTTCCTACATAAGAATGTTCATAATAAATATTTCCAATCTTTCAGTGCCTAATTGCTTTTTAATGTTGAAAACTCTATATTTTATATGCCCAGCAGATACTGATGTTTCTAACTGTCTGCGCTTTTATGTAAAAATATAGCTGCCATTTCTCCATCTCTGAGATAGAGATAGAGAAATGGCAGCTATATTTTTAATTAAAGCTCGTATACCACCTGGTTCAAATCTTACGTATTAATTTTTCTTCCCCCCACATATTCTTATTGCTAGTTTCATCAGTTTCCATGCATAATGTTCCCTTCAATATTCAATATTTACTTTTATCACCTTCACTTGTCTTCTTGCCATAGAAGAACTCTAGTAGTTCAAAATATAGCGATTACAAGTGTGACTTTCTCAGTGTTTTATTCTTTTCTGCTTTTATAATTACTGTTAATATAAATGTTTTCCCATATACTTAGTCCTTTTGGTTATTGATTGATTTTTAACAATTTGACATCTTTTCCTATTTCATGGTGCTCATTCCAAAATTTTCTGTCACAGCTGATTTATATATTTGTTTATAACTGATGTTTCTCCAAGTTCCTTTAACCTAATGCCTATATTTCTCTTTGTTTTGCCTTGTAGGTTTTATCACAATCCTTATAATTAATCTAGTAAACACCAGATTTTTTTCTCTTCAAGTCTGGAATCTATTTTGTTTAATTTCAATAGATTTTTAACACTATATCAGTTTTGACAGCTCACCTAACATTATACTGCTTGAAAGTTTTTTTAAAATTTTTATTGGCTGATGGGTAATAAGTGAACTTTTAATAAGTTTTTTCTCTGATAAATCACAGTTGTGGTTTGTTTAATTCTTTTTGTTTCTGGAATCTTTTAATTTTTTTGTTAACCATCTATTTGTTAAACCAATTGGATTTAGGTACTTCTATTATATGCAGATATTCTTTCTTGTACTCTTCATAGTTCAGTGGAACATTTACTAATCTATATATCATGCTGTTAAATGCTGCTTCTTTATGTGATCTTGGATCAAAACCATGGGTTGATTTTTCTGATTTGGTTTTTTTAAGGAATGCTCTTTAACATCTCAGGTCATTATCATCCCATTCAATTTAGGGCGTGAAACAGTCCACAAATTTTGCTCCAAGGTCTCTTCTTTCAGGCTTGAGGTTCTTTTTCGTGCTGTAAATGCATGACATGGGACCCACGGCTTTACTTCCCTTCCGAAGGAATGCATATTTAGGATTTTTACACCCAAAAAAATCCATCCATCCTGGTCGGGTTTGAATCCGCAATCTTGGGTTTAGAAGGCAATTATCACTACATCACCAGGACCGACTGTCTAAAACCATGGGACTTTGATATAATTGTCTATATGTATGTCCTTTCCAACTTCGAGGAATGATCCATCAGTCGTTTAACAATTGACAATGTGGACAAAGGTTCCATGAAACATGCCCTGATTTTATATCATATAAGTGAAACCATAAAGGGGTTTTAATAATTTTAACTTAGAAGAGATGATAGAACAAAATTTAGAAGGTTGATAGAAAATTTAAAGGGTTTCCAGGTAAAGAAGGAGAAAAGTAATAACATCTCCTGAAAGAAAGAAGAAAAATACACAATGACAGAATGAAGAATTATTGGAAAGTCAGAAGTGAAATAGTAAAGGAGAAACAAAAATGTATGAACTGCATTACTTTAACGTGGTCCCTAGATGGTCTGAAACAGGAGAGAGACAGAATATGCTACAAAGGTGACTATTAACTACGAAAATCTTTTCAGACAGTAAAAGATTTCAAAGGAATACTACTTCTAGTTTCATCTAACCAGTAACCAACAAAAAGATTGAAAGATCTAATTCTTTATAGAATAATAAATATAATTTGGTTAAAGAAGTATTACACTAACCTCCTGTGAAGGTTCTACCCTGCTTTCTTCCCTCCAGCATCTGCTTGATCTCCATCAATAACCTCAATATGATACAGTTTTTTCTCTTCTTCTGAAATTGGTACTGGAGCATCAGACATTGGATCTTTACCATCAAAACCCTTGGGAAATGCTATTACATCACGAATGCTGCTTGCATTGCACATCTCTGCTAACAGCCTGTCAATTCCTGTAGTAAATTCAATTAATTTTCAGATATTCCTCCTTAACTCTGCTTTAAAGAAAGTGCTGCAATAAAACACTAAATTAATGGATTTTGATGAGCTAAAACACATTTAAAAATTAAATAAATTGTACTTACAAAGCTGTAGACAATGATGTGTAATATATCCTATAATTATGTATTCAACTTGTTTACACTAAACTGCACTTACATAAAACTAGTTGAATACATCATTGTAGGATACATTTAAAAATTACCTACAAACTACCCCCAAAAACTTGACCTAAAAATAAAATTACAACATAAGTTTCACAGGGCAATAATAAAGAACCTATCTTAAATTAGCAGCCATTCTCTACATCAGAGTAGATGGCAGTATACACATGATTCTTAACCTGATCAAGTTGGCAAAATTGAATTTACCATCAATAAAAAATTACTTTCCCTAACATGAGAATCCCAATAAAGTACCAATTCTTGATTTTGTCTACCATAAATGTTTGGCCGAGTCATGATAGCTCAAGCACTCTAGTAGCTAACTGAACCATCTGACTCATTACATCTCATACTGTAAATACAGTATAGTAACATATACAGCAAAACTAAAACCACATAACAACCCCTCCTCTGTTAACAATATGAGATCAACAACGAAAACATACACAGATATATTTCAAGCTTACTTGTATCCTAACTATTTCATGCATATACAGAATGTGTATAAAGTTTCAATCCATTTTTGAGTTGACGTTAGAATTTTGTTTTTGTTTCAGATTGACTACTGAAGAACAGATAGCTGTTGTATGTGCTTGACTGCGCTGTTTAACATATGCACAGGTGCAAGAGGAGTTTCAATGTAAATCCCATAAATCAGTGCCAACACAAGCAACTGCCATGGGTGGCCAATGTCGTTAAGGTGTAGCCACATGAGTGGGGAAGTCTGGGGTTTGATTCTTACCAGGACCATCCTCCCTGATGAGGTTTATTCCGGGTTTTCCTCAGTCCTCATAAATGGCAAATGCCAGGGAAATACCCTAAACCTAGACCTGGAATGCTTCCTTCCTTTAAAAAAAATCCTTTCCAAATTTATAATTTCATCTCATGAATCAACAGTGTCCATCACCTGTGATGCCTCAGTAGTTAAATGGGTGTTAAACACTATTCAAATAAAAAAGAGAGGGAGAGAGCAACTATCTGGCTCCTGGTCAATAAATTTCATAGGACAGGAAATGTTGCCAATGAGTCATATATTCTAGTCGACCTTTCATGCTCGAGGAGACCTTGGCAGTGATCTGAGAAGCCATTAAAAGGAGTCTTGGAGTATCTATTTGTCATTTCAAATGAGCTAGATGTGCCTAGATCAATCATGTTGAAGATTTAGAAATTTATATTGAAAAAGCATGCTTATCACATTCATACTTATCACATTCATATCACAAACGAGATGAGAAAGATTATGCATATCATAGGGCAGCTATGGACAACGAAAACTTATTTTAACATTTCCTGTTTAGTGACGAGGCCACATCAGTGTTCTTTCAGCAAGATGGAGCACTCCTGCATTTTGCATTAACTGTTAAAGCTTACCTCAACCAGCACTTTCCTAACAAATGGATTAGAATAGGTTCACCATGGGTATGGCCAGCACATTCCCCTAACCTGATGTTGACTTTTTTACCTGGGGATTTGTCAAGTCACAAGTGTACAAAACAAAAGTTTGCAATCTTGAGGAATCGTATTTGAGAAGCTTGTGTAACAATTAAGGTGACATGCTGGTGAATATCTTTAGGGCTACAGGTTAATGGTGGGGTCATTGCTATGAAATGGATTGTGGCGATGTTGAATCAAAATGACTTTTGCATGTGCCTACCATCAAGATAATTCATATTGATTTTATGTCTGCAAATTCATTATTTCTATAAAATAGATCAACACTGTATAACCATCCCATATATACTGCTCGCCATTAAAACTGCAACATCCATAAGAGACATGTTAAATTAACCCTACATTTTCTCAGAGGGAATGAGTATGACTTAATAAAAATATGATTGTAATACTAGCAAGTATCAGACTTTATGATCACCCCATATACATTGCTGGCCATTAAATTGCAACATTCATTAGAGATATGTTTAATCGACCCCATATTTTATGAGAAGAAACAGGTATGCCAATGAAAATATAACAGCAATACCAGCAAGTATCTGAATTTGATAAGGGAGAATTGTGGCATATTGAAATTGTGGGATGTCATCCTGAAAAATTGGTGCTTGTGTTGGATGAAATGCTTTCACAGTAAAACAACTGAGGTGAGACAAACACACAGCCCCGTATAGCAACTGAACAAGACAGAAATCAATTCTGCATGGACATTATGAACACTCACAATGTATTGCAACTTTAATGACCAGCAGTGCATATAGTGATCGATGGCTTAGCGCACATATATGTTAAGGGCAACTTTTCAGTAAAATGAGTTAAGTGCCCCAGCAGAGTTATAAGAGGCTTCCTTTATTGTACACAAATGAGGTAATTGCAATCCATGAAATTAAATTTTGGCAGCAGCAAATATTGTATTTACACAGGCATGAGTACAAATATCATTAAAGCACTCAATAATTTTTTTCACTTTGGAACCAGTTGACAAATGTGGTAAGTGAAGGTATGTGATGGTAAGTGAATATTTGCCACATTTGCAACAAATGAAGAAAGAAAAAGCACATGAATATGTACCCAACTTGTCCGTGGGCACTTTTGATTTCAACAGCAAGAATTAATCCTTGTCCATACCAAGTTATCATGTGACACAATGATTTCTCTGACCCCAAAGAATTGACACAGAAAGCTGTGAAGAATGTTAAGGCTCTGTTCTCTGGATGAAAATAAAGTGGATTAGGGTGCAAAAGAGCAAACCATGTATTATATAGTAACAAATATGATCTCAAAAAAGACACTTTTTCTGAAATTAACATAAGAGCAAAAAAGATGCAAAAGTCAATAAGCTGGTTGAATGTTTATTTACAACCTATGTACAGCCACATATTGCCCATAAGCAAAGCCAAGAAAAGAGGTGTGTTATCACTACTGCATAGCAAAGTGTTCCCTTTGATACAGGCATTTCATTGAGGAAATTCCGAAAGCAAAATTATTCACAAATGCTGTTTCATCCAAGGATGACAAAGACATTTATAATACTTACATATTTAATGAATTATGTTTGGGGAAAATAGCAGAGATTAATGCATAAATTGATCACTTTTGTAAGGTGGAATATAGGCTGCCTTGGGAGTCAGCTGATGATGCGCAGAATGGGCCAGAGTTGCTGTTGCCATCAGTTTTGACACCTAGGAGACATGGATGAGGATGTTGTCACATGTGGTGTTCAAAGTGTTGATGAAGTGTGCAACGAAGTGGGAGGAGTCCCAAGTGTTTTTGATTTGGGGGAGGGGAGTGAGGCAGAGGGGGAAAATAATGCAACAGCCAAAGCTCTGAGAACATGTGAAACTGTATGAGTGTATTCAGGCACATGACAATGAGCAACAGAATGGAGTGAATGTGGAAAACTCGTTTCACATATAAAGAAAAAAAGTAAATGTTAGTTAATGACCTTTTTCAAGAAAAGGTGACAAATCTTTTTATTTTTGTAAATTATAATTAATCAGTCGTCTAAACATACTCTTATGCTTCACTTACTTTTAAATATGGTGGGACCATATTTAAAAGTAAAAGTGAATCAATTCAAGGCGTGAAACAACCAATAAATTTTGCTTAGAGACCTTTGCTTTCAGGCATGAGGTTCTTTTATGTGCCGTAAATCTACAACACTTGGCTGTATTTCCCTTCCAAAGGAACCATACTTAGGATTTTTATGACCGAAAAAATCTATCAACCCTGGCCAAAATTGAATCTGTGAAATATGGTTATCACTAGACCACTAGGACCAACAAACAAAAGGTAAAATATGTACATGATGACATTTAAAATTGACACAAAATAAAGATTTTGCTTATATATTGCCTTATTTATTTTTGAACATGATTTATGCAATTCCCATATCTATCATTTTTCTGCATCCATCGTTTGTTATAACTAGTCCCTCTAAAAATGATGAATCAAGGTTCTACTGTATATCATTTGAGCACAGCAGTCAGCAATACTAACAATATTTACTTCATTGTTTAATCCAGGACACATTTTAACAGTAATTATTCCAATCATTATGTTTTAAAACTTGACATATTCTTGCATTATGCATACAAAGGATTAAATAAAATTAGATTCTGAGCTCACAATATACATTTTAATACCATCTTCAGTAAATATTCAAGTCATGCAATAAACAAAAAAATGCCTTTGTTCTGACCATGTGCTCTGGTGGCTTAGTGGACAAATGCACATGTCTAGTAATCAGAACTAATTAGGTCCGAATCCTTGTTATTTTTTTAATTGTTAGTTTTTCAAGTAAAAATAATTATCAATATATGGAAATAATATATATTTTAATAGAACATTTGAATTTTAAGGCATTTATGCTCAAACACAAAAATGTAAATTAACAATCTTCATTTTGAAAATAAATGCCACATTAATATCTTAAAGTGACATAACTAAACAGAAATATACATTGTTTTTTATTTCATTTAAAATAAGTATTAATAATTAATTTAATTATTTTAAAAGCAAAGATTACTTTACTATTTTTTTTAAGCATAAATATCTTAAAATTCAATAAGCATTTGCAATTGGAAGCAATATTATCATGTGTATATGAGGGACATTCAAAAGTTTTGCAACCATATATCTACTGTTGGACGATAATGTCTACTAAAAATGTAACTAATGCAGCTGGTAACAATGGACCTTAAGCTATAAAAATATGCATAAGTGCAAGTTTAAACTTGATTAGTTATTGTCATACAATCTGATGCATTCAGTCCTGTGTCAATAGCAATTGAAAAATTATGAATATTTCTAAAGAAAACTTTAGATCCAAATTTTCACAAGTCATTAGCTAAGTGAATGAGCAAAAAAGAACCTTGAAGAGGCCTGGTAGCTGCTCTTGGTATTCAAGTGTGTTCATTTGACACCATTGTAAGATGGATTCCATCATTTGAAGAAGGGTCAGAGACTTTGAAAGACAACCCTTGCTCTGGCCAGCCTTGGGACACTGTGAATTACAGAAAAAATCAGCATGACCATTATGGTGGAGGAAAATCAACATTTTACTGTTGAAATGCTAATTATGGAAGTGAGTATCAGAGTTGGCAGCATTGACTGTATGAACTTTTACAGCTGTGAAAAATCTGCGCAAAATGGTTCCAAATTCCCTGACCAATGAAGAGAAGAAAGGAATGTGCAAGAAAACTGCTGTGCATATTTCGACCAAATGGTCCTAAACGTTTGACAGATAAATACACTGGTGGTGAAAGTTGGTTTTACTATATAGCACCCCTAATAAAGCTTAGAACTGCATGTGGGTAAATGAGAATAACCTAAGACCAGTTGTTCTTCAATAAGATCTTAGTTCTGGGGAGCGAATGTTCACTGTTTTCTTTAAATATGAAGGACCATTAGTGGTTGACTATATGCCAGAAGGAATGACTATGAATAGAGAACACTATGGCACTTATATTTTGGATTGCATGACAATGCATCTCCTCACAGAGCAGCTGTAAATTTGAGGAAACTGGAAGTTATCAAAGTCTAGTTGCTTGACCATCCACCCTACAGTCCTAATCTAGCACCATATATTCCCTCGAGTGAAATCTTGCATTGCTGGATAACCTTTTAAATGAGTGCAGGGTGGAGATCAAGCTATAAATTCAACTCTGTTGACAATATCTCAGTCCAAGTAATGTAGTGTTTTTGACAAGTGGTTGCACCATCTATAACTGTCTGTGGAGAGAGATGGAAAGTACTTTGAAGGATTGTGAAGATAAGTTTTTGAATTCAGTCCTTAGCTTGGACTTTAAGGTGATGCTAGAAAAACTTTTTGAATGTCCCTCATCCTAAATCTTTACATGTAAAACATAACACTTAAAACAATATATGCAGTACTTCCATTGCTAGACATCTGCTTTCAACCAATTAACTATCAGCACATGTTTACCATGAATAACTTGATGTGATTGGTGATGGCAGAATGAGGCTAAAGGCTGTATGACCTTTATGAAGCCATGCCATGAATCAAGAACAGAACCAAGCACAAATTAAAAAATGAATTAAATCTGTCGTCTTAACACTCTTCATGCTTCACTAACCTTAAAAATATATGGAACCAGTTTCCAAGATATGTTATCTTTGAAACCGGTTCCATATATTTTTAAGGTTAGTGAAGCATGAACAGTGTTAAGACAACAGATTCAATTCACATGAGCTTCACTGTGTTAGTTCCATATGAATTTTTTTTTTAAAGATTTACAATTTTTAAAAAATTTTCAAAAATGAATGATTCAAGAGTCTGCTCTCTCTCTTTTCATTTTTGTGGTTTTAGGCTGTACCAAAGACTGAAATGCAGTGGCACCTTTATAAGAACTGATGCATTTTCTTACCCAATGCTATGCCCCCATGTGGTGGACAGCCACTGTGAAGTGCATCAATCAGATGCTGTAATGGTGCTGTATCCAACCCCAGCACATCCTTCAGAATATATGTTTGTGTATCGGGATCATGAATTCGGACTGAGCCACCACCAACCTCACAGCCATTCAGTACTAGATCATAATGCAAGCTTCGTGCCTGTAACATAAAGAGTATTACCATTTTTTAGTCTTTCAAAGCCAGTGTTGTAAGTATTAAAATTGATCATTACTGGGCTGTTTTATATAACATTTAAAATTGGAGCTTTAGCTGGCTAATGTGGCCAGCACTGTCAGTGTGTCGCCTACACTATATATCACTGACACCACTCCTTCATTCAAATATACATTTTTCCTTAATCTTTGCATATTTTGTACATGTATCCTATAATTTCCCTCAAAATCCCAGAGCATGCTTATTACCTAACCCTTTGATCCTCCAAATTTTGGTACATAATTCTTCCATCCAATTTTCTCTCATGTTAATTATCCCAGCATACATTTTTATCACTCCGTAAAATATGTTTAATACCTCAAGTGTTTTACAAGGGAACAGAGATGATCTCTGACCTCAACATCCTCTAGTAAATCTCCATTAAGCAGGGATAACGAAGTTGGTTGGAAAATTTATTTTGGAAGGATAATTAGGTTGCTCTCACACAGCCACACAATAATATCCAGACCTAACAACTACCTTCTAATTTATGAGCATCTGGCAAGTATAGTAAGACACTCCTTAATTATTCATATATCTACTTTGAGCCACCCTAGTTGCATGAAGGATTATAAAAGACACTAGAAATAACCATTTTGGGGTATAATACAACACAGTATGAAAGACAGTATATATAGCCTTGCTATTAACTTCCTTTTCTAAAATTCCTTGTCATTCTAATATTTAGAAAGTCAATATTCTAAATCATCTCCTCGGCATTTAGAAAATTCTCAGCAAAGTCTTTTATTTGCCTAATTATTAATTTTGTAATCTCTACCATCAAACATCTGTAAATAAACTTTTATTAGAAAGAAGTTGATGTTGTGTTTTAAAACTTAAGTGACTAATCTATTCATGCATTTTTCGTTATTGCTTGGCCATCCAATGTCCCTTGGCTCCCACTTGGCCTCCGCCAATAAAGCCTCTAGCAGATGATTCTGTTGACACTGGGATATGACAAGAGAACAGTATTTTTGACAAGTAAGGATTTCTTGTCTTGGTTATTTGAAAATCTCCATAGCAGATGATTCTGTTGACATGGGATATGACAAGTAGAACAGTATTTTTGATAAGTAAGGATTTCTTGTCTTGGTTATTTGAAAATCTCCATTTTTCTTTATATTATCTGGATGCTGCTTTATTTCTAATGCCTCTCCTCTTACCGCCATGGGTGGCCGAGGTCGTTAAATTGCGGACTCGTGAGCGGAAGGTCTGAGGTTCGAATCCCGCCAGGACCATCCTCTCTGACTGAGGTTTTTTCCAGGTTTTCCTCAGTCCTCATAAAGGGCAAATGCCAGGGAGGTACCCTAAACTTAGGCCTGGAACGTTTCCTTCCTTAAAAATAAATCCTTTCCCAATATATCATTTTATTTCATATATCACCAGTGTCCATCGCCTGTGGTGCCTCTGTAGCAAAAACGGGCGTTAAACACTATTCATTCATGCCTCTCTTCTTGCCAGATAAAACTATCCTGTTGTTTTTGCAATTACTTCTGTTTTGTTCAATCAGAATGTTCTACAATTGCAGATTTATGTGGCAGATTAAGGCACATATTACATAATTGAGATCATTGTATCATTGAGTTCATTAACCATTATTCAATGATTAACCATTAGCTGATGCTGGGGACAAAGAATTCCTGAAACTGGTTCTACATATTATAAACAAGTAGAGCGATAAGAGTGTGTAGGTTGACTCAGTCATACAATGATCTCAATTATATAATTACCTTCACTGTACAAGTTCCAATTAACATTCCTATTTACATATTCACAAGTTTTCCCAGTCAAGTTTTAATGGGCTTTAGGGTCATATCAATGTGTACTTTTTTTCATATTCATATGGTATTTTATATATTCCAGTAGAACTGAGAGGATATATAAAGTACCATGCAAATGTGGAAAATTATACATTGGTATAACCAGAAGATCTATTAAAACTTGACTGGGAGAACATAAATGACATTTGCACCTTAATCGGCTAGAAAAATCTGTGACTGTGAAACATTTCACCCAAACTTTCATGAAATTAAATTCAAAATAGAGAAGTAATTGCAAAATTAACCATATATTTTAATCTGGTAGGAGAGAGGCCTTGGAACTAGAGAAGCATTTGTTTATATGCTTCTAGATAATTTGTTTGTATTATCTAGATAGATAATATAAACAAATACAGGGGTTTCCAAATAAGAGATGAAATCTGTTGCTGATCATAAACAATTGCACAACACTCCCACCATTACTACCCCTCCCTCTTCTCACAGTTTTGTTCCTCCCTATTTCCCCAGACATATTCATGCAGTCCACAAATTGTGCTGGTCACAGTAGCCAACAAAAGCTTTGGTTTTTAAATTTCATTCAAAGCAACACCCACAGCAAAATAGCCCAGTAATGATCAATTTTAATAACTGGTTGTTTTTTTTTTTTATTTATCTTACCTTTCACTGTTGAAAATATAAGTCCTCTAAAGTGATTCACCACATTAACCAGACCATCCTATAAGGGAGCTGTGTACATATTGCTCTTGAATTAATCCTATTTTTTGTCTTTTTTGTATGTAAGAATGTCTACAAAGAGTAAAATATCATTCAATGTCTTATGTTTGCCATTTCACATTAATGTAAAGTTATTGCATTTACTATTACATTCAACAAAGCAGATTCTTAAACTAATTCATGATTTAATTTAAATTTACATAATTAGGATTTTTACATTAATAAATATCACAGAATAATTATTATTTCCCTCTTCTGTGCCAGAAAACAAAACAGAAAAGAGAATACATTCATGGGCCAGTATTGAACACTGGACCTTCACCGCTAAAGCCCAGCGTCAGCACAGCGCAACATGAGTCAGAACAGATCAAGAGGCACATAGCAGCCTATTTGGTGGAAATCAATATGATGCAGGGGACAGTGTTTACAGGATAGTATGTAAAACACCGGGATTGCATAACTTCCCAATCCACAGTATGAGAAGAATCAATTGGTGTATCACAATTCTGTTCTAAGAAATTCAGATTCTTCATCTACCTGACATTCCTGGCCAACAATGTGACAGTGATAAGAATTTATACAATTCTTACCCTCTTGATCCTATGGCACTCCATTCCAGACATAATTTAATTGTTATATTTACTCCAATATAAACAGTTTAAAGTTATAGGTTATCCCAAGTTCATGTTAAAAGATCATCAATTTGATGGTGTGAAGACCATCAAAAGAATGTGACTGCAGTTTTAAATAAAATTTCTAAAGATGTATTTTTCAAAGTCTTCCAGCAACTCTGCAAATGATACAAGGCATGTATACAGGGTGTTAATGAGCTATATTTCAGTGTAAAGATGTCGTGTATATAAGTAATTTGGGATAGATAACGTATGGCCTATCTGTTCAAATTTCGAAGCTATGGCTATAAGTTTCCAAAGTGCCAGTGTGCTACTGGCTAATGAAGATGTCCTTTCATTATTAAGTTAATGAAGGGAGGTTTCTGAACATATCACTCTGGTGCCATGGTTATGACATTAACTTTCAGTAAGAGGTGGTCATTTGTTTTTGAGTTTGAGTCTCGCCCAGCACTTTTTTCCCCATTTTCTGATTAGGGCCTAATAATACAGCGTTCAGCCTACATTTTAAGTTGATGTTTCAATTTATGCACTTAAATCTTAACATATCAGTTCATATAATTACAACTTTTCCTTACAAAAGGTAGAATAATGGGTAATCTTAATGAGATAAGTGTTATATATTCAAAAGTTACCTAAATTTCATTCGTAATTCTTTAGTGTGTCTATTGTAGCACTTCAAATTAAATAAAAAAAAAATAAACAGCATGGCTAGAATTGAAGCCACAGCATGCGGATCATCAGTTTTTGTGTTAGCATTATGCAATACAAGCAGTTAAAGAACTCTCTCTAGAGGAGGCTACAATAATTCAAGAAGGCATTAAGTATGTGTTACATAAATTACGTTTTAGGCGTCATGTTAGTAGTAAGTAGTAACATTTAAGAGAAATTGAGTCGAAATAGTAACATACACACCACTAAAATTGAATTAAATGGAAGACTAGTTTCGGGAGCCATCGCTCCTATCATCAGTTCCTGGTCGACTCAGTAAGTAGTAAAGTAAGTAGTAAACTAATACCCAATGCATGTTGGTAATGCATTCATTTTAATGGATATCATACAATGATATCCATTAATATGATTGGCTTCACTGTGTTTAAGTTCCAATTTTACATTTAAGTAATAAATGCATTCATTGTTGAGAGAGAGAATAAAAAGTAAATTTCATTCATGATTCTTTAGGAGGTGTATTACAGCACTTCATATTAAATTAAAAAAAAAAAATGAAAGACATGACAAAAATTTAATCTGCAGCCTGCATAACATCAGCTTTTGCATTATGCATTACACCACACAAACAGCTAAAGAGCTCTCTCTAGAGTAGGCTACATAATGCAAGAAGGCAGTTGATAGATGTTCAGTGTTTCACTGTCACATGATTAGTTCAAGTTTTGCGGGATTTTTATGGCAATAATCTTGAAAACGCTCATAACAAGTTGCAGAAAATCAATATTTCTATGCTTGCAAGGCAGTTTTAAAGACATTTTAAAGTAGTTTTTCACTTGGTTTGGCTTTAACACTGACTTACCAGTATCTGATGCAAACATGTTTAATACCATAAAACTGTGTTACATTTAGTCATGAAACATACATTGCCTATCTCAAATTGCTTAAATAAGACATCTCTACACTCTCTGAAATTATTTCAGTGTAGTTCACTAACACCTTGTAGAGAGGGATGAAGTGTAGAGAATTCTATGTCAAATAAAATCTTTTTCGATAAAGAAACGACTTTCTCTTTAAAGCAATCCATTAGCTCATTATGAGAATGGTGCTTGCCATCAGTGATGCCACATTAAATTTTTGTACCATTTAATGAAATTTACTGAACTTTTTTCAGATGATTTTCATAATTACAGAAAGTAACATATATAAATTCATAGGAAACATATCAAGTGCACTTACCTTAAGTGGCTCCTGATGGAGTAAGTGTACATCATCAGGATGAACTTGCGTGAACGGATGATGTGCAGATTCTATGCTCCCTGGTTTATCACCAGGTAAGAACATGGGAAAGTCCAATACCCAAAGAAAACTGTGGCTCTTCTTTCGATGATGTTTCACTCCTTTGCTTTCCAGTACATCAGTGTAATCCACTCTCAATTTACCCAGAAGGCTCAACTGAAATAAACAAATATAACCAATATTGGTTGCATGATTTTTTATCTGATCTATGGATATTCTCTCTAAACATCAACACTGCTTACAAGGGTCACAAGGGCCAATTTTCTTGAACTTTCTCAAAATGAATCTGCATTTAAAACAAGGAAATAAATATCTGAATAAGCTCCTCATTAAGTCAACTATTTTGATATTTCAATGCATTAGCATCACCTCTCTCCCCAAAGTCAATGAGAGTAAAGGCCATTTCTTCTGCGACAAGATTTCACTACATCTTTTTTTTTAAATATGCATGGTGTCTTTAACAAAAGAAAGTGAACATACTATGCAGGTCTCCTTAAGAGCTAAATTAAATTTTTCCAATTGCATTCCCGTACTTATCAAAAACACAATTTAAATATGAACAATGCTCACATTTTCCTGCAACACATACCCAGAATCAAATTACACAATTTATCTAACCCAATTACAAGCAGACAATAGGAACTATTTCAAATGTTGCAGTAGTTACTTGAATCTAATGTGCATCTTTTTTGGTTCAATTCCATTCCTAAAATTAGGGCATGAATTCAAATTGATAGTGCATTAGATTCCAGAGCAAATCATGAACACCTCTTGATTTTATCAAGCTAAGCATTTGGCATCTTTTGTTAAGGTTTGTTCAACTTCAGCATAATGGTGATCTGTTATCTGTTAACAAAGGAGTTTTGTACATTTTGCATTTAAAATTACTTCAAGATGGATAACAAAAAACATGTCAAATGAAATGTAATACTCCATGATGGGGGGAAAAAAATGAAAATGGCAGGTTGCAAGAGAAAGGAGTACAGCAAAGAAAAAGTTTCACTTGTGATGTCAACATAAGCTGGTGATATTCACTTCTAAAGCAGGGAGGAGAAAATTCATTGGTCCTCAAAATGGAGCGCACCCTGATGTAGATAAAGAAGTTTTGGAATTTTGTATGGGAAAGGAGGATTCGTAACTCAAATTTGGTATACAGCTTAAGAGGTGGCTAGATTCCATAACATATGAGGGTAGGTCCATAAATTTCCAGCCTAACTATTTTCGAAGTATGATAAAGACTAAAACCATATTTCACTTTTCAATATAGATATCCTTTATTGTAATACACTTCTCACATCTTAGAATTAACATTTCAATACCCCCCTCCCCAAAATTACAGACGTTTTGTCTGCAAAATGGGCATAAACAGCATCCATCACTTCTTCGTCACACTTAAATTTCCTTCTTCGAAGATCCTTCTTGAGTTTTGAGAAGAAGAAATAGTCACTGGGAGCTATATCTGGGCTATAGGGTGAATGGCCCATTTCCTTGAAGCCACAATTCTTCACAGCTTCCTTTGCAACAAGAGCTTGTGCACATGTACATTGTTGTGAAGGTGTACACCACCACTCAGCTTTCCTCCCCTTTTCTCTTTGGTGGAAGCACATAGTCTGTGCAGTATGCCAGCATAGTATTCCCCATTAACTGTGGTGTTCTTCTGCTTGAAGTCAATGAAGATTATTCCTTCACAGTCCCAAAAGATTGTGGCCACGATCTTTTTGGTTGACTAAGCGACCTTGGCCTTTACAGGCAGTTGCTCGCCAGGTTTACACCACTCCATTGATTCTCTTTTGGACAAAGGATCATAGTAGATGACCACAGTTTCATCTCCTGTAACAATGATTTGCAGAACTTCTCTCTCATTGCCATGGCTGAGCTTCAAAAATGCCTGACAACAGATGACTCGTTGCTGCTTTTAGACTGAGGAAAGAAGTCTAGACAATAACCTTATTGTTGTTTAAATGTTCATGAATAATTCGAAGGACTGTTATTTAAGAAAGGCACAACCTTGCTGCTATTTCTGTAACTTTGAGCCACTGCTCTTACATAATTTCTCCTTTCAATAGCAATGTTTTCAGGGGAGAGCATCTCCAAGGACCGACCTGCACACCCTTCGCCTTCAATGCTTTCTCAACCTATTAGAAAAAGTTTGGCCCATTCTTTTATGGTAGAGTATGATGAGGATGTTTTCCCTTATACATCCAATCACTGTTTAATTTCATTTGGAGTAAGTGCTTTTTTGTGAAGAACTTAATAACAGCTCGATACTCCATTTTGAACATGTCACAATCTTCTACATAGTCTTCTTTATGCAACTATATCTGAACAACTGAACACAGCAGAATGGAAGTTACAGCTGCAATTTTTAATTAACAGATAAGGTATGACACCAGAAAAGGCTTTTGTGAAGGAAATAATGCTTATCGGCAAGGCTGAAACTTATGGATCTACCCTTCTACTTAGACAAAAGTTCACAACCAACCATGGGTAGATAGATCCTGTTATGAGTCACATGGGCCTAGTCTTCAATGATACCACAGATGCCCAGAAATTTCTGCAGGCTTTGAAGAAAGGCTTAAAAAATCCAGCATTACATTACTGAGCTTTAGAAAAGGGGCAAATTCCTAGTGCAGCAAATTGGCAATGGAAATGAGGTGCCAATCTGATTGGATATGACAATAGCTCCACAACTGCAGAGAAAGGGATGACAAAATAAAAGCTTCAGGGTGCAAATAGCTGTAACAGTAATGTTGACTATCGCTGCAGGTGGAAGCAAACTTCCTCCTTTCTTAATCAAGCAAAATAAGGCTCTCAAAACCAGTGCAAATGAAAATATTTCCCAAATTGTGTCATTATGCAAAGCCAAGAGCAGAGATGGATAACTGAATCCTTGATGCTGGACTGGTTACAAAATGTTTGGGAGCCTTCCTGGTGCCCTTCTCAATCTGCCATTAATATTGCGTACTAATGCATTTTAAGATCTGAGCAAAGTGGGGTGAAAAATAAACAACATAAACCTGAACAGCAATCTTGTTGTCATTCTGGGGAAATGACCACTACTTTACAACCTGTTGATGTTAGTGCAAACAAACTCTTTAAGAGTAATGCTCAGGAGCAACACAAAACATGGCTGTACAGAACTGACACCTGCAACCCATGTTGTTGCACATTGGGTTTCTGTTACCTTAAAAAGTGCCACAGCATCTCTTAATAGTACAATCGTTCAAGAAATGCTGTATTTCCAATGCACTAGATGGAACTGAATACAATGTGCTATGAAGCAACACAGAGGCAGATGGTAAGAGCAATACTCAATCCAATACTCATGTAGAAGGTTTACCAAGTGTCCAGATTATGACAGTGGTACAATGATATTCTAGTTGGTGCTATACTGTTGTACTTTTATTTGTACCAAGGAATGGGTTTAATTGTATTAACTTAATTTGCTTAATAAGAACATTTATTATATTAAAAAATAAGATAATTGCCTGTGAATAAATTCATGTGATATATGTCGTACTTAACACTCATTATTTCACTTTTTTAAAAGATATGTTTTAATTAAGATAATTGTTATATAAAGTAGTACATATTGAACTAAACACAAATCTATTGTTGTATAAAAGTTTTATATTAGAATAAAACATAAATTTAGTGTTAAATACAGTACTGTTACAGTGTATTGTAATAAAATTAAATTCATGGCAATAACACAGGCCTGAGATTATTTTGCTGTCTTGAAGAAAATAGACAATTTATATGGAAAATGGCCTGTTGATTTTGAAAGTGACATCAGTTTTTTTCATAACACGTACAGATGTTTTTATAATTTGACATTCTATTGATTATACTGCTATAATCAATAGAATGGGTAAGAACATATAATCATGGGTAAGAACAGAAATATGGAAGTTAAAAGGTTTAAGGAAAAATATTCCACAAAATCAGTGTCTTCTATGTGCAGAAAAGCAGATGTTGAACACATAATATTTAAGTGCAAAGGAACAGAAATTTGGAGAAAAGAATTTATTAAAAAGAAATGGTTTAAGATAGAAATATAACTATAATTGAAATGTTTTACAAAGATAGTAGGAATATAAGACAATATTTAAGCAAAATGAAGAATAAATGGATTTAGACTGTGAATATAGATAAATGGTAGTGATATAATTTATAGCTAATTAGAATTAAGGAACTAAGAAGTAAAATATTAATATAAGAACAGTATTGTAAATCATGAGTATGATTGGTAAAGAGCCAGAGCTTAATGCTGGTCATATTCACTTATAAATTGCTTAGCACAAATAAATAAAATAAATATGAGGCATAAAGAACAAATATATATAGCATCAGAAAGTAATCACACGCTTTTAATGTGTTGTTAAACTTTGAAGGAAAGCATAAATAAAATATTGAAATTGAAATTTATTATTGAAATGCTTAAAAAAATACAAACTACAAAGCAGCCTCCACCTAACTGGCCCTGGCCATTTTAAAAAAAGTTTAATACAATAATGATTTTATACTAACACCTTTATCTAAATTCTAAATAATTAAACAAAATGCAAAATTTCCACCTTTATTGCATCAGTCCCCAGCCCCCGGTTCATCAGCAGTAGCATATTGCAATTCCAGGGGATCAGGTTCCAACCCAACCCAGGAGACTTAAAATAAAATATTTCAATTACTCTACCTATACCATTATTTTATCAACAATCTGTACAAACTACTAATTTCCTTATTTCTTACATATCTACTATAATGCTGTAATTAACTCTTAAACTATTACATCCACAATACAATATTATACTCCTGATTATTGCCCAATTCAAACAATTCTATGCCATAAATCTAAATCGCTAAAACCAAAGATCATTTACTTATTAATCATCCATACACCTTTATTTTTTAACTCTATACAAATATTCCCTTAAATTCCTTAATTGAGATTTGTCTCCAAAAATTTTCTTTACTGCTTTTGCAGATCTTATACGAACCCATTTTACTTTGATCAACTGACTCCTCCACTCTCTTGTTTGTGGACATTTAAATAGAAAATGAATGGCATTTTAATCATTCCTACACATTAGACATACTCTCTGTTGCAGATTTCTTCTAATTCCCTATAGTCTCTATATTCCTTATCTAAACCATGCTTACCCCCCCTCCTCTTTCTTATTACATTTATCAATATAACCCTCATTCATACAATTCTCTTTTAATTTTCAAAATAGCAATAAGAAACTTTTCTTTTTATCCGCATATAAACTTTGCCTGTCTATATTCTCAAATCTAATTCTAATCATCTTCCAAAATTCACCTGACAAACCATCCCTTCCAAACCAATCCTTCTGCAAGCATAAATGTTGAACATCAGTCTCATTGTTTAAGTCTTTCATACAGCAATCAAAGATTAAATTTCTTTCCGGGTCCCAGTTAATAGGGTTAATATAAAAGATATAATTTTGTTCAGAATATGATATTTCGAAATGTCTAGTCTGAAAGAGACAGATATTTCTTGCAGACCAGAAATGTCTTGGTCACCTTAGAAATACATATACAGCTAAATACATTAAAGCCCAGTTATATAAATGTTACTGACAGATAACTTTTAACTATAATTTAAATAATAACTACAGTTTAGTCATTATTCTGTTGTATAAAAATCTTAAAATACGTAACCGTCAAATCTATACCAACATCGCAAAATAATAGGAAAATTCCTCAAAATTTTTTAAAAATTGTAAATCTTTAAAAAAGTTTTCATATGGAACTAACACAATGAAGCTCATGTGAATTGAATCTGTCGTCTTAACACTCTTCATGCTTCACTAACCTTAAAAATATACGGAACCGGTTTCAAAGATATGTTATCTCCATCTTCGGCCGTGGACGACTGGTGTGAAAGGTTGTTGTTGCGTAGTATCAGAAGCAATGCTCCGCTCCGGTGAAACTTTTATGAACTTAAAATTTATATTTTCTTCTTTCGGAATGTCAAAATTCATCAAATGATCCTTATGTTTGTAGATGTAAATCTTTTCCCAAATATCCAATTCTACTGGTCCCTGTACAGCTCTCAATAATTCAACCTTTTTCTTTATATCATGATTTTCGGTCCAAAAGTGATATGCCACCGCTGATTTTTCTATTTGTTTGTATTTTAAATTCCTCATATGTTCTTTAAGATGTATCCCCACATTCCTCTTGGTTTTTCCTATGTAGATCTTATCACATTCAGCACATGAAATCTTGTAAATTCCTGATTTTTTCTACTTTGGAGTATTATCTATAGTATTGTCTTTCAAAATGTTGTTTAGACTAAATCTATTAGTGGAGCCAATTTTATATTAACATCTTTAAATATTTTTTGAAATTTATACATCACTGTTGGGTTATGTGTGAATTTTTTAAAGGACATTTTTTTTTTAATGTTGATAATGTAGTGCAATTTTCAATTCTTTTCTTCTTCTAGAATTTTTTAATCTTATTACGTATTGAGTCTTCATTAAAACCATTTAAAATTTCTATTTCTTTAATTTTCTTATATTCCATGTTATATTTTTCTTTTTGCCAATCAGTAAATCCTGTCGCATGGAGCCTTAAAGTTAATAGCATCTTGAATATTGAATTTGAAGCATAATTTCATTTAGTTTGTGATTGTAATCAGAAACATAACATCCGTTCTATTTCTTCAAATCTTTTGCTACGTGAAATCATATTTTGAATTGTAATTCCGTTCTAGAAATGGATTGTTTCTTTCATGAAATACACAAGGAGCACGATGAAATTCATCATCAGACGAGATGTCGTAATAATTAGAAATCTGTACAATATACCGCTTGTAAGATTAGCCCAACATAACCTACAATTCAATGCAACTCTTGTCTGCTGTTATTACATGGAAATGAAAAGTGAAACATTTAAGAAACTTTATCTACAAAAAATTAAACTAATTTTGACTCGGCATTTTATTTATAAATGAAGTTGTTATGCTTCTGTACTCTGGGAAATATTTATTTAACAATTACTAAACTCTACTTAGTGCTTTTACTTGTGAAATTTTGGAAGTTGGATTTAATTGGAGGAAGACAAAATAATCTTAGATTATGTTTATACAACCAAAATTTCCAAGTTAAGTATAAATTATGGTTAATGTTATGCCCTAAACTCAAGTTAACTCTATACAAATAGCCCTAAGTGTATATGAACCTAAAAGGTAGGAATAATGTACAACATACTCACCGCTTCTTCTCTCTTTCCTAGAGCCAACATTGTCATGTCAAACATTTCAAGCTGAAAAGTCTCTTTGAGATCATTCACTGTGTTTTCTGAAAACTTCTTGAGCAATGCTTCCTCCCAGTCTTCAACCGATGTTACTTTATTTATTAGCATGCTTACAGAAGGAAACTGTTTCTTTACCATTTCTTCATATTTGCTCTTCAATGAGACTGTTAGATGCACCTATAATGAGAAAATTACAGGGTCTCAAAATGATTTCCCTAGATATTCTAATTCATATTTGACTGGATGCAGACAGTGCGCTGAAATAAATTATAAAAATGGAAATATTATTTACAAAGTTTCATCATGCTATGATAATGTTAAATTAGGAGTTCTACAATGGCCAATGCTAGGTCCACTGCTATTCCTAGTTTATGTCAATGATATGTCTAAATTTAGAAATATTAAACCAGTATCACATGCAGAGACATGCCATTATTATTTTGGAACAAAAAATAATCTCCAGGAAATTATTATTAATTATACTACAGCTCTATTATTTAAAGATTATAATTTCAAGATTAATCTGTGAAAAAGTAGCATGATCCTGTTTAACAGCTGACAATGTAAGTAAAGGTCTCACAAAATGTGTCAATTTTTTAATTTTGAGAGTGAAACGTTAACAGTGTTTTACCATTGTATCAATATTTTAAATGCTTTTTTAACTCAGAGTGCTTCCTTGTTCATTGAAAGTGAAGCCACAGAAATGTTTTTAGCATTTTAAAATATTTTATCTACTGGAGATTTTATACTCGTTTTAACTGTGTTGATTCCTGAACATTTAAAAATTAAAATGATCCTGTTCAAGTACCTTACAAGCAATAAACAACCAGATATATCAATTGATGGTAAGAACAGGTAATATCCATAAAATTTCTAGGATTACAATTAGACCAAAGCTTGCTTAAATTTCCTTGAGCAGATCCAGCATATCTGTAACACAATTAGCACTCAAAATATGTTTTCAGATGTATTAAAATTATATATTATTGCTTGATACACAGTTATATGGTTATGGTATTGAAATATGGGGGAATTACAGTACTAAACAGGAAAAATAATGTGCTTAAGATACGTACAGGCTGACCCAATGGAATGTTTTCAGAATCTTCTTGTGGGACTCTCTTATGGAATTAAATAAAATACTTTTCAAGGAACAAGTAGTACAATGCAATTTATTAATCTGAATTAATTTTTTAAAAATAACATTTTTTCAAGTTCCACTGATAATGAACAAATTTCTATAATTGACTCGGGAAGTTCACCATAATAGCTGCAATAAAACATAACCAATGTCCCTAATTTCACGAGATATGCTTTCTTTTAACTACATAATAGTCTGTGGCCTGTCGCAGCACACTTTCAAGTATCCCCATAAAAAGTAGTTTGCTGCCATCAGATATGGAGATCACTCTAGCCAGGCAACATCAGCAAATCAAGAAATCATCTGTACAGAAAACAGGATCTGCAAGAATTAGTTAAATATGGTGGACTTTCGTAATATAGATGTTTAATTCTAAGAATTTAAAATGATTGAGTCAAATTCGACTCGAAGACTCGAAAACAAATGACCACCACTGGAAAGTTAATGTCATAGTATTGCATCAGAGTGATACGTTCTGAAACCTCATTTTGTTATCCTGTGATATGCTTTCCAGGGGCATTTTTCTATAGCCAGTGGTGGGTGCTTTAGAAACTTATAGCCATAGCTTCGAAATATGAAAAGACAGGCTATATGATTTCTATCTCAAATCACCTGTCTAAACCATCTCTATACACTTGAAATTATTTCAGAGTAGTTCATTAACACCTTATAGAGAGTAAATAAAATGTAAATTCTAATATATTATTCAATTAATTGTAATTTAAAATATGAATGAAATGTAATTGTATACTGAATAATTTTAGAATTGAATTTAGGCTTGAAACATTTATATATACCCATAAGAATATATTCCTGTCTATATAGATTTAGCTTCAAGGAAGTTGATTTGCTGCTGTTCTCAACAATTAGCCATTCTGAGAAGCAGTTTGCAGAGAATTTTCACATAATATCGAACTAACACAATAGCTGAAGCCAACTGACCATTTGCAGTGTTGCACATTTACTTCTTTCACAACAGCGATCAAAATTAGCATCCACATGTTGGTCCTGGTGGTCTAGTGGTAACCATACTTGCCTCATAGACCCAAGATTGCCGGTTCAATCCCGGCCAGGATCAATGAATTTTTCAGGCATAAAAATTTTAAGCATGGCTTCTTTCTGAAGAGAAGTACAGCCACCGGTCCCATGTGGTAGATTTACAGCATGATAAAGAACCTTAAGTCTGATAAAAGAGGCCTCAGCAAAATTTGTGGGCCATTGAATTGTATGGGATGCTGATGACCTGAGATGTTAAAGAGTATCCGTAAATAAAACAAATCAACAAAAAATTGACCACTGAGATTGTGATACCATGTGGCTATTTTTTGTGGGTGTCGTAAAATCTTGTTCTTATGTGGAAAATTCACGAACCATCCCTCAACTCAAGGCAGAAATTAGACGTATCTTGGGTGAAATTTAGCCAGGACTTTGCTCTAAAGTCATTGAAAAATTTACCAATACGAAGCTGTGAAGGATATTTGCCTGGTGTTTTGTTTCATGTTTAATGGCAGTGTTTGTGCTTCATATTGACTTAAAAATATTAGCACTTTTCAAATAAATGTGCTTCATTATTAAAACAAAAATTGCATTCTTTATGGAACACCCTATATATACAATATTATTATCATGCTAAAACATACAGAAACAATTTTACTTCTTCCTAATTCTGTCTGATGAGGGCAACATTCTCTACCAATTGAAAGAATGTACAAGTGATTTGATGTTCTCTGTCAATCCTGTATCTTCAAATTTCCTTATCTGTGTCTGCAAAGTTGAAAGGCGCATTTTATCTACCAAAAATCACATGAAATCTTTGAACAGTCTCTGCATAACATTCACCATACATAAAATACAGTTTCATAAACTGGACCCTTTGATTCTTTGTGTATCACGCCATTTTACATGAATAACAACACATGCAAATGATAATTTATTAACTGCAATACAAACAGATGACAGCCTGTTAAATTTCAGGTCCAGCAACCTAACAAACTGGCAGAGGTGCTCAATTTAAAATTTGCATTCATTATGGGGCAGTCTATTTTGTAAATACACGAAAGTTAGGGAGAAGCAAATTTGTTTTTGTATGACTTGTTCAAGCAAGAGACACACAAGCATTTCTTATGTTAAATGAAATAAATTTTAATAGTGTAAATTTATGTAAGAAAAATTTAACATATGTGTTGTTCCTTTGGCAATAACAAGAAAATTCAGTCAGCTGTCCACACTAGAAGTTGCATAGTACTCCCAAACAATGGTATGACAATGCAATAATGAAATCACCAAGAAAATGACAACAGTGCATTGATATTGGTGAGGAGTATATTGAGAGATTTCATGAGTATAATAAATATTGCAAAATAAATAAGGTACAAAATAACTACTATTATAAATCATTTCCAAACTTCCCTAGTATTTTATACCCAAATTGCAATAACACCCAAGTGATTTGGTACTTTATCAAAAGTTCTGGAACTACAATACAATAGATTTCAAGCAATGTATTGTATTTAAATGTAAAATTGGAACTTAACACAGTGAAGCCAATCATATTAATGGATATCATTGTATGATTAGTTGAACTACACACTCTTAAAGCTTCACTTACTTTTCATAAATGTATGGAACCGGTTTCGAGAACATTTTGTTCCCATCTTCAGCCATGCTAAGGTTCAACTGTCGGATCATTTGTTGAGCTGTGGGAATGTATATTCTGCTCTGTGGCGGTGTGATAAACTTGTAGTTTATGTTTTCATCCCCGAAAAATATATATATAATAATAAAAAATATATATAATAAATATATATAATATAATATATAATATATTATATATATAATATAATATATATATAATATAATATATTATATATATATATATAATAAAAATATAATACAAAAACAGCATAATGAACTTCGACATTGTCGGGGATGAAAACATAAACTACAAGTTTATCACACCGCCACCAGAGCAGAATATACATTCCCACAGCTCAACGAATGATCCGACAGTTGAACCTTAGCATGGCTGAAGATGGGAACAAAATGTTCTCGAAACCGGTTCCATACATTTATGAAAAGTAAGTGAAGCTTTAAGAGTGTGTAGTTCAACTAATCATACAATGATAATGTATTGTATATCAATCTTTAAATGTTTCTATTGTTTTCATCAAAGGTTTTGCTAAAAAAAAAATAATGGATTTAAGAGACAGATATACAGATTACATTTTGGCAACATAAGTATATTAATGCAAAACCACACAGATTTTTAAAACTTTCAGATATACTTACTGCCCCTTTACGAAAAACAATAGCTTGTGCTGTGAAGTCTTTGATATTCCGTTTACTTTCAACTAGTGGTGTATTGCTTTTCTGCACCATGTCTGTTATATCTTTCAGCTACAATGGACAAAAAAATAAATTCTGCATTAATGTTATGTTGCTTTTAGTTTAGTTTACATCTAGCATTTGTTCCCATGTACAAATGTGATCACCTTCATTTCAAATCGTATATCTGGTTTATCAGTACCATACTTTTCCATTGCTTCCAAATATGTTATCCTAGGAAAAGGTGTGCTGATGGCTCCAAGATCCTCTGGCCAACTGAACTTCATCAGAGACTCTACTAGAGACAAGATTCCTTCTCGATCAGAGAATGATAATTCAATGTCCAGCTGTCAAGAAGAAAAACAACATTTTTAGTACTTGTTATTTTAATGGCCTATGTCAAAAACTGTAAGGCTTTTAAATTTGAGAGTGGCAAATAAAAATTCCATCTTTTGCCATAAAAGATGCACTTTTTCCAAATTTTTATAAATAAAAATTGAAAGTATATATCTGAGAAGAGAAAAATCAGAATTTACACACCAATCAGATATATTGAGCTGGTTTCAAATTGTCACATTTGAGTAATATTGAACAAGCAATTTTGAAGTTTTTAACTGATATGTACTAAACGATATCTGCAGAACAAAAATAAGAGACAAGAATCACTAGTCACCAATAATATAAAGGACACAAAGCAGATACATTTGTAATGCACGAAAAGAAGCAAAAATGCAGAACAATGTAATCTAAAACTAAATATAATTAATTAAATGTAAATTGGAACTTCCATGAAGCTAATCATACAATGATATCAATCAAATAATTAATTAATTTTATTCTGTAATGCTTATATCTTGATAACTTGATTCTATATTAGGACAAAATACTGCAGATTAATTTTTATTTATTCCTCTTTTACACTTATCAATACAATTTAAATTACAAATTAAATTCTACAGTACTAATACTATAATTAAACAAAACTAAAACTTCAAGAAACTACACTGGCACTGGAAACCAGCACTATGACTATTTTAACTATAACATAAAATTAAACTTACAATACTACTGAATTTTTGCACTTCATTTATAATTCAAACAACATCCTTTTTAGATGTCTGAACTTTTACAATTAATTAATTTTAATTTTTTTACAGTTTACTATCTAAAATTTTTATTTCTGTTGATGCTCACAATCTGGGCTGCTCCCCACTGGAATTCCAGGCAACAGGACCTGGACATTAATGAGGTTGCTGCCAGTCGCAAGCAGCATCTATACTGGACTATGGTGTGTTGACAGTACAGTTTCCTTCTCTTCTCTTTTTCCTTTTCTTCTTCTACTTTTCAACTCTTATCCGTACCTTCTTCATAAATTTGGATCGGCGCTTTTTACTTCTGTGCTTCTTCTTCCTTCCTCTTCTACTTTTACATATACTCCTTATATTTTCCTCCTTTTTTTCTTTAACTACTTCTTCTCCTCTTAGCTGCTTGTTTTCCAACGAAAGACTACCATTATTCTTTTCTTCTGTTAATTCTGCTCCCTTCTTCTGATTCAATTTGGGTGTTATCTTCATCTTCTTTTGTGTATGTGTGCGTGTGTGCAAGTACACCCACACACACACATTTACTGTTCACAGAATAATAAAAAATTCTAAAAAGCACTTAGAATGCAATATAGAGTTCACATTGACAGTTCACACTAAAAATCGTAATATAACTAAACACTAAAACCACGATATTTGTTTGAATAAAGTGCAAAAATATTGTAGTTTATATTTGATTCACCCTCCTAATGTTCTTTAACTCAGTCCCGGATTTAAAAAGATTCAGAACAATGTAACAGAACAAGACATTTGTTGAAAATGGAATGCATTTACAGAGCTTCTGTGTAAAAACTATCCTGCATACTCTGTGTTTTGAATCCCATTGGCTGCGAGCGGCATTCCCCACTCTTTCCCCTACAAGTTTCCATTCCTGTCCTTGAATGTCGCTTCAAAGCAGTGCAGTAGTTGAGCTTTGCCAAGAAGGGACTGTTGAATTTAGAGCAGTGCATTTGCATGTGTAAATGTTATTACAAATACAAGTCAGCTCTTCCTGTTTATGCAGAATTTCGTTTGAAGTTCCCTAGTCAATTTTCTCCTTTCAGAAAAGCAACTTATGGTATAACAAATAAATGTGATTCTATTGGATCATTGCACAATAAAAAAAACTTGCATAAACATTGTTTTAACAGAGGATAAACTAGATAAAACTGGTGCAAATCTTGAACATTTACCAACAAAATCACTTCCAAAATTAGTACAAGTGGAGTTTTCAGTGGGTTTTACACATAAAGCAACAAAATTATTAAACCTCAAACCATACAAGTCTACATGGGTCCATTGTTTATAACAAGCTGACCCAGGAGCAAGAGTGTATTATTGTGAGTTCTTTTTTTCATCTATGAATGAAGATTTAATGAATGAAATGCTTCTGTTCTTTTCAGACGAAGCCTAGGTTCACCTTAATGGCCCTGTGAAAATCAAAACATGGGCTACTGAATTAAAACATATCTTTTAAAAAAGAAATTATTTTAAAAAATATACATGCGACTAGCACAGTGAAGCCAAGTCATATGAATAAATTTATGTGATATATGTCGTACTAAACACTCTTATTGCTTGACCTTATCCTTGGCCGAAGATGAAGGTCTTCAAAACTGGTTCCAAATATCACACAAGTGAAGCAATAACAGTGTTTAGTACGACATATATCACATGAATTTATTTAAGGGCTACTGGTTTACCAAAAATCCACATCGTATATAGGAAATCACTCTTAATGATAGAAAACTAGGGCAAGGCATATTATCGATCCAATTTTTTACCAGACAATAGATGCAGAAAGGCACAGAAGGGAAATGTTGACCCCATTTTTTCAGCATCTTACAGAAGAAGAAAAATCAACAGGATACTGCAATTGGTCGTACAGTCACAAAAGTCTATGAATAAAATTAAGGATCGTTCGAAGACAGAGTGATTAGTGCTCTCCTCTTAACTGACCAGATTTAACTATGTGATTTTTTACCTGTGGGATTGCCTGAAGGACAGAGTTTATAAACCAAACCCTCACACATTAGAGGAACTAAAGGAAAATATCACAAATGAAATCAGAAACATTACAGTGGCCAAACTTAAATGTGTCATTTACAAAGTATTTTCCCAATACAATGCCTCTTTAGCTGAAGGTGTACAACATTTCTAGCATCTTCTATGAGATAAGATTTTATACACTATTTTAGAAGCAAAGTTAAAGTACATTCTCACTTGGTGGCAACACATCCAGCTGCCTAGAATCAAAACAACCACATTCTGAATAGTTTTTACATAAAAGCCTGGTACTATGCAGGAAATTTCTTTTGCTGGATTTTACCAAGAAAAGTTGGATTATGCACATCATGCAGTGGCACCTTTTATATAAATAAATATAGCAATCAATAAAAACCATTTAATGTATTGTTCTTGCATTACCTGAGTGAATTCTGGCTGTCTATCTGGTCGTGTTCCCTCATCTCTATAGCATCTTGCAATCTGGAAGTAACGATCAACTGAGCCAACCATGAGAAGCTGTTTAAATTGCTGTGGACTCTGCACCAATGAATAAAACTTCCCTTTCAGCTGTGTAGGAACAATGAACTCCTGAGCACCCTGTCCCCACAAACAAGTAGCATAATTTAAATCAAAATACAAATATAATTTTACTCTCATTAATGAGCATTTAAGAGGCATGTTCGATACATAATGTAACACATTTTTTTTTTCTCAGCCTGCTTATCTTAGAACAATGAAACATTTTATGTGTGGTATCTTTAAACTTTCATGTGGTGTTAGTTTGTCTGCTAGGTAACAATGTTACTGTATATACAGGCATATTTAAATTGTGTCAAATATTTTAGACATGTTCCTATCAGAAAAACATTATATATAAACTATGGCCTGATATTCCTTCATTTAACCGCCACAGTTGCTAAGGTCGTTAAGGCATAGACCTGTGAGCTAGAGATCTGGGTTTCAATTCCCACTAGGACCATCCTTCCTGACAGAAGTGTTTTCCAGGTTTTCCTCAGCCCTTATAAATAGCAAATGCTTGGGAGATACCATAAACTTAGGCCTGGAATGCTTCCTTCCATTCTTAAAAAAAATTAAATTAAATAAAAAATCCTTTCCTAACTAAAAATGTTAATTGGAACATTCACAGTGAAGCCAATCATATAATTGAAAACATTTTATGATACAGTCGAACTACACACTCTTATGCTTCACTTACTTGTTCAACTTGTAAGTGAACAAGTAAGTGAAGCATAAGAGTGTGTAGTTCGACTGTATCATAAAATGTTTTCAATTATATGATTGGCTTCACTGTGAATGTTCCAATTAACATTTTTAGTTAATAAAAAGGCCTTCGAGCCCACTAGGAACAGACGATTCGAAAAATTCGTTAACAAGCAAGTGAAGCATAAGAGTGTGTAGTTCGACTGTATCATAAAATGTTTTCAATCCTTTCCTAGTTTATTATTTCATTCTCATGTTTCACCAGTGTCCAATGCCTGTGATGTCTCTGTAGTTAAAACAGGCATTAAACACTATTTAAAAAATCCTTCATTTCAGAATTATTGACTTTATTGAATCAAATATAAACCAGAATGGTCAAAACACATTGTAATAAAAAGGCATTAATTTACAGGGAGGATGTTCCAATACTGTCCAGTGAATTTTGAGTTTTACCTTGGTCAAAGCAGGGCATTTTCTTTCAGGGGAAGAAAGAAAAAAAGAGAGATCTATCTAACACATATACTTTATGTAAAAACCACATCTAAAATATAAAATGTGATATTTATCTAGCAAACCCAAATTATTCCAGTCAATCATTTCTTAATGCATCATTATGTCATGCAGCTTGACAAATACCTGAAGCATACCACTGAAAAAAGTTAATTATGATTTCCTTAGCATCAGGGAAAATATATCCTATATATAAAAAAACAATTTAAACATACATAAAAAACTGCACTAATAAGACTCAATAAGCACACAAAATGTACAGAAGGCTCATTATGCACAGCCTAAGGTTGCTTTCACAGCTTCTACTCTAAGACATATGAATAGATGTAAATTCTATCTAATCTGTCATCTAACACTCTTAGGAATCATCAAGTTGGTTGAAGAGGGAGAATGTCTCTTCGAAACTGGTCCCACTGTATTTAAAAGTAAGTGAAGCATAAGAGTGTGCTAGATGACAGATTAGATAGAATTTACATTTAACAAGCTTCACTATATAAATTCCAACAGAATTGTTTAAAAATTATAATTTTTCCAAAGTTCTTAAATGAATATGAATAGATATTCCATAAAATTACTGCTTACCCCTGGAGTTTTTCTAAATAATGTAGGTGTTTCTACTTCCACAAAATCATAGTGATTGCACAAGTAGTCTCTCATTTTCATCAACACTTTGGATCTCAGGCGAAGATTGTGTTGCATTTCAGGAAACCTTAAATCCAAGTAACGATACTTCATCCTCAATGGTTCCTTTGCCTAAAACATTTCCGTCTTACTATTTACAAAATACTATGTGCAGCTTCTTATAAATAACAAATGTATGTAGAGAAATGTATTTATGCACACATATGAATAACAACAAGAAGGACTGAGTTGTTAAGGCAAGGGCTCATGAATGAGAGATCTGGGATATGATTCTCATCATGACCGTGCTGTATGACCAGGTTTTTCTCAATCTTCATGAATGTTTTTAACTCAGAGTGCTTCCTAGTCCAATGAAAGTGAAGCCACAGAAATGTTTTTAGCATTTTAAAATATTTTATCTACTGGAGATTTTATATAACTATTAATTACCCTTTAAGTTATTTGATTTGCTTCCCGTCTTAGTATGCAATTGCATTTATTTTTAACTTTATTCAGAACTCTGCTACATTCCAGCTATTTTTACTGAAGATCTTCATTAAGGTTATCTATCTAATTTAAAACATTTCTCATTTATGAACTCTTTCCTCCAGAGACCTGTACCTTTGCATTCAAACACTATATGTTCACTTCTTCCTTTCCCCCACATATTCGAAACTTATTCTGAGGAAAATCTTTCCTTATTCCTTTTAATCTCCATACACCTGCTCTTACCCATGCAATGCTCTCTCTTTGTTCTTTGCTTGAAATTATCAATATACTTCTCCCTTTCCCATTATTTGGTAGATACTGGACAGGTATAATAAGTTATAAAACAAAAGTTTCAATGGCCTGATATGTTTTGATTTTCTTGTGTTATGAGAATAGATGTTATATAAGTATAAATATAAATTAATAGCACTCTTAGTAATGATGAGCCTTGAGAGGAATTTCATTTCTCATATGTATGCCAAGATTTGAAGTTGTAACTGGCCCTGATGTGAAATTACTGCACCCAATTTTGCAACAGCTGTTACAATATACAAATTTCATGTTCTATTTACCTTACTGAAATCTCTAACGTTAAATGGCAGATGCTTTTTGGCTGGATTTACAATTTTGAAGTTTGACAGCACAACCTCAATGGCTCCTGTAGGCATTTTCTGCAATTAAACGAACAATACATTAACATTACAGAAAGCTAAATTTACTCCCCTAAGTGTCTCCTTATTTTATGCATGTAATTCGTTAATTCAATCTTCTACTCAAAGGATGTATTTTGCAGATGTGCAATTTGATATGGAATGATTCAAATACAATATGTGTATCATAAAAATACAACAGCTTACCGCATTTTCCTGAGCAGGTGGCCTACTACAGACCACACCTTCAGCAGTCACAACTGACTCATAAGCAATTGTTTCCAGCAGCTGAATAATATCCTTCCTCTGTAATTAGTAAACATAATGACTGACATAAATTATGATTAACAATCACAAACATGCTAATTAGATTCAAGCACCTGCCACTTTTTTGTTTCCTGTAATCCTTCCTGTGTATTATTATTTTGGATAGGAGTTTTATTTATACCCAGGACATAGTTTTGATGCCTCAGCAGTAAAAAACAGAAAGAAAAAAAAGTCATCGTAACCCTTATCATCATTATTATTATTTATCATCTTATAGATTGACTGCACTTAGCTTAATAACAGAATACAAGAGGGGATGAGATTTTGCTGTTAGTAATAGAGTTTTAGTTGAACGAAAAGATGAGCCGGGGAATCATGAAGCCCAGAGTTGTCTTACATTTGCCTTTGCAGGATATGGGTAAACTGAGAAAAAGCCAACTGTACCCATCCAAGATTTGAACTTGCACTTACTGGGCTACAAAGCAGACACTCTACCCCAACACCATGACTATGGACTATTGTTACACATAAGGATATCAGTGATAACCATACATAAGATATATTACACTGGTTAGTCTAGTTCACATTACTGCCATCATATGTCACCATGGTAGAAAGGTGGCAGATTTAAGTCTGTCACAGCTATGCATTACTAATTCTTCCCAGTGTACCACAACATGTGGTAGTGTTGTTTAAGTGGAAAGTGTGGATAGACAACTTTCGAAGATACACCTGAAAGTAAAAGATCTTTTCTCACACAGGAACCAGGAATTGACAGACAGCTTTGATGGTGCTTAACCATCAAAAGGAAGGTGGACCTGATGTTCCAGTTTATGCTCTAATAGAAAAAAAACATGAACATTGCTGCTGTCATTGTGAGAGAGGATCTTTGAATAACATTAAAAATACTTTAAGTGAAAATTTTACTGTTACCAAACATTGCTAACTGTAAAGTTGCACATGAGACATGTTTGCATACTGCTGATTTCCAAACAAAAGGATAATGTTACAGGAAAATGCAGAGTTTCTTTCAAAGGCAAATTATTGCTAATGAAATTTGGCTACATTATTTCAGTCCTTAGAGCAAACAGCAGAGCTCTGTGTGGAAATACCCATCAAAAAAATGTTCTAAAATTAATTATAATTTAACATTTGTAGCAGAAGTAAACTGATTAATATAATCGCAATTTGACTAGCTGTAACTTTCTATTTTCTAGCAAAGAAATTAAATATTTGATTTTACACCAATTGCTTCATTACATATTTATCTATATATTTATGTAAACATTTCTCAAATGTATATTACATAAAATCTGGGATCCACCTATTAGATCTTAAGGGTAATTAATAAAAACAGTATTACCACTTACATGATCAGGAGCCACAAGCTGTGTCGTACCATAAGCATCACGAAGAGTCACAAACTTGCCCATGCGCTGATATTCAATCCAGCCAACTAGTACAACTTTTTGGCCAACATTACTCTCTCGAAGCTCTCCACAAGTATGTGTACGGTGAGCAAACTTATTAGTTTCAGGTTCTGGCCCTTGAAAATTAAATTAAGAAAAATCCAAATTACTGAATTATCAGTAGTTTAAAGGCCTAAGAATTGGAACCCTAGACTGCATATGCATGTATATATGTAAGAGGGCTAGTAAAAAAACAGTGTGGGAATGAATTTATTCTGAAATATTCTTTACATTTTTTCAAGGCCAGCATTGTTATTGTTAAAACTGATAATTACAAGGCTATTTTGCTATGGTCATTGGTTTAATTAAATTTCAAAACAAAGCTTTCACTGGCCACTATGGCCAGCACCATTAGTGGACTAAGTGAAAGTGTCTGGAGAGGCAGAGGACAATCTTTTGAAGGGAAGGGGGATAGGTGTGGTGGAAGATTTGTTCTTGCAGTTTGTTGATCAGTAATGGATTCCATGTCTTGTTTATTTGAAAACCTCTATCTTTGTTTGTATAAGGGTTGCCCAAATGAAACTAAGACTTATTTTTGCACTTAACCATGCAGATTTATGTGTTTGCTCTGGTAATTGGTGTTGTGTATAAGAAAGCAAGACTAGTGGTCTTTATATGTTAGAAGCACATTGAACTGAATACATTCACAACATGGATTCATCCAAATGGGCCCAGCAAGCAGTAATTAAATTTTTGAAGGTAGCAGGTGTTAGTGGAGTCGAAATTTATTGTTGTATGAACAATGTGTATGGGAATGTATACACTTGGTCAAGCTCACTTAATCATTATGGAGGAATCAATTGCAGCAGTAGACAAACTTGTAAGGGATTTCTTTTGAAAAGAGATTTTGTTTCTATATGAATGTAGGTTTAAATAGTTTAATATAATATAAAAGTATAATTCTGCAATCTCTCACCATCCAAGAGATTACAGAAACATTGTCATTGAACAAAAAAACTTTTCACACCATTCTGCATTGTGGTTAGGATACCACAAGGTTTGAACACAATAGGCCCACAAGCATCTTTTCTGAGGAGCAGAAGGCTTGGCAAATGCAGCATATCAAACAGATGGGAAATTGGTTCTGTAGTCAACCATGGAATTCTTTACTCACGGTATCCATAACCTTGTGATGTGCTTTGACACTTGCTTGTGCAGCAAATATGTCAAACATATATCACTCTTACTTCTTGTTCATATATTCCAACCAACAAATCTTTACAGGAAAAAAAAGTATCTCGCTTTTATTTGGCCAAACCATATACTATTTGATGATGTTCTATTTCTAAGGCTTCTCTTCTAGCCAGATTAAAATATCATGTTTTTTTTAATTACATCTATTTATTTTCGATTTTATTTCATGGCAAGTTTGAATGCATGTTCTACAAATGCAGATTTTACAGGAAGATAAGGTTCTCCTAACTTGCAAAACCATCCAATTAATTTCCTCTCTCCTTAACAATCAATGAAACACTCACCAATTTAAATAAATCTGTTCACTTTCAATGGATACCCTCATATAATGGATTAACCAAAAATGAATAAATATTCAACCCACCAAAACATTGATGAACTCAACAAAGAATTTAATTAAAAAAGAATTATTGCTTAAAGACAGTTCACACATAACAAATAAATGCACAATAGAAACAAATCAAAGAAAGAATCAAAACCTTTCAATGAAACACAGGCCATGACTGCACTACAACCCACTGAACAATATGAACAAATACAATTTTCAACGATGACACCATCATGCAGTGGTCGAGATCGTTAAGGCAGAGACTCGTAAGTGGGAGATCTGGAGTTCGATTCCCTCCAGGACCATCCTGCCTGATTGAGGGTTTTTCCAGGTTTTTCTCAGTCCTCATAAATGGCAAATGCTACTGAGATACCCTAAATTTAAACCTGGAATGTTTCTTTCCTTGAAAAAAAATCCTTTCCCACTTTTATCATTTCATCTCATTTATCACCAGTGTTCCTCATAGACCGAAGATCGCAGAGTTCGGACATAAAATTCTAAGGCCCAGTATTATAATTCAGGCTTAAGCTGGAACTTAAGCTAAATATGTGTTTTACAGTGTAGAAAGTGAATGATAAGTTTTGCTTAGCCGACTCTTAGCTTAAGCTGACGAGGAGCATAGTTTAAGCTAGGTTATTATTATATGTCAGAATGTTTTTGGAAAAAGAAGATATAAGTGACGAAGCAATTCAGTTCCTTCTACCTCAAATTGAAAGGATAAGAAGACCAAGAACATTTAGAACATGTTCATATCATTTTAATTTATGGTGCGATTCTGAATTCTACAAGAGATTTAGGTTAAGTAAACAGTTAGCAAACATGATATTGGAAATGATGCAACATGCTGGTAATAGTATATTTTAATGCATAAATAATATAGATATAATTTATTTTAGAAAAGAATTGAAAAATTTTAATAGCAATTTTAATAATTAAAATTTAAGGAACAAGGCTCTATCAGCGGAAACAATACTTCTTCTAACTTTGAAGTTATATGCAACAGACTATATGCTGATAACAACAGGCAATTTCTGTGGCATATCAAAATCAACAGCCAGCAGAGTGATGAAGGTTTTGCAGCAGAGAGAATTGATGACAGAAATATTTATAAAATTTCCTTCAAAACATGAAGAAAAAGCTAAAAATAGAGAGAAATTCTAAAATAGCAAAATTTGCTGTCCCCGCCCCCTTTTTTATTTTTTATTTATTTTTGGTCACTCATTTTTGAAATAAATATTATGTTATGCATACACCTACACTTTATTTTCTTAACTTAGCAAAATTGTGAACAAAAAAAAAAAAACACAAAAAAAGAGATAAATGTTGAATCAGCACATGCCCATGCATTGCCAACCTCAGCTATATCAAATAATGTTCAGCTTACCAAACTTAATGTTATTGCATAACGTAAAACTCGAGGAGCTTAAGCTTCAAGCTTAAGTTAAAAGAAAGTTTAGTTAACCTAGGGCTTAAGCTTGAACTGTAAGACCGGGCCTAAGTATGACTTCCTTCAAAAGGGAAGTAAAGCTGTGGGTCCCAAGTCATAGATTTATGGATGTAAAAGAACCTAAAGCCTGAAAGGAGAGGCCTCTGAGTAAAATTTATCAGCTGTTTTGTGCCCTGAACTGAATGACCTGAGATGAAGAATGTCCATAAATAAACCGAATAAATCACCAGTGTCCAGCACCCATGATGCCTCAGCTGTAAAATCAGGTATTAAACATTATTAAAAGAATAATAAAAAAAAATGTCATGATGCCAAAAGTGCATGAAATCGGCTAATTGATTTCTCATCCACTCTATTCACTAAACTTAATCCCGAACTTCTTCCTGCTGCCTAGCTTAAAAATTTGACTTGGTAAGATGGAATTTTCATCAGATGAGAATGTTACCAACACCATCAATAACTATTTTGCTTTACTTGAAAGAACCTATTTTATCAAAAAGAAAACATTTCTGCATAGCTCTTAATGTAGAATACTCTAAAATAATATTGATATTAAAAAAAAAAGGGTGGGGTCTCTTTTTACCAAACAATTCAAAATTACTCTCATTTATCCGAGACCAAAATGAAGAATATTTTCATTCCATAATGTATTCATTTACCTGGTTTTGAGTATTCCATGTCACTTTTGCTTTCTGTTATGGTGTTCTGATCAGCCATTGCAGAACCAGACTCTATTGTCTGAAGAGATTCCTCTATTTTCTCATTGGGATCAACAATTTCAAAATCCGTAACTGATACCTCTATGGCTCCTGTTTGCATCCTCTGAAATATTAAACAATAAGCATGGGTATCTTGCAGATTGCTTATTTCTATAAGATGACCTAAAATGTTCTGTTAGTTTTATACCAGACTTTTCAAAGTATCATATTCTGAACTAAATTATATCTTCAGTATTAAATAAAGTCACAATCACTAGCAAAGGCCTTCTGCCAATGTGAGGGAAGAAAATTAATTCCATTATGATAGAAATATTCAGGACAGGAAGCAAAAAAGTCTTTCCAGATTGGTTCAGAATTGTCTTCAGAAGTGATTATCCAAAGAAAGAATTATTGTTGTACTGTCTGGAACATATAGTGGATGCACTAGTGTCTCCCAACCATAGTAGCAGCAATTCATATGCACAAATCAAACACCTTTTGGTGCAGTGGTGGTTTCAATTGTTAGATTAATCAGCTACCACAACCAGTGATGACAGTATATTAGAGGATTCACTTATCATTGCATGTCAGCAGCCTATCATGAGAGGGAATCCTCCTATTGATATGACAACAATGCACAAAGGCATCAGCTGCCTTATTAGTCATTGTGAACTCTTGTGTAATCCAGTGATGGAATCTATATCTTTTTCCTAGCTGATGGAAATGGAGCTGTATGGTTTGTGCCTAATGTTGAATTGCTGTGGTATGTTCTCAAAAGTAAGGCTTTTGCTCATCTCAATAGTCGCTAAGAGAGTCTTATTATCCATTGTTGCTGGTTTTCCTGTCTGTGGCTCATCCTGGAGGATTCCTTCCTGGAACTTCACAAACCACCTTTGCACCAACCCATTCATTACAGCATTCAGCTTCCTGATGCCTGATGTATTTTCTACCCAGATGTAGTTGCACTGTTCCCCAGTTTAAAATTTTACTAGCAAATCAAATTTCAAGTGCAGCTTTACCATGATTGATTCTTTCCAAAATGCACAAAACTTTTATCATGATTGATTCTTTCTAACAGAGTAAACAAACTTTTTGAATAATGCATAATTGCAGTTATTATTATCTCTTGCAGTGAAGTATTGTAGTCAGCATCAATTGTGTCCTATTTGTTTATGCTGGTGTCTTAAGGTGCATACACACAGGCATGCCAAGCTCCATAGCATAACTTAGATGATATTAAAATTTGATAAATATATTATAGCAGGGAGTGGAAATATTTTAAATTTGATTCAATTATTGAGTTTGTGATTAGAAATTATTTTTAGAAGATGAATAAATGTAGCATTATAGCAGGCATTTGAGAATGAATGAATTTATTCGATAATTAACATTATAATTTAAAATGTATACAGATAATACCCTCAAATTACAATCAAAACTAAAATATCATTATGTGCATTATTAACATTGCATTTTATTCTCAAGATCAAGATTCCACAGCACTAATCTAAACACTGTTTCCTACTCCTTAATTCCAGTTTGTATGGCTTTAAGAAATCTCTTATTCCTTCCTTCTTTATTTATCATCTTTTTCTTTCTTTCTACTTCTCTTTAATTTTTCCCAAGAACTCCTCCATTTTCAGGATGCTTTCGACACCCTTTTTCTAACATTTTTATTATCACTATATCCTCCTGTAAATTATCCCAAACCATTCTCGTCAACCTTTAACCATATCACATTCCAATAAATAATGGGACACACTAACTACTGCCCCACACATATTACGTCCTTGATTATCAATTCCTCTATATCCTTTCATGAGTATTACTCCTGTATGAATCCATGTCCAACCCATTCCACCCATTTGATCACAAATATCAATATACTTCTCTTGTCCCCAATTTTGTTCAATTCTTTTACATGCGACCAAAGAACTTTCAAATCGCTTGTTTTTTTCAATATCTTCTATCCTCTGTCTCACCATCTTCCAGAATCCATTCATATTACTTTTACCCGTTCTCTATATATTCTTCAAACCTATTTCTTCTAATGCATTCCCCACCTTCCAATACCAACTTTTCTACCCAAGAACTCTTTTTGATAAATAGACATTGGCCTTTGAGAAATAAAGGTATCAGTAGGTTCTAGAGACTTTAGCTAGCTAATAAAAAATGCCACAGGTAGAGTAATTGAAAACCTTTATTTTAGGACTTTGGATTGGTTTGGAGCCATCTCATGGAATTCTAGTAGGTCGCTATTGATGAACTGGGAACTGATGCAATCGAGGTGGAAATTTTGTATTTTGTTTAGTTATATTAGAATTTAGATAAACAAGATAGTATAAAATCAATTATATTTAAATTTGTTGTTAACGTGAGGGGTCATACGTAAAATGACCTGGGCAGATAGGTGGAGGCCTCTTTGTAGTTTGTATTTTTTTTCTTAGCATTTCATTAAATTCAATTCAACTCAGAGTAGTCTGGATGGCACACTGAAATGTAAATGCATAACCTCACTCTGCAAAATGGACATTATGCAGTGCAATCCATGGCTTGTAAGTTTTACCGACCAAATTACAGAAATGTTTGTGTTCAAGTTGCAGTAGTTCAGATGCACATAGAACCTGACTGCATAATGTTTTTGAATGTCAGTCTGAAAAGTAAACATGCAGTGGATCGTAGAAAACACACTTTTCTTTATTGACCTTTGTAGAGAAAAGGAAATACTGTACAATGCATAACACACTTAACATTTCAGCAAAATATAAAAAAATTATAATACTTGGGCAGAATTGTTAAATACAATGCTGAAGAATGCTATAACATGATGACTGCTTTGCTTTTTTCACATAGAAGGGAGAAAACAAATATTAAGAAAATCATGGGAATTGGAAAAGCTATATACAACTAGTGCAAATACTGTAGTTATTGCACAAGCTGACATGCCAAATTGCTATTTTTTTGGTTTATCATATTAAAACTGTTAAGAAAGATGTAGGTGATATATTGTTGCATATACATTCACTGGGTTGTTCGCCTCCATGGGTGGCTGAGGTCGTTAAATCGCAGACTCGTGAGCGGGAGGTCTGGGGTTCGAATCCTGCCAGGACCATCCTACCTGATTGAGGTTTTTTCCATGTTTTCCTCAGTCCTCATAAATGGCAAATGCCGGGGAGGTACCCTAAACTTAGGCCTGGAACGTTTCCTTCCTTAAAAATAAATCCTTTCCCAATATATCATTTCATTTCATGTATCATCAGTATCCATCGCCTGAAGTGCCTGTGTAGCAAAAACGGGCATTACACACTATTCATTCATTCTGGGTTGTTGCAGATTTGATAACTTAGCACTATACAAATAAAGAGAACATTAACTAAAAATGTTAATTGGAACATTCACAGTGAAGCCAATCATATAATTGAAATCATTTTATGATATAGTCGAACTACACACTCTTATGCTTCACTTACTTGTCACTATTGTAGACCGGTTTCGAGAACAGTTGTTCTCATCATCAGTTCAAATCTCCGACTGCTGGATAATTCGTTGTGTTGTTGGTATTCTGCTCTGGAGGAGGTGTGATGAACTTAAAGTTTATATTTTCTTCGCCGGAAGTGTCAAAGTTCATTAAACTGTCTCTGTATTTGTAAATGTATATTTTCTCCCATGTTGCTAATTCTGTAGGTCCTTGCACTGATTTTAATAATTTTGCTTTATTCACTATATCGTGGTTTTCTGTCCAAAAATGAAATGCCACTGCTGATTTCTCAGTTTGCTTGTATTTTATGTTCCTGAAATGTCCTTTTAACCTTGTGCCTATGTTTCTCTTTGTTTTTCCTATGTATATTTTTCCACATTCTTCACAGCTTATTTTGTAAATGCCTGGTTTTTTCTCCTGTGGAATACTGTCATTAACATTGTCTGTGAGAAGATGTTTAACATTAAACTTGTTAATCGGTGCCAACCTGATATTAAAAAAGAATACAAACATATAGAAAAAACAGCAATTAAAAATGGTTTTAAGAAAGAACTAGTATACAAAAAGGTACAGAAATTCAAGAGGCAAAAGCTTAGAAAAGAAACCACAACACTTTCAGCAAAGAAAGACAAACAAATTTTTAAAAAATTTACATATCATCCATGGGCTACAAAAAAATTTCAGAAAATTCTTAAAGATTTTAATATCAGGTTGGCACCGATTAACAAGTTTAATGTTAAACATCTTCTCACAGACAATGTTAATGACAGTATTCCACAGGAGAAAAAACCAGGCATTTACAAAATAAGTTGTGAAGAATGTGGAAAAATATACATAGGAAAAACAAAGAGAAACATAGGCACAAGGTTAAAAGAACATTTCAGGAACATAAAATACAAGCAAACTGAGAAATCAGCAGTGGCATTTCATTTTTGGACAGAAAACCACGATATAGTGAATAAAGCAAAATTATTAAAATCAGTGCAAGGACCTACAGAATTAGCAACATGGGAGAAAATATACATTTACAAATACAGAGACAGTTTAATGAACTTTGACACTTCCGGCGAAGAAAATATAAACTTTAAGTTCATCACACCTCCTCCAGAGCAGAATACCAACAACACAACGAATTATCCAGCAGTCGGAGATTTGAACTGATGATGAGAACAACTGTTCTCGAAACCGGTCTACAATAGTGACAAGTAAGTGAAGCATAAGAGTGTGTAGTTCGACTATATCATAAAATGATTTCAATTAAAGAGAACATTGTTTTAATGGTGCAGGGGGCAGATGTGGCATACACACTATTTGAATTGTTGTAGTAAAGCCAGTGAAATGCCATGTTATTCTCCCTCAATCTCATAAGTGAAATGCCTGTGTGGGAATGCTGCTATGAGAATGTCATATATTGGGAATGGCCTCTCAATAATGAGGAGACTCGAGAATCCTCGCAGCCAGTATAGAGTGACCAAAACATAATAGTCTTGCACTGAGTATAACACCATGCAGGAAGTAAAGTTACATGCTGTGAGAAAAGAGTATGAACATGAAAACATAGTTTCTCGATCAACATTGGCATTTCTCTTATTTGCAGTCTGGAACTTTGCTGCTTACAAGAATGAGTCAAGCTGGCTCTTTTAAGCTACTGTTGGTGTCCCCTCTCTCTCCATTTATGCATGCCATATCCTCCTTATGTTAGCAAGTGTGAGCAAGTCAGGCCGCCAAAATACAAACAAAACTGGAAGCTTATTTGTGGGTTTGTTAACTTAGCATTATTGGGGTAAGATTCTTATTATTTTGAAATAATGGTTAGCAGTGTCTGGGCCAAGGCTCATGTTAGGCTGTGGTGCCCAATGAGGTGAAAAGAAGAATAATTGCTATTGGCAGCTTAGGAGTATTCACACAAAAATCTAATTGAAGATTTTGCACTCCTCAAAAGATTTTTCAACACCTAAGACTGATACATCAGTTAAGAAGTTCTCTGAAAGCACTATTTATTGTCACATAGCAAAAATTAATGTCTCATTTTATTGCCTTTGTAATAAAAATAACAGGGTACAAGATGTAAAAGATGACATCAATGAATAGGAAAACAATACATAAACAATGTTTTAACTGTAAAGACAGTTGATTTTGTAGGACTTTATTATTTAAAAGAGCAGAAAGAATTTGCACCTCTCTTGATATATTCATCATTGTTGCTAAAGCATATCGTGAGCTGCAGATTGTTACCATTTCTTTGTGCTATTCATAGAACAATGTTAACAATTACGGAGCTTAAAATGATTGCAACTTGCCAAGCATGCCAGCTTTTGCAATAGCAACACAGAAAAGCTCATCTATCTATTAAATATAACAACTTGTTGTAGTAATGCAATTTAATTTAATTTGAACTATACACTACATAACATAAAATATTTCACTTTTGAAACTCCAGGCCAGTCACCATGAACCACCATGCTCAGCTCTGTAGGCCTATAATTGTGTTTGCCACCACTGCCTATTGTTTTTCTTCTGCTTTAATGTGTAATGCAAGTAAATGTAAGGCTACTGCAACTACTTCCATACTGTGTATTATGTTGCACTGTGGAATGCTGCTAGGTCACAGGTTATGCACTTCAGCACAGGTTGAAAAATTTAGCTGGCAACTGCAACACATACTGTTGCTTTGCCTTGATCTTGTTGCGTGACACACTTGCCCCATGAGATTTAGCTCATCTGTCTGTACACAACTTTAGAATAAATTGTAGATTTTTGTGTAATTGTATTGTGAAATTTTATAAAACAGTGTTAATGTATGGTCATTTATATTATAAACCTATTAAATTTCTCTAGGATGCACAGGGGAAATTATCCACAAGCCACTATGTTGGGCAATGGCTGTTCTAGATATTTAAAACTGGAGAGCTCAAACTGAAAAAGAAAATTTACGCCATAAAATTCAAAGGAAAAGTGACTGTGATTATGAAAATATAGTGGGCAGCATTAGCATAACTATTTTTATGGAAATATGTTCAATTACTTTTATATTTTATTAAATGGTACTGTTTTTTAAGAAAATTTAATGCAGTTAAAACTATGAGGTGGAACTGGAAGTTAGTTACCACAGTGAAGGGGGCAGATCTAATATAAATACCCAGCATATAATTATATATGCAACACGTAATGGGCTACATAGTAAGTAACCTTTGATGTCTTAACACATCAAAGTACTGAAACAGAAGAAAGTGGAATATAGGGAATCAAGATTCAAGCAAAAATATGACCTTTAATGCTGAATTACCCATGTTCTTCTTTCCTCGACATATTTTGGTTCATTGGATTCACAATCACTGTCACTTTCATGTTCTCTAATTTTGCTAGTATTATTTTTAGACTTAGTGAAATCTCTAACTTGCTTCTGTTCCACTGCTGCTATTCTTACACTAGTGCTTATCATAGGGGGAAAAAAAAAGCTTTAAAATATTACTTTGTTTTGACATTTTGCTTCCAGGCCTCCTAATTATCGAGATCACATCATTAGTACCAAAACAGAACTGGTACCAAAGACTAATTATTAATACTACTGAAAACTAATGCGAAACTATAAATACTTCTGAGGGTGTTAGAATAGCCAACTGCCAAATATATAAAATTTTCAATGCAAAGAGCATTTATGGTTGTACTGAATGAATTAAAAATGCTGATTGTATAGTCCCGTGAAAATTAATTAGAACAAGGTAATTTTTTTTATAGCTTTCTCAATGGTTTGCAAAAGTGTGCTACACATTGCTTATTCTTAAATCCTGTGCTCTCTATGCATTCTTTGCACTGTTATTTATTGTTAATTAATCTGTGTGATGATTATTTTACGATAAAAATGTATTTATTTCAGTGTGTGTCAATTTTGAGGAACTCTGAGGTTTCTTTGTGTGATTAAGAATGCCAATGAATGGATTTGATTCCCAGGAAGAATAGTGTAATTGTAGCAATATCAGAATACATTCATGACACCTTGAAAGTTAGCTTCTAAATATGGCATTGGTGTGAGCATTATAAACATAATTATTTTGTGGCACAAACAGAAATTGGCTCAATTTCACCAAAGAAAAATGGAAACTGACAAGAAAAGGAAAACGATGCCAATTGATGGACATTTTCTCCTCAGAAGAAGTTATTCAAACCCCAGGCTCTCTGCTATGGACTTGGCTCACAAAATGGGGGGAAGGGCAGTGAATCTGCATATCATAAACTTATGTGAGTTGGATGGAAAGCCTGCAAACCTATAAAGAAACACCTTCTAATAGGAGAAATGTACAAGATATGTCTCTTGTGGGTACATAGTCATCAGAATTTGACAATGGAACACTGGAAGAAAGTTCTTTTCTCTGATTAGAGTCACTTTGAAGAGGGTTCAAAATGTGTGCCAAGTGAATAATGAGGTAACTATTTCAACACATTTGCAACAGACCATAAAATACCTCGTGAAGATGTTTTGGGGGTATTTCATGCATGAAGGACCCTTAGTACCATATGATGGGATGATGAAATCTGACCAGTAAAACCTAGTACTGGAAAGGAGAGTTGTTCGAGAGCTGCACAAGAGGTTTCCAGATTGTGATGGAATTATCCAGCATGATTTGTCTCCTTGCCATACCTCAAAGAAAGTGAAGAAATTCTTCAGTAAGAACATGGTGTGTTAAAAAACATCAGGGAACTCCCATGACATTAATCCAATAGAAAAGCTGTGGGCTATTTGCAAAAGAAGACTCATAAAACTTGACTGTAAAATACACATCATAAGTGTCTCTAGTTATGGTGTGATTTCAGATGATGAAACCTAAAAATAAGTGCTCAAAGTTTGTGGAACCTAAACCAAATCATGTAAAGTAACTTATAAATAAAAAGGGCAACTTATTAGCTATTAGCATAGATTAAAGGTATGTATTAGTGAATAACCATGAAAAAATATAAAATGTGTATGTTTAATGTCGTGTTTCAATTAATTCACATGGAACTGTAGTGTGGACCTAAAGGTTGTACCGTACTAATTAATGTTACTTTTAAACTTATTTCATTGTTGTAGTTTTTAATCACAATACATTTTGTGCTCAAATAGCATGCACAGTATAAATAAAAATTTAAAATCCATGTAAATTTAATTAAGTTCATTCAATTAACTAGCTTGTTTTGCATAAAATAAATTAGCACTTTTTGGAAAAATATGAATTCCTATGTCTGTAAGAAATGCCAGTGGAGGTTGGCAAGAATGAAGAATGTAATAATAGGAACACATGTTAGTTTCAGTCTTCACTACCGACTGTAAATCATTTGGACTATAATTACCATTACTTACAGCATTTTTCTGTCCTGGTGGTCTAGCACAAACCAAACCCTTGACCGCAACCACCGTGTCTAGCTTCACTTCAGACATCAAACGACTTAAGTCTGGTCGCTGAAATAGCACAATAAAACTTTTAGATAATGTGAACTATTGCCAAAAGATTTTCCCACATTTTGGCTGCTTTTTACACCATCTCTTCAAAATTGCATCACAGTATTAAAGCAAATCAGAAACAACAAAAGCAGGCAAGCCAGAAGATGGCCGCAGCAACAAAAAGGTCACTTCAATTCATGATATATAATGAATAGAATCAGCAAACTAGAACTCATTTCAAACTGAATGTTATCTGCAAAAGTTGCACACCATCAGAAATTATCCATTCTGTTTGAGTATCTCAAGGATATGTTATTCAGCCATGACATAAATGGCAGCAAGTCAGAGGTGACCTTACAGTGCAAAAATCACTTTTCTTGTGTCAATGAAAACCAATGAGTGATTTGCAGTGGTGGTTCTAGATGCCTAAAACTGCAGGCAGGGGCAAAGGGGAGGGGTGAAACAAAATTTGGATAACAGAATGGAAAGAGAAGTGATCATGGTTATAAAAATATAATTGGCAACATTAACACAAGCATTTATATGGAAATGTGTTCAGTTATTCACATATACAGTACAGATGTTTTTAAGAATATTTAATGCATTTAGAACTATAAGCTGGGAATCAGAAGTTATTACTGCAGTGCAGAGGTCAGATCACAACAATGATGTAACATTAATAATTATATATGCAGTATGAGGTAACATTAAGCAGTAATATTGTCTACACAATAAATAACCTCCAAGCAAAATAATGATTCAAACAAAATGTGACCTTTAGTGCTGAAACACCCATGTTCTTTCCTCATTATAGTTGCATGGCATAAGGTGAAAATTTAAAGAATACTCAAATCACTATTATTAAAACCACTAGTGATCTCGTATATGAACTAACAAACATATTCAGAATGACCACATTTGCCAACTACTCATGTTTTATCCATGTGTTTTTGGGGGGGAGGGGCTGGGCAAGGAGGGGGTAATAGAGGGAAGCAAAAAGTCACCTTACAAAGATGTTAGTTCCTGTCAAGTCCAAATTTTACCCCTTCCAATTTGTTACTTTAAAAAGGGAAGACTTCACAGAGTAAGCAAGCAAGTGATTTTAACTCCAAAAGGGATTTTGCAATCTGTTTTGAAATGTTTTTATGCTTGTAAATTTCAATTTCCTCCCGATATAAGGGAGGATGATAATGAGATGCTAGTATCAGTATCCTGAAAAACCAATTTTATGCTCTGTCAGCTAGAAAGGGATGCTATCCATCTGACTTAGGTAGCAGTGTCTCTTGCGGAAGACTCAGTTTGCATAATTGACATCAGCTGTGAAAGCCTACGTTCTACAATCTGCTCTTGAATCATTCTTCCCTTACTGAACACCTTGAGAAAAAAAGAGAACTGTCCTGTGCCCTTTTTTTACATCTAGTGCCAAAAATAGATGAAGAAAATTCACTAACCAAATAAGAAAAGGAATTTAATGTACAGAATAAAACATATTAAGAAAATTTAAGACAAAATGTTTTGGATTTTCACAAAGTAACATAAAATAGTTGATTATGAAATATTTCAACAAATTTAAAAATGAAACACTTTCTCCCGATTTACCCTATTTCAATGCAGTTCAAAATAACATATTTAATGTTTTCCTTTTTAAATACTACAAATGCAAGCTATTAGTACAACTGTAGCACAATAAATAGTCCACTTTACAGATCATTACTGTGCATAAAAAACATGAATTATATTTAAACTGATAAGATAACCAACATTTGAAACTTATTTCAGAAGACAAATGCATGTTTAGTGAATGAACATTTTTTTTAAAATAATATTACCCACATCATGATAATATCTTCAGCTGGAAAATTTAAATCAGTGTCACAGAAAAACGATCAAAGAAATAGAAGATTTAGAAATTACTACCATACAATTAAGATGCTCCTATTTCTTCCAATAGAAGTACAGAAAGAATTAGTAGATCAAATGTCATGCTATATATCTATGTAGAGAAGCAAAAAAAATTAGTAAGCTTCCAACCACTTGAATGGTTTCAACACAGAAATGAATTTCTGTTCTCTTAAACACAAGCAACGTTCAAATTTAAATCATAATTGAGCTAGTACCCACAAATAAAAATGAATACATGGAAACAGCACTCCATAACACCCTGGAATGTAAATGGCCATTAAACCATAGTTAGCAAGCCACTGATAAATTGGCGAGGCATGAGTGAAGTATTAGTTCAAGTATGAAACTGCATTATTGTTAAATTTCTTACAAAGAAAGGAGCCACATCCTTGGACATAAGAAGAATGTTGTTGCAATGGCAAAAAATAATGCAGGGAAATACAATTTTTGTCCCACCCACCTTACTCACCTGATTAACTCCTTTTTCATCAGAGTTCCATCTCTTCTCAAAAGTGAAAATAATTCCGGACTGGTAAGAGATTCCTGAAGGAAGAAAAACTTAAGCAGTCAGTCATTGAGGAATTCTTTTTAAGTTTTAAGGAATCTTTTATAGTGGTATAATACCTTTGAAACATTGGAGTAGCATTTTAATGTTGAAGATATCGGTGAGTTACTTTTGGAAACCTGTTGAAAACTAAATTTGTTGCTTTTAATCTTATTAAATTAGTTCAAACCTTCTTTTATTATTAAAATTCACTGCTGGTTACCATTTGACATTTGATTAAAATCCTTAGAGCTTATTTACCTTCCACTTTTAATGTTGTTAATAGTGTTTAATGTCTGTTTTCATTACTGATGCATCATAGGCTGTGGACACGGATGATATGCAAGATGAAATGATAAACAGGGAAAGTAATTTTTTGATAAAAATGTGTTGCAGGCCTGATTCTGAACCTTTCTGTAACTTCATCTTCAACTGCAAACTAACTGTATTCTGCACTTGGTCTCAGATAAATGAATGTCATTTGAATAGTTGCAGAATATTTTTTCTGCACTTTACTGCAGTTTTGCCAAATGATGCTTATTACTTGATAATCGAAGTGGGGGAAAGAGAGAAGAATATTGTAAAGAGATGGGAGTAGTGTTCTGCTATATAAAACAAACCATTATCCAAAAGCTAATTTCACTGCTCAAATATCATGCAATCAGTGATGCTTTCCCTCGTGGGGTGGGGTTTTTCCTATGAGCAAGCCCCCACTGGTAGCAAGTCTGCTTGCTTAACTGTTGAACTTGCTGACTGTCACAATTGTAGTGCAACTCTTCCCGGGAGTTGTTCATTTGTTATTTGCAAGTATACATAAAGTGCATTATGTCACTTGTGTTTACAAAGGCACAGTGAGTTTTTATATATGATTCATATGTGTTAACTCATTGGTAAAAGAATCATACTACCAATTTTTTTGAGCCTGCAGTTAATTATGTTATTTATGTAAATACTATACAAATCCATATTTTCAGAGAATTAACTGACAGGGAGCAAGATTATGCATTTTTTCAACAGAACTGCAACTGCTCACATTGCACATGAGAGCAGTTCACAATGTGTTTCCACAAGACAGAGTTATTAGTGTGGATTTGTGGCCCTTCAGTCCCTTGTTTTAACAGCCTGCAATTATTATCTCTGGAGTAAATTAAAAATGCTGTGTACAAGACGAACCTGCATACCATACAAAAACTCAAATATAATATTTGTCAGGAAATTGTTCGGGTTTTTCAAACTGAACTATTGCAAGCAATGAATAATTTTGTGAAGAGATGTCAAAAATGCAAGGAGAATGAAGGTGGACATTTTCAACACCTTAGTTAATAATCTAGTAAGTAATGAGCCTCTTAAAGTGTTTGTGTTATTGTTTTACCCTCCCATTAATCACCAAGACCTGGCTGGCTAACCAGCTCACCCATAGGCAAAACACTCTGAGAAAAACAAAACTGAATTACATATATTGCCTTGAATTGTTAATTTTCTGTATTCATTTTATTGGCAGTATTTTACCACATAAGAACAACCTAGCATAACATGAATGAAAAAGAACAATGAAGAAAGGATAACTTTATTTGTTTCATTTCAGTATTAATAATTTAGTGTTTTTTCAGTGTTTTTAACATTTTCCAATAATGTAACAGCATGAACTTTAAACTATTTGAATCACTTGGTCAAAATTATTCAAAGGAATTTGATTTCTTCTTCTTCCTTTTTTTTAGCTGTAACCTGTGCAATCAGAGAATTATGCACTGGCTTTAATTTATAGGAGCTGGTAGTGCCAACTTAATTACCAACCACCACCAACTCAGTGACATAAACTTTAACATCTTGTTTAGTATCTCAAGGGTATGTTATTCAACCATGACATAAATAGCAGCAAGTAAGAGGTGACCTTACAGTGCAAAATTCACTTTTCTTGTGTCAGTCAGAACAAATATGTGATTTGCAGTCGTTATTCTAGATGCCTAAAACTGCAGACAGGTGCCAGGGTGGGGGGGAGGGAAACATAATTTGGGTAACATTTTGGAATGTTTCCTTTCAGCAATAATTATTTTCAGGGTTTTGATGACATACAGGTGTTTGATAGCTGTTTGACTTATTAAAAAAGTGATAATAAATGTTCTTGGTTTGTATTCAATTATACCATCCCCTTTTTTATTCAGAGACATCTGAAGTTAACACAGGTACCGCTTTGTCTACCACAAATCCCACTTACAGCCATTGGGATGGAATCCAGACCACTTCAATGGGAGGCCAGCTGTTAAAACACTCAGCTATGTAACCACCAATGTGAATAATTAAAAGACCTAAGTAATAGGGGCTACGCAGTGAAATTTGAACAAATACCTATTGATAGCACCATAAACCTTTGCTATAAATTTGAAAAAGCTGGCAATTATCAAAATTTAATTTATAAGTATTGTTAAGGGATATTTAAAAATAATATGAGGGTCATTCAAATTTAAACCAGACTTTTGTTCTCTGGGCTATGAAAGAGTGGCAAGAGGGGTGGACCATAGGAGTAGAGAGGGATGTGTGCAAAGGAGAGATCCAAATGATATTTCTGCATTGGTCATTCCATTACCAGTAGCACTGCATCTGAACAAGAGGTTGCACCATTTGTTGCTCAGTAGATCATCAGTATTCTAACCAAAGAAGAAGTTAAATCAACCAATATTTTGTCCAGACTTCAGGCACAGTTTGGAGAAACTATGCTTTCACAAACCCAAGTGTTTGACTGGCACAAGGTGTTCCTCAGCAGTCGTGATGCTGTGGAAAATGAAAGCCATATACATTATCCACAGGCGAGCATTGTTGAGGACAACACTCAGGCAATTTGTGACCTTGTGGAAGTGCACCATTCTTTCTGAAGAATTGGAATTTCAGAAAGTGTCAGTAAGGAGGGTCCCAAGTCTCCTCACTAATGAATAGAAAAATGTTTAATTGTCACCTGTAATGAATTGGAGTACATCATTAAACCCTTGAAAACAATGGAACGAATATGGAATAGAGGGAAAGGTACTCCAGTCAAAGCCAAAACTCGCCTGTCAGCTGGTAAAGTTCTTGAAATCATCTTTTAGGACCCCAAAGGCTTGTTGCTCATCAATTTCTTTCACAAACTAAGGATTTTGAGTGCAGCTATTACTGCAAACTGTTAGATGACATAAAAGCTGCTAATGCAACAAAATCATTTGTAATGTCCTGCTTTTGCATGACAACACAAAGTCACATATTGCAATCATAATCCGGGATCAAATAAGGAAAATCAACTCCTCCTACAACATATTTCTTACAGTTCTAATATATCCCCTTGTCATTACATGTTTGTGCCACTGAAGGAGGTGTTGGGAGGAAAAGATTTGGTGACAATACAAAGGTTCAGCACTGTGTGTGCTATTGCTGTTGATGTGCCCCCCTCCCCCTTCTTTGATGAGGGAATAAAGAAACTTATTCATCTGGTGGAGGATATGCATTCCTGTTGAAGGAAACTATGAAGAAAAATATTTTTTTAATTATAAATGGTAATAATAAATTTATTTTTAAAAAATATAGTTTATATTTTATAGCTCGTCATATTAGTTTCAAAGAACAATTTTTTTTTCACAATTTATTTTGAGAACTTTCAAATTATGTTTGAACCCTTGAGTTTTTCACATGGCGAAAATTTACCAGTGATGAATCAAGCAATGCTTCAAGAGTGGGGCTATGCCTAAATTAAAATAATTGTTAATTAAATTGTACTTATGAAGCTATAGACAATGGAGTGGTAATATATCCTATAAGAAAGTATTAAATATGTTTAAATGAACTTCATTTACTTATACAACATTAGAACATGTTTCAGGAGCAATCACATCCAGTATCAGCTGTTGACTGACTACTTGATTTGGTGGCTAGATTCCAAGGTGCTTCTGTGGCAGTCTCTGATGGTTAGTACTAACTTTCCGAGTTCATCCATGGGTAGAACATCAAGTTCCTTAATGAACTTTGATGTTCCACCCATGGATGAACTCTGCTAGTTCCTACTCAAACCATCAGAAACCACCACAGAAACACTTTGGGATCCAACCACTAAATCCAGTAGTCAGTCAACAGCTGATGTTGGGACAATTTCCCCCAAAACATATCCTAATTATAAGTAAGTGGAGTTAGTGTAAACATATTTAACACATTCTTATAGGATAAAATCATTCTTTTTACAGGTAATCAATTACCTAATGGATGATGTCACCAAAGCAACGCAAAGGAAGAAGATTAACAGTTTCTGTTTGCTTTTCCATTCATCAAATCATAATTTAAATTTGAACGTTCCTCATATATGCATGCATGTAAGTATTAGCAACGAAATCTGTATTGCAATAAATTTTTGTTAAAAGACAGAAATTTATTCAGACATTATTCCAAATATAAGAACACTAAAAACTTCTAATTTTGGAGATTTTCTTCATGTGGATCACCATATGTTGGTGAATTGCCATAACAGATGAGCAGTCAAACCTATTGCTGACAAACTGACTGCAAACATTTTCTGGTGATGGACCAACTAGTATTACCAGGCAGTGCAAAACAAGATTTTGCAGCTGGCAGCCTGACTTATTACTCAAAAGTAACAAGACTGAATCTATGAACTCAAAAAATCACTAACAGCAAATACTGTTGTATGGGTTGAACTGAAGAGGATAAATCTTTATTAGTTATGTGACACTGACATCATTTATTTATGTTTTTTTTTAAGTTTTTTAACAAATAATTTTATAGCTTATACTAAGAAAATTTTAAAATCATACTCATGCGACAGACAGACAAAGATGACATTGGTTAACAAACAATGACTGACAGACCAACGTGGACTTTTGAAAAGTGACAGACAGACAGGTTAGTCTTGCATTTTAGACAGGCCACTTATTGCCAAAAAAACTGGCCTTGCTAATGTAAACAGAAACATGTGACAAATTAGTACCTACAGACAGAAAACTTAAAATTAGAATTGCACAGTTGGAATATGTACTCCCATTTAATTGATTGAAGCGTGACCTAAACCTGGATTTGCAAAAGAATAAAGAAAAATAATATAATAAAATGATATGCAATATTATATAAATTAGTATTTTAGCACTTATTAATTAAAAATATTATATTTATACAAGTATTATTAGTTTGTCATGAAATGATATTAATTATTTATATTAGTATTATGATGTCAACTCTGCTACAATATTTCTCAGAACTTTACAATGCTCTGCACAGCAAAACTTGTACCAGTAACAACATTTATGGATAATAAAAGATTAATTCTGCTGTTTCTATAGGAATTAATCAAACTGCATCTGTTTGGTCTCTTCTTACATTGCTTGGGGCAACGATCTGAGCAAAACCATATCCATCTCGGAGAGTAATAAATCTTCCCATCCTCTTCAGTTCAACCCAGCCGCAAAGATGAACCTGTTCTCCTATTCTGTCTTCAGACAAATCCCCACAAGTATGAGTGCGACGTGCAAATCTGCTGGTAACTGAAGGTGATACTGTTCAACAATAAAGCAATATAAAACTATTAATGAGCATTAGATATGCAAATTCAAACAAACAAATAACCATATCGATCAAAGAAATTAATTATGAATATCGCATTGTCATTCCTCTTCTTTTTAAGAAATGTTTACACATACTGCGTTTTATTTGTTTCATTAAAATGTTAAAGAGAAAGGAAAATGTGTATCAAAATATACAAATATGGATGTGTACAACTCTCTACACAATTATAACATACTAATTATGTTATGAAATTTACGTAGTATAGTTTAAATAAAAATGGAGAATGGTAATTGTTCTGTAATCAATCTGCCTGCCCATCTTTTATATAGGTTGGCTTATATAAAGTGCTACAAGCAAATACTTCTTAAATGAACCAATAAAACTATACACTGACTTTAGAATTACTGCAGGAAGGGGCCTTCTTAATAGCACCATAGGTAAAATTCAAATGGACCCGCTTATGAGACTCTTGGGCATAACTTCAGAATGTTGAATAGAATGGTAATATAATTTTTATTATTTTTATTTAGATTGCCCATAACAATCTAAATATCTAACAGCAACCTCAATCCAAATTGAATATTTTTTAATGTTGACAAGAACTTCACTTCAAGATTTTTAATTAGGAACATAATTTCAGGAACCTTCATTCCCATCTTAAGCTGCTGACTGATTGCTTAGTAAGTTGATCTGAGTTGCTTCTCTGTTAACATTTGTTGGCTGGAATAGGATTTGCTGAATTCATCCAGAGATGGAATATCAAAATTCATTAATTTTATTCAATTTTTTAAAATGCAAAATTTTCCCATATAGATAGTTCTATTGGAGTGTGTATTTCTTTAACAAAAATGTTTTATTTTGCTGAATTTCATGGTTGTGTTACCAAAAAGGAGTTGCTAACTGCCAATTTTTCAAATTGTTTAGTCTTAATATTTATAAAAGGTTCTTTATAGAACCTACTAAGTTCTTATATTGTATTTATTTCGTGGTGCTAATTTTATGTCATGTTCTTTGAAGATTTTCCTAAACTTGTGATGATATTCTGAATGATCAATGAATCTGCTGTATTTATAATTCTCTTTGATATTTTTAAGTGCAGAAATGTCGTTAATGAATTTTTGACAGCATACCACCACAGAAAAATGTAGGCATATATGTAACAGAATGCTTAGACTGCAATCTAAAATAAATAAGAAAAGTAAGAGCTATTTGGAAGCCAGGAAGAAAGAAACTTTTAGAAATATTAGACTAAAACAATTTGAAAAATAGCAGTTAGCAACTCATTTAACACAACCATTAAATTAAGCAAAATAATTTTTTTAAAGAAATACTCTAATAGAACTATCTACATGGGAAAAATTGTAATTTTAAAAAAATTGAATAAAATTAATGAATTTTGAATTCCCACCTCTGGATGAATTCATTAAATTTCTATTCAGGCAACAGACGTTAACAGAGAAGCAACTCAGATCTACCCACGACCACACCAAACAGCTCAAAGCTTACGAAGTAGTCAATCAACTGCTAAAGATGGGAACGAACGTTCCTGAAACATGTTCTAATTAAAAACCCTGCAAGTTTTAAGTTCGTGTCAACATTCAAATACATTGGAATATTTCAGTGCTTCACTCTCAATAGCTTCACAATAGCTGCACATATAAACAATCTCTTTCTGTACACACATACCTTTTCTCCTCACTATCATCACTTGCTACTACTGGATGACATATTTTGGTCAGCTGATTTCCAAATTATTAAACATTATAATAGTGTTTGAAGTTAATCAACATTGCTACACTTATAGAGAAATCCAATCAAGTTAAAGAGCATGGCCTATTAATACTTCTTGAAACTAAACAACGAAAAAACACTTGTAAGTTTGAAGCTGTGAAATACAAGATATGTAAAAGAAATCTTTGTGGAACACAATTCCACCAATAACTACAAGTTACAACTCCATACAAATGTAAAGTCTATATTTTTGAGAAATAGGATATGGGTATAAACTTGGAAAGTTTTCCTATTCATTGATAATTCATACATTTTTTCTGTAATAAATAATTCATTTACAATACACTGCTAAAAAAATTAGAGGAACATATGTTTAAATCAAAGCCCCAAAATAACAGTCAGGTGTTATATTCTGAAGTGTTGTTTAAAATTAAAATATAAGATCATTTAGATTTGTTAGTTTCTCTCTGAATAAATTAGTAAACTTTCAAGAACTGTTGAACCCAAAGTGAGTTGCTCTTTGACTTATTTTTTTGAAAAATGGTTTTAACAGCAATATGTGGTAGGAAATTGTTATTTTGTAATCTCTGAGGCTAATACAGAGCAATGAGACATCTGAATGAGACATCAGTTGCCCGGATTGAAAATAGCCATTCCATTTGCGTTGTCTCCAGGATTCTTCATATCAACTCTTCTGTCATCCATACGATTTGGAGGTGACATATTGAGACAGGTGAAAAAAGAGGTGGCCCATATAAGGGCGTAAGAAGACAACAGAGGTATAGGATAGATATCTTATCTCATCAGCTTTGAGCAGATGCAATGCCAGAAATCTGCAAAATGATGTACAAACAATAACTGGAGTAATGATTTCTGATCAGACTGTAAGAAGCAGGTTGAGAAATGCAGGGTTGAGATCTAGAATCCCTCTTTAAGCCCCTCGTTTGGCATGGCAGCAAAAGAAATCTGGCTGAGATTTGCTCAGAATCATCTCAACTCCGCCAATGGAAGACTGTTCTCTTCACAGACTAGCCAAGATTTCGTTTGACAGTTGTGATGATCATACATGTATTTGGAGATGTCCTGGTGAATGCCTTGCCCCAGTCACAATTATTGAACATGACAGATTAGGAGGCAGTTTGATTATGGTTTGAACTGGAATTATTATTGATGCAGACAGAGCTTGTTATTGTCCCATAGCAATGCTGTAATGTTTACGTTAATGAATCCTTCAACATATAGTACCCTTTACTTATGGTATGAACCCTAATTTTCTTCTAATGCATGATAATATTAAAATGGAATACCATAGATGTCCTGCAAGAATCCAAATTCGGGTGATGGACTGGCCTGCATGCAGTCCTGACCTCAATCCAATTGAGCATCTGTGGGATAAGCTGGTAAAACTGTTTGCAAGCATCCTTCTGTACCACAGAACCACGGAGAACTTGCAAATGCATTCACTGAAGAATATGAGATAATCAATCAAACCTTTCAAATAAGTGTACTTACAAAGCTGTTGACAATGGAGTGGTATATATATAAACCTTTATTAGGAGGCTGTTGCGAAGCATGTCACATAGGTGTTACGAAGTCATCACAGCTCACAAAAGACACAATAGGTACTCAGCGTTGAAATAACGACGGAAACATTGAATACTGAACAACGTAATCTTATATTTCTACTTTATTTTCTGAATCAATCAATAGTTTGTTCATATTTATAATCCTGTGAAATAAAAGTTTCTTTGATTACCTATTCTAATTTTACACAATTCTTCAATCTACAGTTACAAACTGTCAAAAATTAAATTGTATCAATATTCATTTTTGGACTTTAATTTTAACATTTGTTCCTCGAATTTTTTTCAGCAGTGTATATACATAAAGTCACTCCATTAATTTAGAATAGCCTTGTAAATATAGTAATAGTATTTGTGTGCCAATATGAACAAGAATTACATGGTTCAAAACTAAAAGCAATGCAGCCCATTTGTTTGTTTACTGTAATTACTTAATTTACTAATTTGTTAGTTATTATTTAGATTCAGTTCACAGATATCCTATTAACAAAAAAAAAAGAAGGCCTATTTAACATTCAAGACTGTTTGTAACTACAAAATTCCTGAAGCTTCACTTACCACATTTAGCAAATTCCTCACTGGTAATTTTATTGTGCTGAGATAGAGTATAGGTTTTTCCTGACTTTCTTGGTATCTGAAAAACAATGCATCTCTAAATGTAATGCTTACTCTCAGAAGCTCAGGCTATGCCTCTGCTGTAGAAGGAGCAAATTTTATTAAAACTGCTCCAAATAACATATTGGTTTCAACAATTTTAGAAGGATTCCCAAGGAATAATCCTAGAAAAACACTTGAAAAAAAAAACAATAATGGAAGTATATGATACAACACTGTTAGATCATTTGCAAAAATTAATTTTATTGAAAAACAGCCAACACCAGAACAAAAAAGGTACTTTTTCACCAGTATAATGCACTGTCCCACAAATTTAAAATCACAATATCAAAAGAGCATGAACTAAGCTCTCAATTTATTCCTGCCATATCCTATTTCCTTGGAATTAGCCCCTAATAATCCAAAATTTTGGTATAATGCAGTGGTCACTCATTGTGGCCTAAACCTGGGATGCACCATTTTGCTACTGCTACTGCTGAATGTAGGTTGTAGCCATCTAGAATCTAAATAGATAGAATTAACATTCATACATGTGCGGCTGAACATACAAAACAGAAAGAGAAAGATAAATTATAGGACAAAAAAAATCCTTTTTCTGGTTTTCATGTAGCAAACTAATCAATGATCCTATGATTGAAGATTACTACATTCTTAATCCCTCTCAGTCCTGATGGGCTAGTGGTAACCATACTTAGCTCATAAACCCAAGATCATGGATTCAATCCTAACCAGAGTTGATGGTTTTTTGGGCATAAAAATCCCAAGTTTGATTTCCTTCAGAAAGGAAAAAAGTTGTGGATCCTGTGTTGTAGATTTACAGCATGAAAAAGAAGCTCAAGGCTGAAAGAAGAGTCCTCTAAGCAAAATTAATCAGCCATTTCATGCCTTGAATTGAATGGGATGCTGATGACCCGAGATGTTAAAGAGCATCTGTAAATAAACCAAATCAACAACAAATCCTTCATCTCATTTGATTTTTATTTCTTATTTCTTTATAGTCACGTTATTCTTCCCTTATTAAATGTTACTACACATTTTATACTCCTCAGTTCATTTTCTGCCCCTTCTATATACCTTGCAAATGTTTATTTTTCCTCTACTAATTTGTGCAAAATGCACCATTGCATCTATGTATTTCATTATTCCTCATCAGGATCACCCTGTACATCACTTTCTTATGTTCATTCATTATTTTTCCCAACTATTACATAATATTACTTTGAAGAGGAACAAGGACATTCCTCTATGGCAACCAATTCAAGTAAGGCTTTAGAATGAAACTGTGGAACACAACTTGTTAACTAACCTAGGGGTTACATTTTAAGATTGTTGGGTTTGCATGCATGCAAACAATAATCTTAAAATTTAACCCCTTGATTAGGTTTATATTTTAAGGGGATCCTGTAATAACGAGTGACTGCTTCCATAAAGTTAAGTTAGATGTTTGGTATAACAAAACAGTCTTAAATCCATATTAGAGTGGTATCTGACACAGTCAAAATCCATACTTGAGAGCTATCTGAGTAGTATTGCAGTATTTCAAATGCTCTGCAATCTAGTGCATTTCCTGCTGTTGGCAATAATAGTGACATCATCAAAATCCCCATTACTCAAACTCAAATTTTTCCTTCCTGCTGCCAAAATCTGCTTTAAATTAAATAACTTTTTTGGTATTGGAATGGATTGATAGTTTCCAATGAGTTCACATCTCCTGACCTCTGCTACATTTTACATAAATTTTGCTACCTTTTGTTCACTTTTTCATAGTAGTGGACAACTATGGGTGTCTTTACACATTAAAATATGAAATTTTGCAAAATCAGTGTCTCTACAGAATGCATTATATACTTCAAATTAATACTTTTAACTCAATTTAATACTTTGAGTTAATCTATCTAGTTTTTTTAATTTCAATTTTTTCTCCCAATTGTTACAATAGAAACACTTAAGAGAATGTAAACTTTGCAGTGTTCATTTTCTTCACTTTCATTTAAGATTAAATGAAATAAACCAAATATAGCTAAACCACATTGAAAAGAAGGTTGGAGGCAAGACTTGCTGTAGTTTGCAGCAAGATCACTTTCTCCTCCACAGTCCCAGCTCCTCCTTTCTCTGCACTCCCCTCTCCTACCCAATGCTGCTGTATCATCTCCATAAGATGCAGCAACATTGACAGTCACATTTACTTTGATAATAATCCTATCCATTTCATTATCTATATCATTATCATGTTCTGTGAATATTTTAAAACAAAAGAACAGCAATGCCTCAATTTTCTTTAAACAACTGCATCTTTTTCTTCTTTTATGTATAAAAATGCATTAAGCAATAAATATTGGAAGTTAAACATTGAAAATATTGTAGTGCTAACAAGAGTTGCCTCTAACTAGTTTGAGAATATTGCAAATGTTGTCAGTGACTATATTGAAGAATTTGAGAATACTATTTTTCCAGTATTTTCCAATGAAAAAAACTGGAAACTTGATGGAATGAAACTGGTTTGCAAGGAAAACTCCAGATAAAATCTAACCAAGCCAATATGTCCTGAAGGGTACTGAATCCAAGTCTGCCAGTTGACAAGTAGATGCACTAGCATCTGAACAATGGCTGTGAATATGACTCAATATGAACACTCCCAGTAACTTAATAGCAGATTCAGCAATGTGCATGTGGCTATTCAAGCATGCAAATTACTGCACAAATAAAAACAAATAACTGCTCTTTAGTTCTGGATAAGGGCAGTAACAGTTTGAATGTTTAGCAATTTTTATTTTGGCTCATGCTCTCTGTATAGTATATTGCTATTTTTTCTTTGTAGCTACTCACCTGAATTATTAGCATACTGAAAAGTGGTGGGGGTCTCACACATACATTTAGTGGGATGAGGGAGGAGAACATGCTATATTACTGTAATAGTTACAATGGTAAACATATCTTGTCTGCAGAGCTTATGAACAGCAACTAATTTACACTCCTTTCCATTTCATTACCTGAATGAGATAGACTCATTAAGACCACTGCACAACATGTTGACACATGCCATGAAGAAGAAATTTAACTGTAATTATGTGTTTGATTTATCTACAAAATTGGTCCTTGTGGTGAATACAATTTTTCTATCTGTTTAAGATGAGAAATGATGATGGGATGTAAAAATATCAAAGTCTATCCTGAATGTTTCAGATTTGGAATTCTCAACCTCTGCTTTTGAATATAATTCTAGACAAATGACTCATTAATGTAATGAAATGCATTGCTGCTAATGCTATTGTTATTCTCCTTAGATTTTAAAGAAAGATATAAAACCAGGTTCATGTTGCACTTCAAAATGCCTTGTACCACTGACATTTTGTAATTTACATTAACCACCATGCATTAACAAAAGTGTACTTACATCATCTTTGGTTGAAAATGATTTTTTTGCTGGTTGAACCATCTTGAATTCTTTGATTATAACCTCAATACCACCTGTTGGCATTCTCTGAAAAAACAGAAATTAACTTTAACCTAAAATATATTAGTCAAATAAATGTTCAACCAAAAAAGGATCTTCTCCTTCCAGAATAAATGTCTGTACTCCCTATGAGAGAATGGTTTCACTCTAAACACTTTTACTTCAGACAAGTGTCAGAACATGTTACTGTTGTGGAGTGTAATAATTTAGAATTCACATTTCATAATAAGAAATCTAGATACAATGGTCTCTTAGAAAAATGGCCTAGCTGAATTATTAAGATTGACAGTAGTTAGTACACTGATACATGGTGTAAACACAGATGGATCTCTTAAAAACGGAGAAGCAGGCTTTGAAATATATTGTGAAGAATTCTTTCAATATACACCTCTGGGACAGTATGTTAACAATTTTGATGGCAAAATAATGGCTATCTACTTATAGACCTAACAATATCTAGAATTGTGACTCTAAAGCAGCACTACAAAGTGTGAATGATTGATTGATTTATAGACACTCTTTAACATCTCAGGTCATCAGCGTTCAAAGTGTGATGAATTAGTTACCCACCAACATATACTATAAATAAAATAAGAAAATTGTATCATACAATCCAGCTTAGACATATAGAAATGGTTTTATAATGGACCCTGAACCATGTGGGATTAAAGGGGAATGATATTGCTGATATTCAGCAAAAACGGAGCCACCATAAAATTAAAACAATCTTTTGAATTAGAAATTCCTTCTAAATTGAAACTCATTAAAACGTTAAAAACTAAACCAGAAAAACAAAATATTCAACAAACATTTAAAGGAAAACCATATAACGATCTAAAGACTTTCAAACATATTTTATTAAAACCAAGAGAAATTGGAGTTGCCCCAATTCACTTAATTGTTGGGCATGATTGTCTGTCAGAACATCTCCTCAGGTTGAAATTAACCACTATGTGAGAACATGAATGCTATCCTAAACACTTTTGGTACTAAAAATGTTTGGTATTAGTACAAAAGAATTTTTAATTCAGTTTGGAAATAATGTAGGGAAAGTAAGAGAAAAGTGGTGGAGGAAAAAGAGCCAATCTTTGTTCTGAGATTTGCATTTCGATTCACTTTTGATGAGGTGTCAACAGTCACAGCACCCTATTGCAGATAATTTTTCTTGCATAATTCTTTGTCAAAGTTTGAAATACCTATTTGCCTGAAATGCCTGTAGTTTCAGCAAATGCTGATACAATAATACAATAAATTCCTGCAAATAGGTGGCTGCCACAAGGACAAAATGATTAACAACTAAAATATTACATGAAAATATCTAGCATAAAGATACAACAATAACAATCCTAACAAGAAAATTAACAAATTATACAATACAATGAATAATACAATTTTCTGTACAATGTGATTTTTCTGTAGTCAGCAATTCTTGAATAACATATTGTGCACTTTTTTGATAATTTCCATTATAGTGGAAGTTTTCCGCCATCCACTACCAGTTTATCTTTCATAATTTATATTTATTTATTTGCAAGAAATATTACAAATGACAACCACTTAATTCTGGCCTTGGTCCATTTCTAGGTGTTCCCATTACAAATTCTTACGAACAATATATTGTAATTACATCAAATTTTCATTTTAAACAAATAATTTACTCCTCACTACAATCATCCGCCTCCAGCTCATCAATAGTATACTACTGGAATATCCAGGAGACATGCTTTTAACTCTCATTTTATTAATTGATATCATTGTAAGATTCAGTTGAACTACACACTCTTCTCATCTTATTATTACACAAAAATTTATATCTAATATTAACCTTAACTATAATCATTTTCAAAAGTAACTCCTTTTCTGATAAACAAGATTTCTAACTAAATTTATTCCATCTCCTCCGCTGATCTTTCCCATTTCAGCCTGTCGGTCCTGGTGGTGTAGTGGTAACCATACTTGCCTTCTAAACCCCAGATCGCGGATTCAAACCCGGCCAGAATCGATGGATTTTTTCGGGCGTAAAAATCCTAAGTATGGCTTCCTTTGGAAGGGAAGTAAAGCCGTGGGTCCTGTGTCATACATTTAAAGCACGAAAAAGAACCTCAAGTCTGAAGAAGAGGCCTATGAGCCAAATTTGTCAGCTGTTTCACGCCCTGAATAGAATGGGATGCTGATGACCTGAGCTGTTAAAGAGCACCCATATATAAATCACTCCAAAAAAAAAAAAAACCATTGCAGCCTTACTTTCCATAAAAACTCACCCCACCCCTTAATTGAATATTATCATCAAAATTTTTTCCCAACTACCTACAAAGTATCTTTTACTAGTTGGTCTTCTGTTAACGATGAGAGCAAATGTTCTCAAAATATGTCCAATTAGAAAACCAAGTGTGAAACATATGTCACCAAACCATCTTTATATTAACATTATGCAAAGAAGGATTTGCATGGATCAGAAAATGAGTTGTCAAGTTGAAAGGATTTTTTTAATAGTGTTTAAAGCCTGTTTTAACTACTGAGCACCACAGGCGGTGGACACTGATGATACACAAAATAAAATTATATGTTGGGAACGGATTTTTTAAGGAAGAAAACTTTCCAGGCCTAAGTTTAGGATACCTCCCCAGTATTTGCCATTTATGAGTACTGAGGAAAACCTGGAAAAAACTCAATCAGGGAGAACGGTTCTGGGATTAGAACCCCAGATCTCTCACTCATGAGTCCACGCCTTAACAACCTCAGCCACCAGTGGTGGTAAGTTGAGAGGAAGGAAGGATCAATACAGAAATGCCCAATATATGCAGAGAAGCAATAATATGTATCTGGTGAATTTAATAGAATGTAAAGAAGGTAAATTATCAATAATAGAATGTAAAGATAGTAAATTATGAGAGAAGGATATGTATTTGGTGAATTTAATAGAATGTAAAGAAAGTATATTGCCAGAGAGAATCACTTTTGGAGAAATGGAGTAATCTTCCAAAAAAAAAGTAGTTAGGAATAAGATGTAAAACAATGGATTTGAGCATTGAGGAAAAATATAAAGAAATAAGAATTTATTTACAGAAGGTGAGGAAGAATCAATAAACAAGTCAAAGAAATTAAATGTGCCTAGAGATGACTTTGATTGAGTTGGTTTATTTACAAATGCTCTTTAACCCAAGTCATCAGCCTCCATTCAACTGAGGACGTGAAACAGCCAATCAATTTTGCTCAAAGGCCTTGTTTTTCAGGCTTTTTCATGCAATAAATCTATAACATGGAACCCATTGTTTACTTCCCTTCTGAAGTAAGCCATACTTAGGATTTTTATGTCCAAAAAAATCCATCGATCCTGACCAGGATTGAACCCCCAATCATGGGTTTATGAGGCAACCACTAGACCACCAGGACCAACCATTCGACAGCTTTGATTATGTGAGTAAATTCAATATTCTGACAACCCCAGTGATTTGGATCTGAACCAAAAGGAAAATCAGCAACTAAATTGAGAAAAATTGTTAGTAGAAAGATTTGTAATAAAAAAATACAAAATTATACAGTGTGATAGGTTTGAAATAGGAGGAGCCTTTTTCTTTTGGAAATATAGGAATGGAGTCTCTGTTTTCAGCAGATCTGAAGACCCTGGCTCCTCTTACAGTAGGAAAGATGTTTCAATTACATATTTAAATTGTGTAATTCAAATAGTACTAATTTTCACTTTGTATTTGTTAAACTGAGTACCGAATAATTTCATTCGCATGGAAAAATATATAACACATAATTTAAGTAAGGGTTTAACACTGTATAATGCTAAACTGAATATTTCTAAATTAATTAGGTACCTAATTTGCATAGATCGCTAATACCTTGCTGAAATTAGGAAACAAACTTAAAATGTAATACTTTACCACATTCCGTTGACCTGGAGGACGTGGACACACCCAACCTCGGATAGAAACGAATGAGTCTATTGGCATGTTGGACAGCCTTCGGCTAATATCTGGCCGCTGCAAAGAGAAACAAAATAGCATTTCTTAATTTCCATTACAGGTAGACAGTACCTCCAATGATATTTTGATGAAGATGTATCAAGGTAATTCATTAATCTGACCGGTATTAAAGTTCTACACATATTTGACAGATGGTAGCTGCACATTCTATATTCTAGAACCTACTGAGCTTATAGAATATGTCATCACCACTTTCACGAGGTTTTGCATCTTGGCTAAGGCAGGTGCTACTCCCCACTCACAGCTGCCTGCCCTTCCATGAACTTCTGAGCAGTTGCCTGTCTACATTCATTCACAAAGATGGCAACAAAATTGACTTTAGACAACCTATACTTTTTGTGTGTAAATGTTGTTATAAATATGAATCAGCTCATTATATTCAAGAGGAGCTTTTTGGGAGTACCCTAAGCAATTGCTTCCTTCCATTCAACTGCAATTCATGATTTTGTAAATAAATTTTATACTAATAGTTCAGTGCAAAACAAGAAACAAATACAAAAACATACTGTTTTAATAGAGGACAAATTAAGACGAAATTAGTGCAAATATTGAACATTTGCCAATAAAATCACTAACAGAATTAGTACAAGTTGGGGTTTCAGTATTTTCTACACATGAAATGAAAGCCAAAATGTCCCATTAAGGGCAATGGCCTCCTTTAAGGGGTAGTTCATACTAAATGGACTTAAGTGGTGAGCTAATCCACTTGAGTTGAGTTACAATCTATGGTGATTATTCAGTCTGAAACGAAGATGACATCGTAATTATGTTGACCCATGATGAATTTTCATACACACACCAAGCATTTATTTTTGATTCAATGTTTTCTGCAGGTCTCTCCATGTATATCTGTCAAGTGCTGTGCTGATCCCGTATGCTCCACTGGCTTTCTTGAAGAAGTCTGCCTATGGATCCCATATGGTGAAAATACATTCGATCTACAGTTTGGCAGTCTTGCCACATGTTGTCCCACCCCCCACATTGCCATTTGAGTCTTCTTGCATGTTGAGCTATAGTCTGGTATTCTTGACATCTGGTAATCTTGACATCTTCATTCGATTTGTAAAGCAATATTTCCAGTATTTTTCTTTCCATTTTTCGTTGGCATATTTGGAGTTGTTCTATTGCGCTTCAATCAGGTTCCATGTTTGGCATCCATACAGCAGCAATGGGAAGATGCAGATGTGTACCACTTCAAATCTCAGTCTTTGACTCAGTATCCTGTCCTGCAATATAAATTTCAATGACCAGAAAGCCTTCCATACCTGAGCTACTTTTCTTCTTGTTCCTTTCTCTATGTGGTTATCAAATGAAACAGTCTATCCCAAGTATATGTATTTCACATACTATAGTAGTGTTGTGTTAATGCTTAAGGGTGTTCAATAGCTGTTTGATGATGATTGTTAATGGTGCAAAACTGCAAAGTACATTAGCACCAAACACACAAAAACTGCTCAAATAATAAAAATAATTAAATGGTCTACACTACAATATTGTGCAGAAAACAAGCGACATAAGTAAGTCAGCCAATATAAATAAAAATTCTATTAACAATTACAAGGACAAAAGAAATTCAATGTACAAAGTATTGATCATAAAATACACCAGCAATAGCCAGAAATAAATGGGCTTAAAATGTGCTAAAAGGAAACAGCCATATAAAATTTAAAAATTATACCTTGTTCCAGAGCCACAAAAATGAATGAAACAGAGCACTTGCTTGGCAGTGATGACATCATCCAAACAGCTGTTTGTCATGAGCTGTGTTTTTGTCATGCTCATGAATATATCAGCAGCCACACTGTGGTTGTTGAAGCCTTGAGGCATTTTCTGTAGGTCTTTTGCCGTTCTTGCAAATAGTACTTTGCTGTCTGCAAATTTTAGATTAGTGAGTCCGTATCCACTCACAGTAATGTCGGTCTTGTGTCTCCAACTTAATTCCCAGAATATGTCTTCCAGTAAAATTTAAAAATATTTGGGAGATATCTAGTCTCCTTGTCTCACCTCCTTCCTAATTTGAAAGTGTCCCCTTGAGTTCTGTAGCTGCTTTAGCCAATGACTTGTTATGAGTTTGGCCAATAGTCTTATATATTTCTGTTTCATTGCTTGTTTTGATAGTGCCTGGATTACCCTTGAATGTCCCAATGAGTTGAAAGCTTTGGTGTAGTCTACAAAGATGATATACAGCTGTAGTCTGAATTCCTCCATCTTCTATATCACCTGTTTAATCAATTGTAAGTGGTTTACTACCGCCACGGGTAGCCGAGGTCATTAAGTTGCAGACTCGTGAGCGGGAGGTCTGGGTTCGAATACTGCCAGGACCGTCCTTCCTGACTGAGGTTTTTTCCAGGTTTTTCTCAGTCCTCATAAATGGCAAATGCCGGGGAGGTACCCTAAATTTAGGCCTGGAACGATTCCTTCCTTAAAAAAATAAATCCTTTCCCAATATATCATTTCATCTCATGTATCATCAATGTCCATTGCCTGTGGTGCCTCTGTAGCAAAAACGGGTGTTAAACACGATTCAGAGACAGAGTAAGTGGATTGCTGTGCTGCAGTTCAAACTAAGGTTGCTTGTTCAAGTGGTTGATTCCCATTTAATGTATTTGTTATTCTTTTGGTAAGTAACTTGGAAAACAGTTTGTACACATTGGACATCAGGCTGATAGGCCTATAATATTGAGATTGTCCTTTGAGCCTTTTTTGTGCAGAAGGATTATTATACTTAAATATTGTACTTAACGAAGCTGTTGACAATGGAGTAGTAATATATCATAAACTTAGGTATTCATTTTTTTACACTAAACTCCATTATTATACTTGTTTTCCATTGTACTGGCAAAATTTCAGAATGGAGAATTCTGTTAAAGATGGTGAGTGATTTTAGTATCTGATCGAGATCGAGTTTCAACAGTTTGTTGTGGATGTGATCCTCTCCAGGGGATTTTCCCACATCTTTATCTATGTTCATCTATGACCTATCTTACTTTGCTAAGTATTTTCCTCTCTGTTTCACAGTTTGAAATTTATACTCTATCGACTTGGGAACTGGATAACAGGTTTTATAAAAGTGTGTGGCTGTCCTAATCAGGAGGTTTCACTGTCTCCTGTTGGCCTTTGTGCATCTAGAATCCATCATCTTCCATTGCTTAATTCTTTCTTGGGTTTTCTTGTTGACTTTGACAATTACAGAGTTTGTTGTACTACTTGTGAGCAGAATTTGTGGGTTTTTTTGTTTATTGATTTTTTTTCCTTCAATTTATGGTTTGAATTGTTCCTTGCCTTATCTCTGTGAGCAATGTGCTTGAATTATAGCTTGTTCTAGTCAGTCATCATGCTTGGACGCATTCAATATGGGGTGAAGGGGGATTCTTATAATTGATTTTTCAGCATTAAAATGAATTTGTTTTTATTCAGCTCTTCTATGTTTGCCATGGCAGATTTTAAAAATTTGTCATTAACTCTAGCTTAACCTTTACCATTCTATGATACATATAAACTTTAGCCTTTTACAATTTGTATGTCTCTTGGCACATGTACTTAGAAATAAGGGCCTATATAAATACCTTGAGCAGTCTGCATTCAAAATAAGTAATCTAGCACAGAAAGTGGTGATACCACAAGAACAGATAATAATTAATGAAGAAGATGAAGTTAAGAACATCAGAATGCATACATATACAAAGACAATCCCAAAACATAACTAACTTAACAAGGATACATGATATACAAGACAACTTTTAGTAAATCAACAGGAAGAGAATAGTACAGGATAATATGAAGGCAAGGAAGAAGGGAGTGATGAAGGAGAGGAAGGTACCTAATATATTTTCCAATATTAATTTTTTCACAATCAAATTTTTTTCACAATCGTTACAATTCATCTGATATATTCCTGATTTGTTCTCTTATGGAATATCCACTTTTAGTTTAGAATTTAGTATATTTTTTATGGAATAACTATTTTTGGAGCTTAAATAATGTTATGTTTTATGAAAATCTTTGGAATTTATAGAAGGCTGATGAATTGATATGTGAATATTTTGTACATTCTATTTTCTTCCTTATTAGGAATAACTGTACTGATGTCTTTGATTCTCTTTTTGTTCCCTGCTTTGTTTACTTTCTTATGTATACCACTTCTTGTTTGAAACCATTTTCTATAGCTATATTTATTATATTGCTCAGTTCTTTATCATGCTCTTCTTAGTCCATGGGGACATTTACCAAACTGTGCACAAAATTATTTAGTACTGCATGTTTAAGGGGAACTGGGTTATAGCTAATATATTGAATGTAGCTATTAGTGTGAGTAGGTTTTCTATATATGCCAAATGTTAAGTGATTTTCTTTCTTAATTATTTTAAGATTGAAGAAAGGTAGCTACACTGGAGCTTTCAGCAGGATTCAGCACAGTCCACAAGGCAAAGAGGACTCAAAAATGGCTTTTGGCAAATTCATTTCACCAGTTGATTGGCCTTCCAGTTGTCCCAATTTGAACCTGTTGGACTATAAATTAAGGTAGTACTTGAATAAATGGCCTGCAAGAGATTGCATGAAGGCAGTGTTTGCTTTCCCATTAGAGACTATGCATTGTGTAGTTGACAAGTGGCCACAGAGATATAAATACTGTGTGAAGGCTAGAAGCAATCATTTTGAAAAATGATTTATACTTTATGTGCAAAATACATGTAAATGACTTGTAAAATGCATATTGAAATGTAATAAAAATTCTTGTGTATTTCATTTAAAAATCTGTAACAGCATTTACGGTATATCTATGTAGCTGATATTTGATTGTACTGTAAGCAATTGGACCAGGTGCACAAAGTCTTAAAGCAATGTTTCCCAGTCTTAATCGAAAGCATGCTCTACTGCAACTAAACAATGCTCCTATTCATCAACCAAAAATGACCCAAACATAATGTCCAGAAATATTTGGAATACAACTGCTGTCTCTTACAGGATACAGTCCAGATAGTAAGTGACCTTCCAACTATGGTTCACTCCTATCCATGGCTACATTTTTTCAAGGAAGGTAATTTTATAATTTTGGAAGATGTCAAAAAATGCCAATTGCAGAAATTTGTCTATTTTTATCACCAACAAATTCCAATATTAGCAAAGAGATGAGTAAAAATCATTAAAAGTGACTTTTATTTATGTATTTTTTTTCTTCCTAGTTATAGGAAAAACCTTTCCAGTAAATCTAGTAAGTAGCTTTAAATATTTACCATATTTATGTAAATCTAATGCATACCTTTTTGTCCAAATGTACTATTCAAAATTGTACTGTGCATTACATTCAGGTGAAAATCCATCCCGCAGTTTGCCTCATTCATATTTATCACTTATTACATCATAATGCATGGCTGCAATTTTCAACTTTGCTATATTTATTGTTGGTCTGTTATTGCATAGAGCATTTAAATAGTAGGTAGTCACAAAAGGGAGGGCGAACAAAGAACATCTTAAAGTAATTCTTTATGATTAAGAAAAGGTAACAGGAAAAAAAGGCAAAGTAACTGATAGCAATGTTTGCTTGTGGCAACTACAGAAATTGGCATTATTTACAACTAAAGTTAGTATGAAGAAATTTTTGGTCCTCACAAAGAAAGACTTCCTGACATTGAAGAAAAAGTTTTGGAATTCGTACATGAAAGGAGGAAGAATGGGCAACCTGTGACTAGGACATGATAAGAAATAACTTTTTCTTCTTTGCTTATGCCAACTGTTCTGGCAACAGCACGAGTGATTATTTTGTCCTACATGCTCCAAGCTGTAGCAATTGTCTACTTATAAATTCTATGTTCTGAACATTTTTTAAGCATAAGAGCTTATCTCTAAGATGCCATAAACAGCATGTCAAAATCTTAATGATTTTAAGTTCAAATTTGGTTTGCACATTTGATTCACGTAAATATGGCACACATTTTCTTATACCAATTTACTTTGTTAATGTAAAATGTTTTCCATGCTATTACTGGACTGTGTAACAAGACTAATTTTGTCATAATCAGTTTTATATATTACCTCATCTGGTGCCACAACCTGTGTGGTTCCATGCTGGTCCCGCAGAGTGAGAAACCGTCCAAGACGTTGATACTGGACTCGTCCACTAAGCTCCACCTCCATTCCAACATGGAATTCTCTCAAATCTCCACAAGATACTCTATGTACTGGACCACTATCACCATAACCTGCAGCACAGAATCAGACATTTGGAGTCTCATTTATTTGACAAGCTTATGATTTCATCTCAGCATATAAAGCTGGTAAAAAAAAAAAAAAGGAAAAAAAAGAAGAAAAGCCTTATCTCAACTTATTTCTGGGGTTAAAGAAAATATTCTTTTGCTGTAAATGTTGCTATGTTCTGAAAAATATTTTCAAACCAAAATAATGTACATGTTGCAATTAATTTATGACGTTAATGGATTTGAAGCTGGTTCTTTACATGCATAACCAGTGCATGACTGCACACCAAAAACTAACAAGAGATCACTGTATACACATACACTTTACACAATACAGATTTTCCAAGAACAGAAAACTTTCTATACATGAAAACATTAAATTTCTCTCCTGCTATTCTGATGGTTACTTGAATCATTAAGTTCAATTTTCTTAAAAGAAGAAGAAATTAAAACAATAAATAAAAAGGCTAATAAACTGAAATTTACTAAGTAAATATACCACTTTACGAGTACGTGACAACAGAATGAACGAAATTTGCGCAGAAATTTACATACCATCGTCAAATTCCTCGTATCCGGGGTATCTTCCAGTACCTGGTGGAAGATACATTCTGCCTGGCGAGGGAAATGCTGAATGGGGATACATTCCTTTCCTGGGTAGTACCTATAAAAATAAATGCAATGATACGTAGACTGCAAGCTTTCAAACAAAACTAAATAGGGATCATTATGCAGTATTTTAAACTACCTTGGCTGTAAATGTGAAAGGTTGACTTAATAGGGCTGCTTTTCTCGTAGAATTATAAAACCCTCCGAAACAAACGTTAGAAAAGTTTCCAATTCGAGAATACATACCACTAACAACTAGTCCAATCTATCTTTCTTGCTACCTCTACGAGGTTTAACGCCTAATTGCCACTCATTTGCAAATCCTTAATTACTGAATACAAGTGCACACTTCCAATGTCATGCATGTTTTATCTGCACACCATCCATAGAGTAGTCAAGACCCTTCACTTTCAATAAGAAAGCCGAAATTGCAAATAAAGCCGAAATAAAGTAATGTCCCAATTACTTTTTAACACGGCTGTACATTTGAAACCCTAAAACAAATTACATAAAAATTTTAGGATTCCAAATTAAAGCAATCCCTTAATTATACCCAATTTTACATTCGCATTATCCAAAGCAATAAAGCATGATCGTAGGCATGTGCAACTGGCACTAATACGTAGACATAATCTCAGTTGATCCCAGCATTGTGCTTACTGTTAATAAAATTAGCTATTTGGTAAATGCCTGTACTGTTCTTTACAGAAATGCTGATAATTCCATAATATCCTAATTCAATTAACTTAATCCTGAATTTGCCACCTAGCTCAGAAGTTTCACTGACACAGTAGCGGTGCCGGCAGTGCTTACAGAGAGAAATTCTTAAAGTACGTGAAATAAAAGATGAAATATTACAACAATTGTATACTGATTGAAATACAATTGTTAAACTTTAGAGAATTGCATCAATAAGCATGACTACATATTTATTCGGATCAAGGCCTCACAATTGCATTTTTCATCTTTATATTTTAATTTGTTAAGAATGTTAAGTCGGACGGAATGTTCAAACTTTCGCTTTTGACAAAATTGTAAGTATTACTGTAATTGCAATGCGAAGATAATAAGAGGGGTTTTATTTCATTTAAAGGGGATTACAGGAAAAAGAGCTATAAGCATAACTATTAACATTTTTAAATATTTTTATTATCTATGAGCACTACTTTCATGTTTCTTTAAAATCATTTCGGCCTTTTTTTATTTTCAGTGTATCTTTTCACAGTTTTTAACATTAATGAAACTTGCAAATATTATCCAGATATTTATATTTGAATCTAAAATGTCAAAATTACAGCAAGATAATGTAATATCAGAGTAAAAAAGGGGGGGGGTGCATAGTGCACATAACAGATTACATTATGAACTTAGTGTTGTTGTCCAGAGCATGGATAAATTCTAAAAAGTAGGAAAGTAATAAAGGCTGCTTATGGTTGGAGGTTATGTTTGGGTAAGGTATATGTCAAACCAGTGCTGGTTTAATTTCCATACTTTACTTACCTCAATAAAATATAAAGCAGTCATTTATAAAATTCTTCCTCTGCCCTCTATTTGTACGTTTTCAAATCTGAATATGAGCTACAGCATTGAGGTGAACTGTCGCTGGCTTTTTATTAGAGCACTATTTTTACTATGTCATTTTTTTTTTTTTAGTATACATTGTTACCCGCTCTTTACAATGTCAGGTAAGATATTCCAAAGAAAACTGCTACAGCATTCATAAGCTGGATATATATAATGCATGTATCAAATATAAATAACCAAAATAAGAAAAAAAATCTGGAATTGGTTTGTGGAATAAATTGGCAGTAGACTTGCTAGAGTAATGCCCTTAGTTACAAATTTAGGAATTAAGTTAATATTAATGTATTGTTGCATTTTTCTTTTTGCTTTCTTTCATTCACAATGGGGTCTATGAGTTCTTTTAATCTGGAGAATTCTTTTGGTGCAAGCTCTGTTTATAAATAACACAAAACACTCATATATTTATGCATTAACTCAACCTGAGAAATCATAGTTAGTTAGTTCTCGGAGCATTCAGTGAGTTCGTTAAGAAGCCACAGAGACCTACGAACAGTGAACTTGTCATATATACAATTACCACAGTAGCTTTCAATCTGTATTAACAAAAATTTGCCTCATCTACATTAATAATTACAATAAATATAAAAAAGAACATTTAAAACGACTCAACCAAACAACAAAAACAGACAAGTCACTTAATGATACAAATATATATAATAATATAAAATATATTATGAAAAATTAAAATTGCCATTATTTTTGTTTATCTGTTAAGCTTATATTATATTAAAGAAAATAAAAACAAAATCTATCACACATATCTGATAATTGGTATTATATCAATAATGCTAATAAAACTGTTTAACCATTTTCCTGGTAAAAAACTTCCAGAAAATTAAATAGTGAATCAGTAAAATGGTTTAAAACCATACTGTAATTAGACATGATCATTAAAACAAACCAACAAAGCCCCAGATCCCAGCAAAATATGTACAGAAGTCATCAAAAGTGCACAAAATGGAATTAATCAGCAGATGCATAAGCACATGCACATTCCCAGAACTAAAGTATAGCACATATGAAAAGATTGTTAAAAGAAAAAGGGAAATGGAAGACCCAACTCATACAAAGGAGTGCTCTTGGAAAACACAGCAAATTCAAAATGTTCATGAAAATACTATCAGATAAGACGATCAATAAGTTTAGTTTAGTTTAGTTCTCTGGGCATTCAGTGAGTTCGTGGAACAGCCACAGAGACCTATGAACATTGAACTTGTCATATACAATTACCACAGTAGTTTTCAATCTGTATTTATAAAAATTTGTTTGCATCTACATAAATAATTACAATAAAAATAAAAAAATAACACTTAGAACAACTCAACCAACACCAAAAACAGACAAATCCATCATACAATTTTTATTAATACATATTTACTTATACATTGATATGCTATGCAGCATAATATTGTCACTCATATATTCCCTTACAGAATAATAGGCCTTTTTACATAGGTGTTTTCTAAGAGCAGATTTAAAGGAATTGTCATTGTTTATTAAGGCTTTTAGGCTAGAGGGAAGAGCATTGTATACTAACATGCACTCATAATAAACGCCTTTTTGATGGCATGAAAGTGCTGAAATTGGGCGATGTAGATTTGCTTTTTGTCTAGTATTCTTGTCATGTATATTTCGATTTTGAACAAATTTTTATTTATTTCTTATATAAAAGTTCATGGATAAAATATATTCACAAGGAAGAGTTAAAAATACAAATTTCCTAAAGAGGTTTCTGCATGAATGTCTGCTGTGTGTACCAGCGATTATTCATATGACTTTTTTCTGTAACAGGAAGACATGTTCACTTTTAACTGAATTTTCCCAAAATATTAGACCAATTCAGATGGTTATCAATTATTAAACCAAAGTATTTAATATATTTGGTTTGTGAAAGTGCACTATTATAATATCCTATCTGTAATTATGGATCTGGAGATCTGTGAGTAATGAATTTCATAACGTTTGTTTTATATAGATTTATAGACAATTTGTTTGCTTTGTACCATACACACAATGAACTGAGAACCAAATTTAATTTCATGGCACAATCATTAAGGCTCTTTCCATTTATCAATATGCTTGTGTCATCTGCAAATAGAACAGCATTTCCTACATCGTAGATACATAAGGAGAGGTCATTTATATATATTAGAAAAAGAACAGGACCCAGAACAGATCCTTGAGGCACTCCATGGTTAATCATTCCCCACTCCGATGCATTGTTTTTATTATTGAAGGGATAACTTATCACTACTTTTTGTTTCCTTTTGTCAAGGTAGGATATAAACCATTTTAAATATTGGTATTTTATTCCATAGAAAGCTAATTTATCTATCAGAATTTCATGATTAACACAGTCAAAAGCCTTAGCTAAGTCACAAAATATTCCTCCTACATGTGCTCTTTCATTAAATGCAGTTAAAATTTCATTAGTGAGTTTATAGATTGCATTTTCTGTTGAAATTCCTTTTCTAAAGCCAAACTGATCACTAACTAGAATATTGTTACTTTCAAGGTAATGGTAAAGCCTATTGTACATTACTTTCTCAAACACCTTAGAAAATGGAGGTGAAACAGCTATAGGTCTATAATTAGAGACATTTATCTTTTCTCCCTTTTTGTACAGAGGCCTCACTATTGAATATTTTAGCCTCTCAGGAAATACACCCAATGTTAAAGATTCATTACACAAGTCACTAAGGGGGGTACTAATTTCCTTTGCACAGGCCTTTATGACTTTGCTGTTGATCTCATCATAGCCAGAAGAGTTCTTTGATTTTAGTTTCCTAATGATATTACTAATTTCTAGTGGGGTAGTGATACCTGGTTTGAATTCATTATTATAATGGGGAGTTGATGACTGTAAAATTTTTAAAGCATCTCTTTTATCACCAGAATATAAATTTAAATTTTTTTGTTACATTAAGAAAGTAATCATTAAACTAATTTGCTACCTATGCAGGGTGTTGTATCTTTTGATTGTTAATATTTAAGATTATTGCCTCATCTTGTTAGTCGGTCCTGGTGGTGTAGTGGTTACCATACTTGCCTCCTATTCCCAAAATGCGGGTTCGAACCCGGCCAGGACCGATGGATTTTTTCGGGCGTAAAAATCCTAAGTATGGCTTCCTTCGGAAGGGAAGTAAAGCCGTGGGTCCCGTGTTGTACATTTGTGGCACGAAAAAGAACCTCAAGCCTGAAAGAGAGGCCTCTGAGCAAAATTTGTCGGCCGTTTCACGCCCTGAGTTGAATATGACGCTGATGACCTGAGCTGTTAAAGAGCATCCTTAAATAAGTCAATCAAAAAAAAAATCAATCATCGTCTTGTTGCAGATTTTTGCCTGTTTCTTGTTTTATTATATTCCAAGTAGTTTTTATTTTGTTTTTTGATTGATAAGTGTTTGGTAATGGAGGTCTTTCGCTGCGTTTATGACTTTCCTAAGTATCTTACAATACTTTCTAAAATGTATTTTTAATTTAGGGTCTTTACTGAGCTTTTGCTCATTATATAATTGTCTTTTATGTTGACAGGATTTTTTAATTCCTTGGGTTAACCATTCCCTGCTCATATTATAACTTCTTTTTTTAATTTTTAGTGGGAAATATGCTTCAAAATGCAATTTAGAAATATGTAAAAAATTGTTGAATTTACTATTAACATCATTTACACTGTAAACACTATTCCATGATTTTTGTCAAAGTGTCTCTGCCATTTTATTAAGGTTAGCATCATTAATATCTCTATATTTTATATATCTATAATATTCTTTGAGTTTTATTGTAGAATTTTTTTTCATTATTACTTCAGCATCATGGTCAGAAAGACCATTGATCAATGAAGACACAGAATATAATGCCAGTTTGTCTAAATTTACAAATATATTATCTATCTATTATCTAGAGTTTTTATCAATCCTGGTGGGAAAGTTAATTGTATGAACCATATTATATGCAGTTAGAAGGGAATTCAGTCGATTCATTCTTACACTTGGCATTAAGTAATCAATATTTATGTCTTCACATATAATTATTTCATGTTTAGGCTTAAATAAAAAGTTTTAAGGTATCTTCAAGCTTCATCAAGAAAGTTTCAAAGTTTCCTAACGGCGAGTGATAAATAGCAGTTATAATTATTTTTGTATTGTTGCTATCCAATTGGATTGTGCATAATTCAATGTCCTGTTCTGAATTAAATTTTGATACGTCTAATTTTTTATATGGTACATCCTGCCTGACATAAATGCAGTTATCCTCCGTTATTTAGTTTTTTTTTCTTGAAGCTCCTGCTCCCAGGCAATAACCATGTAATGACAATTGTGATAATTCCTGTTGTTTCAAATGATGTTTAGATAGGCAGATAATATGTGGTTTTATATTGTCACAAGTTAAGCTGTTTAATAATTCATCTGTTTTGCTTCTAAGTCCTGTAATGTTTTGATGAAATATACAGAGATTTTTTATTGCTTGTTGAATACTCTTCAATTTTACTTTATTTTCTGTGCTATCATGATCATTGATATGATTGTCATTTGATTTAACATTTACTATTATTAAGTTTAATTTAAGTTTAAGGAAGAGCCAATTTTATTTCGCAGCAAGAAGAAGTATGATCCAGATTGGGAAGTATCTATAGGAAAAGTTAATGAAAGCCTTAATGGAACAGAGGGAAATACTGCGCAGTTTATAGACTTACAGACTATAGCAGTGGTGTCCAAACTTAGATCAGGACTCCTATGGGGGTTGCTGGATTCTTTTTGTGGAGGTGGGGGGTTCAAAGTGAATACAGGGAAAATACTGTTATTTAAGAACTTATCCATTTTTACGTCTGTTTTTATTAAGAATGTTTAGCTTACAGTTACATTATGATTATTTAGACCAGTTATACAGCAATGCAACAATGGTTACTGTAAATGAGTAAATGTCACATTGTTGAATCAACTTACAAATGAATTATTATTATGGAGCAAAGTGAATGGAGGTTAACGGAGGACACAAAGGGACAAGGTTTTTAAAATTAATCAATTTCCATTTAATAGCCAAAACTGATATTTTAAAATAAAGCATTTAAGGTGAACATAATCGATTAACTTATATTTTCTTTTATATTGATTTTAAAAATTAAGTTGTTAATTGATTTTTCAAACCTGATAAATTATAATCATCACTCACGGATCTGCAGATCCGCAATTTCAGATAGGAAATTGTAACATGCACTTCCTTGGTTTAATAATTGATAACCATCTGAATTGGAAAGATCACATCGATCTTATCACACCTAAACTTAGCAGTGCATGCTATGCAATACGAGCATTAGTAATATTAGAGTCAATTAAGACTTTAAAAGTAGTTTATTATGCTTATTTCAACTCATTAATGAAATACAGTCTTATATTAAAAGTGAACATGTCTTCCTATACAGAAAAAAGCCATATATAATCACTAATACACCCAGCAGAAACCTCTTTAGGCAATTTGAAATTTTAACTCCTGCATGTAAATTATATATAAAATCCCTCTTTTATAAAAGCAATAAAGAAAAATTTGTTCAAAATCAAAATATACATGACAAGAATGTTAGACAAAAAGCAAATGTACCTAGACCAGCTTCAAAACTTTCCTGCCATCAAAAAGGCATTTATTATGAATGTGTTCTTCCCTCTAGCTTAAAAGCCTTAATAAACAATGATAATTCCTTTAAATCTGCTCTTAGAAAATACCTATGTAAAAAGGCCCATTATTCTGTAAAGGAATATATGAGTGACTATATTATACTGAGTTAAAAACACTGCAATAATTTTATATCAATGAATATGTAAACATATAGTAAAACTTGTGTGATTAAGTGATTTGTTGTTTCTGCTTCTCTATTTTTATTGTTTGGTTCAGTTGTTCTGCATGTTGCCTTTTCATTTTTATTATAGCTAATGCAGATGTAGACAATATTTTTTTGTAAATGTAGATTGTGTGCTATGTTTTAATTGTATATGATAAGTTCTATGTTCTTAGGTCTCTGTGACTACTTCACAAACTCACTGAATGCTCCAGGAACTAAACTGAACTGAACTTAACTTTAAAAAATATATTGCCCCTCCCTCAAAAATATTCTGTGGATGCCCTTGATGGAGGGGTCGCCATTTATTTTATTCTGGAAAAGGGGGTTGCCCATGCAAGAAGTAGGAACTGCTGGATTAAATGAAGTCTTTTGATTTCATAAACAAAAAAAGTACTAACAAGAAAACTAAAAAGCATAATTGGTGAAGAGCACTGACTCAGAAAAATAATCTACAACACAGTAATAGTGGACTATGGTGTCACAAAATCACATCACAATAGATAGATAAACAGGGCACAGCAGAGAGACCCTATAATCCCACGATCATTTAATATTGCCATGGAGAACATCATTAAGAGAACAGAAAATTCACTAGGGATAACACTCACTATGTATGCGGATGACATGGTTTGGGGAAATGGAAACAAAGAAGACTTCAGTGGAACACTAAAACAACTAGAGAGATGAGTGCTGAAAAACATGTTACAAAATAAAAAAGTTTAAATGATTTCAGGAAAGGAGAGAGAACCTTGGTAAGACACCTTAGTTCAGAATAACAAACAATTTAAAAGCATCAGATATCCTTGCATTATCTTTCAAAACAGCAGCATCAAGCAAGACAACCATTATATCCATATGGCATGTATCTTAAATGATACAATTTAACACTTCTAACTTAGAAAAATCACAGAAAGTTAAAGCTTGCTTTTATAAGATGCTCAGATCAAGATTGGTATAAGAACTGTCCAAGAAGAGCTTTGATTTTTAAGATTTCTAGATTTCTGACTACAAATACTGCTGTCATCTATCAAACCATACAAAGAATGTTTGGAAAAATAATTTAATCTAATTCTAAGGTCCCATGAAAGATAAAAATTGGATCAAATGAACCAGGTTCACTCTTTGTAATCCTTGGCTTCCACCTTAAGATCTATAAAACCAAAATATATCATAAGCCTAGCAAGAGTTGTACATGTGAACTATGTAATCTAAAATGTGAATACTGCCATTTAATAAAGTGCCCTAAATGACTATGATAGAATCTGAAATTAACTCTAATACCTAAATGGATGACCTTTTCTTCTTTATTATTTATGAATAATTAAGATTATCTTTAAAATATTTATTTAGTCCAAGATTATCTAAAATGTTTAGTCATAAATCTACATTTTTATTTTAACTTGACTGTAGTTTAACATTTATCTTAAATTTTAGTTCCTTAAAAATTAGATGAGATGTATTTCCTGTATAATTATATTTTATAATAAATATAGGGGCTTATTGAAATTCTGCTTCTGCATTTTAATATACTAGTTTATTACACTGAGTGACTCAATGAACTATGAACCAACTTGCGGTGTTTTGCCTATAGGCAAAAGCTGTGCTCTTTGTCATATACAGTTGTTATAGAGTTATGCGATACAACCATACAACAGTTTCCTTAACTATTTTAAAGGGTTTTACTTTCTGAAAGGAGGTGGTGGTACTGACTACTGTTGTTGTCCATACATTTTTGGGACCTCTTTAAAAAACTATCCATCACTCAGTTCACATTAAGTAATGCTGACCATTTTCTGATGGTTTCCGTTCAGTTCAAGGGTATGTGGGTTTCTTGTGTACAGTATTATTTGATTTGCACAAGAGATAAAAGTCACAAGGGGTTAGGTCTGGGAACCGATGGGACCATAAATTCTTATTAATTGTAACTCCCTTTAATTAGGTTACAATTAATATTATATGATGCATATTATATCACATTTTCACTGCATGAAATTAAAAGTTAATTATTTTTTTAGCTTTTACCTTGTTATTAAAACTGTAGTATGCATTCTACTGACCAAAAAAAAAAAATTGTTGCACAATAGAGTTCTTTAATATATGTTTTGCCTTTTGTCTTGTGTATAACATACATTGTATGCATTTTCGATTTATTAATGTAATTTGGCAGACTTTATGTTACCTTATGTATAATTTTTCTTTCTTTCAGCAGAAATGGAAGATACTCGTTACACAGCTGCGTTAGCAAATGCCCTCTGTGCTACAGCATCTGGCATTGCTTTACGATGTATTACAAAATACCCGCTTGCTACCAAATTTCCAATATGGGCCTTTGGATATAAGATTGGCTGCTGTTTATTTGGAGCACTTGCCTATGGTAAATTAGTACTATGCATAGCACTGTGTAATAAAACTATAGGATTATCCTTGATCCAGTTAGAAATTATCATCTCATTATCTTGAAAAGCAGTATCTGATAATTTACATAATATGAATTTAAATGTAAATCCTAATAAAAATAAGCTAATGTTATTTGATCATTATGTAAATAGGGAACATATGTTGTAATTATATTAAATAATACAACAATTGAAAAGATAGATAGTTACAAATTTTTAGGAATGTATGAAAACTATAATTTATCCTGGAATCCACATGTAGACTTTATATTTAAAAGATTATTTTTTGTATGTATACTTAAAGGCCATGAAGTTCTAAAAACTGTATATTATGGAACTATGTATTCAATTTTATCTTACTGTATTGAATTATGGAGAAACTGTAGTATAAATAACTTGAATAGAATACTACAAAAGGAGTGTTTAAGGTGTATATATGGGTTAAAACCGAGAGACTCCTGTAGGGATATTTTTATAATTAACAGGCTATTTACAGTTGTTGGATTGTGTGTGTATATATATTGCAATTTCAATAGATGAAAACAGCTTAACCAATGATCATCCATATTCTTATAATACTAGAGGAAAAGATAATTACCATGTGCTTAATTTGAAATCAACAGACAAAGATCTAAAATTAAAGTATTAATACTGTATAACAAATTACCCTTATAAATAAAAAAATTATAAAAGTACTAGTTTTAAACATAATCTGAAGAATTATATAATTGATAAAGTATTTATAAATTAATGAAATTTAAATTTAATATAGATATAAAATCACAATGTCAGAAGTCAGTCTTGGTTGTGTAGTGGTAACCATACTTGCCTCCTAAACCCAAAATTGCGGCCAGGGTCAATGGATTTTTCAGGTGTAAAAATCCTAAGTATGACCTTCTTCAAAAGGGAAGTAAAGCCATGGGTCCCATGTTGTATATTTGCAGCACGTAAAAAACCTCAAGCCTGAAAAAAGAGGGCTAGGAGCAAACATTTTTGACCATGCCCTGAATTGAAAGGGATGCTGATGACCTGAGATGTTAAAGAGCTTCCATAAATAAACCAAATCAAATCAAAAAATAATATCAGAAACATGTACCAAGTCAATTGACAGCAAAGTATTATTATTATTATTATTATTATTATTATTATTATTATTATTATTATTATTATTATTATTAGTGGTGGTAGTGGTAGTGAATGAGTTAAGTTATCAGAAATTAACATTGCTGTAATTTTCAGGCATTCCACAACTGCAGCAGCTCAGGCCATATTATGACACAATCCACTTCATACTGCATTGTTTTGTGGTACCTCTTCTATCAACACATTTCAGTCACATTTATGGATATGATTCAGACTTGAGCTTACTCCAGGTTGTGTTTCCAATAATCCCACTAGTGGCTCATCTTTTAAAAGACAAAAACCAACATACATTGTTAGATGTTATAGTTGGTAGTACTTTGATATTTAAATCATTTATGCACTATCAACAAAAAAATTACTATGGACTTGCTTACTGTTTGTCATATGCAATTAATCATTTTATAATCAAAATAGAGGGAAATATTGGAGATGTACCATCTTTGGAAGTCCATTTGATTGGTTCTCTTTTCAGCATTTTTTTTGCCATTAAGTCACTGTATTCATAGATGCATGTATATTTTATTTTTAAGGGATGTAAACATGTGATATATGCTGTTTATGCAAATTTCCATTTTTTTATTTTCCATATTTTTTCATATATATATATATACAATAATTTGTAAAATTTGTATGCAGATATTTTATAATAAAATAGTATCATATATAAAATATTTTTTATTTATGTGAGTTAATACTTGCAAAATTATCCATCATTTGTATTAGTGTGTAAAAATTTAAAATTTAATTATCATAACAAAATGAATAATAATAATTTATTTGCTGCCATTAAGTAATAAACAGAACCTGGAAGTTCAGGCATTTATTTTGGTTAAAATATTGAAAATAGGCAGTAATATAATTAAAACAGGCATTTATTAAAAGTGAAAACGGAGAGTATTATCACTCATTAATTATAAAAATAGGTATTTAATATACTTAATAATATTTTATCACATAATTAAAATACTTAAGCTTACTTTTCTTGGTTACAAGCAACATTAAGATGAATCTTGATTTGATTTAAAGTAAGGCACTAAAAATCACGTCAACACATTAAAACACTCTTGAAGTTTCACAATTAAACTTATTTAAAGTAATTTTTGGGACATGTTTTGTGATACTAATTGCTCACATTATTAACCAATTGACAACTGATTGATAATGTGTCAGCGAATAATAATGATACAAATAATAATCAATGAACCAGTTGTCAATTGGTGGATAATGTGAGCAATAAGTCTCATGAAACATGTCCCAAAAATTACTTTTAATAAGTTTAATTGTGAAACTTCAAGAGTGTTTTAGTGTGTTGACATGATTTTTAGTGTTTTATTTTACATCAAATCAAAATTCATGATAGTTTCATTGTGTAGATTCTGACATAACCTTTAAACATTGAGTTTTTTTTTTCTCCCCAAGGTATCCACTGCCATACTCAGCTGCTTGTCAGAGAGAACATTTTTCATCATCGAAAAAGAACATTCTACTTCCACTGAAGTGATTGGAGCATATTTAAAACAAGATATTTTGAAAGGACTCATACCATTACATCAAAACATTCATCTTTCAGAACATCACAAATGCACTTACATTTTTGTAGATCCACATTAGCAATCATAACATGTTTGCATTTCTCTCTAACACTTTTTCCTTTCTCTCCTGGCACTTGAAGCAGTTGATTTACTGATCTTTAAAATCTCCATGGATGATGCCAGCATATCACCTTCTTTATCCAACTTCTAGACTGCTTCTGGTAGCACACTTTAATGTGTTGTTATAAATGTAAGATCATTGTAAAGATCTTCATAATGCAACTTTTTTACCTTGCGAACTGAAGCATCTTCATCTTCTGATACAGCATCAAGTACCTCATGTCTCTTGTCCAAATTGTTGCTGTAATATATGGCTGCAGAGATCCAGGTTCCCTATCTGGTAAGAACTGGCTTTGGAAGTAAACTTAGCTATGGTGCCTCATCCGTTGAAAACCTGCATTCAGGAGGGTGATTTCAGGAAAGCTTTCTTGGTGTTCATAATCAACTTATCCATGAGAGGATACTACCTTCTTACTTCTTTGGCGTTTCTGTGCAGTCTGTGGGCTAGACAAGTGAGACAGAGCATTTTCAAGGCTTTAGCTACTTTTTACATGTAAGTTGCCACATCTGTCACAAAAAGCAGGACATCATCATGCCATGTGATCAGTATAGCATAAAGGAACTTGGTTAACAATTGAGCCTCTGTGGAACTATTTGCCCTGTCCAACTCTTCCGTTTCAAAAGAAATACTGATGATAGGTCACTTAGTTCTGATGATAACATAGGCCATTTAATGTCTCAATGTATCCATAGTTTCATCAATGGAGACCCATATTTTCTTTTGCACAGCTCTTGTTTCAAATCCTCTGCAAACACACATTCAAATAAGTTTTTATTAGTGTGGATTCTGATGGAACCTCTTCTTGTGTACTTCTGCAGAAACATCCTGAGGGAATGGTTTTCCAGTTTTCAGGATAGAATTTCCAAATCCAAGAAAGCTTTGCATTGATCCAGGGAAAACTGAAATTGTCTGCTAGATGTTGCAACTGCCGTTGATATTAAAGTGAACTTAGGCCCTCTTGTTTTAAAAACCCTAGACTTGTGTTTTGCTGTTGCCAAGTGTTGAGTTATAATTCCCCCCCCCCCCCATGATTAATAAACTTTTCACAGATTTTGCAAAGAAAATAGCTCTACTCGTATATATAGAAATTGCCTCTGAAATGAATATGCAAACATAGCTGTATAATTTACTATTCAACAATGAAACTTAATTTCAGCATGATAAATAATTCAGTATGAATACTCCAGTTGCCTTTAAAAGTTCAACAGCAGACTAACAGCTCATTTATATATTTTACATGTTAGAGAGAACTGATTTTCCTCCTTTCTCTGCCCCTTATCTCTTTGAGATTGGGAAAATTAATTGTACATTGTCGGCGTGAGAGACAATAGATAAAGGGACCTGACATATTATCTGTGCATTAGCTGTGAGGAAGCATGAAACTATTTTCACTATTTTCTGAATTCAACTAGTACATTTTCATGGAAATGTAGATCAAGACAAAGTAAACTAGTTTTGAATAGACCTGGCAAATGAGCAAAAGATGCACATTGGTTTCTGGTCGAGTTCATTTTCTGTTTATGCATTTATACTGGATTCAGGTATCTCATTTCCGTACTGAACACATTATTTATTGCAAGCTGTACTGCTCTCATTTCTCTTGCTTTCTTGCAATTGTTTGTTACATTTATGCAGCAGAGAAGTTACCCTTATCACAAATTCCTTAAAATTGTCTCAAGCAGATTGATGTAAAGTTATTTGCCAGAACTATTCAAAATTATAGTATTTCCCTCATCCTATCTATTTCCTGATATTCTTATGTCCGAGGTAACTGTGTGTTCCTTTCACTAATGTCGGTCCTGGTGGTGTAGTGGTTACCATACTTGCCTCCTAAACTCAAGATCGCAGGTTCGATCCCGACCAGGACTGATGGATTTTTTCAGGCGTAAAAATCGTAAGCATGACTTCCTTCGGAAGGGAAGTAAAGCTGTGGGTCCCATGTCGTACATTTGCGGCACAAAAAAGAACCTCAGGCCTGAACGAGAGGCCTCTGAGCAAAATTTTTCAGCCTTTTCACGCCCTGAGTTGAATGGGATGCTGATAACCTGAGATGTTAAAGAGCGTCCATAAATCAATCAATCAAAAAAAAAATCCTTTCACTAATGAAGGTCCTGCTATTTAAAAAGCTTAAGTGAATGGGTTGAAGAGAAAGTTTTTGACTGCTTGAAAATAAATAAATGTATAATAAGATTCTCAAAAGTTATTTTTGTCAGGTTGAACTACCATTTAATTTTTTTATATTTTTTTTTCACTTCTGTTTATTCAAATTTTTATACACTTTTAAAAATGCATAAATAATTGCAGAAAAACAGTCCAAAACATGGAGGGAAAATAGGTTTTATACCTTAAAACAGGCAACAGAAGCCAAAGTAGCCAAAAAGGCTAAACATAAACTGGCCGTACTGACCCCAAATGTATGGAAACATCTTTTATTTCTTAATATTATTGGCTTCAATGTGCAAGTTGCAATTTACATTTTAATCTTCATTTCTTTTTGGCTCTTAAATATATCAACCCAGAAATAGCATTTTGCCTAATTTCCAGGTTCTGGTAATAAGCAGTATTAAAGACAATTTTTAAATATATGATCTCTTGAGCTTTATATGACATTGCATTAAATATCTATATTGTTACTCAGTCTGGAACATCTTATCTCTTTATTGTTCTTGTGTTGTATACTATCCAAAAATTAGAGGAACACATGCTTAAATTAAAGCCCAAAATAAATGTTGATACAATTTGATTTCTGACAGTTTGTAATTATAGATTGAAGACTTTTGTAAAATTAGAATAGATATTCTAACAAACTTTTATTTCACAGGATTATAAATACAAACAAATTGTTGACTGTTACAGAAAATAAAGTGGAAATACAACATTACATTGTAGTAATCAAAGCTTCCATGGTTATTTCAGCACTCAGTACTTTGTGTGTCCTCCATGGGCTGAGATGAATTCATAATACTTAACTTAGCATGCTTTATACAAGCCTCCTAATAAAGATTTGTGGGATTCTCTCCCACTCTTCAGTCAGTGCATTTGCAAATTCTCCCAGGTTCTGCTGCACAGCAGGATGCTAATGAAAAATGTTTTTCTAATCTCTTGTAAATAAAACATTTAAATTGTTAAAACACTCTTGTGGCTTCACTCCCAAAGAATAAAGGACAGTGATTTAAAATATTTGAAATATTAAAACCCTCATGACATTTCACATTTCATGCGCTTTGAGATGAAACGTCATGAGTGTTTTAATATTATAAATGTTTTAACTCACTGTCCCTTATTCCTTGGGAGTGAAGCCATAAGAGTGTTTTAACATTTTAAATGTTTTATCTACTAGAGATTATATACTCATTTCACTTTGTTGATTCCTGAATATATTGAAATTTAAAGTTTTTTCTAGCCTATCCCACAGATGCTCAATCAGATTGAGGACATGCAGGCCAGTTCATCACCAAAATTTGGTATTCCATCCTGTATGAGATTTAGCACTATTATGCATTAGAAGAAAATTAGGTTCCATACCATAAGCAAAGAGTATAACATGTTGAAGGATTATGTCATTAATGTAAACATCAGTATTCATGTCATACGCTGTGGGACAACAATAAGCTGTGTTCAAGACTCAATAGTAATGCCAGCCCAAACCATAATTGACCACCTCCAAATCTGTCATGTTCAATAATAGTGGCTGAAGCAAGGCATTCACCAGGACATCTCCTTGTACATATACGACCATCACAATCTGTCAAATGAAATCTTGACTCGTCTGTGAAGAGAACAGCCTTCCACTGGTGGAGCTGCCAGTTGAGATGATTCTGAGCAAATCTCAGCTGGGCTTCATTGTGCTAATATGTCAAAGGAGGGGCTTGAAAGGGGATTTTAGATCTCAACCCTTCATTTCTCAGTATGTTTCTTACAATCTAATCAGAAATCACTACTCCAGTTAGTGTTCGTACATCATTTTGTAGATATCTGGAATTGTATCTGCTCAAAGCTGATGGAACACGATATCTATCTTGTACCTCTGTTTTTTTTTTCTTATGCCATTTTCCAAGCCACCTCTCTTTTCCATCTGTCTCTATATATTGCCTCCAAACCCTATGAATGACAGAAGGACTGACATAAAGAATCCAGGGCGCTAATGACCTTAGCTGTTTTGCACTCCTTAAACAATAATCATCATAAAGAATCCTGGAGACAAAGCGAATGGAGTGGCCATCTTCAATCCATGCAACTGCTGTGCGACGAATGTTTCATTCAGATGTCTCATTAGCCTCAGAGAACACAAAATAACAATTTCTTACCACAAATTGCTGTTAAAAACTATTTTCAAAAAAAAAAGAGTCAAACAACTCTCACTTTGGTTTCAACAGTTCTTGAAACTTCACTAATTTATTCAGAGGAATACTAACAAATGCTAGAAGGTCTTTATTCTAGTTTTAAACAATACTTTAAAACATAACATCTGACTGTCAAAAATTACATTGTATCAATATTTTTGGGGGACTTTGATTTAAACATGTGTTCCTCTATTATACAAATTATTACTGAGGAAATCAATCAAATTTCACTAATTTTGTTCCACTGACATGTTTCAAAGGCTGTTGCCTTAATCTTCAGCATGATTCCATTACCAGTTTGATATTAAGATGTCGCTCTGTGGATTTTACGAACTTGGTTATGAGGTTACTGTAATTTGGAAGATTTCTTAATGTGAAGAAATAAGTCAAACTTCAGAAAAAAGAAAAATGCTGCTAACAGTCAGTAATTAAGCTTGATTTTTGACAAGCCATAAAATAATACTTTCACCTAGCACACAATTAAGTAGTAGGGCATTCAATGTCTGTAGTACATCTAATTGATAAGAAATTCACAAAAAGAAAAGTATACTGTTCCTGCTGCTTGTATGATTGATATTAATAAAATATGCATACATTGAAATACCAAACTACAAGAGCTGTTCAATAAAGTATAATCATAATTTATTTACGGGATAATTTCTCATGCTAAAATTTAACTTTTGAAATATTTTGTTAGCTGAATGCATAATACTCACATGGTAGTAGTTTTGTTGTTGTCACTTTCGGTCCCTGGCTGTGAGAGGCGTGCAAGTTGAGACATATTCAGATCCACCTACAGCAAAACAGTGGTAACTAGCAGTGAACAATACACTGTTACAAAATTCTGCTTTTGTCTCACCAAATCTTTAGCTGAGGTCTATGTTGAAAACATAAAACTGCTGCTGTCATTTTGAGAGAGGATTGTTGATAAGAAGATTTCTAGAAATTCTGAAAATGTCACTGGTTCCACATGTTGGTAACTGATAAGTTGCACATGAGATGTGTTTATGCATAATGCGTTCCAAGACTGCAGATTTCCAAACAAAAGAATGTTGTGCAGGTTCGCATGTAGTTGAAGATCATGTTACAGGAAGATGTGGAGTTTCTTCAAAGGTAATCACTGCTGATGAAACTTGGCTACATCATTTTGATACTGAGAGCAAACAGCAAAACTCTGTGTAGAAATCTTCATCACCAACACCAAAAAAAAAAAGCAAAAATATTTTTTTCTGCTAGAAAATTGTGGTCATCCCATTTTTCAGTATTCAAGGAATGTTTTACCAGCATGTTGCACCTGCACATGCAACTGTAATTAGGTAACACAACAGGATTGTCCTAAAACTCTACAAAGCCACATTTCCACACAACAGGCTGCACCAGGATAATGCATTCGAAAGGGGGGGGGGAGGCCACAGTTGGGAAGATTACTCCCCCTCAAAGTTTTTAAAATGCATAAATTTCCATTTAATAGCCAAAGCACTGATATTTTAAAATAAAGAATTTAGGTGAACATTACTAATTAACTTATATTTTCTTTGTTATATTAATTTTAAAAATTAGGTTTGTTTAATTTATTTTTCAAACCTGGTAAATTTTAATCATCTTCTAATTTAAAAAATAGATTGCCCCTCCCTCAAAAATATTCTGCAGATGGCCTTGGGCCACAAAGCAAATTTTGTTGCTGAATATATCAGAAAAATCGATGTCAAGTGTGTCCTCCCCCACTCTCCCTTTTAATTCAGATTTAGTTCCTTGTAACTTTTTCCTTTTCCCCAAGTTGAAGAAACATCTTTGTGGGAGGTATTTTCCATCATAGAAGAGCAATGGTGAAGGCTGTGGAGGCAATTTGGAAGGATCTGTCAAAAAATTGTTTCCAGCGAGTCTTTAAAAACTGGTAGAAACTCTGGATCAGGTGCAACAAGAATCATAAAATTGTGACAGTGAGTAAAAGTATGTTGTCAAAAAAAATTATAATTATTCGTTATTGAACAGTACTCTTATGTTACATATGTGAATGATTACCCTTCATAGAATGCAAAACAACTAGATCATTGAAAGTCAAATTTTATAAATAGTATTATATTATTATAACATACTCTTATCAAAAAGTTATACCTTTATAGTGTACTAACTAGAATACAATATCAGAAAATGCTCATATACAGATATTCCCTATCTAAAGTTCACTAACATTTATATTTTTCTGAAGGCATTGAGAATTTTAAGTTACTTTTTGTAACAATTTAAATTCTTTACATTCCAGCTTGAAATTTACATGCAGTTCTGACTTAACTAAGCAAGTTTTTCCTAAATATCTGTCAAAATGAAATGACTAAAAGTTATATAAACAATGTAATAAAATTTTGTTCACACTAACTCCATTCACTTACATAAAAACTTGACATATGTTCATTCCATTGTCAACAGCTCCATAAGTATATTTAATTGAGACTAAAAGTTATTTTAATTTAGAAATTTGTTAACTTAATGTAGGAAAATTAGGAAAAATTTTTACATCATAGCATGAAGGAGAAATCTTTGTCAAAAGACTTAACAATGGCAAAGTATGGCTTGCCATAGCCCAAGGAGGGCTGTTGCTTACTGCGATGACTGCTGCGTCCTCTATCTCCATCACATCATCGGTAGAAAGCAGTATTGCATTTTAACATCTCAGGTCATCAGCGTCCCATTCAATCAGGCGTGAAACTGCCGACAAATTTTGCTGAGAGGCCTCTTTTTTTCAGGCTTGAGTTCTTTATCGTTCCGTAAATGTACGGCACGGGACCCATGGCTTTACTTCCCTTCGAAGGAAGCCATACTTAGGATTTTTACGTTCGAAAATATCTATAGATCCTGGCCGGGATTGAACGCGTGATCTTGGGTTTAGGAGGCGAGTATGGTTACCACTACACCACGAGGACCGATGTATTGTATTGATAGCACACCGCATCCCGCCGATCGCCCTATCGTGCGAGATCGAAGATCCCCACCTCTCTATCAAGCAGCTCTCCAGTTGTCCTCACAAGGCAGGGTAGACTCCAATCGAGACCTCCTTTACTCAGAAAAATTCCTAAGTGGGAATCGAACTCTGGCCTCCCAGCCAGCAGTCAGGAACCACTAGACAAGGGAGGTGGTGATGTAGATGTATGAGTGTTAATTCTAGTTATTAAGATTCCAAAATCTTGCAATCTATATTCAGTAGTAGCAGTAGCAGTGTAAAATTGTGCACCTTGGATTAATGCTGATATGAGCTGGCATTTCTCTAACAATTTGGCATTTTAAATAGTATCATCTGGAATTTCTGGGAAAAAGAATACAACTTTGCTGTCTTGGTATAAATGAAGAAATCTCACTTCCATTTCTCTAGGATGCAACACCAAAAAATGTTGTTCTTTAGATGTTTGTTTCTCTTCTCGTATGGATAATTCAAAAGCCTCCAGTTCTGAAATATCTTCATGTTCTACTTCACCTCCCTCATTGCTGTTTTGGTCATTGATTCATTGTTACTATCATGTCTTTCATCACTTAAATCACTTCTCAAAATGAATTTTCCTGGAGGAATATCTAGTTTGTGTTTCTGTCTAACATTTGCTTCGCTCTCTCCTTCATAGCAGACCCAATGGAGCATGTTCTTGAAATCTGAAGACAAAGTTTCAGTAAAATTAGTTCCAGTTTTCTCATTCTCAGGCAGTTTTATAAGGACTGGTCAAATGAGTTGAAACGAAAAATTAAAAACACTCTCTATATTTTCCCCTTCCTTTGCCTAGATCTAAGAAAAGTTTCCCACACAAGTGATAGCTCAAAATTGATCCATGAGACTACTTTTTCCAGTCCAAGAGAATCTACTGTTTGCCATGAAGCTTTCAGGGGTTAGAAGAAACCCACATCCATTGGCTGCAGAAGATGAAAGCTGTTGGTAGCAACAAATCATTGATTATTACATCCCTGATTACTCTTCAGGGAGATATGACTTGTAAGCTTGCCTTCAATCTTTTGGCACTTCCAAAGGCATAAGTAAAGGGAGTAATGGTGTAATATCAGTCTTCAAAGATCAATAGATTAAACTACCCCGCTGATAAAGTTACAGCATCAGACTTTAGAGCACATATATACAGATAGGATTAAATACCAGAGGCAGCCATCATTAAAGAAATGCTACCTTTAAGGAAAATGCTACCCTTCTGTCCTTCTGTTTCTTGTCAATATTATTGCATAAATTTGTTTCGTTGTAATTGATATTATTAGGTCTAATTATCAGTGATAAACCAAAAGTTTGCATTAAATTGCTTTGATATGTTTCTATCATATTTTTCTGTATAGACTAAGTTTAAAACTTACTACCATTAGGCACGAGTAAATACAATAAGAGAGATAAAGTGAAAAGGCGATGCTAGTTCCTGATCAGCTTGTAGTGATATTGCAGCAAGCTGCTTTGTTGACAATGCAATGCAGCGCATTTCAAGGACAGATGTCGCGCCATGTACCAAATCATTGATTTGTGCTTGCTTTTCGGCTTCGTCGTCTCACCCAGCAAGCCGCTATTTTCCTTTGTGCTCGAAAAGATGGCCATGTATGTTCTTTATTAACTGACTGACTGGAATGACCCGGTAAAGTCAAAATAGAATAAATAATTAATAAAAGTTCTTTCGGACTCCAAAGGCAAACAGACTCAAACGCAAGAGAGACGGAAAGACAAATTTAAGGTATTTTAATATTTTAACTGATCTAAGTTTGCAACGTGCTCTCGAATGCTAAATGATTTACAGAGCTGCAAAATAGCCATGCGATACACAGCGAGGTTATCTGAGTTATGCCTTGGTGCAATTGCTTGCTGCAGTCAGCGCATATAAAATTAGCTTTATTTTAGTAATTTAATGCACAAAAGGACAGTATTTAAAAATGAAAATTATAAACGCTAATCTGTGTTATGTAAGATTTGTTGAAAATGATGACCCTTAGCGGCAATATATTGGTGGCATTTTCGAAATTCCAGTATTTCATCTAACTTTTCTTAAATAAGATCACTGCACGGCAGTTCGAACACCTTTCTGCTCAATGAGATACTATTTCTGGTAACCTTTTACAAAGATGGCGAAGTTTCTCCGCCTTGAACACGATTGTAAGGATATTTTCTTAGGAATCGCTTGGCTTTTTTCCCCCCTTCTTTTTCACACGTGTATCGTACCTAATTAAACTTTGTTCTTCAAGATATATTATAGTGACATAACTAACGAAGAACAATTAGCACATAATTTACATTCATTGAAAGCACCGAGTAACACACGCTTGCTGGCAAACCCTCTCTCAAACTAACTACAAGCTTCCACCTGCACATGCATTATACGATCTCGACGATTGGCTTCTCTTCGTATACAGTCGCCCATAACTTCATTGTATTCATTCTGACATGCAAGGCCAGTTTTAGTAGGTGTGCAATGCGTGTGTGCATGCAGAAGGCAAATAGAATAATTTTAAATAAATTATTTATTAATTTAGTGTTCCAGGAATTTTGCAAAAAAAAATAAATAAAATAAAATGCAGAGTAATGTGCGCTAAATTGGTGTCATTTATTTCTGATTCGATTGTTGACGGAACAATAATTAATGTTTATATCTAACGGATCTGATTAATATTTGAATTTAGTACTTTAAAAAACAGGATGTAAAATGATAATAAATGTTTATATCTAACGAATTTGAGTAACATTTAATACTTTAAAAACAGGATGTGAAACGAGCAGTTTTAATATTCACTTAACAATCAAATCTCTTATCGAGAGTTTTCAATGTTTTTGCAGCACTGCATAAAATTCTTATTACTTCATATAGGGAACAGTGTGGAGAGTAGCAGACTTAGGAAAAAAAATATAAAGATGCATGGGGTTTTTAATTATTTACTTATTTTCCACTTCAGCTTAGATAACAGTTGAATGTTCGGAATCAGCACAGAAACTTTAAGATAAGTTTGCGTCATTACAACGTTTTAATTCATTCGGAAAGAGAAAAATATTTTGTGCAGGTGAGAAAATAGATTTGAGGATTTCGAGAAATACTAAACGTTTGTCTGGCTTTTTATAGCAAAAGGAAGAATGAAAGTGATAAGGAGAAGGAAAAATTACGAGATTCCATGCTGAAATTCATGAAATTAGATTAAGACGATCAAACTGCATTATCAACAAACATTTTGGATTTTTTTTCAGGCGAAATCGAAATGGAAGGTGAAAAATCAGGTTTGAATCGGAAAGTTGAAAGTTTGATTGAAAGTGTGCCAGGAAGAAGGGTCAGTGCCGAAATAAAGCTGTGGGGTTAATTTACCGGCAATAACAATTGTTCTGAATTGACGACAATGTGATTTCGGGGATTCTAGTAGCTGGTCCCCTATTATTAATAATTGTTTATTAGAACTCATAACTGAGAAGGGATCTCCTCAAAATATAAACTTTTCTAAAGATGTCAATGGAAAGTCATTTTCACTTATACTATTGATGAATTTGAAAATAATGAAAACAAGAAGAACGCTGTTTTAACGTAATGGTCAACGGTTGCTTAGATTTGACACGTTTTCTATATTTATATAAATACTGTAGTCTTTTGTGTATGTAAACTATTTTATTGATTTTCCTTTGTCGTTTATATATTCCTATCATAAAAACGTATCAATTGTCTTCTATAGGATGGGTTAAGCTGTTGTACTCGCGATGTGCATTGTTTAAGAAGGTAGGCAGGCATGTATGTAGCACGCAGGCGCCTAACAGCCTAGAACCGGCCCTGCGAAAAGTAAATTTAATTGATAATTAATATTATATATAAATGTCTAGCTTGGGTTAGCATACCGTTACTAGATGTGTGGCAAGAGTTAACTGGAACAATGAAGTAAATAGTGATTAGAATATCAAGTTTAGAAAGAAGGAATTTAATTCAACTATTAGACAGTAAAGAATAATGCAGCATGTCGCAAAATCAGTTGGACAAGAGTACCTAGGAAGAAAACACGCAAGAATTTCATAACAGCGAGCACTGAAGAAACATAAAATGTTTGCATTTTGTTGCACTGTTACATTATTATTAATATAATAATTTTTGTTAGTATTATTAAATTCTCATAAATGCTCTGACGTATTTTACACCGTTTATAGGGTAAGAAAGTTAGTGCAAAATTCAAGAAGGCGTTGGCTCATGTCAACGCATGAAGGTGGTGACTGTTTCCGATTTTTGAGCCTTCTTTTTCTTGCAAGGACCCAATGAGGCTGTTCTTTGAAACATACTCTGCTTTGACCTTCAAGTTTTGGGACTGATAAGGATGAGGGATGAAGCGCTGTTAAATTAAGTGACAATTGGAAGAAATGAGCATAGGTGAACAGATGGGAATTGTGAGGGCTGAGCTATTATTGAACAAGGTGAAGAGATTGAGTGTTACTTTCAGTGATTCTTCATGGACTATCATACTTGCCTCCTAAACCCAAGATCGCGGGTTCGAACCCGGCCAGGACCGATGGATTTTTTCGGGGCGTAAAAATCCTAAGTATGGCTTCCTTCGGAAGGGAAGTAAAGCCGTGGGTCCCGTGTCGTACACGAAAAAGAACCTCTAGCCTGAAAGAGAGGCCTCTGAGCAAAATTTATCTGCCGTTTCACGCCCTGAGTTGAATGGGACGCTGATGACCTGAGATGTTAAAGAGCGTCCATAAATAAATCATTCAAAAAAAAAAAAATTCATGGACTATTGCAGACGTAAACATGGTGTGACAGCCATTTTGATTAAACGGAAAACTTGCATAAGCGCTGAAACCGTTCACAGCATTTCCTACATCAGCCAAAAGACGACTTTGCTGATTTCTTCCCCAGGAATTCTTCTCACATGAAGACTACAGGGCAATTTGTGCAAACATAAAAGGAACATATTGTTTTCTATGCCTTTTGAAGAGTGGGGGGGGGGGGATCGGAGCATGCCCATCAAGAATGAGAATGACCGGTTCAGTGGCTTCACAGCGCTCCTGGGCATTTCACGTAGTCATCCATTGTCGGAGAGCATGTTTAGCTCCAAGTTTTCATTATACCTCTGACCCGCCAAAACGACGAAAAGTGCCGTGTTGTAGAAACACATGCCATGGCACTTAACAGGCTCACCCTTTTCACGTTTATTTTGGTACCCAACGTTCTACTTTCTTCGCTTAGATATAAGCTCTTAGGTTTATAAATAAACTGCAAACATGTCCTATCGCAATTGAAAATTCTGCTTGGTTTCCCCCTGAGATTATGCCCATCAAGTAGCCTTGAACAATTCTCTAAAAATGTTTTCCCTGATCATTTCTTTTGTCAAGCATATGAAAGCTCTTGTGCTACTCTCATGCTCAGCTAAGAAATCCTCTTATGAAGTCTTTACCAGCCATTGCTAAACGTACATCTCATTCATTCACAAAAACATGACTGAAAAGTAGAGTGCTGCATTCTCAATAAAACACCTGGTTAACGTAAAGGAAAGGAGCCTCGTTATGTTCAAAAGGGGTATGGACGCTGTGAACTTGAATATATTTGTTGATAATTCCTGTCGCACTCACCGTCTACTTAAACATATTACACTGAAGAAAGTGGAATTACCAACATAAAATGTAAAATATTCCTAAATTTCTTTGATATATTCATTTGCCTCGTCGTTGCTCCATATGAAAACAGAATCCTGTAAATCAGTGTGCAGGGAGCTTGGGAACTTGCCTTCATGTCCCGGTATTGTAAGAAAACGTGTTTTTAGATTTGGGGAAATAGGATGGATAAACGATAGAATTTCTAACCAAAAAAGATACGTTCAAACATTTTCTGATCATGGAAAAACATTAGAGTGTTCTTCAAAGAAACAGACTGCTAAATAGTTAAGATATATATCTTATAGAATGATTGGAGTCAAAGAATTAGTAAAACAACTAAGTCGTGTAAATGCATGTGATTGAGTTTTGCTGAACCTCACACGTTTCTGCAATGGGACTTCGACTTCATTTACACCGCCATGTTTGTTCCAAAAAGTATTGGCAGTGAAGCACAGAAAATCCAAGAGTAATTCACCAAGTTCCCTTATCTACTTATACAGCGTGCTGTAGCTGCAAAGCGAATAACAAGAGTTCATATTTTTTTCAATAATGCATATTCAGAAAGGTATTGCACGCAAACACCCGCACATAGTTTTTTGAACAATTATCCAATAATGAGAAATAACATGGGTATTTTCAACAAGATTCTGCCACAGTGTTCTCTGCCTTGATACGAATTTAGTGACAGAATAATTTCTAGAGGATTATGACCTTAAGTCTATACAAATAATCTTCACACTGTTTATGACATGGAAGACAATATTATAAGAACATAAATTCGCACATATCAACTACTGAGGCACCACAGGCTGTGAACACTTATGACACATGAAATGAAATGATTTAATGGGAAAGGTTAATTTATGAAAGGAAACGTTTCAAGCCTAAGTTTAGGGTACTTCCCCGGCATTTGACATTTATGAAGACTGAGGAAAATCTGGGAAAAAACTCAGTCAGGGAGGTCGATCCTGGTGGGAATCGAACCCTAGACCTGCCGCTCACGCCTTAACGACCTCGGCCAACCGTGGTGGTTAGTCCGCATGTGTGGCCGGCAGATGTCTGATTGAGATATGCGACGTAACGAAGCAAACTTCTTCCGCATGGATACCTCAGGCTTAACTCACTTCTGTTAATCGGCAAAAGCCGAATAAAAACCTAAGGCATATTAAGTTCCTGTATATAATCACGAATAAAAAAAAAATCTTCCTAAACTTTGCCTTCTATACAGCTTGCAATTTATTGTTATTGGGAATTAGCAAAAAAATTAAATCGTAGCAAACACTGTAATCATTCTTATTAAAGCTGCCTATATGTACGCTGCCTGGCAAAAACAACCTTAACACATTCGCAGAAACTTTGTGTTGTCGCACCTTATTCATTTAGGCTCATTGCTTGATGAATTGTTTTCATATGCACTTTGCAAACAAGAATATGACAACGTATGGCTCTTGAGAGACTCCCTTCCATGCATTTAGAAGGTTCTGGCCTGATGTACAACATTGTTGCGGTATGTCTGTAAGCTTTACAAACCCGCGCTTTTACGCCAATCCGACACTGTCGTAATTGTAAACAAATCATTGTTGTTATCATACATAGTGAATGTTCATTCTGTATTTCCTATAGTGTCGAGATTTTAGATGCTCTGAATGATGTCTTGGAGTGCTGTTGATCGTTCAAAAGCTGTGTGTGAATCGGTTGTTGATGGACACAGCTATAGCTATGTAGCAAGAGTTTCAGAAACAACTCCCACAAGTATTCTGGCTTCCTGGATCAGGTCATCCGAGATGTGCATTGCAAGGATATGACCGTTATTTAACTGAAAGTGGTTCGAAATGTTAACATCAGCGAATGGACGTGCAGAAGACTCAAAGAGGCAAATCTGAACTCAAGATATCTGCCACATACAACTATTAACTCAACAATACTTAAAAGATCGTCTTCCCTTTGCCCGAGAGCACCTGGACTGGACAATTGAGCAATGGAGCCAAGGGCTCTATGCAAACGAGTCCAAATTCAACCTTAGGGCTCCAGATGGAAGAGAGAGCATGGAGAACGCTGTACTGCTTGTACGTACTGAGCTCGTTTTCATTGAAAAGAGTTTAACAGCACACCGAAATACTGAGATCCATGTGTGATTCCCTGTGCTCCACACATCAGCGAGAACGTCTTTGTAATGCACGACAAAGCTCGATCCCGTAAAGTTCAGTATGTGCAGTGAATTGTCGCTATAGAGTGGCCTGCTCGAAGTCCGGATCTCAATCCTATGGAGCATGTGTACGTCGTACGTCGCATTCGTCCAGTTTTCCACACATTGACGAACTTCGTGTAGTTCTTGTTCAGGAATGGGGTGCGGTTCAGCAAATAGACATATATTTTAAACTTTTAAGGATACCGGCCAGGGCGTGAGCTGTTATTCAGGCCAGGGGTGGTAACACCCCTTACTGAACATGTACGAATACCCTGTATTGTAATTAAAGTTTATTTCACTTGAAGAGCAAAGATTAAAAAATGCACCAGAGGCGTATGGACATTAAAATGTATCGTAAATGGAAATGAAAGAAATTGTGTTAATACTGCTTTAAAATATACGTGAAATTTATATATAAATTGTTTTATTTGCTCTAATCAATGATTTACGTTAATTGAAAAGTATATATCAATTTATCAAATAAATTATAAATACATTTTCAAAGAAATCTTAATTGTTACGCTTTATTTTCCGGCAATATATATATATATATATATATATATATATATATATATACATAATACACTCCAAATGTCATAGAGATCAACTTTATTCTTAAAAAGTGGTCGTAAAATTTGCAAATTACGTTTATTTCTATCAGTGTTTAACTTTTTAAAAAGCACTTCTTTACACACATCAACAAATTACATTTCAACATTTTGGAAAGCCCTTGTTGCACTTACAATCTCTTTTTGGACAGTCACGAGAAAGCGAGGAAGGTTTAAAAGGAAACGTATACCGGTCCGATATAATGGTTTGTGTTTACAAAAACTGCCAGGCACATTGACAAGTCTTTTTGTGCTCGGCGATTCGCTTCTGTCATTACTAGCCTAGCAACTCGATATCCCCCGATAACATCGATACTGTTGACAGGTCCATTATACCAGCTAAATGTCACGTGACCGGTCCGGAAGGATGTGCATGCTAATGGCGGACGCCCCTACGCTCCCATTGGCCGATGATGACAGGGGCGTCGGAAGAATAGACCAATAGCAAGCTGTAACGGGGAAGTGGGTCTTGTGAACTTGCTTGTCACCAGTGCGGCGACGCTGTTTCATTGAATTTACTCCTGTTAGGGCGGAGGGAGACTATACAGAGGGAAAAAAAAATCAGGGAGTATTAACAATAACTAGCAGAAAGAGAGAGAGAGGGAAAAAAATAAGCAAGACCCCCTGCTAGCTGTGCTTGAGTTAGGGGAGGCTTTGTCCTTTCAGTGACAAGACATCTGCAATAGAAGAGTTTTATCACGTCACAAAAAGATGAGTAACAGTAACAGCTGCTAGTAATCATTGTGAAAAAAACTTGTGTTTTACGTTTCAAATTCTGAGGCGATCCGTAAAACTTGGTCTATTTCCCTTCTTAACGCCAAATTGTACCTAGAATATTGCCCCTTTTTAACAGTTTTAAAAGCAGATCTTATTAAACGTTTAAGGCTATTTTACAAGCTCGTTCTACAACCATCTAGTGTACAAACATAAACTTACTGGCATTATCTACAAACATTTTCATACCGCTATCACTAACCTTGACTGTTCTTTGAAAATGTACTAAAGTTATGGACTTTTATACCTTAAACATATTTTTCACAAACCACTATAGTCGTGAAAACTAAATCTAGATATCTATTGTACAACACAATCTAAATAAAAACTTAATTTCTAGAAGACTCGGACAATTATTGCTTACTTCCGATAAAACATAATTCTATTTTTTAACTTTCTGAAATAAACTATATCGCAGACGTTACAATTAAATTCAGATGCCGGAGATAATATATTGAAGGTTTAATTAAATACTAAGTAATAATTGATTAGAAAAGAATGATTAGTTTCGGTCCAGAACTAGGCAGGTTTTGGTTTGTTAATACACGATAAAAGATTTTTAATATGATTCCTTTGGTTATGGATAATATTAAATATTATAAAAAAAGCTAATAAATATGATAGTAGAGAACATTTCTTTCTTGTAATATTTTACTTCAAAGATGGGACTTTCCATACATGGCAAGAATGAAAATCAACAATGCATAATGACAAATGAACATCGTAGATGAGTGAAATGGCTTACTACAAATCAACAGCGAGCGCAATGCGTTCTATGGTATGCTAAATTTGAGAGTGCTAAACAAGTTCAAAGAGAATTTCGACGTGAGTATAGTGTGCATAATGTACCTAAATACGATTCTATAATGCGGTATACCGCCATGGGTGACCGAGGTCATTAAGGCACGGATCGTAAGCGGGATGTCTGGAGTTTGATTCCCACCAGGACCGACCTTCCTGACTGAGGTTTTTTCTGGTTTTTCTCAGGCCGGGTAGGTACCCTAAATTTAGGCCTGCAAAGCTTCCTTCCTTAAAAAGAAAAAAATAATTAATTAAAAAATCCTTTCCCAGTTTATCATTTCATCTCATGTATATACAATCAGTGTCCACTGCCTGTGATGCCTCAATAGTTAAACCGGGTATTCAACACTATTCAAATAATTATTGTAATAATATGTAGATAAAACAATCTGCTGAATATTGCAGTAATAGACTGCTGATGAGGTGTATGCAGTGAAGAATAAATTATATGTCTAAATGTTATTACAGACAGGGGAAGGTTCCCTAAATTGGAACAGTTTTATATATTCTTAAATTAAATCGTATTATGTACAATTAACACAAACTTTTCTTTGAAAGATTTCTCATTGTAAATACCTCACTTAGATCATAGTACATATAGAAACATACGTCTTTTTGAATCTCAAAAATAGATGTTGTATAATAAAATGTACAATTTATTAAAAAAATAAATAAATAAACGATCCAAGTTAAGAAATCAATTAGGTAATTTGAAAGTCCCGTTACCCAAGTTGCAACTTATTAAAAAGTATGTATAAATCACTAAATATTCTACTTGCTGTCTGTACAGAAATATATCTTTATGCTGAACTTCACTTTGACATACTGGGTATGAACCATCATCTACATTGCCTACACTGAATCGTGTCTTGTTGCCCACACAGAACACAGAACCATTTGAGTTATCTTTATCCTCATCTTCGTCCTCCCCTTTGCAAAATAAGTTTACCGTTTTTGGTTTTTCTTTCTTCAGTTGACTGTTGTGAGTACAGCTGCACTCTGAGCTCCTTCCCCCGAGCATAGTGTACTGTGGATGCTTCTGGAGGTTTTTTTTTTAATTAGGTTTATTTAGGGACGCTCTTTAACATATCAGGTCATCAGCGTCCCATTCAAATCAGGGCGTGAAACGGCCGATAAATTTTGCTCAGAGGCCTCTTCTTCCAGGCTTGAGGTTCTTTATCGTGCCGTAAATGTACGACACGGGACCCACGGCTTTACTTCCTTCCGAAGGAAGCCATGCTTAGGATTTTTACGCCCGAAAAAATCCATCAGTCCTGGCCGGGATCGAACCCGCGATCTTGGGTTTAGGAGGTAAGTAACCACTACACCACCAGGACCGACTCTGGAGGAGTGATAATGTATTCACAATACTTTGAAATGTCTTACATTTGCTGACTTGACCGTCACTAGTCTTCTGAAGAAAGTTCTACTGTGTCTGCAAACTTTCCTCAACAGTTATGCTAACAAAACCGTGTTTCTGTTTAAAGGGCAAATTCATGCTTTTCGGAAGATCCTCTCCGCTGCCCCAACCGTTGTTGCTCGTCCATAAGTACATAGATATTCAATTAATTAATGTAGATTAATAGATTTAGCCCAAAATGGATCGGTCCAACTTAGCAGAACTTAATGTTCTAAATTAGACAACTGGACATTATTAATTAAAAGATGGGACTCCACCAACCTACGAATTTAAAAACTGGTTGCATAATATGCACTCAGTAGTCAATAAAACACACTTGTAAAACATACTGTAGAATATTTTATTACTTGCTCTTAATCCACACAATAACTTAGGATATGCTACACAAAAGTTATAACTCAAACAATGAAAGCACAGTAACACGATCCTAATTCCTCAAACGCTGGACTCACTGTGAGGTAAGCGGCCACAGACACACCACAGAGCTGCCAACCTATTTAGTCTTTAAATTACTCCTATATAATGAAAATAAAATGAAACAAATTAGACAGCGGTTCAATATCGGATATTTTCCCCTACACTATCGAACAACACAACACTAACAACTGCGCTAGGACTGCAACAGTCAGCAAGGTCAACAAATAAGCAAGCGGGGGCTTGCTACCTCCTCCATGCAAACGAGTGGGGGCTCGCTCATAGGAAAAAACCTTGCACTTGTCGCACTGTAAAGTATGATTCACATGCTGTCATTTACGGTTAAAATAAAGTAATTATTTATTCTATATTACCACATTATAATGAAAGTAGCGACGTATTGTACATTAAAATTATATCGTCTGAATGTTAGGCTTAAGGTTTTGCAGAATCCCAGAAGCAGCTGGGCCGAGCTCAGGGTAGCCTACACGGTAATGAAGATTACCAAGAAAGACCCCCTTCACCTGTCCCTGACAGTGATATGAAAAATGACTGCTACGCTTGCGCAAGGTAAGCTGAGCCTTTGGCACAGCCTAGTTCAAATAGGGAAATGTTTCAATTTGTCAATAAAACGTAATATATACAATCCATCACATAAATGATGCATAGGTTCGGACTTACAGCCTTAATAACGGCTTCGCCTCTGATAACCGCTATGTTGGGTCTCTTTAAAACATTCGTGAGATCTTTCAATGTAATCCGAAAAATTGCCCTTGCTTTACGTTTTCTACCAGTTCTAGATGTTATTTTTCACGAATTTGTGGGTTTGTGCTTGTCTCATATCATTTAAACAGTGGCACCGCCATCGACTGTAAAGGACTGTAAACAGTCCTTTCGAACTTTGGGGCATTAGCGAGGAAGTCCAACTGGAACAAAAGCTATATAAGAAATGGTCTTAATTAAGCATAGCGAAGCTGTCAAACATGTTTGTCTACAACTTTTGAAACCCTCTCAAGCGCTCAACCAACACAAAACTTATTCATCTATCATAGGAATAGCATACCCATCAAGTTCTAAAGTTATCATCCTGATCATTATGTTGAGACTCAAAAATTCAAGAAGACTCTCTTCAAGAAACGAAGGCAAATCGGATCTGCCACAAATTCAATGTAAGAACTTAAATTTTCCATTTGGACTATTATTGTAAGAAGTGTTTACAAAAGATATCACCAATTCAATGCCAACAACGTGATTGTTGTATCATGAAACAAGCGTAACTCAAATTTTATTTGGAGTGGTCAGAAGTTTACCACCTTATAGTGTGTTCAAAGTACATAAAAACTCCATATTTCGGATAACTGATTATCTGCAAGTGTGTAACCGTTACTGAAAGAAGGATACTCAGTTATCCGAAATTCACGCATTTTGTTCACCTGTTTATAATGCTCATAACTGCAGCTTCTCTACTAATTGTAAAATTTTATATAGCTGTAAAACGGTTCTGTAATTACAGCAACAGAGAATGCCGCCGGTGAACTTTGAGAGGGCCATATAATTTTATGCTGCTGCGACGTACACATGGCAACCCTGACGTTTATCTCAGGGGGGAGAAACAGGCGCTTTCAAATCAATAGAAGAGCAAAGAGGGGACCGAGATTCCTTTAATCTGAGCAACACTCGCCAACTATCGCCTTAAGATAAATCGATTCTCGAACGGCAGTAATCCTGATGATGCGATAAAGTGTTTTACGTAGGTACAGCCGGAGTTTATATAATAGGTCTTGCCATGCATCCGCTGCGTTCATACATTTTATTTTTCAATTTCCCACGCAAATAAATAATATACTGTCAGATCATAGTAGATGGCGAAGTTTAGGCATTTTTTGACGGCTAAAACAAGTTCTAAAAACTAAAAAATAATCAGTAGATATAAAATTGAAAATGAGAATTTTTAAAAACATTATTTTTATCTTTCACAACAGCATCTTTAGCACATACAGGGTTCCCATTTCTCTTGCTCATTTCAAAATGATTTTTTTCTGATGCGTCAAATGAAAAATTGTTTCAAAAAAATTTTTTTTACCATTCATGAGGGTGTTCTTGTTAAGGGTATACATTTTTGTATCTTCATTAATGTAGGACAGCGGTTTCTAAACTGTGCTCCGCGAAACCTCTCCTAGAATAAAGAAATGAACTCTTAAAATTGTGAATTTCATGCGTCGGTAAAAATCGAGTAGAAATAATTGAAGTACATACTTGACCTTCTGCAGGTAACAATGAAAATCATCCCTGGGATAAATGTGTGGATGTGTGCGCAGACGGCGCAAAGGCCATGAATGGAACGACGTCTGGTGTTACCTCAAAAATGAAACAAAAAGTAAAAGAGTGCAGCAGTAGCCACTGTGTGCTCCACGTTCAAGCCCTTGCTGTGAAAAAGATGCCACCTTCCCTAAAAGGAGCTCCGAGAACGAAAGCATGAAATTAATTAACTTTATTAAACCACGACCTAAGAACAGCAGGCTATTCAAAGTGTTGTGTGATGACATAGGGAGTTTACATATATCTTTACTCCTTCACACAGAAATAAGGTGACTCTCTCGAGACGAAAGTTTGACTCGGTTCTTTGAAATGAGGGCTGAAGTCTAAACCTACCTGACAATTAGAAGTATTTGTTGAAGACACAATATTTCTTAAAAAAATATACGTATTGGTGGAATCAATTAAAAAGTGCAAAATAAATAACAAATGTATGTTGCTTTTTCTCTCTAAGTGTTGGGATTACAATAATGACAATTTTGCTGCATATAAGCTTGAGGAGCATTTTTTGCTTTTATAACTTTAAATAATATCTGCCTATCCAACAAATTTTTAATTTAATTTTCATTAATTTTTGTTACTTATGGGTACTTAGAAAGTTAGTTAATGGTGCGATTTAAATAATTCTGCTTCCCAACCTTCACAATGGCACTTACAAGCATTATATATATATATATATATATATATATATATATATATATATATATATATAAACAAAAACACATACAAGTGCGAAAAATTGAAAATTCAAAAAACTAAATGTTAACATTTTTTATATTGGCTCTGGTGGTCTATGGCACACCCTTGCCTCGTGGACCCAAGATCGCAGGTCCTAAGTATGACTTCCTTCGGAAGGGAAGTAAAACCGCCGTGTCGTACATTTGCGGCATGTAAAAGAACCTCAAGCCTGAAAGAAGAAACCTCTGAGCAAAATTTATCGACCGCTTCACACTCTGAATTGAATGGGGCGCTAATGACCTGAGATGTTAAGGAACACTGGAAGTGGGCCAAAATCGGTCAAAATATTTTTGTTTGCAAATTGTTCCTTGAAATTTCGGGCGCCCACAGAGAACCAACATTTGCATGTGCTCCCCTCCCTTAGGGCTCTACAGCAGTTTTAATGAGCTCCGCTTGACCTTTTAAATCACACTTTTTCCCAGCGTATTTTTTTTATAAAACAGCGATTTTTCGAAAATTTCATTTTCACGCGTTTACAATGTTCCGCGTGTCATAGTTTTTGTTTAAATTCGGTTCAAATTTACCAGAATGTGCAGATATACCCATTGTACAATTGTATAGGTAAAATACATGCTAGCACCAATAATGATTTCAACAATAATATATGAAAAGAGATTAAAATTTCTTACAGATTTAAAAAAATTATCACAATTCACTCATCACATTTATTTAAAGTATCTTTCTATACAATTATTATATGTGGTTCAAAGAGCCCCAATTACAAAAATATCAACGAATTTTCTCAACTCTTGAGGCGCGTGGGACATTTTGATTATGCGACATATTTACATAATAAAATTTATAGCTCCAAAAGTATTATTCAATTTAAACGAAATTTGGTATACACATTAACTTAACAACAATGCAATTACAGTAAAAATTTCAGGAAAATCGATACAAAAATGTAGAATTTTTAAAATTCACTCCGTGTCCCTTAAAGAACATCCGGAAATAAAACAAACAAATAAATACTTTTGCAAGTAAACTGCAAAAACTTTTCGACATGTATTTTAAATTCTAAATCAGGACATTATATGCGTTAGCTAAATAGAAATAATAATAATAATAATAATAATAATAATAATAATAATAATAATAATAATAATAGCAGTGATTTCGTGTTTTTATATTCCAATATCTTTTATTTTTGTCGAAATATGACCACATAAATGAGTGGTGCTTTATCAGTAAAGAATATTAAGCGTGGATCAGTTAATATCATTAATGTTCCGTGATATCCAATTATAGAAATTTACTCCAAAATCAGGATCACCTTCCTGCAGTTCGTGGACAACAGTAACCTTATATGCTATCAAGTTTAAACTGACTCACTTTTGGGAGATGAACTTATGTGCGTGATTTACAGCTTTCTAAAAAGACCTGTGGATATAATAAACAACGTTTCAAACACATGGTTATTTTCATTATTATTGAAAGAACTAAATCAAAATGTGGACATTATCTATACAGAGTAATTTATATTGAACTAACACGTTTATTTCTTTATTTATTTCAAAACGAATGGTGCTAGTCACAACTTATTATATTCCAAATGCAAAGCGTGTTAGAGAGATTGGTAACCTCTATAGAAAATGTTGAAAATGTCCTCCCTCCTGCATAAAGCATAGCACAACACATCGTTCAATGTGCTAAATTGTCATCACATGGTTCACATATGAAGCATGGTTACATTTATACGACGAAGCAAACTCACAGAACTCACGCTATTGGGCCGTCCAAATCATGAAGCATCTATGTGCCCAATTAAAGTAATATCCGCACAGAGAATAGTGAGACCAGACTATGCACGCTGCAGAGTACCGCCGGATTTCATGGAGTATGTTGAGCAACTGGACGTTATAGAGCTAGGTCGGAATATTTTCAACAAGATGGTGCTACACAAACCAATCTTTGGAGCTAGTTGAAAATTTCTTCGACGATCGGATAATCTCTAAGAACGTGTGACCATCGAGATCTCCCTGATTGGACAACACTGGACTTCTTCCTATGGGTTACTTAAAAGACAAGAGTTGAGGTTACACATCCTCAGACACTGGACGATCTGAAGCACACCACATTAAACAGGAGACTAATGATATTGACAACACAGTCCTCCAACAAGCGGAAGTAACATGGAATGGTGTTGTGTTATGCAGCAGGGAGGACATTTTCAACATTTTCTATAGAGTTGATAATCTCTCAAAGGTTTAATAAGTTGTGACTAGCATCATTCGTTTTGAAATAAATAAGAAAGAAATGTGTTAGTTCTATATAAATCACTTCGGTCTCTGCTTTCTCGGGAATCACCGCTCTGATTGTCGGTCAAATAACTGCCGTGAAACAAGTGATTTTTATTTTAATAGTGTCAACTACAGAGACACCACTGATTATATATGAGATGATTTGGAAAGGATTCTTTTTTTTTATACAAAGGAAGGAAACGTTTCAGGCATGCGTTTAGGGTACCTACCCGGCATTTGCCATTTATGAGGACTGAGGAAAACCTCAGTCACCTCCCGCTCATGAATATGTGTAACGACCTCGACGGCGAGATAGAACCATGAAACAGAAAGACCCGACGCTGTACACTGCTATCATTGACAGATATTTAATCCCTACTGGTACCGTGTTTACTAAAAGTAGAAGTGCTTTCCTTTGTTCTAAATCACGGCATTGGAACCGTAACGACGATGAAAGTCGCGTTAGAAAAGCTGACTACATAATTTGAGAATTTTCCAGCAAGCCTGTGTGACGGGAGTGTGTGGCATGAAAGAGTCGCATGAATTTCAAACGACACACGTCCGTCCGTCCGTCCCTCGTGCGACTGCATAATGCACTGCCATGTGTCTGTTGACATCGCTTCAATAAGCGACCCCTCTTGATGGCTTCATCTATATTCATCACCCTGATAAGCATTTAGATGTCTCTAACAACGCTTCTGTGCCGCCATTTACACCTTAACGAAACATAATTGATAAAGTTGAATATTTCCAGATTAAAGGGTTATTGACACACTACACTTCAAAAATCGCTCTTTTGCTTTAAACCACCTTTATCGCCTACATGCACATAAATTAGTACCTATAGTATCCCTTTTCAAAACTGTTTTTATAAAAAGTTCCCTTTGATTGGCCTGTTATTGGCAACAATTTGCACATATTATAAACAATTTAACACTTTACCATATTTAATTCTGAATGCTGGATAACCAGCTCGACAAATCGTTCGTTAATTGATTGTTATATGCCGAGTTTCGTTGAGAAAAATTGCGACCGCTAGAACGTTAACAGACATATACATTTTTATACTTTTTTGCCTTTTTCGGTGCCTAGTTGGTACGCTATAAGGTTTGGATAAAATCTGCAGCTGATTTAACAACAGTCAGTACTAACTGCTAACGTGATGATTTTTTTTTTTGATTGATTTATTTACGGACGCTCTTTAACATCTCAGGTCATCAGCGTCCCATTCAACTCAGGGCGTGAAACGGCCGGCAAATTTTGCTCAGAGGCCTCTCTTTCAGGCTTGAGGTTCTTTATCGTGCCGTAAATGTACGACACGGGGCCCACGGCTTTACTTCCCTTCCGAAGGAAGCCATACTTAGGATTTTTACGCCCCGAAAAAATCCATCGGTCCTGGCCGGGTTCGAACCCGCGATCTTGGGTGTAGGAGGCAAGTATGGTAACCACTACACCACCAAATGCTAACGTGGTACAGAATACTTCGTAAATAGGATATTTTGTTTGAATACTGTTCCCTTCGTTTCACTGTCATTGCATAAATACTTAAAGTGAACTGACGCCTAAATTCAGCAGTTCAGAATCACTAATAGATAAAATAGCTTATACACAAGTGGAGAAGAAAATAAACATACATTATGAACCGTACGTCTATAGGATGTTAATTTAGTTTATGCCTTAATAGAAATATTAGAAAACACTAGAAAAAAGAATACGAAGCGGATAATGCTTGTTAATTTCATAAACAAAAGAAAGTCGTGTACTTTTATATGTTTATTAATGGAAAAACTAAGCAATTGTTATTGAGTACAGAAATCTGAAGAGCAAGTGAAGAAGGGTAGATAAAGCAATAAGTAAATATTAAGAAGGAGGACAGCGAGAAAAAGAAGGCAGGCTTTGAGCAAGAACAATAGAGAGAGGGGTGGGGGAACATTTCCTGTTCTTGGCGCTGAAGTGGCAAGTCCATTACAGGAGACGTACATTAGTGACGCTCCCATCGTCCTTAACGTGGCAGAAAACCAACTTCTTGCAGTGAAATATTACACGCTTGCATTCTAGGCAAGCCTACCTCCCATCTCAGCCGTTTGTTTGTCACCTTCACTTCGCGTTGTCATAGGGACGATCTTCAAACTTTTTCTAGTCGTTATTCAACTGTCAACTATTTCAGCTTGCTAGCATAACACTGTGCTGTTGAAAATATCGTTTCCGAATTCTACAACAAGGGAAAGTTCGAGGATGATGAAGTACTAAAAACATGAAGCAGTATAAAAAAAGGATGAAATGTCAGTTTAACACCGAACAGCAAGATTTATAAATTTACTTCCTGGATTAAAAATAATAAAACATGGAACATATCGTTAAAACAACCTTATGACGTAAAAATTAATTTTATTAAAAAAATACCTCAATGATGCAATTTTATAAGTAAAATATCTCTTCTTATCTGCATGAGTATTTCCTAAGATGCAAAAATTATTGTCACCCACGAGAAGGTAGGCTTCTGACTTTGTGGCATTGAGATATTTCTTCAGGAGGAACCATTTATAACCGTCTCTGTACAAGGGAGCCCCCCAACTGCGTGACATTGCGACCTTCTTCACTTTGCACATTGTTTGTCGAGCAGAGCAATAATAGAGAGACTTCCTGGCGCTGTGGTCAGCTCAGCAGGGACTCCAACACAAGTGTACTACACGTGAGCACCTACTTACAGTGCTGCCAATCTACGGAACGAAATAGTTCACTTCCCATGGCATGGCATGGTTTGAGACAACCGCACTAATCCACTGAAAAATTCCCATGCAGTTCTCTCAGAGGCACGGCAAAAAAGATACATGGAGAGAAATCAGACGAATTTGTCAATATTAAAGTAACTTGAAATCCGATCACTTCGCTGTAAGCATTGTACTAATATAATATGTAGATAAACGCTTTGTTGTGTGCTTCCGCGCTAGTGAGGTTACTTAATGGTTCAAAAATGAAGCATGTAGATCTTCTGTTATTGTGTGACCTTTTTTAATTATACGCTACCAACAAGCTCATTGATGTCCAGGTCCTGTTGCCTGGAATTCCGGTGTGGGGGCAACCCGGGTAGCGAGCGTCAGCAGAAACGAAGATTTTAAATTGTAAATAGTATAAAATTTTTAAATGTAATTAATTGTAAAAGTAAATATATTTAAATAATACGTTGATTGATATATAAGTATAAAATTTAATTATAAATTATAGTTAAAATAGTTTTTGTGCTGTTTTCAGTACCCGTTAAGTTTTTTTAAGTTTTAATTTTGATTAGTTATAGTATTAGTGCTGTAGTTTTAAAATCTGTAAAATTTAAATTGTATTGATAATTGTAAAAGAATAAATAAAAATGAATCTGGAATATTATGTTCTGATGCAGGGTCGAGTTACCAGGATATAAGCATTGCAGAATAAAATAAAAATAAAAATACCACCATAACATTCACCCTTCATCAGTGGCAAAGCATGGCTTTTTGTATACAGACATGGGATGTCAAAAATAATATAAAATTAAATTTATGTTAAATATACCATGAAAATAACTCTGTAATATCATCATAAACATTTTTCATGTTTAAAATTATGGCTTTGTGAGTAGCTGCTAAATATAATAATAATAATAATAATAATAATAATAATAATAATAATAATAATAATAATAAATAATAATGTTCCACAGTTCTGTGTTTAAGTTCAACCTTCCTGCCCTTCTCCGTGCAAATGCATAAACCATTATTGAAATGAATTCAGTAAGGTGTTCGGCTGCAGTTGACACATAGAAATAGAGGAAAATACATTAAAAGAGTTACCAACCTTATATACAGGCTTCGGTTCCGTGTAAACAAAACTATGATTAAGAATAAAATTGTAAAACAATTAGTTACAGTAAATGACATTAACGTTAAAATAGAATAATTACTTCACTTCCTGTTATTACCACAATACAAAAAAAAAAAAAAAAAAAAGTCCGTCACGCAGGAGCTGCGTAAACTAAACGAATTCCTCGATAAATTGAATAACTTTAAAAATGAATATAAAATCCAAATTATGATCATTAATTAATGAAATGAAATAAATTGTGTTATTACTGTGTGGTAATAGAGGAACAAAATTAGAATTTTTGCAATCTGTTATTATCATCACAAAAGAATTACATATTATTATTATTATTATTATTATTATTATTATTATTATTATTATTATTATTGTTGTTGTTGTTGTCTTCAACATCATCATCATCTACAATTGGCAATAGTAAGTATATTTTATACTTACAAATTGTTTCCTAACACTTTCTAGTCGGCTGTTTGGTATTCAAGCAGATAAATAATGTGCTACGTTAGGATTTCTACATATTTTTCTTCTCAGAGGACCTCGATTTCATCGTCATTTTTTATATATGGCTTTAGTTATAAACCTTGTCTGCTCATGCGGTATTTTACATCTCGGCTGCTGAGTAGGTCACAGCCGGAGGTGTCCATATGTCAACGCGGCTTCCTAAAACGTGTATACTTTCGGACCAGCCATTTCAAAGCCCCATATTCTTAACAAAATAATATCTCTAGTATTAAATATCTATAGTCAACATCGCCATTGAGAACCTTCAGTCAGCATGATGGAAGGCTATGAATTACATAGGGATTGAAACTCATTAGGGCGGGAAGGGGAAAAAAATCATCTAGTGCAGTTTCCAGATCAGCAAAGGTTCGAATTGCTTTCCTTGTGGATGTTGAGCACTAGAGTTTCCCAACCAAGGCGGGTAATGGTTTCACGAATCACCTAACTGAATGTGGTTTTGCATTATCATGCATAAGAATAACAATCCTTAGTTTTCAGCCTTTCATGTACACATTTCAGCCTGTTAGTATACACAATGGCATTGGTAGTTGAACCAGTTAGCAGCAGTTCACTATAAACAATACACCAAATGCAGATAGTAAAATGCAGTGGTTGTTTCGGTTGTTTGGGAATAGATTCATGCGCTGTCAATCAGTGATGAGGCGTCTGGGAAGTGTCATAGAGCACAGCCTATCTAAAGATATCCTTCTGTTGACGTGACAACAACGCTAACAGGTGCTCGTGTCGCCTTTTGAGCCATTGTCAACTCGTGTGAAACCAAGCGACTTTTCCTAGCTGGTGTAGGAGGTTTCTGTGCTGACGTTGAATTGCTGTTCCACGTCCTCAAAAGTGTGATTGTTGTTCGTCTCAATAGTCTCTAAGAGAGCTTCGTTGGTCTTTTATCCGCGGTTCATTCCCGAGATTTTCGTTGCCTTCCTGGAAATTTTCGAACTTGCTTATACTGTCCGCCCATTCACAGCATCAACAACAAAGACCTGACATATTTTCCGTACCGCTGCAGTTGCATTGCTTCCTAATTTAAACTCATAGAACATATAACTCGCGTAATAATCTTCGCAGTTTTGGAATACTGGCTAACACTAGAAAAAATTGAACCTATCAGCATAAATCTCGTCAACAATTCGCTCCCGCCTTAACTTCATATGTTGCACATTTAATTGTTGACAACGCTTGGAATTTAACATTTACAGAAATGTAAATGATTTTTTTATTAATAACACATTATTTGTTTTCTGTTTTATTCACAGATTTATAGCATAATTTCTTATTTTAATTCTTTCCCTTCCCCCTCGAAAATTCCAGTACAAGTACAATGTTTATTATTATTATATTTGCATTTTTATATAATTTATAAATTATAATTTTTACTTCTATAATCTCAGTTAAGGGAAGCAATGGATAAAGATTGATCAATTTTGGTCAAAAATACATTTTTCAGTTTTTTGTAAGAAAGTATGTCAACTGCTTTATATCTTATCAAAGTTACAAGACCCTACAAAGCTTGTAATTTCGTTTAATGATGTAATATTTAAATGCCTGCTAAAAGAATTTTATTTAATCAGTTTGCAAATCTTAAAAATTAATTTCCCGCAAAATTATTGTATACGTGATTTAGAACGTTTAAGAAAACGGAGTAGTCAATTGTTTTATGTATTAAAAATTTATTAAAATAAAAAATGTGACGAACACTAAAAACAGAAAAAATAAAATACTGCCAAAGTTATTTTTTCCTCTCTTCCGAGGGAAAAAAAATCATAAATGCAAATTGTAGATACCTGTGTTATTGATGCTGCAAAAAACATTAGGTAAAAAATGTTGCTTTATACACGTAGGCGATAAACGTCTTGGAAAATTTTATTTATCTTATGGTAATGAGATTTTGGCATCTTATATAGGGTATGTTTGCAAAAAATAAAGTTTCGGCTCAGAAATATAAGTATCATCTATTACCGCCTTTAAATATTGTCATTCGCTGAAGTTTGGACTGTTCGCAACAATCATGCAACAATGGCAGTGCGTATTCGGGAAGGTTGCCGGGCCGCCATGTTTGTAGGCGTGTCGGACGGAGTGGGGGTAGTCTGCTCCAGCAGCAGCAGGCGATGTCGGCACTGGAGACTCAGTGCTGGCTCGCGAGCTCACTCGGACGGTTTGATTGTCACTTGTTCACGCTGGAGTGGTGTTACGCTAGCAGTCAAAACAACGCCGGAGGCGTGATGCACGACCCCACCGCATTGGCGGGCATGTTGCCCTTCGACTCCATCGGACTGTACGAGCAACCTAAGCCCCGCTTCATCTTCAAGATGCCCCGCGTCGTTCCTGACCAGAAGTCCAAGTTCGAATCCGACGAGCTCTTCCGCAGACTCAGCCGCGAGAGCGAGGTAAGTGCGCAGTTATCCCACTTCGGAGGTAGTAGAGCGCCTAGGGTTTATCCTTCAGCCTCCAAGTGTATTTTGTGTAACAGTATATCCAAGTTATCCATTACACCGCCCTAAAATATCTCGCTCTATCGTGGTCACGTGGCGACGGCCACATGTTTGTTTTCATTTGCACGTTGAAGAGCTTAGGGAAGTTGGCATAAGCCCTGAAACCCCTTACGTCATAAATGACACTTTCATTTCCTTTTTAACCTTGTAAATGTATAGGTTCTGAACCTCTTACTGGTGTTACACTTCTTTTTTTGTCTTTCCTTCGATTCCAAATGTTTCAGATTTGATATGTTGATAGATCATAATCGGGTCTCCATAGCAACGATTTTGTTTACTTTTCACGATAATTGCACGCAAGCGTTGTTAAACGAATGTACTATCTTATTGATGCCTTATTCATCAACCAGAATGGAACTTAATCGATAGTTTTAAAGCGTGGTGCCCAAAACCACACAATTTAATTGTAATAATAAATAAAAGGGAGTAAAATTGTAATTTAACTTTAAATTTACTGTTAAAATAAACAAATTTCCTATGAAATGTTATTATAACCTCAAATATTCATTTGTTTTGAGAAATTCTCAGTATAACGCCAAATATGATATAATTGATACAAAAATAGTATCAATGGTAATTTTTATAATAGTGTTTAGTTGTATTTTATTCAATTTAGATCTACACACGGTTCAGCTGGGAATACAAGCTAATAATATGAGTATATGTTTTCAGAAAGATCATACAGGTGAGCTAAATCCCTTCAATGATTATCTAAATAAACAAATTGAAAAAAAAGAGCATCGTTCTCACATTGCAATCTTAAGGAATCCTCTCACTTATACTTTTTCTAACGTAATTTAATTGTGCTTTCAAATCCATGCTTGTTGTCATAATTATCATGACAACAAACATTCGTTAACCTCAATTTAATTACCGAAAAATTATCAGCACTCGTATTGCTGAAGACAATCTGCCAGTTATGACGTCAAAGACTTGGTAATCCTTGTATTGTGAACACTTTCAATTGTTAAAATGAACGTAAAATTGTGATTTTAAGAGAAAATGGGAGAAATAATATAATGATGCAGTAAACTGACATATGCAACAGGAATGTAGACAAACATCGCTAATAGTATTGAAAATGTACGTACAAAAGTAAATTGTAATGCAGGATGGATTGCTTTTAAAAAAGTAAAAGAAATTCAAAGCAATAATAAATACGTTCAAGATGCGAGCTTTGTCATAGACTCAAGGATAGTAAAAATATAAATATTTCTATAAATTAGAATTGAGGGAATTTCAAAAGTTTTTAATTGAAGCAAAACCTATGTTTAATGAAAAACTCATTTAAGAGCAAGTTTTAAGATATGTTGAAAAAAATGACTTATTTAGGGCGCCACAAAGTAACCCGGGTGCAGCGATAATATAACTTTCCTAGATATCAATGGGTTAAAACTAATCTTTCTTAAGTCCTAAAAATTGTGATAGGTTAGAATTCGAACGATTTGCTCCATTAATAATAAAAGCTTTTACCATTTAGGAAACAAAATGTGTTATAATGAAGGGCTAATGCACAACGAATGTTTTAAAAGAAAAACGTGAAATGCTTGCTAATGGCAATGTTCCAAAAAGACCAAAATTAAAAATTTAGTGGCAAAGTGACGATAAACAGAAGCTGGGTATACACAGTGAAATTTGTGGCAAACATTTAAGAAACCAGTAAGCCATAACTTCAGAAATATGAGGACGGAGAATTTAACCCAACTGAGATGTAAATTCTTAAAATACTAGCAAGTCTGACAATGTCACGAGGAGAGTTCGACAGGCATCATTTGTCAGCAAATGTCTGTAAAATATTTTTATTTATAGAAGTTCTGGAAGGAAAAAGTTTATGAGACAAACTTTAACACTGTTACCCCCACGGGTGGCCGAGGCCGTTAAGGCTCGGATTCTTGAGCGGGATGTCCGGGTTCGAATCCCACCAGGACGTCCTCCTTGACTGAGGTTTTGTCCAGATTTACCTCAGTCCTCATTAATGACAAATGCCGGGGAGGTACCCTACTTAGTCCTGGAACGTTTCCTTCTTTAAAAAATCCTTTCTCAATTTATCATTTCATCTCATGTATCATCATCAGTGTCTACCGCCTGTGGTGCCTCGGTATTAAAACGAGCGTTAAACACTATTAAAAAAAAAATAAATAAAATAAAAACAAAACAAATCTAACAGCGTTGAAATGGACGAGGGCATTCAAAGTTGTTTGTGTTGCAGGTGCTGATATCACACGTTTACACTTTTGTATCATCTTCGAAGTGAATCCCAGAGTTCCTATGTTCAACCTGTACTGTAAAACGTAAAACTCTACCTTAAATATGACAACAGGATCTCAAAAGCAGGTTTCACTTTATATGGGCATAGAAAGCATACATTACAAAAAAACAAATGCTGAATATGCTCAAGAGTGACAGTGGAATTAAAAAAATGAAGCATTAGAAGCCTGCACAGTGTTCATTCTTTTCCAGGAAGACTGCAAGTGCTGACGCAAGTCAGTGTGACTCGCGCCGTACATTAATTACGCTTTGTCTCTCTCTGCCTGCCCCCGCGTTCAGTTATGTAAACAGGGCATCCCAGCGTGGGTAGCAAATATGATGAGGTTCGTTTCAAAAAAGCACTTTTTGAAGTCGACATCTTGCAGCGTTCATTGCTATTGTGTCACGTGATTTACGGTTCTTTCTGTTATGTTGTACAATTTATCTAACCCTTGGAAACACTAGTCTGTTACAAGTGCATAACTAAGAAAACTAAGCATCAGAAGGAAATTTATTTATTTGTTTGTTTTATTTATGGACGCTCTTTAATACCTCAGGCCTTCCATTCAAATCAGGGCGTGAAACGACCGATAAATTTTGCTCAGAGGCCTCTTTATTCATGCTTGAGGTTCTTTTACATGCCGTAAATCTACCTCACAGGACCCACGGCTGTACTTCCATTCCTAAGAAAGCCCCATATTTATAATTTTTATGCCCCGAAAAAATCCTCGAATCAAAAGTTCCAAGACCAAAATGCCCTTCCTACATTTAGAATCCCGTATCATACCAGTACACAATAAATGCAAACGCAAACCTAAACTTTCCAATAACAAACTCATTAACCTGCTTACTACTTAGGTGCCTGGAATTGAGAGCATCAAACCTATTTTGAACAATGCCTCGATACTTCTTTAATGCATTCATCTTTAAATGATTTTCTTAGATTTGTACGCCGCCTTACTTTTGAAATACCCCTTAACCTTGAAAAATCCCCTCTGCAGGAAAGCGTAAACTAAGTGAATCCCACAGCAAGTTGAATAACTTTAAAAAAGAATACAAAATCCAAATTAGACATTATTAATTAATGAAATAAATTATAGCATTACTGTGTGGTATTAGCAAGATAAATTTTAGAGCTAACCAATAAAAGAAAAACTGAACTATAATAAATTACTTAATTATGTTTGCATTTTTCTCTTCAAAATCACTTGAAAATAAATGTATATAGTGAAATTATTCTAGTTTTCGAAAGTAAAGGGGAAAAAATAGAATTCTTCAAACTGTATCACAAAAGAAAAACCACATTTTTAGAATTATTATTATTATTATTATTATTATTATTATTATTATTATTATTATTATTATTATTATTATTATTATTATTATTATTATTATTATTGAGGTTAATGGTATACTATTAATTAAATGAAATATATGACCACTGATAGGCAAAGTTATACTATGTGAGTATTTTTAAACATTTTTAAATGTAACTATATTTATGAACTGAGCCCTTTATATGTGTTACTACAACAAAAACATGCTACTATTTAAAAACAAATTACAAAGTACTAAGCAAATATACACAATCAACAATTAACAATCAAAAGTTCCATCTATTTTCATTGACTTGAAATTTAATTTAAACTTAATTATAGTAAAAATAAGTATTGGAAGCGATTTCTGAAAGTTTTACAAAGCGCTCTTACATTCTCACACGTATATTAGATTAATATTTCACATTTGCTATCTTCACAACGATGCTTTTGTTAAATATAAAACACATGTATCGTTATAAATACAGTTTATGAGCTGAATTAATTTGCCCTTTACTTTGAAACAACCGAAAGAAAATTAAACGCTAGAGGGCTTTTTAAATTACGGTTTTCAGGTATGCCCCTTACTCCTAGCGGTCCGATTTCCCTAATTTTCAGAAACTACATCTTTTTCTTATTTTATTTAATGTTTTGTTGCGAGAAAACAAGTATTGGTGCCGCTAGAGCGTTTAAATGTTGGTTTTCAGCTAAACCCCCATCCTAATAATCGATTTCACTGATTTTCGGAAACTATTTTTAATTGGTTTATTTTAATGGCATGTGCCGAGATTCGTTGAGGGAAAAAACCTTGTTTTATTTCAAGGAAATGTTTTTGTATAATTTTATGAATTTCCTATTTAATAAACAAATTCCTTAAATTTTGTGGATTTGTATTAAACTGAGGTTCAATCAACAACAAAATACTTTTCTATAATTTTAACGCAACACAGTTTTTCTGTTATACATAAAAATACTTAGGTTGTACTAGTTTCTGCAAGAGTTGCAATAAACTACTGCTATTTTTTCTAAATTTCAGGTAAAATTGTTTTTCAATGGTCCAAAAACTGTTTGTAAATAACAAAAAGCTTTTAATGTCACAGAATATTTCGTTTCTAATGACAGATGCCTAATCTGACATAATGGCATTTGTTTCTCAACCTCCCTTTTGAAAACATCACCACCAAGAAATAGGTTGTAAATAAACCCATATATATATTAGTCACATAGAAGCTGCGTACGGTAAGTGAATTGCTCAGCAAGTCGAATTTATGAAGGATATTTACAGAGCAGCGAAATTGTTGCCGTTGGAGCGCTTTTTAATTTCTATTTTCTGGTTATACCACTCGTAGTTCAACTTCTCTGATTTTTTGAAACGACATTTCTTATTCTATTTAAATACAGAGTTTCCTTGCGAAAAAACAAATATTGGTGCCGATAGATCGTTTTTTTAAAATTTGGGTTTTAGGTAAACCCACACTCCTAATAGTCTGATATTGCTGATTCAGAAACTATTTTTATTGTTTTATTTAAATGCCATACACCGAGTTTAATAGAGCAAAAAAAAAAAAAAAAAAAAATTGTGGCCGCTAGAGCGTTAACACATACAGACATTTTCTCATCATTTTTTATGCCTAGTGAGTAGAATCGACGAAGATTTGAAGAAATCTTTCAAAAAAATTCATAGGTATAATAGCTATATTCCCTCGGAATTCTATATAAACAAATTCAAAATAATAATTTTCTTGTAGCAAAAAGTCGGTTCTTGTGGTCTAGTGGTAGCCATACTTTGCTCGTCGATGAATTTTTTTCTGGCGTAAAATCTTGAATATGGGGCTTCCTTCGGAAGGGAAGTAAAGCTCTGGGTTCCATGTCGTATATTTACGGCACATAAAAGAACCTCAATCCTGAAAGAAGAGTACTCTAAATAAAATTTATCGGCCGGTTCATGTCCGGAATTGAATGGGACGCGATGACCTGAGATGTTAAAGAGCGTTCGTAAATAAACAAAATCAGCAAGAATATATAGTGAGTCGCCCTTACGTTGTTGTTATTATTATTATTATTATTATTATACTTTTGTAAATTTTGTTTTGTTTATGTTTTTCCGCGCAGCCACATTAATGTAAATACGCATTAAAAAAAAGCTTACCTACTTATAGTAAAATTAAAAATTGTCGCATATAATATTTTTAATCATTTTATATACAAAATAGTATTCGAATGTATTAAAATGGAACACAATATATTAAAACAATTATACATTTGATTTTGGAAGTTATGGTACTCTATATTTATTATACGCCCACATTTTCTATCTAGATGTTGATGAGTAAACGCTGGAAGTTTCGTATCAGCTTGACCCCTTTTACATACAAAAACATACACTGTTACTCTTTACTGAGTTAACTACATTACATCATACAGTTGAATTAAGAAATGCCCACATTTTGGTATTCTGTGCACTTTAAATGCCCGTGTTTCAAATTATTTACTTTCCGAAATGATGAACGATAAACTGATGTTCAGGTATTTGCATTTAATTCTTGTTTGTTTGTAGCTAGTTGCCACGGTTACAGACGTTTATTTGCGATAAGCTTGTATAACGAATTGGAAATGCCCGAACGGTAAGACATATAATGTATACTCTTTGTTTACTAAATGATTCAAATTTATTATAATTTTAATTGTATAATTCTACACCAAAAAAACAAGAAAATGCCACACTGGACACATTTTGTTTTAATTTCTATTAGAAGGGGGAAGATAGCTGTATTATTTCATTTCGCAACGCAAAATTCGAAAGGTTTTTCGAAAAGTTCAGAGATTCTCCGATGTTCAGTTAGGCGTCGAAATAAACAACTTGCACTCAAGACTTATACGTGAAAACAGGAATTATAAACGTGGTGATAGTGTCAACCTGCTCTTCCACTTAGCCCCAAGGTCGTTAAGGCTGGCGCATCGTGTATTTTTTAATCGGAAGGTGGCGAACATCTGCTGCGGAAACAAGTGCACAGCGAGAACTGCTTAGTCACCTCGAGAGACGCGGGGCCGTGCGTCGAGTTCCCGGAAGGCACACCCGGACTTCCCGCTCTCTCCGCATTCCCGACCTACGAGTCAGATCCTGAGTTTACATATTCGCGACAGGGTTGCCAACTTCGGTGTCAATGTGAATGCTAATATTCGTGATATATGAAATTCGAAGAATTTGTTCAGAGATAATATAGGAGGGCTGTAATATAGTAATTGTTTACTACGTTTATGTCGTTCTATTAAGACCGTGACTAAGATCAATCAGCTGGGTGAGATCATCACACGTTGTTCCTGGCATGAAATGTGATATTTTCATGAACCTAACGAAATCCACCATCAGCTAAAGCTTATTTTTTTAAAACCCATATCCCATTTTATTTCGCCAAAGGAATTTATTTGCTTCATATGAGGGCAAATATATTCCTTCAAAATGTATTATTTCGCAAAAGTTGCTAATCGAAGTGCGTCACGTCTTAAATCTTCGTAGGTTTAGTAAACATTCTTAGTAGAAATTACGCAAGGCCGACACTGATTTTTCTCTTGTTAATTATATCACTAGGCCGTCACATTGCAATACCGCTCATTTGTAAATGTTGCATAAAACTTCTAGAACAAACTTCTGCTGTATTGCATGAAAACATTTTAAAATTATATTTAACTCTCTCCAGGTCCTGAGGAAAGGCATACAAGAGTTTGCGCATATGTTTATTGGAGTACTGCTTGTTTACATTATTATAAGCAACAATGATTCGCATTTCGTGCGTCAGGTAGTGATGATGATGATGATGATGATGATGATGATGATGATGATGATGATGATAATAATAATAATAATAATAATAATAATAATAATAATAATAATAATAATAATAATAATAATAATAATAATAATAATAATAATAATAATAAGGTTTATTTAAATGCGCTGATTAACGACTTTAGTTATTGGCTTCACTTCAATGCTGGGCACGAAACGACCTATAATTTTGCTCAGAAGTATATTTCACTGTTTAGGTTCTTTTACGTGCCGTAAATCTGCGACATTACTTTACTTCCCATTGGAATGAAGCCATACTTAAAGTACTTAAAAATTTTACGCCCTAAAAATCCGTGTTTGAATCCGCGACCTTGGGTCTACGAGGCAAGTATAGTTACCATATAACGCAATGCCTGTATTCATAAAAAACACAGTGGTTAATTCTCAGATACTTTAATACAGTTCAGACTGTTTATACACGACAACGATGGGGCGATATAAATTTTTACGTACTCGAAGCACAAGGACCGCATGCTTATTTAATTAAAACCGTCGGATTCCGCTTACTAAAATAATCTCCTAAGGTAGTTTAATACTGAAAATTTAATGACTAACATTATTTTCATAGAACTTCATAAAAGATTTGCATTACTCCAGACTTATAAATAAATAATTTATGTTCCAGACTGGAACATTGCTTTGTTATACACAAACAGAAATGCAGGAGCGATTTTACGCTATCAGCACACCACCAACTATAACCCTCTTCGTGTTAATTCTTCTTTTTTATTGCACAATTATTCGAAATGTTCTCTCACTCAGCTGATCACTCAATAATGCATAGCGTTGGCTTCAAAGTTAATCATTAGAATATAATAATCAATATTCCATTATTGCATTACATTAAATGAGATTTAACTGCCTCGCTTAGGAAAATGTTGCTGTTAACTCAAAAAGTAAAACTTTAAATTTGTTATATAACTAAAAGGTAAAAATTAAAAAACGAACTTTTCCATAAAACAAATTATTGCGCCTATTTCCGAAAAGAAAAAGTGGGGAAACGGCGTCCACCCGCGTTCCCCCTCCACTATGGCCCTGGTAACTTTAATACGATTAAAATAATATAGTTTTGCGAGAAACAGTTGAAATTAGCTAAACATTATCTAAAATCAAAACAGTAAGATTTTAAAAATATCTATATAACTCAAAAAGTGTTCTATATTTATACAATTACCTATGTTTAAATAATACAACTTAACTCTTGAAACCATAAATAAGTTAAGACCGTCGTTGGAAAATTACGTAAAAATTATATATAAGAGAAACGTATGAAGTCAGTAGGTAGCCACTTGCAACCCCTCCCCCTAAAATAATCATATTTTCTAAACATAAAGGATTTACTTATATGTTTGTAAATATCCTTCATGCAAATCGGTATTGCCTAAAGGTAACATAATTCAGAATATTGAAACACACACACGACTAAGTATGATTTCAAATTAAATGTAATTTGTTACACTATCTATATTTGCTTAAGAGTTTGTCAGCATGCAGTACGAATATTATTATCATTGCTTCTGGCAAAACTCACTTGAACGTTTATCACTTCTGTGTTTTCCATATACAGATAGAATCATTAAAACTAAAATAATTGAACATAACACTACCTGATAAGCATCTACACCATCCCTACCTGCCCACCCTCTGTAATCTGTTCGATACTTCGATAATTATAGCAGCTAAAATTCTATCACAACACGCTGTTTTTCACCAATATTAATCGTGGTTTCCATTTCAAGCATATGTAGCTATCGACTGGCAATTGTTGTAAATACGGAAATACGTGCTGATTCTTGACTCAAAAACAAACGACTGTACTTACATTAGTTCTGGCGTGGGCATCATATGAACATGTGTGTTCTGTGATTTATTGCATTCTGTTGGCATACTCCAGTCATATCTGAAATATGAACCCCTTTCCTTGATGCAGACGTATGTTATATTTTATTCCTTTTCTTTGTCCGTCTGAAATTCAGTGACAAAATTAATAATAAGTAAACAATAAAAAGCAATCAATTTAAAAACACTTTTTTCTTTTCCTTTTTCTGTACCAGTTCTATAACAGTTGTTTATACAATAATTTGCAGAATTATTACTAACGAGAGGGTCAAGTTAGAACACACCGGAAGGAGTTTTCTACGACCAGGGAGTTACTAAAGCTAATTTTGTAAAGTGTTATAATTACAAATTGCAGTTTATTCGATTCGGCCAAAGCCTACTTAATCCTTTCGTTAAATGTGTACGTCCTATAAATATTCAGAATTGCAGTTATCTATTTATTCATATTTTCCAGGGAACAAAAACTAATCGTTATGTTTTTATAACACGTGAAACACGCTTTGAAGACAAGCATATAAAGAATAGCTTTTGTTATCAGGACGTGAACTTTCGTAACAATAGTAGATGAAGGGTGTTATTGGTCAAAAGCGTTAATTAAGTGCTACATTTTGACACTAGTTCCATAAAATTCTCACAGTAACAATTATACGTCATAAAATTGTTTTCAATGCTAAAATGCTATCATAAATGAATATAATATTATGACAATATTAAGGAAACACATGTATTACTTAAAACAGAATAAATAATGCGTCTTCATTGCACTACATAACTAATCAAGAATTACATGTTAATAATAGAATTAGGAAGTAGAATCTGATAATACGGACCTGTTTTGAAACATATGTCTATACTGAAATTTCTCAAATATCCTTTAATATTTTTTTTTTCGTTCAGTTAATAATTCCATCATATGCTTTCTGACACGCATTATAAGATTTTCTCAGTTTTAGTGACAATTCAATATTTTCAAATTGAGCTAAAATTTCATGTGGTTTGTCTTTTTTATTGTTGTTATCTTTCCTAACAACAATAAAAATGGACAAACGAACTTTACAATCTCCATTGATACCTTGCCTTGTAAACCCAAGATCGCGGGTTAAATCCCGGGTAGGATCGATGGATTTTTTCGGGTGTAAAAATGCTAAGTACGGCTTCTTTCGAAAGGGAAGTAAAGCCGTGGGTCCAGTGTCGTAGATTTACGGTACGTAAAAGAACCTCAAGCCTGAATGAAGAGGCCTCTGAGCAAAATTTGTCTGCCGTTTCACGCCCTGAATTCAATGGGACGTTGATGACCTGAGAGAGCGTCTGTAAATAAACCAAATAAATAAATATATCCATTGATACAATGATGTCATAAATATAATAGGTAAGGTACTTCAAACTTCGTTAAAAAATGGATATTAGCAGGTAGTAATTTTATTTTTTAAATTTCATACAGTTCTGCCATCCGTAAAAATTCCGAAATTTGGTTCAATTGTTTCTGAAACCTTTATACAATAAAGCATAACACTATAAACTAACAACATAATATAGTAACACTGTATAAATCAGTTGACTCCACAGGATTAAAATCAGGATAGAGTAGTTTAACTATTAGCGCTATTATTTTAATCTTTTCAGGAGCATGTGTTCAAAATGTGTCTTTTTTATGGTTCTGCTGCACATAAAGATGGCGGACATTGTAGGCAATGAAAGACCAGTCAAATTAATAACAAAGAGTCTGTTAGTGACAGGGAAGAATTTCATGCAGAGGGTTGATACGATGGGGTGGGGGTAGTCATTCTGTTAAGCTGACCAACCAGTACAGTGTAACGTTATGCATATAAATCATCTCCACCCCTATGCAGTCTATCTCCCCTCCGGCAAGTTGCAGATTCATTCAAAAGGACGGCCATTTTGTTTTGCAGCTCTTTTGTTTTTCTAGGCGTCCTCGAAGAGAAAGCTTCACTTGGTTTCGCTGTGAGAAACCAATGCGATAGTTTTGTTATTTACGCCTTTAGGTGGGTATCAGAGAGATTGACAGATTGGCAGATACTGAAAGTACATTTTTCCTCCTGCTATTTCAGAATCATTCACAAACCGAGGTTTATCTTCTCCCTCAGCTTCGGGGACCAGAAAACAACAAAAATCAATTCTACAGAGACCTTGCCAACTTTAGTTATAGTTTCTTGATTGGTGCGTGTTTATAATCGCATTATGAATCCTTAAAACACGCAACAAAGACAATATAGAAAAGTGCAGTAGGTTTACCAGATTAATCAATCAATTTATTTATGTTAACGTTATGGTGGATGTTTTAGTTAATTTTAAAGTTTTAAACACATTTCTAACTACCATTTACAGCAAAATAAATTATCTTGTGTATAATACAAAGTCTAACTGGCTTTCTGTTTACACGTTACAAGCAAATGTTTAAAATCTGCAACGGACATGTTTCGTATTCGTTTTCATACGAAAAACTGCCATGCCAACATGCAAAGCAACACAAAAGGGCCCATTTCAACTACAACAGAACTATCCTGTGTTGAATTTTTGAAAAGTTTCTAAGTTTGTTCAATTCATGATACACTTACAAATTTCCTTTAGATCTGGGCTGTTCAAAAGATGACCCACCGAACATTGTGATGCGACCCCTGCCCCTTAAGCAATTGTCTGATCCAAAGAAAAGTAGGTTAGTAAAAAAGTCTGTACCTTCCTCTAATATTAACGCATTAATGAATTAATAAGCGTTTCTGCACAATATCTCTACGATAGCGATACTGCAGTACAGCAATTTCACTGTAGCATAACAGTTTCAAAACCTGCAACAAACTGTTACTATAAGGTTCAGATTACTATGTCATTCCTCATTAGAGTTAACCATAAAAGACATTATTTACTTATATTATCACGAACAAGCACTTTGTGGCAAATCATGGAAACAATGTGAGGCTTTTTAAAATGGCAAAAGTTTATCAACATGACAAGGAGTGAAAACAGAGCGCTTTCACATTGCCAATGACGTCAGTATTTAGAAGAAACGGAACCAGAGCATGGAGATCTACTTGTTTACAATCAGGTGAGATGCGAAGTGCAGTGAAATGTATTCAGATACTTTTTGACTTCCTTAGCCAGTTTGTACCATCAGATATTACAGAGGCAGAAGTTCTGATATTACAATTTGGCAATTGTAACCCACGAATGACTCAGTGTAAAATTACAAGGAAGGGATCAGCTGGTTCTGAATTATTAATGGATTTTGGAAAGGCTTAAACTTTGCCATGACAACCTCACTCATTTTCAATGTTGCACGCATCTGAGTTCAGAGTTTCGGGAAGAATTCAAGTTTTCTGAATTTTGTACAGACATTTAGGATGCGTGCAATTCAAGCTTATCAGACTTTGAACAAATAAAGAGCAGTATAATTATTTACTAACACACTGACAGCTGGTATTGAAGAGCAATCACTAAATATTCAACTCCAACTATGTGACCTTCATGAAGATCCTTTTCTTCAAAATAGGAAGGAAAAAGATCTTCCTAATGAACGTTTTCTTAATATGGGCGGGAAATTGCATCAGTGTGGAAGCACCTATTTATGTGAAAGCAGTCACATTTTCCAGCATGAAGCATGGGTAGAGAAGCTGCCTCACAGACCGTTTGTTCTCTTCTGAATATTCTCCGTCTTGCAACAACAGCAATCGACGTAGACATCGGCCGTTGTTAGTGCTGCCTATCGTCCTCATCTTTAGCTTAATGTCTACTTCTGCTAATATTTCAATGATTTATTAGTTTAGAATACGGCCCGTCATCTAATAATGAACATTTTTATGGCCCTCAAATTAACAGTAATGGACACCACTGCCTTGGAATATTCTCTGCATCTTTCCCAATTTTCACTGATTTCGTCAGAGATTGTGCCTTTTCTTGAGAAGGGCCATGTTTCTGGCCTTTAAAGTTAAATTATTTTTCACCTCCGAAGATTCCAGGAGATCATTAGCTGCTGCAATCGGCGATACTTCATTCTTCAGAGTGGTGACAATGTCAATTAAATTGTGCATGCGAGTAGCTGCCTAGACAAGAACTTACTTGCACGTTGTCGGTATTTTCTTTGTCTAAGTGAACTTCAAGGCCTCTGAGCGAAATTCATCGGCCGTTTCACGCCCTGAATTCAATGTAAGGTTAATGACCGAGCGTCCTTAAATAAAATCCAATAACCACGACGGCGGTTCTCGGCCTGGGAAAGAAAACACAAGCTTTTGACGCAACATTTTCTTCTATTTTTCAACAGTCACATTTTACCTCTATACACTTAGATCAATAATATTGTAGCTTTAATCTGAATAAAGGGCTTTATTCAGATTATGTATTTGCAGACTTGATGGTAGCCAAGTTGTATAATTACACGAGAGCAGACTTTGTGAAAACGTAATCTTAGGTGCGAACAACCAACAGAAGGGTTTATAACTCTATAGTGTCTCTTCTGTCCGCTAGGATTAAGTTGCAAAATCGCCTCTGTGGTAATTTCCGTCGGCCGGCCGACGCGATATTCGTATGTTTCATGCATGCCCGTCCTTCAGATAATTTCTGCACAGCTTGACCTCTCACCGTAGATGTAAGGCTTTTATCTATGAACATTCTTTGATTCCTTACAGTTTGCCTTCAAAAAATCGCATAACGGAGCGCTGCTCGATTGTTATACACTCACTCAGAGGAGCCGGCATCTTGCAACTGCTGTTTCCCTACAGTAAACATACACTGTTTCGTATCGAATGTCGCCAGTTACTACCGCACTAATGCTGCCATCTAGTGACAAGAGCCTCAAGTGTCTCATTCAAACATATAGTTTGTAACTTAATGACATCCTCGTAAAAGGTGACACATAATTACGGAAGTATTTCTATTGCAGGTGAGGTACACGGGATACCGCGATCGACCCCAGGAAGAGCGTCAAGTTCGCTTCCAGAACGGCTGTCGTGAAGGGCATACGGAAATTGTAAGTATGCAATAAATTTAACTATGGATATTAGATATGCATTTTAGTCTTGTTTATAAACATTTAAAAGCATTCCATTTTGCTCGCCACGCAGAGATGTAAAACAGAGAATGCAATGCTCATTACTAAAAACAGAAGTCAAATAAATAAAATTGATTTTGTGTCAATTCTGGAAATATAAACAGCGTCCCTGTATATAAAAATGCAAAAGGGTGTACCGGAAGCTTTGGCTTTAAAAGTGGACCATCATTTTTCAAAATTATCGTCGCGGTAAAGTGCGCATTAAAATAAAACAAGACCATGCTGTGATCAGTAGAAAGACCGAGGCCGCAGCATTCGGAACCGGCAGAGGTCGCTAAGGCATAGGAGCTCTGCGGTTTGAATCCCGAAAAAAAAAAAAAAAAAAATCCCTGACTGAGTTTATTATTTCCCAAGTTTTTCTCATCTATAGCAAATGCCAAGGAGTTGTCCTAAACTTAGGTCTGAACGCTTGTTTCCGACATTCTTTTCCCAATCTGTTATTTCATCTCATGTATAAGCAAGGCGACCCTATCTCCCCAAAACTTTTCACAAGTATAGAGGAAATATTCGGCAAAATAAAATGAGGAAACAGATTTGAAATTAACATAAATGGATACAAACTCATTTATCTAAGATTCGCAAACGACATAGTCTCATTTGCTATATCAGCAGAGAGCCTTCAAAAAACAACAAAATGGCCGGTCTATCTGTGAACATGGAGAAAGCATAGATCATGATAAACAGTCAATTAACATCACTCAATGGACTACAATACGTAACGGAGTATTATAAAGGGATCCCTCCCCGTTACCATGGGATGTTGAGGTGCTCAATCTTTTCACAGAGATCTGCGCATCCCGTAGGTTTTTGCATTAGGACGGCACCTAGAAGCTATTCCGACCCGCCCTCCGGCTGCAGACGTTTGCGACGCCCAGACGCGCCAAGTGAACTTACCTTCAGAAGCCGAGCGCACCCAGCTACCAGTATTTCACTGGTGGATAGGCCCTACTAGCTTGGCCTACTCACTTAAGGGGTGAGTTACTCCAGCATTAAGGAAGCCACCACCACCCCACGAACGACAGCGATTCAGGCGAACCTGCCCCCAGGGTACACGCCTTCGACACTCCCCTGGGACACGCTGCCGTCGTGAGTACTCAGTTTCCTGTGAGTTCCGGGACCACTGCCACGCCGAGTTCAACCCAATCCGGACAACTCCCTTGCGGGAGGGGCTCGTTTCAAGTCCGGCCCGGCTGCTTCTGGTAACGTCAGAAGTACCACGGACACTCAGAGTCCGCAGAGCCCGCGCCTGGAGCATCTGAAGAGCAACGACCGAAGCCGCCCCCCCCCTTACGTAACGGAATATGTCTGCTGGGACAAATATTTGCACTCCAGTATCACATGGGCAAAGAAATGAATAAAAGAACTTCCTCAGCATGGAGGACATTCTGGCCAATGAAATTCATACTGAAGGACAATACTGCGATGTGCTGCATATTCCCAACACTACTATATGAATGCCAAACTTGGAGCCTAACAGAAGTGGAAAATAATTCTATCAGAATCTCCCAAGGTAAAATGAAACGGAAAATACTAGGGATATTCCTCATGAATAAAATATCATCTGTCGGATGTCAGAACTAAACGAGGAAGAGGGAGACCGAGAATGAGGGGGCAGACTCCTTCTGGGACACACTGGACCAGAGTAGCACGGAACCGCAGTACCTGTAGGAACTGAGCTGCAGAAAGAAAAGAACAACCGAAGCCAATAGTGAACGTGATACCAAACTTAACAGACTCAGCGCTTGAACCTTCTAGTTAAACTTGTAAAATAAGAAACTTTAGACTTAACAAACTCATAGGAACGATAGCTCACCGTATGAGAAATCAATGAGCCCCATACCTTGATGGGACATAAGTGGCTTAATAATTTCATTCATTTATTATCAGTTACACTGCCTGTGATACCTTCTTCTCATTTGATGCTGCAGTCCCGGGTGAAACTTGGCCTGCCGCGGCGACCTCTGCTTCCTCTACCTCCGTCTTCATTGGTGGAGAGTAGTATTGCAGGGGGGAAAGCGTGGGAAAACGTCAGTCACGGAGGATAGTCCTGGCAGGTGTCCGCGGCATGCAACTTTTATGCATTTATTATTCTAGCCGAGAAATGTTGAAACTTACCCTCTGTGCGAAAGAATAATAAAATAATACAATCATATATTCCTAAATTTATATCCTGTCTTGAAAGTGTATGATTGTAAGTCAACAATGACGAAACCTTTGTTGCAGGCCTTTGTGGCTACTGGTACGAACATACAACTGGTATTCAACCCCAGCACAAACGGTTACAGCACGTCAGACCACGGCCGGGAATGCGACTTCGACAAGGAACACGGCAAAGTGAGTACCTGTGACTTCTTTGTTATCTTTTGTATTTTTTACGTTCCGACAGCTGAACCCTCAAGCATGTGCTGGCTGTGTGCGCATCACCGTATCACACACACTCCTAATAGTTTGATTTCACTAATTTTCTTACTTTATTTTAATGATAAATACCGAGATCCTTTAAAAACGTTTATAATTACAGCGGCTAGAGCGATTTTTAAATTTCGCTTTAACCCCCAAAAGTTTTTAGGTATACTCCCACTTTGAGTAGTTCGATTGCCAAGAATTTCGAAAACTACCTTTATAAATTTATTTTAAAAATGTTTACCGAGTTTCGTTGGGATAAAGCAAACAGTGCTGCCACTAGAGCGATTTTTCATTTTTTGTTTTTATTTATTTATTGCTTTTAATTTTCGCTCTAGGTTAAATTCCCCCCCTCCAATGGTCAAATTTTGCTGGTTAACGAACTAGACGAATCGTCTGTTAATTAATGGCTATGTGCCGAGTTTCGTTGAGAAAATCCCAAAATTGCAACCACTAGAGCGATAACAGACACACGTAGAGGGGGGATGGCACATTTTATTATTATTATTATTATTATTATTATTATTATTATTATTATTATTATTATTATTATTGTGTCTAGTAGGCACGATCGGAATTCACTAAAATGAGATGACTATAACTTTCCTAGCAGAAGCAACCATTTTGACTTTTTGAGATGGAGATTCCACACAGTTCTTTGCTGTTTGATCTCAGCCTCAAAATGACGTAGCCAATTTTCATCAGCAGTGATTGCATTTGCAAGAAACTCCGCTTCTTCCTGTAATATCATCTTTACTGCATGCAAACCTGAATGCGAACGTATTTTGTTCGAGAATTAACTGTCTTGCAACTCACCGTGCAGAAGTGCCGCTTTTCAGTTACCAGCCTGTGGGTGGCACCCAGGAAAGTGTTCTTATTTCCTTCCATTGGAGCACAAACTGTTGCACAGGATCCACCTTCCTTTAAAATTAACTGCTTCCCTTATTTAAACCGACTTCGAGCTGTACTACAGGCAAGAACAGACTTTCCTTAGGCCTCAGCTGAAGATTTGTTGAGACGAAACCAGAGTTACAGAGCAGTATATCGTTCGTCGCGTGCCAACTCCATTTTGCTGTAGGCAGAACTAAACCTGCCTTAAGTTGCACACCTCTCACAGGCGAAAACCGGAAATGACAACAATGAAGAGCAAGGAATTAGGCTGTGAAAAATTGTGATCAAAATGGCAACGCCAGCGACACTATTGCTATCAAACTGGAGGTTTCTATCTCACGCAATGTTCATTAAAAATATTTTTGAATGAAATTAGTTAATTGTCATACAGGATTATTTATAGTTTGATCGTAAAAAAACTGATTACTGCAATCACATTTCAGGAATTTGGCTGACATTTTTCAAAACTATAAATATCACCTGTGAAGAATCCCTCCCGTCAAAGATCGAAATACACCTAAGATTCAGATTGTCAAATGATATGCTGGTTAGCCCAGAATGATCGTTACGTGACAGCCAGCGACAGTGCAAAGGCGTGATGTGATTGACGTGCCCGAGAAAATGCTTCCAATTATATCATATTATCAGTTCATGCAAGATGGAGCACCGTTTCAATTGCTTGTAGGCATTTTAATAAATGTTACTTACTTCGGAAGATAGAAATGTTGGTTTCCGTGCACTTGGTCCCCGTAACAGGATCGCGTTTTAACGTTTAATACACGCTTTGACTATTACCATAAAGTTACGTCAGTATCTAATGATTCATCTTTCCACAATGAACCTTCTGTCCTGTTCCTGCTAGCATGAGAATTTCGCATGTGCTTTGATGAACGCACGCCCTCGTCATCTCCTCCTTCCCCCTCCTCAGGTGAGTAAAATTTCCAGCCACTCAGTAGGAAATCACACTTAACACACCCCTCTTCTTTATATGCATGACAGAATACGATAACATCTACCCACGTGCCGATATCTTGTCATCTTTACACTTGCTGCTCCGTAACTAAACACTTCCGTTTCTGAGGAGTAAATATTTGTTTTCGTAATCGTCTCCCTTTATCAGCAAAGCCCGGAAGTTCAGGCATTTATTTTGGTTAAAATAAGCAGGCAAAGAGGCACTTACGGCAGTAATATAATTAAAATAGGCACTTATTAAAAGTGAAAACAGAAAGTAATATCAATCATTATTAATGAAAATAGGTATTTAATATACTTAATTTCTTTATCACACAATTAAAGTACTTAAGCTTACTTTTCCTGGTTACAAGCAATAACAAGATGATTTTTTCAAGGTATCAACTGTCATAGCCGCTTGTCAGAGAGAACATTTTTCATCAAGGAAAAAGAACGTTTCAATTCTACTGAAAAGATTGGAGCATATTTAAAACAAGTTATTTCGGAAAAACTCATACAGTTACAACAGAACATTCGTCTTTCAGAACATCATGGAAATGTTGATCAGGACAAAGTAAAGTAGTTTTGAACAATCCTGGCGAATGAACAAAAGATGCGTAGTGGTTTCTAGTCGAGTTCATTTTCTGTTTATGCGTTAGTAGGGGTCTCTCTTACTTCAGTACTGAGCACATTGTAGGACGGTTTATTGTACAGTAGTACCGTCCTCATTTTTCTCGCTTGCAATTGTTTGTTAATTTATGTAGCTGAGAAGTTACCCCCATCACAAATTTCCTAGAATTGTCTCGCGCAGATCGATACAAAGTCATTCGCCAGGACTATTCAAAACTACTGTACTTCCCTCATATTTTCTATTTCCTGGTGTCGTATGCCTGAGGTAACCGTGCATTCCTTTCAGTAATGAAGGTTCCGCTATTTAAAGATCTTAAGTGAATGGGTTGAGGAGAACGTTTTCCACTGCTTGAAAAGAAATAAACGTATAACAAGATTCTCAATACTATTCTTATGAGGCGAATGTGCCATTAAATTTTTATAATTTTTTTCACTTTATGTGCTTTTTAAAATGCGTAAATAATCGCAGAAAAACATAAAACAGGCAAAAATGGTTTTAAACAGTAAAATAGGCAACAGAAGCCAAATGTATGGAAACATGTCCCTTTCTATCTGACTCTTAAATATACCCACTCTGATAGAAAAGGCATTTTGCCTAACTTCCAGGCTCTGTTCATAGCCAAAAAGCGCGTCAGATGTTGCGGGAGAATAAAAGTAGCAAACCATGCGTAATCGCGGTGCTAGATACCTGCCTGAGGCAAAAGAAAAAAATACCACATTGAATTTGTAGGAAACAACTTCACTCGCACAGCTTTAAAGTTGAAAAGCTTCCGAGCATGTCTAATGATGCAAAAGAGAGGAAATGCCTTTTCTAACAACAAGATAGTCATGCTTGCATTGTATACTTTGAATGTCTATGAAAGAGAAAACGGAAAGACCGGTTAATTACTTTCCTTTGTTAATTTGATTCATTATATTTACCTGGTTGATTACAGTGGTTTATAGTTGGAAGTAAATCAAGTAACTTGTCACTTCTTTTGTTAATATTGATTCAGGAAATCAATACTAAGAACTCCTGTAATAGAAAGCATTTATGGGTTGCTCTTGTATGTCTTAATTTTGACAGTACATCGCATAATGCTATAGTTACATTGCCTAATAGCAGAATTAAAGGAAGAGTGGATAAACAGTATACAGTGTGCAAATGTGCCATTAATGACGAAATTGTAAGTGTACATTAAACATTTCGTATCAAAATTTGTGGTTAGGGAAAAATTTCCTTGTGCAAATTTCTGTAATTTGTCATCGTATGTGACGGTGTGGGTTAGCAAATAAAGGAAACGTCCGGAGCAAGATTTGGATCCAAATGATAAAAAGTTTTATTGAATGATGTAAACCCGGTTAGCATGTTTCCATTCGTTTGTAACTTTGCTGCTATTAAGCACGCGGTTTTGTTTATTTGGTTTGTTGCAGTTACCTGGTTTATTATATTGGTTAATAGCTGGAAATGAATCAACAGTAGCATGTTATGTCTTAGTTTTTAATAAGTTAATATTGATTTAGTGGAATCACACCAGGAACTTGTGTAATAAAAAGTGTTTAATACAACATGGGTTGCTCTTGTATATCTTAATTATGACTTGCAGCACATAATACCATATTTACATTCCTAAATAGCCGTAATTAAAGAAGCAGTGGATAAACAGTATACACCATGCACATTTTGAAGTTAATGATGAAGCTGTAGTGTGAGTGTATATATTAAATGTTTCATAACAAAATTTTTGGTTAGGGAGGACAATCTCCTTGTGCAAGTTCCCCTAAGCTACCATCATTTGTGACAGTGAGGTTCAGCAACGAAAGGAAAGATCCAGAAGAACGTATAAAGAGGGTCTGGAGTGAGATGATAGTTTTAATGAATGGTGTGAGCAGGATGTTAAGTTTTGACTTTTTTGTAAATGAGGTTAAGACAAGATATATACAGCCATTTATACAATTGCCAAAGAAGACTATGTCCATTAGTTTTACGGTGTCCAGTAATTTCTATGTTAGGGTATTTTATAAGGAAATGTGTTTGCCGTGGAGAAGTTTATAATTCATCGTATATTTCGTTTGTATAAAAAATATTATTTGTAAACAATTTCAGATTATTAAAAAGCATCAAAGTACTTTCTAATGATAAATGATATCTCTTGTAAAAGCAATATTGCATAAAAGTTTCGTATTTGCTATTAGCATTAGTGAGGCGACTTCGATATTCCGTATTGGGGGACCGGTAAATGTAGTCGTTCTTGTATCATCATCTTATGGACAATGCCAGCAACTCAACCCTTCCAAAATCCACCAACTATGACAGTAAAACCCCAGATAAAACACACACATACGCACAAAACTGTTGGCAAAAGCTGCAGAAATCATACTGACAACTGTGAAACTGCGGGTCATGATCGATGACTTCCAGGAATAGATACTAGGTTGCTTTTCAGTGACGAATGCATGTTCCAGCTAAACGGCAGAATAAACCATCAGTTTATCACTTCATCTCGTGTGTTATCAGTGCCTGTGATGCATCAGCAGTAAAAACAATATTTAAGAAAAAAAGCTTCTTTGGTTTATTATAGTTGACTATTTTACCTGCATAGCGATTGTATAGAATGCTTTAAGTAGACGCTCTGCTGTCTTAATAATGCGAGAACATTAAGGTGAAACATTACGCAGTGCCCTATTTCCGTTGCTAAGCGACGTGATGGGCAGTGAGACAAATGCTTCCCGTTCCTGCTCCGCGTTGCTGATTTTCGTCAACATACAATTAGACGGTACAAGAACTACCTGGAAAAGGAGAGTTGCTTCCACGTTTCCTGTCTGACGTTTTACAGCCTCATCAATTTCACGGGTAGCAGAGAGGGGCCTCGTACACTCCCGACACGGCACAAGTAGACTCTTGACGTAAACAAATGAATGTCGCAGCAGCTGTGAGACTGCACATTTTTGTTTTATAGGTTTACAACGTAATTGATACCTTCCTGCGTCATTTCCTTCCTCATTGTAGTCGCATTACTTCAAAATAAGGTAACACAATGCAAGATAGGGTTAAAAACAAATGAAATACACTTTTAATTTTGTGCAAAAATGAAAAAGGAAATAAATTATAAAACATTAACGGCATTTTGCTCACAGAATCAAATATACGTATATAAATGCAATTACAACATTTAGCTACGCATTTACGTACGTAAAACCTCTGTTTATAGAAATCAATTCGATTACCCTAACCTACCTTCGGGAATTTCTCGCATAGAGCATTTTTATTTACCAACTCTTCGGTATGCTTTATTACAGATTTAAAAATGTTTATGTAAGGTACAACATAATGGAAATGTAAATATAAATGTTTAAATAATCCTACACCACATCCTTCGACTTATCGGAAACTAGATTTACAGAGGAGGAATAAAACTGTTGCTTTTATTTATACAATTAACATTCTATGTCATATGTTATATCTTAAATAACAAATATACGAGTTAATGTGAGTTTGTGCTCTTAGTAAAAACTTAGAGCCTATTTTACGATTTTGGGATTAAATATTATAATGGTTTGGTGAATGCAAGCCGTATTTCATGTGATATCAGCTGCACATAACGGCCAGTCACGCTTCACGTTTATTCCTAGGCCGGAAACATAACTTTTACTTATTGTATTGTTAAAATGTAAAACAAGTGACATCTTGCACTGTCATAACATTGCGTTTCTTCACGCCAAATTATACAAAGGAAACGTTTTATACTCACGAATAAAATTATTTTGACATAATTAATGTGTAGTTTGGACTAATTTCAAAATTTTATTATTTTTTTCATGAGATTTAAGCGCCGACTCCTTGTACATGCACATTTTCTTTATCTGTCTGAAAAGGTTATGCTATTGTACTTCAAGAAGTTACGATTTTATTTGACAAAGTGAATGGAAGTTCTTATGCCGTGCGTCTCATTCAGTCATCTGCCGGCTATGCGCTGGACGGATCCTTATCTTATTGATTCGTAATCTTTTCGTATATTGAACGCTTGTACTACTTTGATCAACAAAAACAAGTACACAATCTTACTTTTATGCCACAATACTAGTTATTACTGCGTTATGGTAGATACTTGATATGATGGCCATCAGTATTCAGGCATACCTGAAATGTTCTGTTAAAATTAACATTTATGCGCAACAGATGTGTCTTATATTACATTTCGGTTCACCTATAGTGTGGAAAAAATGTCTACATACATATTTTGCAATATTCTGCAAAACCCAATTACAGAAATTTACATGACTTAACGACGTAATATGATTGAAATTTTTAAACTACAATCACCCTGTAACTTTTCAGTTTTAGCAGTTGAGTAGTTCTATGAAATCGCTTTTTAGAAATGCCTATTACCTGTGATATACGACATGAAAGTTCCTTGGAGAATATTCCAATATTCCTTCAATGTCTTCAAGCATTTCTACTGTTAGAACGTCGTTTTCTGTTAGAAATTCTGTTTTTTTTTTTTTTCTAAACCTAAGGAAAAGTTATCTTACACTATTTGTATACGTGCAACTGGTATCCCAGAACAATTTCTACAAGATTATTTTCGCATAAGTGTCATATGCAAATATTCATGTTTTAGTCTTAACTTGTGAGGTGGTATCTCAATACACTAAATTGAATTTACTTCGATCACGAAAGCCGCGGGATGGGCGATCGGCGGGGTGCCAGCATGCCCTCCTCCTTGCAATACTGCCTTCCATCAATGGAATCGTAAGACGGAGGTAGAGGATGCAGAGGTCGCTGCGGCAGGCCAAGGCTCGCCACGGGCTGAAGCGCCAAAAGAGAAAAAGATGAATAAATTGAATTCACATGCAATAAATTTATTTGCAAATTAAGAGCAACTGTTCATGTGCTGTAAACAAAACACAGAATGATTTTTGTGACATAGTTGTCTTGGTAATTGATATATTAGAAATATTTTAAAATATTTTGTTAGCTCGATGTGTAATGTACGCTTGATACTAGTTTCTTTGTTGTCACTTCCGGTTCCTGCCTGTGAGAAGTGTGCACGTTGAGACATGTTCAGTTCCGCCTGCAGTAAAATGGAGATGACACACAAGAAACAATACGTTGCTGTAAAATTCTGCTTTCGTCTCAACGAATCTTCAGTGAGGTCTGTGCAACGTTACAGGAGGCATATGGAGAGTTGTTCTTCCCTGTAGCACAATTCCAAGAGGGGGAGAATATCAATTTCAAAGGAAGGTGGACTCGGCGCTCCAGCTTGTGCTCTAACGGAAGTTGTACATGATATTGGCTACAACATTTCAATCCTGAGAGCAAACAACAAAGCTCTGTGTGTAAATCTCCATTCTATTCAAGGAATTGTTTATCAGCGTGTCTCACCTGCGCACACAACTACAACTGGACAATAGTAGAGAGATGTCTTAAAAATCATATAAGACCACGTTTCATGCAATAGGGCAGGCGCTGTACTACGATAATGCACGGCCGCATTATACAAAGTGTATTCTTCACCTTCTCTATAATCCATATTTAGCTCCGTGACTTTTTCCTTTTCCCCAAAGTGAAGGAACACCTTCCTGGGAGGCATTTTCCCCCAACAGAAGCGTGATAAAAACTGCAGAGGCGATTCTGAAGGACCTGTAAAAATGGTTTCCAGTATGTCTTTGAAGACTGTCGGAAACGCTGGGACAGATGCATTGCATCCAACGGGAACTACTTTGAGAAAAATCATCAAAATTATGAGAACTAGTAAAGGAATGTTGTAAACCAAAGTATTATAGGGTACAGCTCTTAGTATTACCTTGAGCGGTGAGATTTCGGATCGATAACGCTGGAGGTTGGACGGCAGATGGCTGATTGGGACGCAAGGTAGTTTATGTAAGTAGAAGTTAGAATCTGAGCTACTACTAGCGACAGGTGTTAGTATACTTTTCTGTAACTAGTTGATGAATTTGTTTCCCTTACATGAGGTAGAAAGTTTATATGAAGTTGCGTTTATTAAGCATCCCATTTTACACCCGATCAGCAGGTGAAACAAATCAAAATGTTCAATGTCCCGAAACAACGAGCGTGGACAAGCAAAAGTTTCTATATATTGGATACAGAACATCTATTTCTGATTATATTCCAGTTCAATTAATTGACTGAGGTGACTGCTTAGCTGGAATGTCTCCTGTATATTAAATGCATAAATAAAAAACGAGACCCGATGCATCGATAAAAGCAGCGGGAGGAGCGAAAGAGATTTTTGAGTCTTCCAAGGTGTTTGCTGCTCTGAGGTCGACATTGGAAGATAATTGTAAAATTGCTTTTACAATGTGCTTCCTGCTCTTAGATATAAACCAATATCTATAGAAGCCTCAGAGAATAATTTTGTTACATGTTGCCTAACAGGGAGAAAAGACACTGTGACTTACGTTCCTAGGTAACGTGGCAACTAATTTGAAACATCCCCACTACTGAAGATCACTTAGTACAGACATAACGATAATTTTCATGCTGAACCCCAACAGAACAAAATGAGTTTACTGAGGGAAAAAATTACCGTCTATCCAAATGAAAATTTCACCAGTATTAAGCAATTAATTCTAAATTATAAAGTGTTTTTAAATTTTAACTGGGCTTAATTGTTAATCTTTTATAGTTATTTAAATAAATCAGAAAAATATTAATTTTAACATTTTTGCTGCTTTAGGTGCACTTTTCCCACGAACCTCGAATTTTGAAAACATGTTGCTTAACATTTCTGGTGAAATAATATGTCATTTAAAGCAAAAGTTTAATCTTTGAAAATATTTGCATACACACACACATATATATACACATTCTTATCTCTTTATCATTTGTCATAACTTGTTTAGTTTTAACTTTGTGTACACTTTTCTTAAAAACTATGTAAGATAGAGTTTGTGCACATCATATCGCTCTATATACTAGTTATATATATCCCAGACCTCTCAAGCATGCATACGTTCAAAGCTTTCACCAACCTATATAGAGCAAGATTTGCACAAGCAGAAAAGAATTCATAACTTTATCTTACATAGTTGTTAAGAAAAGTGCACACAAAGTTAAAAATATGCAAGTTACGACAAATGATAAAAAGATAGGAATGTGTATTGTGTAACAGCATGATGGCCATATTTAAATTGCTATTTATTTTTTTTTTTTCAATTGTTTTATTTACGGACGCTCTTTAACATCTCAGGTCATCAGCATCCCATTCAGTTCAGGGTGTGAAACGGCCGATAAATTTTGCTCAGAAGTCTCTTCTTTCAGACTTGAAGTTCTTTTTCGTGCCGTAAATGTACGACACGGGACCCACGTTTACTTCCCTTCTGAAGGAAGCCATACTTAGGATTTTTACGCCCGAAAAAAAAAATCCATCGGTCCTGGCCGGGTTTGAACCCGCAATGTTGGGTTTAGAAGGCAAGTATTGTTAGCACTAGACCTCCTGGACCGAAAAATTGTCATTAAAGCAATTTAAATTCACCAAACACATAAACTATACATGGATGTAATCTACAACCTATGTAGTTTTTGTATAAAACCAAAAATTAATTTTTTGACCCAAAATCTGAAACCAGTGGAAAATGGAGTGTGGCAGCGGGTCGCCATATTTAAGGGCACTCGGTAGGTCAAACTTTTGAAAAATTGTCAGTTTTTTTTTTTTTTTTATTTTGGTCATTTATTTAAGTTCACTCTTTCGTCTTTAAAATGATTCGTCATCCATGTCTCTGTTAACATTTCTAAGTGTGTTAATTATTTATTTTGAAAATGTGTATATAATTTCTTGGTGTGTGTGTGTCTTTGCAGCTGTCAATGTCAAATGTTTATTTGTTTCATTTCGCACTTGAAATAGGGAATTTTTGTTAAATGAATGTTACATAACTACTGTGGCTAGCCCGGAGCTGTGGAAATCCGTTTGTCTTCTATTCATAAGCGCGGGAAAAGGCATGCCCTATCCTAGCACTGTTAAACTATTAAATTTTAATATTCTTTTTCTTAGGATCTATTGGGAATAGGTATTTTATTTTATGACATAGGTGCATATATATATATATATATATATATATATATATAATGGTTTCACTTTAACATTATTTTATTTGATAAACCAATTTGTATTTAAAAAAAAATCTTTGTACCCAAAATGTTTTATACTTTGGTACATACGCTGTAAACCATATTTTTATGATTTTTTTTTTAAATAGCCACTTTAAAGTATGCACAGGTATAAAAAGAACAATCCCTGAAAATGTGAAAGCTCCTAGGCGAAGTAGAAGCTGAGGATAACTTCGCATTCACTTTACAGAAGTTAAATTTTTTCTTACAAATTTTTCTTTTCCCTAATTTTTACTTCACCTAGAGCTTTCAAAATTTCAGGAATTGTTCTTCTGGTACAGAGGTACAGTTTAACATGATCACTTACAAAAATATACAACAACAACAATAATAATAATAATAATAATAATAATAATAATAATAATAATATGGGTTACAATATGTCTACAAAAAAAATGACTCCAAATAATTTTTTTAAAAAAAATATATATTGGTTTATCAAAAAAAAAAAAGCCCGGGTTAAAATGAAGCGTAAAGGACAAAAAAAAAAAAAAAATAAATAAAGACGTACTCTCAATAGACCCTAAGAAAAAGAGAACTAAATTTTAATAGGTTAATGTTGCTAGAATAAGGTTCCCTTAAATGCCACAAACACTATATAAAGGCATAGTCTGCAAACTATATAGTTTCATATTATGCGTAAAGTCAAAAACCTCAACCAAGTGTCATTAAAACCTGCAAGGAAGGTTAATGAGTCGATATTTGATATTCAATTCCTGTTTGGTTACGTTAAATCACATTTTTAATGTCGTGGTATCGATTTAAAGCGGCAAGATGAAATGGTTGCGATCCCCAGTGTGGGAACCTGGCGAACTGCGTGGGGTCCGCAGCCCAGCTGTTGTTGTCGCGTGCTTGCGTGACGTAGAAACACCCGGTACGTCTTTACCGAGCGGATTGCAACAAAACGGACAATTTCCTCTCCACTGTCTGTTCTTCTGGAACAAGCTCTTTCTTTATCTTGGCGGGCCCTTTTACTGCCCCAGTACAGTCTGCTTCTGCCCAAGATACAGCTCTAGCCACCAATCATATTAACCATAACTGTGTTACCGTTTGACTATACACACGTTCCGAATTATTCGCGTAGTATTCGCAAACTTAGGTTTACAAAGAAACTGCATCCTTGTGTCAATAAATGTGAATAGAACTAGTTGTATTATTTATTACATTTTCCATCCCTTTAGCTTTAATAAGATATAAATCACTCATTATTAAAGACTCCATTGAGTCTTTAATCCAATTGGTTTCCAAATATGTTTTAAGTCAACGTGGAAAACAGGCTACTGTAAACAATTGCTGATAATTGTAAACATTGTCTAAACATACCGGTAAATGTTGGAAATATTTTTGCATTATTACTTTTTGTTAACAATTACCATTCGCATATAGTGAAAGTTGGAAATGTACACCTTCGTGCTTGTTAGTTTAACGTTCTTCCGCTGAGTGGCACTATTCCACCAGAGAACAGTTGATTAGAAAAGTATTTATGTGCATTTCTGCAATTGAGTATTTTATTCATAAACAACAATTGCTCGTCAATGATGATGATATCTAAAACTTTATTAACTTACATGATTGTGTTTTTATCCTGACAACATATATAATGGTTTTCGGTGTTTACACAAACATTTAAACCGCCACGGGTGGCCGAGGTCGTTAAGACACGGACTCGTGAGCGGAAGGTCTGGGTTTCGCATCCCGTCAGGACCGTCCTCCCTGACTGAGGTTTTTTCCAGGTTTTTCTCATTGCTCACAAATGGCAAATGCCGGGGAGGTACCCTAAACTTATGCCTGGAACGCTCCCAATACATCATTTCATCTCATGTATCATCAATGTCCACCGCCTGTGGTGCCTCAGCAGTAAAAACCGGCGTTAAACACTACTTAAAAAAAAAAAAAAATTAACCGACAGTTCTTGTTTTGAATAAAAAATTGGAAATTTCGTACTATTGCATTTTACCTTAATGCCATAACTTAGAAGACACTAATCAAATGCCCATGTATTGACCTTTCACTAATGCCAAAGCGCCTTTACAGAAGCACAGGAGCAATGAAACAACAATCAACATTTGGAAGGAAAAATGATTTAATTAGGTGTACCAACATTTACCATGTTGCCTTGGTAAATGTGCACTCTTCCCAGTAAATGCAGACAATTTGTGGCAAAAGTGGGAAAATATACAATGATTTCCTCTTCTTGCCTGCATTTACCATGGCAAATGTTTACAGTAACAATAACTAGTGTTCCTGAAAATTTGCTGAATTTCCCACTGTGACGATAAATATATTTTCTTAGGTAATATTTTACATAACCAGATTAACTATACAAGACCCTAAGTCTTTGAGATTTAAAAATGTTTGATATTTCCATTTTTTATTTAGCGTATATGATTATTTCTTCTTATGCTCATGTTACAATCTATATCGTTAGTAAAGTTTACTTAATATTGCATTTAACACCCGTTTTTACTCTGAGGTATCACAAGCGCTGATATTGGTGGTACATGAGATGAAAGGATTTATTTTAAGGAAGGAAATGTACAAGCCTAAGTTTAGGGTACCTCCCGGCATTTATCATTTATGTGGACTGTGGTAAACTGGGGGAAACCTCAATGAGAGAGAACGATCCTGGCGGGAATCGAGCCTTCCGCTAATGAGCCCGCGCTATAACGTCGGTCGTGGAGTTCTTTGCGTACCTTAAACCTACTGTGCTCTGTCCGCCACAAGTTTATAGCGGATGGGAACAAAAGCATGCGGCAGAAATAATTTTGACTGGCTGACCAATATCTTTACCCCCAAATTAGTATACCGTTCATTAAATGAACATACTCGGCTGTTTGTGCGCCTTTCTGTTCTTTTTTGTTACTTATATCGTAAAGAAACAATTCTGTAATATGTAAAAGATATTAAATATCCGCCAAGAATGAAAATATTTTCATGAAGGGAACGTAACAAACCTGAGGTGCCGTTGTGTGCCGCGAAACTTTATATATTGCTTTTTTTTTTTTTTTTTTTTTTTTTTTTTTTTTTTTTTTACCGCAGTTGCACATGCTTTTCATTCTCTACCGCAGCACTGCTGAAATAATATGAGGTTTGTTTATTCTGCAGCGAAGATTTATGTATTGTAAGAAATTAAATATAGTCGTTATATCATAGTTCTGCCTGTCGCCTCGCCCTCTGCCATCTGTGCCATGTGTTTTGGTACTTGTTCCTATTTGTTAGTGCCTTTTACAGTATTTTTACTACTAAGGCACCAGAGGCGGTGCACACTGATGATACATGAGATGAAATTATAAACTGGGAAAGGCTTTTTAAGGAAGGAAACGTTCCAGGCCTAAGTTTAGGGTACCTCCCCGGCATTTGCCATTAATGACGACTGAGGAAAATCTGGAAAAAAGCTCAGTCAGGGAGGACGGTCCTGGCGGGATTCGAACCCCAAACTCCCGCTCACGACTTTAGTGCTTCAACTTTATTACTTTCTTCCTATTCCGATTCACCAATCCAATTGCTAGACATAGATATCGGTACCGCATCTTGCAATTACTTCAGTTCTTATGAAATAGTTCGAAAATTGTGATTACTGGCAAGCAGAATTATTTTATATTATTATTAGAAACATTTTTTTTCAAAATGGGCAAATTCCTTGTATGGAGTATTCTCTCGACGAGCAAAATTTTTTAATCTACAGGATATACAGAGATAATTATTTTTCTCTAGTGGTAACCATTAGACCCAACTCGTAACCTCGTAGACCCAAGATGGTGGGCTCAATACCGGCCAGGGTTTATGACATTTTTCGGGATAAAAATCCTAAGTATGACTTTCTCAGGAAGAAAGTAAGACCGTAGTCCCGTGTCATACATGAAAGAACCTCAAACCTGAAAAAAGAGGCCTCTGAGCAAAATTTATGGGTCGTTTCACGCCCTGAATTGAATGGAACGTTGATGAACTTAGGTATTAAAAGTGTTCATAAATAAATCAATTAAATAAAATTAAAGTGCGCAACAAATTATGAGATCTTCAAAATAACGGTTTATTTTACAGGCCTTCCTCTGTGGTGATGAATTCGACAGCCAAAAGCAACAACAGGAAAGGACAAAGCGGGAAATGCAGAGTAATTTAGCAGGGAAGCCCTAAACCACCTGGACTGTATTTAAAAGAGTTCTAAATTTACAAAACACAAATGAGTCTGTGTTCCTTTTTAAACACAGGGCAAACAATTTCTTTGTTTCATTTTACCGTGATTTCTGGTTATTCTACATGAACATATGAAATTTCGGTTTTAATATTCGACCTCCATTTCTAAATCTGAAGAAATGTTGAAACGTTGTCCAGTTTTAAGTAATGCATTTAATTATATAATGCTCATTTTAGGCTCTTGGCACTGACCTGGTGATGAGAACGTAACCCTCGTTTTTCGACTCGAAACCATGGCGTATTAAGCAGTTTAAAAATATAAAAGTGCTTAGCTCCGGTCGTGAAGCAAGAACCATTCTCTGCGGGCCATCTGTCATGACATCTGTTGCCAAGCAATGGTCGACTTTTGCCACATGTAGCTGAAATATTCTTATGAATACAAAGAACCTAAAAAAATGATTTGCTTCAGGCATTTCTTGTGTGTTCTTCAAGGTCGGCCAAGTATGGTCACTTCATAAGATCTAATTTACTTGACGCTGTCGTGATGTAAACAATAAAGGAATCAGGGTTGAGAGTTGTGCTGTTTTGTTCCAGTTGTGAAGTTACTTATCAAGTGAGATCAAATTGTTTAGAGATGTGATCGTCCTTAGCGAAAGTAAATTTACACTTTATTCATACGGGGGAGAGGGGGGCATTCAAAAAGTTTTATAATTGTAACCTTAAGGTCCAAGCTAAGAACTGAATTCGAAGACTTATTCTCCATCTTTCTACACACACACAGTTGTAGACGGTGCAGCCACTTGTCAAAAGCATCACGGTACTGGGACTGAGACATTGTCAACAGAGCTGAAGTTACAGCTCGAGCAAGGCCCTGCACTCATTTAAAAGTTTTTTCAGCAACGCAATCGAGAAAACAAACAGAACTCGCACGGTGCAAGATCAGGGCTGTAGGCTGGATGATCGTGCATCTGGACCTTGGCGACTTCCAGTTTCCTCAAGTTTGCTGCTGTTTTGTTAGAAGACGCATCGTCGTGCAAAAGCAACAGTGTTAAGTTCCTGTTTTCAGCTCTTCAAATAAAGTATCCAAAATATAAGTGTCAGGTATTTCCATTCATTGTCATTCCTTCTGGCATGCAGTCAACGATTAATGATCCTTCATAGTTGTAGAAAACGATGAACATTCGCTTCCGAGAGCGAAAGTCTTGTTGAAGAACAACTGGTGTTGGGTCATTCTCATTTACCCTGAGCTTTATTTGGGGTGGTTTAGAAATAAAACCAACTTTCATCACCGGTGCATGTGTCTGTCAAACGTTTAGGACCCTTTGGTGGGAACATGCTCAGCAGTTTCCCTTCTCTTCTCATTTGTGAAGGAATGTGGAACCCATTTTGTACAGCTTTAAATGTGGCTGGGAGTTTACTGTCACAGCTGCCAAAACTGATACACACTTCTTACATTTCAACAGTAATATGTCGATTTTCCTCCACTATGTTCTTCTCGCTTTGAATTGTTCTCTCGTTCACAGCTTCCCGAGACCGATCAGAGTGAGAGTTGTCTTTCAAAGTATCTCGCTCTTCTTCATATGATCGAATCCATCTTGCAATTGTATCAAATGAACACACTTGATCACCATGGACAGATACCACGTTCTCGTGGAATTTTTCCCTCTTTCACCTACTTATAGCGTGTGAAAATGTGGAATGTGAACTTTTGTTTAGAAATATTCACCAGCTATTGACACATGAGTGAACTCAACAGACTGTACGACATTGACTATGCAAGTTTAAGCTTGAACTTAGACTTATTATGCCAGCGACGTAGTTACATTTTTGTAGACACTCCGAACCGACAATGGAGGTGGTTGCAAAACTTTTTGAATGCAAGTAAAGAAACATACTCTCTTGGGATTGCCTGTGAGTGGCTCGTGCTCTGAGTAGAATTTAAACAGGGAACCAATATAAACTTTATTACTATGGCAACGGGAAATGCAGCTGACAAATGAACGGCACCGCATCGCTCGCGTTTTCCAAGAAGGCAATAAATCCCCCTTAATCTTGCTAAAGCGTGTAGAGAGGACTGCGTGACAGGTAGAGAATGTTTACAAGGCCGTAAAACTCGCGTTTAAAACGCAATTCTTCGCCATGAATATACTTCAGCTCACATTAAAGGCTTCTTTTGATTGCGGCGCACGCAAGAAGAAGCAAGACCTGTGTATAATATCCATTTTTCACGGCGTGCTGGCTCAGAATGGCTGCTGACCACCGGCCACTATCTCCTCCACAGCTGCAAGTCTCTGTTGAGTAGCAGTCTTCCAGGATTATGCAATGGTTTTAAAGCTCAGAAGCTCGTGGTTTTCACTTGTTAATGCTTGCGAGTTTCCCATGTTTGGAATGCAGGTCGAATATAATTCTTATTCATAACTTTCATTTTGTTTGCAAAATTTAAATGTACAATGTTCAATGCAAACTTGCCCTCTGGCGGTCCTATCGTAGCAAGGGACTTCTGATATTAACGTTGTATATGACATACACACAATAAAGAGAACGCAGTAAGTACAAACATTATCAAGCATAATAATTATGTTTTAAACTTCACATATTGATTTATTTAGTATCCGTTTTACAAAATGTAAGTAACAAAGCGTTAGCATATACCGTGCATGATGCTACTTTTGTCATAGTTGGGAATCGAATAAAAATAAGTACTGAAGCCTGACAGATTAATTTAAATGATATATTTGGTTATATGTATCAAAATTGACAAGAAACGCTCTTTATTGTTCCGGGAATAAAAATAGTACTCCTTAGTGTTATTTTTAACAATATTAAGAATAATAGATAAAAGAAACTAATTTTTCTAATGTATAAAAGGGGAAGACTTTAATGAACGTTTGTACCAATTTCTGTACACGTAATACTAAAATATGATTTATAAAGCTTACTTAAAGCAAATGTGACATTTTTGTAGCAAAATATGTCAATACCCCTTTAAGCAAACCGGCAAGCCTTGATGGCAGCTTTTTTAGAACTAGGATTATAGTTTCCAGTTGAAATTTATGTTACGCGTGAAGAATGAGGCATATCAGAGTTCGCTCAGGAAAGCAGCGTTGTCACGTTTTTGCAATCTCTTTCAGTACATATCTAGTGCTAACTGAGACCGGATGTGAAAACGAGAATAAATTACTTATTGTTATGCTGTTTTTATTAATTAAAAGTATTATTAATACACGAGAAACAGGAAATGTTCATAGTTTCTGCTCAATCTTTGATGCACTACAACGGTGGAGAATGTCTAGGTATCTCCTGACAGAGTGTTACTGTTAAAACGAGAGCGTCAATACTATACATTCGCTACTCGGTGAGATGGGAAGAGGTTATTAAGGTTCGTTCAGAATTTTATACAAATTATATTATGTTCTAACTCCAAAAGTACTTTCTCCACTGCCATCTTCCTGATTAAGTCGTTTATTTAGGATTTTTTTTTCCTTCGTTAAGCTTTAAGCCTTGTTTAGTAATTATGATGATGGATGTGAAGTAGATCGCAGGCACAACAATGAGTGCTCAGCAATTAACAAAAGACAAGCAGGGAGCGGCACGCGTGCGCACTAATTGACGTGACGTCACGCCGGCACTGTACAATATCACTCAGTAGGTAGTTCGCCATTGTCAAATCTGATGTCAATCTTAAAAGCAGCGAACTCTGACAGGCACACGATTTCTTTGTCTTTCTTTGCCTTGTGATATCGTGAGAATTCCTGAAAAAACTTGTTTGGTTGAAATACGTGCTCAAACGTATGTGTAACTGATTTAAAGCTAACAATAAAACATTGATGAAGCAAAATTATAACATTTAGAACATATAACTTGCCAGATCATATCTTACTCGTAAGATTAATAATCAACTATTAGAACAGCTCACAGAAGCCAGTTTCTGGATTTCCAAGTTGATAAATGTGCAAATTGGAAAATACATGTCGAACGTTATCTTAAAACTAAGATCTGCTATCCATGATCTCAGATCACTATCTCATTTCAGCTCCAGATCTTTATATGCTTATTTCTATTCAATTAAAATTTGTGGAATTCCGTTTACAGCGATTTTTATACTACAAAAGAGGAAAATTCTAATAGCTTGCGATGAACTTCGAGTAATAGAAATGAATATCTTGAAATTTCCTTGTGAATATATACAAGGTATTAAAAGTTATGTTAAAAATAAAAAATACTTTTTTGAAAAAAAATGCAAATATATAATATCAATTATAGACAAAAAATTATGCATTTATTGTTAAATTATATTGCTAGCAAAATGGAGTCTATTTTAAATGCATAAGGGTGTTTTAACGTTCTCCCAATTGTTTTTTTTTTTCAAATAGGTAACTATTACTGTCCAGCAATGAACAAAATTACAAATCTGTTCTTACAGCACATCGTTTTCCATAAGAATGTGGGGAAAAAATTATAACTATACTTTTTTTTTAAAAAAAAAACTGCATCACTTTGTTTTTTTCATTACGTCTGAAATAAAAATATTTTAAATTTCTAACCACTGACTTAGTGATTTCTGTCAAAACGACTTCGATAAGAGATGAAAGAATATAAAGTTAAATTAAATGATCATAATGCTTTACATTGAACATACATATGCTTGGCACCTGCGTTATTCTGCATTGTTTGTCTTCTTCCTGTTGGGCAGTGGTGACATGGTTTCTTAGACAATTTCGTGGTATTAAACTTAGAATTCACTATACTAAGTGTGCGTTTATTGCTAAAACAAATTCATATCTAGCGATGCTCACTTTTTTTAATCATTTACATCAATGCTATGACAACAATATCAAGTTCAATGATGCCAAATCTAATTTCGCGAACAAATGATTCACATGAAGTCTTTACATCAAAACGCTTCGAGTTGTAAATAATTAGCATATAACATTATTTATTACATAGGGCGTTCCAAAGACCTGACCAAGAAAACACAAGATTTAAGAGAAATGTTTTTGTTTGTTTGTTTTTTATTATACAACATAGTTATCTTCTAAATCAATTCATTCAGTTCAACGACTTTCAAACTTTTTAATTCCCTCAGTAAAATCAGATTTGCCTAGCTGTGAAAAACAAGCGACTATCTCTCAGCTTCAACCTCGTCATTTGATGTGAATCTTCTCCACCCAGTCATTTCTTCAGATGTGGGAACAAAAAGCAATCGCTAGGAGCCAAATCCGGCGAATATGGCGGATGTGGAAGCGAAGATCATGCAGTTTTGCAGCAACAGTCCTAGACGTGTTTGAAGGCGCATTATCGTGATGGTTTTGCAAGGCTGGGACGTTTAGCCTGAATAGCATCCTTCAATTGGTCCTGTAGTAAGCATAAGGGGTATGGTTCTTAACCCTCCGGAGGTAGTCTATGAGCATCACACCATGAGAATCCCAGAAAACCGTAGATGTGACTTTTCCGGCAGATGGAATCACTTTTGCTTTCTATGGTGTACTTTCACCTGTTGCCATCAGCTCGTCGTTTGGGCTGCTCCTTCTTCTCTGGCGTGTAGTGATGAATTCATATTCATTTACTGTTATGAAATGTCGGAGAAACTCAATGGAATTGCGTTTAAACACTCTTGGGAAATGTTCATTCGAATGCGATTTTAGATCCAATGTTAAGAAACGCGGTACCCATCGAGAGGAAAGCTTTCGCATACCCAAAAGTTCATATAAAATGTGCTGGATACGGGCTGTCAAGACCTTTGCAATTTCAGTCTACTCCCGACTTTCAATCGGCGACATTGAGTGTGGCATTGTTCATTTTTGCCAGAATCTGCCCGTCGTTGCAGTTTTGGGACGCCCTGAGAGCTCATCACATTGAATGGATACACGGCCACGCTTAAATTCAGCAGCCCGCTTTTTATCCGTCGAAAAACAGGAGAAGAATCCTTTAATGTGGAATCTAACCTTTTTTTATTTCTGTTGTGGTTTAACCATTCAAAACGAAACAATTTATCACAGTTCGTATTTCATTTTGATCCATTGGTAGAAAATGTTAACACTAGTTTGTTTACACGACCGTCACAAACAAGTGACTACACTTACGCTTCTGAAACTTTATAGCGCGACATCTTAAAGAACGATACTTAACAACTATCATAGTAAATTTGACCATCTTCACTACCTTTCTGAACCAGGCCGAGAACTTTTAGAATACACCTCTCGTATTTCTGTTGTTTATTATTATAATGAAAGTGTATGAATTGTGACTCATTAAAATATTATAGCACAAGGAAATTAACACAAAAATTACAACTTTTTTTGGGTAAATAACGGCCAAATAGGCAGATTTTTTCTTTCCATTTATAGTATGGAATCACCGCATAAAACTCGGCGACATTCCTTGATCAGCAGACACACCATTTGTGGATAAATGTGAAGAATGCTGATTTCAGTAATGGCCTCACACTACTAATATTAAAACGTGTAAATTAAATTCGATCGCGGGTTCAAACCCGGTCAGGACCTATGGATTTTTTCGGGCATCAAAACCTAAGTATGGCTTCCTTTGAGGGGAAAGTAAAGTCGTGGTCTTGTGTCGTAGATTTACAGCATGTAAAAGAACCTCAAGCCTGAATAAAAAAATCTCTCAGCAAAATTTATCAGCCGTTTCACGTCCTGAATTGAATGGGACGCTGATGATCTGAGATGTTAAAGAGCATCCATAAATAAAACAAATAAGCAGCAATGAGGATAACAGTGTCTGGCAGTAAATTGCTTCAAAATTAAGATCTAAATTTGTAGTTTCAAAATATTTTAGTCCGCCTAACCCACGAACATTTTAAAGCCCTATATGAACAGAACAATTTTTAATCATAGACAAGCAAGAACTGGGCCTTCTGGAATCTAGCCTTTAAAGGAAGAGGGAAATATAAGTAATTTAACAATTTGAAACTTAGGAAGAGGAATCAACTTTTAAAAAGTAACTTAAAGATTACCCATCTTCCTGAGTTTCCTGTACCAATGAAATACGTTCATTGTAAGCTTTATCTTGCGAAAAACGATATTTGAAAGTTCGTTACTTTTTATATTACTACACAGTCATCCCACACAGCTTATAACATGCTACAAGTTGTCAAGTGAAAGAGGTCAAGTATTAAAATACACATTAATTTCTAGTGAGGCAAGAATGAAAGCTATCCTGTTGCATTTTTTGAGCGAGAAATGACGTCACGCAATGGTAACTTTACACTAAAGATATAGGTTACATATTGTTGGTAACGCCAGTCGTGGCCACCTCTGTGTGTTGAAAAAGTCAGTGAGGCGCATGATTGCGTGAGACAGCGCGGGCGCCTTAGCAAGACCACCCCAGTAGATTAGGGCTCATGGATCCTGCAGCTAGGAATGCCAATACGGCCGTTTCCATGTAAAATCGGACGCCAAGCAACCTTACAAATCAGTACTGCCTTGATAAAATTATATATAAAAATATATATGTCTATAGTTTTCTTGTTTTAATGAGATTATCGTATATTTGCGAAAGGAATAAACTCGGAAAGACTAATGCTAGACATTTAAAATAAGTTATTGCTCTTTCCCTATGAAAAAAGTAGACCAATATTATTTTCATGTTTGATCAAGAACTTCGCGGACCTTGCTAGCTGCACGGTTGCACGGTTCCGGGCGAAAAGTTAGCAGTACTGCTTTGACTTGAGAGTGCTGACTGGCTTAGTGATAATTATACTCTTGTGCAAGGAACTTTATTTCTGGTATATAAGTATTTTTCCTATGCTCGCTTATCTTGGAGCACAAAATTTGCCTTGACAATTTTAAATTTGCCACTTTTTTAAAAATGTTTATTGCTTTGGGTTTTTTTATGTATTTATTTAAGGACGCTCTTTAACACCTCTGGTCTTTTAAATCAGATTTAGGATTTATTATCCTTAAAAAACATAGCCCCTGGCCGGCTTTGAACCCGCAATCTTGGGTCTACGAGACAAGTACGGTTACCATGCGGTCTTGGCGGTCAAACATGGATAAAACATTTTTTTTTTTTTCCTAAATCAATTACTATGTTTTACAAAACACCATGTTCGGCAAGATATGAGTTTTAAAATGTACCATTATTCAGATTTCTATTTTAAGGAATTCGAGAGGTATGTCTCTATAAAAATATAAATTAAAAAAAATGCGGTAACTACAGGAATTTTTGCTTGAAATCTATGAGCCGTAGGGATGCCGTTTGTCACAAATGTTGTAGTATTATTAAAAATGAATGTCTGTCATGCAGGAACTGAGTAAACTAAACGAATTCCTCACCGAGTTGAATTACTTTTAATAAAAAGAATATAAAATCCCAAATAGATTTTATTAATTAATGAAATGAAATAACTTATGGCATTACTGTGTGGTATTATGGGAATAAAATTAGAATTCTTGCAACCTATAAGTATTACAAAAGAGAAACTACATTTTTAGAATTATTATTATTATTATTATTATTATTATTATTATTATTATTATTGAGATTAAAACCGCAACAATTAATGATATAGTATGAATTAAATGTAATATATAACCACTGATAGACAAAGCTATATTGTGTTGGTATTTTTAAACATTTTTAAATGTAACCATGTTTATGAACTGAGCCGTTAATATAATCTTCACATTCACTAAAATAGAGAGAAATAACAGAAAATTCCGAGTTATATTGTGTATTTAAGATGTTCATATGTTTCAGTAAAACAAAAACATGTTACTGTTTAAAAACAATTACAATGTACAAAGCAAATAAAAACAATCGAAAATTACATCGATTTTCATTTGCTTTGAAATTTAATTTAAATGATACTGTAGTAAAAACATGAAGCGCAAACGTTTTTTGAAGGTTATTACAGAGCGCTCTTACATACAAATATAATTCTCAAATACATATATTAGATTAATATTTCACATTTTTTATCTTCACAACGATTCTTTTGTTAAATATAAAACATATGCATCATTATAAGTACAGTTTATGTGATGAATTAATTAGTACTTTTATTTTAAAACAATACAGAGAATATTAAACGCAAGAGCGCCTTTAAAATTTGGATTTTCAAGTATATCCTTACTCCTAAATGTCAAATTTCCCTAATTTTCGGAAACTATATTTCTTATTTTATTTAAACTGCATATTTCGAATTTTGTTGTGAAGAAACAAACATTGGTGCCGCTAGAACGATTTTTAAATTTTGAGTTTTGAGTAAACCCCCACTCTAAATGAACCGATTTCCTTGATTTTCAGTAAACATTTTTCTTATTTTATTTAAATACTATATACATTGTTTCGTTGCGATAATTCAAATATTAATGCCACTAGAGAGATTTTTAAATGTTTGTTTTCAGGTGAACCATCCCCCTTGTAATTGTCCGAATACACTGGTTTTCAGAAACTGTTTTTTTTTTTCCTCCTTATTTTATTTCAATGGCATATAGCAAAGTTTCTTTAAAGCCGTGGTGTCACGTATCGTACATTTACGGCACGAAAAAACTGAAGAAAGAGGTCTCTGAGCAAAATTTGTCGACCGTTTCACGCCCTGAAGTAAATGGGACGCTGATTTACCTGAGAGAGTAAAGGGGTCCGTAAATAAACCAAATCAACAAACCGAGCTTCCTTTAAATGAACTTTAAAAATGCGGCCTTTATAGCGACATTTAAATTTCGTTGTAACCCCCACTCGTTTTTTCAGGTAAACCCAGTCCTAATAATTTCATTTCACTGATTTGCAGAAACTATTTTACTTATTTGGTTTAAATGGTGAAATATCATACACACAAAGTCTCTCTCTCTCTCTCTCTCTCTCTCTCTCTCTCTCTCTCTCTATTTGACATTAAATCATATTTTGAACACAACTGCAATAAATATTCATTCAGTGATATGTAACAATGTAACCCACGAAAACAGCTGATTGAACTCCGCCATTACATAATCGAAAAAACGATCATAGCGCTTAGTCATTTGTTTTAATGCGTGGTGCTCATCTATTCTGCGCATTCGTCTTGTTCCATCTCTTACAGGCTTTATATCGATTATCGCTATTGAAAAAGAATATTAAACAATTAAAATGCACACCTAGTAATCAGGACTTTTATCATTTTTCTATACGAAATCTTAGCTTAGTGTAGGTGGTCAAGCGAGGGTGCAGCCTTGCGTTTATAAGTTTGAAATTGTTCTCTGTTATATTAAATACATTCATTCTGGTGTCACACTACGATTATCTCTGTTAAGCCTATCGGCTTTATAAATGCATTTATAAAATATAAGTAATGGGCACTTTATCTCAATTTCTTGCAGCCATTCTTTTCTGTATATCGTATTAAGTAATTTTCTTGTTTATTTATTTAGCCTTAATCCGAACCTTCATGAGTAACAGTATCCCTCAGCCTTAAGGGAGTCTCTGGTGTAACTGTTAAAGAAGCCATAGCATCGATAACAAGTTTGAGGCGATACTTATAAGTGTTCCTTTTCTGTGAGAAGGAAATTTGCGCGGGAAAGTGTAGATGGAATGTTGATCTAACAAGATCTATAGACGCACATGCTTGTTCATCCGTCGCGTGTTAATAGTCTAATTCTGATACTTTTTTTTTTTTTTAGTCGTTTGAAATTTCTTTAGAAAAAGAAACGACAAATGCAAGAACTTAAAAACTGAATAAAGAATGACGAGAATGAAAGGAATGCGTGGGATAAAATTAAAAAGTGAGAGTAACAAAAATAGTAACACTAGAAAGAGAAAGGGGGAGAAAAAAGTAGGTACAAGGTGAGATTGCCAGGCGAAATACGCGCGAACAGCGTCAACACTTATCCAACTATTCACTCTATAGAACAAAACTAGGTATTAGTAAGGATGACTGTAAATTGTAAAGCAACCATTTCTATCACTATGTTATTTAATAGCGCCGTGACAACACTATGCTCCGTGAAACTGCATAATAGGTGACTAAGTCAAATAACGCCATGTGTGCCTTTAACGCCAATTAACTAATTCTTGAAAATTATACCAGTTATAGGAATGCACTGTTTGTATTCACATGCCATTTGGTGATGAAATGAATTTATGGAAATTCGATATGAGTATTTAGCTGATGTATACAATTTGACAATGTTAGAGAAACAACTGTATAATACTAAAGACAACTCTATTGCGACGCAACATTGCGGTGCCGCTAATATATATATATAAAACACTCAGAGTGCAATATAAAAAGGTTCACATAAAATTTCACACTAAAAACCGTAAAATTGAACACTAAAATCACACTATATTTCGAGCTTGGCTCTTGGTCACGTGATGAAAATGAATGCCTGCTCTGGCAGGCAGCGTCTGTCGTTGTGAGGCATAGAGATGTGACGTGGCAGCAAAACTGCCAACTCTAGCTGAACATAGTAGTTTGGCAAAACTGGCAGTATTACAGGGAGATGTTGAGACCTGGAGGAATACGGGCTTTATGTAAAACTATTGCTGCCATCTCTACGTCTCTAAGTAAGGTATGTTTAGATGGAGGAGCGGCATCTATGAGAATAAGAGAGAAACAGTTATCGAACGTGGCCTGGTGAAAATTGGCATGTTGTGATACCGGTAATGGGAAACAAGTTTTAACTGAATGCCTGTGATTGTTCATTCTAATAGATACCTTAGTGGACGTTAGTCCAATGTAAAAAGCGGGACAAAATTGGCATTTAAGTAAATACACAACATTTGTGGAGGTACAGTTGAAAAAAGAGTGAATTTTAAATTCTGATTTCAGATTTGGACTAAAATAAGATGAGCATGGGGATATCAAGGCACAGGTTTTATATTTAGGGCGGTTTTATGCTTTTTATGCTTTTTAGAAGTTTTTATTACTCTATTAATAGTATATATATAAATTAACAGTAATTATGATAGAGTTGCTTTATTTTTATTTTTCTTATATATACTAGTCATAGTACTAATATGGGGTTACTTATTTGTTTATTTCTTTAACAATACAGCTTATCTCTTGACTTATTTATTTTATATGGACAAAATGCCTAAAAGAGCAATCTTTAAAGAAAAAAATCTTAGCTTTGTATTAAAAAAGAAATGGCGTTAATTGGTTCGACTGTTCCTAATAAAGTCAGTATGAAAGCGTTTCTTTTTAATACAGTTGTTATAATATTCAGTAGACAATCGTGGTTTTTTTTTTTTTTGAATGATTTATTTATGGACGCTCTTTAACAGCTCAGGTCCTCAGCGTCCCATTCAACTCAGGGAGTGAAACGACCGACAAATTTTGCTCAGAGGCCTCTCTTTCAGGCTTGAGGTTCTTTTTCGTGCCGTAAATGTACGACACGGGACCCACGGCTTTACTTCCCTTCCGAAGGAAGTCATACTTTTTACGGATTTTTACGCCCCGAAAAAATCCATCGGTCCTGGCCGGGTTCGAACCCGCGATCTTGGGTCTAGAAGGCAAGTATGGTAACCACTACACCACCAGGACCGACTAGGCAATCGTGCTGTTGTTTGAAGAAAACATTCATGTATTTTATTGTGATTTGCATATTTGATATAGTTATTTTTAGACCTAGGGCAATTTAAGTGTTAAGATGGCATTATTTGAGCGGCATACCTTACATTTTTACCTTGGGGAACTAAAAATATTTAGAATCTTTCTAGCAAGTTCCTGTCAACAACATGGTATTAAATGTACCTAAATTTAATGTCTAAATCACAAATTCATTAATCCTTGACATAAAATATAAGACTTGACATGTCAGAGTGCTTTCTCAAAATAGTTCTTATTTAGATTTAATTAAATTACGCGTTATTAAATACGTTATATCAGAATAAAAAATAAATTTGAGTATATACAAATACACATGGATGAATGGGAAAAGAACGCTTGTGTATGAAGGCAGATAGACAGACAGAAAGCCTGGATTAACACCAACGAAACTGCTGGGTAGGAAACAAGATACGGGCACGTACATTATTGTGTTGTAGAGATAAATGAGGTTCGTGGACCAGACTGAGCAAGTAAGTGTAGGTACTATAATTTGGAAGCTACAAGTTATCTACCTCCGGATGTAAGATGTGTTTTCTCTAATGGCTACATGTATCGTTTCCTTCGTGTACCGTACCGGCTCCAGCAATGCTTCTAGACTCGTTTCAAAAGTATGCTTGCCTTTTGGCCAACTAAATAACTTCATCTAATGCAAACGTTATTCCGTGGTCACGCTTACTTTTTGGCGCACAAACTTGTCATTGGCAGCAATGCGAACATGTAAACATCCGGTACGCATGCGTGTTGTCGCAGAAGCAGGAAATGGATTGTTGTTGCGAAACGTTAGAAATTAAAAGGTAAGGCAATTTTCTCTCAACTTTGTTACAAGCAGCATTCAGTGAATTCTGAACCTGTGATTGTGAAAGTAATGTCTACTTGTTTGTTAGCAACAGAAGGAAATATTTCGTTATTGTCGAAGTATGCAAAACCTTTGTATAACTTTTCAGTTTCATGTAGTGCCACTTTATAGACTCGTAAAGACAAGCACTACGCGTTTAACTCTCAATCAGATTATACATACAGCAATGAAAACATATTTTTTTAAATACTTATTTATAAAAACACCCCATTTGAGAGGAATAATAATTTAGGCAGACCAAGATGTGTAATTGAAAAATAGACTTACATAGACTGTTATCGTGGTTTATTAAAGTGAGTTCAGTTAATTATTTTTAATTTCAGTTAAATAGGGAACATTTAAAACTGTCCATTTGCCACTCGGCTCTTCCGTTGCGCCGCAATTTGGGTACTACAGGGCTTTCATTCCTCTGTGCAAACGAAAAATGACTTTGCCGACGAGAAGCTACTGCGTAACTGCCTCTACATCTACCAAAGGAACTCACGACGCGCATGTTTTATTTCGTTATTTATCAGTAGTAATATTGAACTTAACATTTTCTGTCAGACTTATGTGAATTTTTGGAAAAGATTTTGAGACACTTGCCGCAACTCATTCTCCTGAACATTGTAAACTGCCTGCCGGATACTTTGTTTCAGCTTCTCCTTGGGTTTTATTTCAGGTACAGTCCTGTGTAGGTGCAACAGCCGAGTGGCTTTATACACTCTGTGCTGATACCAACTTTCCTCGTGTTAAATACTTTAGAGAAGATTCAAATCGATACAGTATTTCTGTTCTGCTAAAACCCGCATTTATGGTCACGGCATCTTGTCAATGAAAGGGGCTTGAATCTGAAAATTGCACCTACCGGTGGAGATATTTAGCACGAAATTCTCTCCTACAGTACTTGTACGATTTAATTTACACGTAACAATAGTTAATAAATATTATTTGTTCTGACATAATGACATTAATTCTGGACACTTTTCACAACATTTTTATGCTTTTTAAATATTACAAGATATACATTGTGTTATGCTAAATCCACAGATGGCGTTTTTATTTTGTCTATGTTTCTATACCATATTTATTATCTTTAACATAGTTCAGTAACTTCAATAATTCCAACTTAGTGCAGCAGCAAACATAATTGTTGTGTAATTATCGTACTTTCAACCAACAAAGGTCTTTGTTCGATTGTTTTATTCTCTCAGTACCTAAGTCAAGTGTGATCATCATTGTTGTATAGCAGCTGAGAACTAACTTTTGGGAAGTGAAAATCTTTGAGAGTTGAAAAGTGATCCTGTAATTTGAAATAATGACTGCTAAGACAAAACGGGCTGATTGGTCACCAAGTGAATGGAGTAAGGCAGTAACACTTGGTGAAGAAGGCTATTCCTATGAAGAAATAGCGACAAGGTTGCGCGGCGACTCTACAAGATGAGACATTAGGAAAGTTAGCAAGCGGTACGAAGTAACTGGGAACACAGGAACGTCTCCAAGAAGTGGCAGCGCCAATGCGGCCTTGCTCTGCAAGATCGTCGACGTTCGGCAAAAGATATAAATGCCATCTTGAGAATTTCTGGACTACAAGTCTCTTACCGAACATCAGGCCAAAACTTGTGGAAAAATCTACAAGCGAAAGCCCCAACAAAGAAGCATTATCTCAACCAAAAGCAGAGGCAAAAGAATATGGAATGGGCTTTAGCACGCAGGGATTGGACGCAAGAAGACTGAGGTAAAGCCATTTGGAGCGATGAAACGAAGATCAACGTCTTTAGAAGTGATTACATCACGTTTGTGCTTCGTCGAACAGATGAGGACATGTTACCTGAGTGTATCACCGCCACTATGAAGCATTCTGTCAGCGTCATGGTATGGGGAACATGGCAAGGCATGGTCGGGCGCCTAGCAGTGTTAGAGGGTAACGTCAATGCCCAAAAACACCAAGAAGAGATCTTAGACTTTAAACTGTTGCCAACTATTCGTGATTTGTTTGGGGGTGACAGTCAGTGGTGCATCTTCCAGTGGCGCAAAATGTCACACTACTCGAATCAATCAGAACTGATTCACTAATCATAAGGTTATTGCCCTTCTTTAGCCAGGGAACAGTCCTGACCTCAACCCTATTGAAAACTTGTGGTCAAGGCTGAAAGTTTTGGAGTCACATCGGAATCCCAGTAACAAGAGGGAGTTGCTAGAGACCGTCATGCAATCGTGGTTTAGAGTGTTAACAACAGAAGATCTCCAATGTTTGGTTTACTCGTTGCTATTAAGAATCAAGACAGTAATCAAATCAAAAGTATATCCAACAAAATATCAACACAAAATAGTTATGTGTCCTAAATGCACCATTTACAGCTGCTGCTTTGATAAGTGATAATTGTACTTTAGTTTGCTCATTTTGAAACATTTAATATTGAACATTAAAACCCGTTTGTCTATTTTTCCTGAAAATTTGACTTCAATAAAATCAAAAGCTTAATGTAACATTAATAAAATTCTCTAGAGCAGACAGATTAGCATGCACTTCCTATAGAAATGACTTGAATCAGTTGGCATAGTAAACACAACTTAGCAAGCTCAATTGCCAGCATCAGCGGAACTATCGCCTTACTGTGTGCACCCTTAACTAACTTTGTGATTGATGCTTCTACTGCCGCGCCAGTGCCTGTTGCCATATCCCGTCACTCATTATCCGTCTTCAGCGGCTTCTCTCCAAGATGAGCATCATCATCATAAAATTCTTTGTGCTCCGCTATAATTTAAAACATATTTTACACTCAATGTTTATACTTGGTAATATACATATTTTATATGTATGACAAAAAGTTACATGTGCTTACATAATTGGATGTTTTATCTTAAATATTTTCCACGATTATAGTTACAAAATCGTTTTAATGGTGGAAAATTTACTTTAACTGCGCAGAACCTACGTAGTGTCATCTAGCGACAGAAATCATAAACTCGACCTGGATGGATGTGCGCGAAGGAGTAGAGTGGATGAAAACGACGGGTACAAGTAGGAAAATGTGCACTTTTGATCAAAAACCCTAGGGAATTTCTTTTGTTTGATGAATGATACAAAGCACAAGCACTACACTCAATTAAGTACTTGCATAAGAAATATTAGATCCCTGCATGCGCTTGAGAACGCGTTTCTCCGGGGAAAATTTAAATTTTCTAACCAATGATGTCATGCCCGTGACGATATGTTTTTGTTACCTGATTGGACGAACCTCTCGCCAGCTGAGTCGCTGGCATAAACATGACCCAAATGTCAGTCACAAAGTAATTTCTCCCCTAGTATAATTAGACTCTATCAGTTGCTAATGTGCAATTGTTACTTAACATAACAGTGAATGCAATTTCATTGGGTTCATAGTCTAAATTATAAAACGAACGCTTTAAAAATGATTGAAAAGAACATAGACATCCCAAAATAGGTTTGTTACGAAACAAGATTAGATACTCTTTCCTTCCTAAGCAACCGTGTATCATTAAGAAAACAGCGCTTCAAGTCTCGATAAAGCCGAATGGACAGAGGTGTAACGGCTATAAGAGGCAGGAGTTACAATCCGTGGTATTGTTTTCTCGCTCCTGTCCCACGTTTACAGACGTTTAGTGTTGTCATGCCTTGCTACGCTTCATTAAACATCTCCCAGCTCTTTGTTCCTGCGCTAGGTTTCATTTCCCACCAGCCAGCCCTGAGAAAGCATCACCTCGCTAAATATCTGGAAACAGCAAGTTGTAAGAGGACCGGTTTTTTTTTTAAGATGCAATCCTGTATTTGTGATTCTGATTATTTGTAGGTAGAGATAGTTCCTTTATAAAGAATATTTCGAAATTGCCTCTACACTCGTTGTATAAGCCAATCGCACCAAATTCAAGCTTCCATAGGGTTACCAAATGACCGGTAATTAACCAGCTTTATTCTCAGGCGGATTTCCGGTTAGTAAATTAAAAAGTACACCAGAAAACAGATAGGAGGACATTTTTACATAGAACGGGAAATTAAGTTCTACCTTCAGAAAGATGTTTACAAGGAATGGATTTCTGAACACAATGACATCATGCCCATTGCATTCTTTGTAACAAAATTTTTAGTTTAAATTTCATGGTAAGGATGTTCTTAAACAACATTTTAAGTCTGCAAAAATATTCCATGCTATAAAACACCACCATAGCTACAAATCATCTGATTTTGAAAGCCTTGATCAGCCTCCTTTATGCAGATTCTTATGTGGCATGCATCTAAGGTCCATATTGAAAGAACAAACATGGAAGCAATTGTTAAAAATGGTCCACTCTCAGCTGAAAATATAGTAAATAAAATATGTTCAAATCCTCCATGTTCCTTTTTCAATCAGTACATACGCATCAAAAAGGGAATTAAAAAAAGCCCTCTAGCAGTGAATTTTTTAATAAAAAACTGGCGTGAATGATTATTTGCCCCACTTTTATAAGGAACCAAACGAATCATGAAAATGTATAACTCGTTGCATTATTGAAGCTGTTAGAAAATTGAAAATGGACATTAAAAATGTTGTGGCATACAGACGTGATAATGCACCTATTAATTTTGGAAAACAACTGGAAGAAATTGCTTAAGTTACAGCCAATGATTAAATCGATCATTGTCACATCATTCGCAATATTGCTATACATGTCTGAAACTTATTTCTTATGATATTGAAGCTCTAGTGCTGAAAGTATTCCATACATTTTCATTCAGTGCTCAAAGCGAAAGGAATGTTTGGATTTTGGACAGCAAGATTATCATGAAGTTCTACGTCACACTCCTGTTCGCCGGTTAACACTCTTCAAAGCTCTTGATCGTCTTCTGCTCAACTGGGAAGCAATAAATGTGTGTATATATATATATTGAAGAGGGTCAAGAAAATTGTGACAGTCTAATATGGAGTTTATTGTTTGATCAATAAAATGCTTGAGTAATGAAGAACCTAGTCTTCCAAAATGTTACCTATATTTGTTTAATAACGTTCTCTCTCTCTCTCTCTCTCTCTCTCTCTCTCTCTCAAAATACTATTTTAATTTTGGAGAATAATTATGTTTATGCACGTAATGTATACTCAGCAATGGGAGGCCTCAAAAAGTTTAAAAAAGACTAGATGAACAATTCTTTGGTACCAAAGCTAACACGGATCTGGCAAATTTAAAGAAAGAGGAGGTTCAACATTTCAAGAATGAGGCTCTGGAAGTGTATAGAAGAGCTCTTGTCTGTTTAGAAAAATTGTTTGATTATGAAAATTCCTCGTTCAAATTTGAAACCTGATGTCTCCCCCCATGCGTAAAAACTTCTTGGCATTGAACAACTATTAGGACTTCAGGTGGATAGAGTTATACTTTCTCATGATATATGTCCTCTAGCAGAGGTTTTCTCATCTCTGAAGAATGAAAATATGACCAATGTTAAAATTGTGCAAGTTTTTTTTTATATAGATAAAACCGATTTTGTTATGCATTCCAAACAACTTATTTAAGTTGTTCAGAGTGTGTTTGTTAGTAATGCTTTTGTAGAAAGAATTTTTAACATAATGAACAATCTGTGGACGCCAAGAGAAACAGACTTAGTGTCAATTTTGTGACGGAGATTCATTCCTATAAATTACAAGTAAATAACTCTTAGAACAACGTATTATATTACGAAAGCTGTACATGTACTAAGTAAAAAGAAGTACACCTAATGTATACAACTTGAAACAAAGTATATATGTCAATTCTTTGTAACTTGTAACTTTATTTTTTAGATAGCATAAGTTTAAATGCTCAATGTGATATCTCAGTATTAAAATTTGATTTCAAATTCCAGTACATAACAGATTCGTGTATTATTTTTAATTACAGCTATTATTATTTTTATTATTATTTGTAAATTACTACTGACTACAATATTTGCCATAGTATACACTTCGAAAAGTATGGTCATATATGTGTCCGGTATTTTTCACCAGTTTTGGCAGCCCAACCTAATCCTGGATTGCAAAAGACAATGTCTGAAAATGTTTTCGGAATTTATATACAAACTGTTTGACAAATGGTAAAAATTAGTTCATTTTTTGTGTATAAAGTCTGTTTTAACGTTTGGGATTTAGCTAGATGTTAAAATAGTAAATTTTGTAACGTAAATACTAGTCGTAATAATCTTTGACCCGTTTCTAGTTGGTATAAAATTATACTTTTATTTTATTTTGTTTATTTACGGACACTCTTTAACATCTCAGCAACCGATTTAATTCAGGGCGTGAAACGACCAATAAATTTTGCTCAGATGTCTCTTCTTTTACGTTTGCGGTTCTTTTACATACCGCAAATCTACTACACGGGACCCACGACTTTACCTCCCTTCCGAATGAAGCCACACTTTTTACGCCCGAAAAAAATCCATCGACCCTGGCTGGAATTGAACCCGCGATCTTGGGTCTACGAGGCGAGTATGGTTACCACAGACCACCAGGAGATACATTAAAAATATATATATATAACAACTGAAATGCAAGAATGCCTGAAAACGCCGCGAGCGAGCGCAGTTTCAAGTTCAAACATTGTTAACATTGCGCTGAAATGATCAGAAGTGCTGACTCACTAGGAAAATGGAGCGTGTCGAGCAAACAGCTGTGATTAAATACCTGCAAATGAAGGGAATGTGTTGTGTCATGCTCGTGATATAGTAGAAAGCCGGTGCGTGAATATAAGTGTGGTGAAGATAGACATGCTGGTGATTCTTGGAAAATTGTCACAATAAAACATGATTTAGTGTTGTAAAATCAACGATCGGCTATCAGGGATATAGCAGAGGAAATGCATCTCATAGTGTTCCCCAAACTTCTTGCATGCACTTCTTATTGGCGACTCCTGCATACTGCTGCTTAATAATAATTAATATGCATGTTCCGCGCACACGCTTCAACAATGTGACATCTATTCAATCACAAGAGCCATTGTTGCGCTGCTGTATAACTGGTCAAAATAATCATAATGCAACAGTTAACTAAACATTCTTAATAAGAACGGGTGTAAAAACGGAAGTTCTTAAATACAAGTACTTTCCCCACATCCACCAGGATCTCCCTAGGGGTTCCGACCCAAAGTTTGGGAATCACTCCTTAGTGTATACATTAGCAAAGCGTGGTAAAACTAAATTAATGAAAAATATAATTAAAATATGTTAAATATACCACGAAAATGACTCTTTAATGCTATAACAAAATTCGTCATATCCAAAATGATACCATTATGCATATAGTTAAATTAAATTGTATGCAATATTTTTAAAAAACGACATGTTCCATGGGATTCGCCCTGAAATCTGTTTGTATATGAACTCAATCCGGTGTTTTATTTGTGCAAGCGTTTTCTTGACTATTTACCGCCCCTTTCTTACTGTTAGAACTATTTCGATAATACAATTAAAATAGCGTCTTAATACTTTTAAATGGACATCTTCTGCACGCTGTCCTTTCATTTCATTTATTTGTAATATATCTTTATCCTGAAAATTATCGTATATTGAACTCTCTCTCATACTCTGTCACACCCTTTGTTGTTCTGTTTTTATTACTTTTGTATTGCACTTTACTATGTCAGGCACTCGTATCCGATCCATTGACAGTAAAATAAATAGAGAAAGCATTTTCCTGGAGCTTCAGGTTCTATAAAATCCCAGAAGAGGGCAGACACAATCAACTAGACTGAGATCAAGATTAGCTTACACAGCAACAACTCCGTGAAACTCCCCCTTCTGCGCTTGTGCAACAGGCAGCTCATAGTTCAAAATAAACATTAACACACGCGAACCAGCACACCTATTTTGGTAAGCGGCTTCTTAATGCCTCCTTCGTCGCTGAGTGTATGTATTTTAACTAAAGACTTAGGTATGAAAAAAATCAATTACAAGTCTAAAGCATTTCTACACATTGAAGAAAACAATAACCTCTCAAAGCCAACCAATGCTTGAGGCGCATACTTAAAACGAGCTCACTGGCGTAAAAAGAATTCAAATGTTCGTCTTACAGAGTTTCTCCATTGTCTGGAAGCCTATGTTCTCTTCCAACACTTGTTTAAAATTTCCCCTAACATTTCAGTAATGTTCTCAACACAATGTTCCAAATGTGTTTTGGTGACGGCTACTATTTCAAGAACCGAGTGAATGCTCTCATCAAGTTTACTGAAATAAATACCTGCACTTAATGTCACACTTGCTCGTGCTGAAATGAAAACATCATTGGCTTTGTCAAAACATGTGAGGGTAGGTTGTGAAGACATGGCAATATCATGAAGATCCCTTATCCTTCAAGATAAATTAAAGAACGCTTTCGTGTTTGATACGCGACTGTCAACCTGGGGAAATTCTACCTCCAAAAATTTACTTATTGAAGGATATAGTTCAAACATGTACGTACAAGGAAAATTTTCCTAATGAAATTCTATCTATACTTTCTGCATATTTGTTGGGATTTATATACTTTTGGGAATCCTAAAAAATTTAATAATGGAATTATGGATTTAAGTTTTACTGCTTCTTTCCAGCGAAATACTATTTCATAAAAGTATATTCTGTCTAGTGTTGGAAATATTTCTGTCTTGACTATTTCACTCATATGATGTCATCATAAAATCGATCGTAGTTAAAATGGGCACTAAACACTGTTTAAAAAAAAAATCGACCAATGAATGCAACAAATTTTTGAATTTTGAACAATCACAGTGAAATTATAGTAAACTTTTACCAAAGTTTGTTCCAAATTCAAAATGTTGTAGTCAGCTTAGCCAACGCTATGCTTCCTGATAACTTTTCTGTGTTTTCAATTATTGAACAATTAACTACCTTAATGTGTATTGACTTAAACTTTGTTTTTGCGTATTCAGCCAAACGTCTGAAATCATTTTGTAAATTGTGTAACAATGCCTGCCTAAGCAACCATAGTACTAGTAAATCGAACGGTAGCAATTGTAACAATGTAGGTATTCATCATGAAAAGAATAACATTTTATACAATTGATAATATTCACGAACCGAATATTCTTATTCTATTCATGAAATAGTTCGAAACCCGTATTTGGCTCTTCTTTATTGGCATTACTGACAATCGACATTCGTCTGTTGCAAGACGGTTTGAAAAGGATAAGTATTAATAATACAAATATACAATTATTGCAATTTTGTAAGCCAAGGTTACCGGAATTATATATTTAAATTCTTATTTAATTCATGAAATAGCTTTAATAAATATCACATCACAATGTGCCCTTTCCAGTTACATTCTTGAATATGTCGGCAATCTCAAACCCTCTTGTGATAAATTTTCACTTTGACATGTTACCATGGTCAAATAATAAAGTAGACTTGGATTAAGCTCCTGGTGCTGACAGACTTGATCTTATTTTAATTGATGAACTATTTTGGAAGACTTCAAAAGAGAAGTAAGTAATACTTTTTAAATTAGATTTAAGCCATATGAGACTTAGCTAAATGTTTATAAAACATCTAAAATGAATCTTAAGAGTTTTGGTGTGAGGCAGACATTAATTAATTGCAACTACCTAAAGAGAACGTCATGCATACAATTTTCTATCTTCCGAAGAAAACGGTCAGTTTTCGTAGAGTCACGCGCTTTCAGTGCATTGTCGCTGGCTTTCCCATTGTTGTGTTTGGCTCACACGTGCGTGTTCTCAATTACTTGGCATGCTCCATATCGTAGAGTCATCATTCCTTTGTCATTCCCTCCTCCTCCATCCCCCTCTTCGTCGGCTGGGATGACAAAAAAGGGTTAACGCGTGTTTTATTATCTACTCTCCTGTCTTGTTAATATCGAGAGCTACGTCATCCCGATCCGTTTCAAATTAACGCGGTACACGTCCCCTCCTGTAAGCAACACAAACACTTTGGTAGTAGACAGTGAATATCCAAACATGCGCACAAACTAACGTTCTGTGTATATGTCAGGGTGTTGTCTTTGGTCAGTGCTTAAACTTTGCTATTCCAGAACACCATGCTAATGTATAAGGTGACCAAAAAGTTCAGTCAGTTTCAGATTGGACACTTCAAAGTGTACTCTGAATAAAATAATATTTTAAATATTAAATATAGTCAGTGTCGTAATTGAAGACCTACTGCTATGGATGATATTAGTGCGGGAAGCAAAACCAGCATATATGCAGTTTTCAGATCGGCAAAGGTTCGAACTTGCTATTCTTAAGAAAGAAAAACATATCACTTGTTGATGCATTGCCTTGAGAATATGTCACGTGTATTAGGATCTCGCAACGAGTTCAGGTGCACCTTAGTTTTCAACTTTTCATGAACGTTAGAGTAAAGAATGGTGTTGATTATTTGGTCGGTTGGCAGCAATTCACGATGCACAGAGTACAACCTTCTTTTTGTGCAGTGGTAGTTTCGGTGTTTGGGGACAAATTAATGGATTGCCTACCAGTGAGAAGGTGTCTTGGAGTGTCCTCTCATCGCATGTAAGAAGTGCATCAAGAAAGGGATCTCTCTGCTGACGTGATAATAATGTAAAACAAGCGACAGCTCGTGTGGAGCCGGCGACCGAGTTTATATCTTTGTTCCTTGTTATGGAGATGGGGCCGTAGTTTCTGCACTGACGTTGAATCGCTATGCCAAGTCCTCACAAGTGTGCTTATTGTTCACCTGAATTTTCGCTAAGAGGTCCTCGGTTTTCATTATTGTTAATGTTCCAGTCTATAAAGTACATTACGAATCTTTGCACAGTCCAATCATTCACAGCAACCGTGCCGAAGGCCTGGCGTTATTTTCGTGCCACTCAATTGCATTGTTTCCCAGTTTAAATTCGTAGAGAAATTATCTTCGGGGTGCTCAAGTTTGACCACATTCTTGCAATACTGAGTAACATTAGGAAAAATCTTACTTATTAGCTTAACAGTCGCACTCTCGACAACAATTTATTCCTGTCTCCACTTTATTTGTGTACAATGCTTGAAAGTTGAGCATCACGAAATAAACGACAAAACTTTTTAGATTAACTGCACACAACGCTTTGCTGTTTGGTTAAGTATAACTTGAAGAAACTTTAGTGTAAAGATATTTACAGGTGCGTCCAATTTGCCAATGCAGCTTGAAAAAATAAATATTTGCTTTTAATAAAATCAGCCTTTTTCTGCACAAAACAGACTCTTTTATTAGAACTAAACTTCATTGCTCGGTAAATTAGCTTCATGCTGCTACATGCATTTAATATTCTCTCCACATTCGTTCTTTTATAAGAGCAGATTCTTTTAAGTGAGATTGACGCAAGTAAGAACGTTTATTTCAAAATCACTACAACACACATGACGACTGGTGACGCAGGTCATTAAATTTCTTATAAAAATAAGATAATGTGTGTCACGTAATATTTTTACTTTGCAACATTTACGGCTTCTTGGGAACACTTGAAGGAGGGCATGCATTTTTCAAGAGTCTCTACACACGCGCTTGTCTGACAGACGTCACTCTGCCAGATTTGATTTACCTCGTGTGACAGCCACGCACTGTCTCCAACAGACAAATGTATTCTTCACGGCAGTAACGGGAATGGAGGCAATTTCACTACGTGTGTTTTAACTTACACTATCAGTCTCGCGTGTTTAAAACGAACACACGCCGTGCTTTTCATATCAGAAATTCTCTTTTTGGGCTTAGCAATTATTAAAACTGTTCATTATGATTTTGTTATTATTTACGCGCGGGTATTAACTAAGGAGACACTGGCGTTCTTACTTTGCACCAGCTCAAGAGGTGGAGGAATATACGAAATCTCCTGCTAAAAACTGGATAATTGCCTAGGATACAGGCTCTGTCTGGTCTTGACAATCTAAGCTTCAGCCACTAACAATTTAGGATATGACACTAGACAAACCCACATGGCTTACCTACAATTGTGGGGCAGTTTATCGACCTACAACATTAACAAAGCAGAGTTTTGTCTTCAGTTCATGAAGATGACAACAGTGTCCCATAAACTTAACCTTTATCTGGAGAGTGGTTATAAACCATTGTTTTTTTTTTTTCTGCAAAAGCTTCATAAACGCATAACGTTGAAAGGAATCACCGTACTTCATCTGTCACAAAATACAGCACTGTCAAAGTTACCATAGACTTTGTTGAGAAGCTTGTGGCTATGCGGTTTCAGTTTTAGACTGTGAAATAGAAACAAGCATGAAGTGCTGTTTGACACTTGCTTGATGGGACTATTTCCAGAGGCATCATTTCACTTGCTTTTCTTTGTTACTTGAATTGCTTAATAATTTTATATTAATTTTCTTCAGATTTATTTTGCACTATTTCCGCTTTCGTCTCTGGGTTCAGAATTATGAGGTAGATAAAGTATACACCTATTACGATGGCAACGAAGAGAAACCATTCTTGCAGGAGGACTTGAGAAGTTATGTCACAATCTTGATCATTTAGAGACAGCTTCAACAACCTCTGGCAGTGCCCTTATACAAGTTCAATGATATTTTTAAACGAAGCCAACGGTTCTGGAATTGTGAGGATCTCTAGCTCTTGGAAAGTTCTTTCATTCTTCGCTGCAGTCTGCGAAATAATTTTGAGTATCAGATTTCGCGTCGCTATTATGGAAGATGTGCTGTTATAGATTCGTGTTGAATTGGATTAAATTTTATAGTGACAACTTCACTTAAGTGACGTCATTTTAAAATCAACCAATGAAACGAAGCAAAATTTTGAGCAATTGCAGCCAGATATTGCTGTGAAAGTATCGAAAACTTCTGTCAAATTCGTTTTACCACGCGACGTGCATTTGTCTTGTGGTTGTAGCCAACTCTATACCTACACTGTATAATTCCTGACCACTTTTCTGTACTTTCAGTAATTATACATTTAATTAGCTTTATGGGCATTCACTCAAGCAATCGTATTTGTGTATTCAGCCAAAGAGTCTGAAATTATTTTATAAATTAAGTAACAATATCTGCCTAAGCAACCATAAATCTTATAATTATGTAATTCAAAATTGTCCCTGTTTTGTTTTTCTCAGCTGGTATTAGTAAATCGAATGGTAGGTATTCATAAGTAAGTTACAATTTTATACAATTGTTTGGTCCGTGCGCGAATTTCAAATATATATCATTTTTATTCTATTCATGAAATAGTCCCAAACCCGCATTTGGCTCTTCTCTATTGGTATTACTGACAATAGACATTCGTCTGTTGCAAGATGACTTGAAAAGATTAAGTACTCATAATACAAATGTACAATTATTACTATATTATAAGTCAAGTTTAGGGAACTATATTACATTCTCATTTTATTCGTGAAATAGTCCTAATTCGAGGGTCTGAGCTATCCAGACTTACTCTGTTCGTGAAATTATCGGCAATCTCCGAGCCTCCGGTGATAATGTTTATATTTTATTAACAATAGGAATGTGTCCTCTGAACACTGAGTGGGGTGATTAGGGCGCTAACGCTTGGGACTGCATTCGGGAGGTCCCTGGTTAGGTTTATTTCGTGGTTTCCACTGGTGACTTGGGCGATGTTAAGATGGATATTTGCATTCCACGAATTGTCCGCTCTCATACGAGGGTAGGTACATAAGTTTCCGGCCTAACCATTTTCTAGGTATGATAAAGACAAAAACTATATTTCACTTTTCAATATAGTTACCCTTTATTGCAATACACTTCTCACATCTTTGAATTAACATTTCAACCACTCCCCCCCCCCAAATAGTCAGAAGTCTTGTCTGCAAAATGGGCATATACAGCATCTATCACTTCTTCGTTACATTTAAATGTCCTTCCTTCCTCGAAGGTCCTTCTTGAGTTTTGAGAAGAGGAAATAGTCGCTGGGAGCTAGATCTGGGCTGTATGGTGGACGGTTGATCTCCTTTAAGCCACATTTCTTCACAGCTTCCTTTGCAACGTGCACAGGCGCGTTGTTGTGAATAACTATATTATTAATATTGTTGTTGCCTAATTAAAGCATGTGGAGAAAGTGCTTTTATTTAAGAACTTATCCATTTTCACTTTTGTTCTTATTAATAATGTTTAACTAACTGTTGCATTATGAATATTTTGACCAGTTATATAGCAGTGCAACAATGGATAATGCAATTGAGTAGATATCACATTGTTAAGCGTGCGCGAATTTGCAAAGGAATTATTATTATTAAGTAGCTAAGTGAATGGAGGGGTGGCCAATAATTTCATTCTCGAAAAGGTGGTCGTGCGTGCAAGAAGTTTGGGGACCCCTGCTTTAATGTACCGTAAATATAAAAGAGAAACAAAGAAGTGCTTATTATTATTATTATTATTATTATTATTATTATTATTTTAATAGTTTAACGTACGATGCTAACTATGTTAGGTCCTCGGAAACACGAATAAGATAATTTATGAAGACACACAAATTTGGAGGTTCCCCGAAAAAGTGGACAATCGATTAGCCCAAGCTCTGATTATTATTTCTTCATAAGTTTACCGCAAACGTTGCTAGAAAACAAACTAGAAGCATTTGGAAATCAACAAATGTCATACGTTTGGCGAATAAAGAAATTGAAATTGCTGTTATTGAATCTGCTAGGAGTTGGCAGTAATTAAAGAATGCCCCTGCAGGACATCACAACAATGGTGTGTGCAGGTTGTATTGCCACGTGGGAGGTGGCAAGTCGATTGTGGCGCTCCCCGTGGGGGCATTGTGTACTTAACAGTCGGGCGTCCCCTTTTCTGTTTCCTACCAAAAGGCTCCTTTTTTACCCTTTTGTTCCACCCGCGATGTCCCCGAGGGTGTTTTTACAGGCAGCTGTTTCACAGAATTTACGCGATAAAAAAAGAAATATCTTGCACAGTGTTTCTTTCGCTTTTTGGCCGTAATTTTTTCACACGCAATTTCTAAGTCCGATTCTCGTCGCTGTGTTATCGTAATGAAATAATAAAAGAAAGGATACATAGGGTTAAGAATGAAAGGGGCTAGGAGGGAAAAGAAGAAAAAAAGTGGTAAACGTAACGGCATGGCACCCCCTGATGGCTGGAAGGGGTGAGCGATAAAGGAATAAACCAAGTCGAAAAAGGCTTCACGCCGATTGTTGCGTACCAGCCCATTGCCCTTTGTTAGTCTTCAGGTGGGAACGGAAGTGCGCGAAAAATGCAATTATAACACTTTCCAGTAGACGTCACATTTATGTTAACATGACTTCATAAAGGGGAGGAGACCCCCGGAGAGCCTGCATATTAGCAGTTGATGAGCACGGAATACGTCCAATTTAATGAATTAACTTTTGTATGCGCCCTGCCAACAGCTGTCCGTCTGTCCGTATAGTAATGGGTTAAGGCGCGGTGTGCTCGAACAATGGGCAGTTTTACAACATTACATGGACAACAAATCAAGCAACTGCTGTTCTCAACAACAATGGAACCAAGTGACACGTTTTTATTGGACATGGTCGTATAAATCATAACCAAGACTCATTATCGGCGCTGCAGGCAGACAACACTTTGTTTCAGTCAGACAGAATTTCTCCACACGTGTTTCTTGTATTTTTTATACAAGAAAATGAAATTAACATATCATTGATATGTAAACGGTTGATATCTCGGAACGAATACATAATTTTAATGCCCGTAGATTTTGGAGATTTGTTTTGCATACACAGCGGTTCATTAACCCTTGTAATACATATATAATTGATGATTTTTTCTTCGCGGGACCGCTACACGCATAACGGTCAGGCGGTTGAAGTAACTGCGGTAAACAGGAGTCAGAAAGTCTGCAGCTATGATTGCCGCATTAAGTTATTACTAACATTTAAACGGCATATTTCATTATCAAGCCAGAAGTTGCCGGAACTGCCTGCCTTCATGTTCCATACATTTCTAGCAACGGCTTACGAAATTTAACCATTAATCTCTCCATTATTAATCTCATTAATCTCTCATTAATCCTAAAAAATGGAAGAATATCTTCATGAATGTCATTTTTCAATCAATGTAATATGAGTGGATTTATCTTTTGCACTTTTCCTTTCAAGTTCTCCATAAATAAAATTTTCTGGGCATTAAATCGGGGACCTGGGGCCATATTTTGTTACTGATGCTAATATTGCATGTCTGCATGGGCTGTATCCGCCGTTGCACAGTCTAGTTGGAAAGTTTCGAAAATAGTTCGCTCACAGTTAATTCACGGTAAAAAGGATTGTAAAATATTCTACACATGTCTCAACTATTGTTCCTTTAAAATAAACCAGCAGGGCCTATTATTCTATCGCCGTTTATGTCGCACCGCACTCCTACCGTTTATTCAGGCAGCAGGTTACCAGGTACTAACAGCAGCAGATTAGGTTTTTCTGAGCTCCAGTATCAGCCGCTTTCTGAATTAAATACTCACTTAGGTGCGTAAAGAAAATTAGATTAGGGTCAATTGCACACTATTCAGAAATCTACTCCTGGATGCAGGGTCACCCGGTTTAAATTTTTGCACTGCAGTCATTATATACGGTTTTAACTCCAGAACCTTTGTGCCGTACGACATTCCCATTTACTTAAAAACACATCGAAGTGATTTTAGAGGAACGTTCCAGAGCACGTCCAATGTCATCTAACATTTCTTCTATGAGTACAGTACTGCGTGTGCCCCTCCCCTTTTTAATCAAGAATACTTCCCGCTTCACAAAATTTATTTACCAATCTGTGAATCGAATTTCGACTTGGAAGTTGAATATCACGAAATTTCTCTTGAAACAATCTCCGTACATCACGAGCCGATTCTGTACGCACCTACGAATCGTAAATGAATACTCTTTGGGAAACAGAACAGCTGAGTTGAGACATATTAACTTAACTAAAATACTGTGTTACGCCAACTAATGAAAACTTAACACATCGTCACACAACACACAAAAACATGTCCATATATTCCTAGAGTTAAACTCGTACCGACCTCCCCTCCGGCTGGCTTTTAATCGTGGGAACATTTCTGCATATGCCATAAACATTTCATTTTGACCATGATAAGGCCGTTGCGTATTCATTTTGTATACCATAAACGTCTCTTACTCCCCCCCCCCCCCCAATATTTTAACAGAGAAACGCTCTTAGACCCCGATATTAAAACAATTTATTTACTCATTTATAATTTAGTAATAAAATAAACGTTAATAATAATTTACTATTATAGCAAGCAGTAAGCACATAGGCGAACAAAGCACCCGTATTTCTTCGCCGTTTAGGTATATAACGAATTTTATTTTAAACATGTGTTTGTTCCTCAGGCAATTTTGAGTGTGTCTTTTCATTGTTACGAGTCTTTCGTTGTACCAGGTGAAGAATAACTGTAGAGAACATGGAACTAATGATGTCTTTAGATAAAGGCTTGGTAATTTCATTACGTAAAGTTCTTAAAGCAAACAATACATTAATAGTTAATACTTTTTTTTCAACATTTCTTCTTACTAATAAAGATTTTTATAATGAATTAATTTTTATTAGTGCACCCCATTAACTAGCGGTAACCATATATGCCTCATAGACCCAAGTCTGCGGGTTCAATTTCGGCCAGGGTCGATGGATTTTTTCGGGCTAAAAGTCATTCAAGTATAGCTTCCCTCGGAAGGGAAATAAAGTCAGGATCACATGTAGATTTATGGCATGTAAAAGAACCTTAAGCCTAAAAGAAGAGATCCCTGAGCAAAATTTATCGGCCGTTTCAATCCCTGGATTGATTGGGAAGCTGATGACCTGAGATGTTAAAGGGCGTCCGTAAATAAAACAAATCAACAACACCCCATTAACTAATAACAAAATATTTTACTTCTTAAATAATTTTACAATCAAACCTACTTATTTAATCAATGATTTGGAATGTTCCATAGTAGTAAAAAAATTTCGTCTTGTTTTAGCTCTCAATAATTTTTTTCAATATAATTGAGTTGAAATGTAAGATTTATTTAGAACAGTCAAGATATACTGTATTCAGCGTTGCTCAAGAGCTAGCCGTTTGTGTACATACCCCCCGTCGAGGCACCTCCGGTAGGAAGGGGTAAAGTGAGGCAGACACCGGGTGTCCAGAATTTAGGGGTGATAAGGCAGAGACATACAGACGGGGTTCCGGCGTCACTGATGTTTACGGATAGAAAACGCCGACGCGGCGGTGCCCCCTCCTCTAAAGAGCCATAGCAGACACCTTCGTAGATACTTTTCCATAGCGCAAGCCACCGCAACACCGCGCAAGCCCACGTCATCCTGACATTTTCTGTAACAAAACCAACGGAATGAAATGGGAGAGCGGAATATTCGTGAAAAGTAATGAAAGTAAACGAAAATGGGAAAGCGACTGCAACCTCCCGAATACGACTCCCAAGCGTTACCACCTGAGCCTCCCGCTCTGTTCCAGTAGTAGGTACCCACACTTGTTAAACATCTTCTTGTTTTACGGACGCTCCTTAACATCTCAGGTCATCAGCGTCCCATTCAATTAAGAGTGTGAAACGACCGACAAATTTTGCTCAGAGGCCTCTTTTTTTCAGACTTGAGGTTCTTTATCGTGCCGTAAATGTACGACACGGGACCCACGGCTTTACTTCCTTTCCGAAGAAAATCCATCGACTTTGGCAGGGATTGAACCCGCGATCTTGACTCTGATATTACTCATTTCACGTACACCTCGCGGTATTAGCCACTGTAAACAGCGCCTCCATGCTGAGGACTTGCAACTTCATACAATCTCAACTACCGATATTCATGACGCAGGATCTAGACTCAGTTCATACTTGGACGCGTATTCTCGAGCTTGTTCTTAATCCATTAAAATGGCAGGCAATTGTGGTGGAACACCAGAGCTTGCTAAGTACGATAGACACAGGCAATATTCCATTAAAATCAATAAAACTGTAATTCCTTTCACTGATTCTGCGAACAAATTTGAAGTTATTATCGATAATAATCTCTGTTGGGAAAATATGTTGCTGAAAGTAAGATCTCTAATTCACACCTTTAAAAGATTAAGCTTGTCCCTACCCAGAACCTTAAACAACATCGTGCAATCCCTGGCGATGCCGCACTTCAACTACTGAGATTTTCTGCTCACAACTTAAACTCTAACCTAACACAAAAACTACAGCGTGTTCATAACATGTGCGTACGTTACTCCTGCGATGTGCGTTTGTTCGATCATGTAACACCCTCCCTAGATATGCTGTCTTGATTCCGCCTGAAAGACCGAAGGAATATTCATTGCCTTACACTACTTTTCAAAATTATGCACACATTTAAATCTTATCTATCGTTTTGTTTTAAAATCTCTCTACCTCTCATAATCTTAGCACACGTTCTGAAACTTCCATGTAGTATTATTACATCACTTTACTTATCACTCACAGTAACCGCTGCCCGTCTCTGTAACGCAATGTCAGAGACTGCCACACTTAGGAGCATTTCAAAAGAAATTGTTTAATGTTATTACAAATAGATTTAAATTCCTTATGTTACAATACAGATATTTGTTATATCATGCTGTAGAATTATGCATTCTATGATTATTATTATTATTATTATTATTATTATTATTATTATCGTCGTCGTCGTCGTCCTCACCATTATCATCATAAATCTTCCTAACTATGAGTGTTTCATTTTTATGTTTTACTATTACATTTATGTCCACGCTCGTGATATACATAGGTTTATACGTGTACCATTTGTCTCGTTAGTGCTTGTTGTATTATTGTTTTTATTATTCTTATTACGTAATATTTTTCATTATTCATGATCGATTCTATTATAGCACTCACATTATACAGCACCATGCAACGTCTTGGAGCGCATTTAGATAGCCGTTTCATTGCACACATGACACAATTGATCGCTATTAGCTGAAGAACGTTTATATGTCCTTGAACTACAGCTGCATGCTCGCCACTATGAAACCACATACATTACTGAGAAACATGGGATAATAATACTGATGATAATAAGAGTATAAGAGGAAAGAGGAGTTTATTATTATTATTGTTCTTTGAAAACCTACTGCCACGGGTGGCCGTGGTCGTTAAGGTGCGGACTCGTGAGTGGGAGGTCTAGGTTTTGATTCCTGCCAGACCGTCCTCCCTGGCTAAAGTTGTTTCCAGGTTTTCCTCAGTCCCCATAAATGGCAAATGCCAGGTAGGTACCCTAAACATGGGCCTGAAACGCTTCCTATCTTTAAAAAAAAATCTTTTCCAGTTTACCATTTCATCTCTTGTATCACCAGTGTCACCGCCTGTGATGCCTCAGGACTCCGTACTTAAAATGGGGGTTAAACACTAATAAAAACACCCTAAAAAGACATTAAACAAAAAGAAGGAAAAAATGGAAGAAAACGAAAAGGAAATATGACAGGTACAATTAATGTTTCCTTTCTTTTATGAGTTATTTTTCTTCGTTTTGGTCTTAGGAAGAAATTATTATTATTATTATTATTATTATTATTATTATTATTATTATTATAAAAATTATTAGGAATAACTAATAAAGCGATCTGTATATTTCCGGATCAGATTCACCCAGACAGCCGGCGTCCGAAAGTGAGCAATAAATTAATTTGTATCATAATGACCCTAATTCACGTCCTGTAACCGTAAACAGGAAGGGGACGTACTATATTGCTGAGGCAGGGATCCAAGCAGCGGTTTCTTTGCAGGCGGGCGTTTCGGCGTCATTAACTTGCTACAGAGGAGCACAAAACATGGCGGGAACTTTGTTACTTATAAACAACGCTCCTGCTGTTTATTTTAGTGCAGCTATAAAACTGTTTGGAAGCACGCGATGGATGTCAGCCATCTTGTTAACTATTAAACAAACACCAGCGCCGCAATAAGACATTTGTCTGCATGAGAAAATGAACCCTATGTCACAGATGTTGGTAAACGTCGACAGCTTCGTGCAATCTTGATTTGGCGCCAGAGAGGGGAGAAAATACTTTTTATTTTCCTGCTTTTTATAAGGTGGGCTTATTAACAAGTCAATGTCATTTAAAGATCTCTGTAAAATACGCAATAAGCTACAATATTATGCATTAAAGAGTAGAATAGCTATCACAGGTGTCAATGTAATATTCTTAAAAATATCAATGAAACCAACATTGGTTTAATAATATGCAGCTTGTTTGATAAGTAAGGCAAACAAATCAAAAGTTAATTTTGCTTAAAATCAATTTATTTCTCAGTATATCCTACATTTAGTTTTACCCAAAGAACGTATTCCAAAGCCTTTAGGCCTTCTTTAAAGGTCGATTTGTCAAAGTTTACCAATAATCCTTCACAGCACCTGTCTCCTCACAATATTTTTTTCTCTCAGGACAAACAAAAGTCGAACGAGGCTGAATACGGCAAGTGCAACAATTGAAACCTAAGTCCATGCATTTTCCCCTTTGCAACTACAGGTGTGTACGTCACTGCATTATGCTGGTAAAACTGAACTTTCTATCTGGAACACGATTACCAGGATATTTTCTTGCGAATCGCCTTAGCAATGCTGTGCAAGTATTTGATTTTACACGTGTATCGTACATAAAACCCCAAAACTAAATTTGTACAGTGGCCCAACTAATAAAGTGCAATTAGCGTACAATGAAAGAATACAATTTTTAAAAATGTGATCTAATCGTTGTATTTTTTTCAAATAGTTCTTCATTATATTCCACACAATGTTTCATCCGTTCAAACTCTTTTGTAAATACTGAACGCCCCGCTTCTTTGGGTATGGTGCAAATACATTCTTTGCATGCATCCACGTGGATTCATGTGTTTCAAATTGTTGACCATGAATTTTTTATGTTATTTTGGAGAATAGATAAAATTCACATGGGGTGAGATCTGGGATGTAGGAGGATGGGGCAAACATTTGGCTCATGCAGAAATGGAGTTGTTTCCATTGCAGTGCGGGCAGAGGCGTTGTGGTGAACAGGATTCTTATGACTCTCCGTTTTCAGGCATTTGTGGTGTTATCATCTGGCAGTGACAGTGAAATTGTCGCAATATGACCACTAGCTGAGAAGAAGGCTTGTCAACACTTCTCGCTGCCTCGTTTTTGTTGCGGATCCTCTCCTAGGATGACTCAGACTGGTGATTGTCACTTAGTTTCCGGATCATACAAGTATAACGCAAGTTTCATCATCTGTTATGATATTAAATTTATTTTTTTGATCATCTATAAATTTTTCAACACTTTCTAGCACCAATTCACACCTTTTCCCTCCTCATTTGTAAGGTGGTGGGGAATCTATGACTACAGAGCTTCCTTACATAAAGTTATTTTCACTGCTGTCGATCCAATATTCAGAGCTTCTGTACAGAAATTATCTTACCGAACATACACTCTGCTTTCGTCGTATTTTCATCCTTTGTTACAGTACGGGGATGTCTTGCGCCGTCTTCAGTTCCTTCTTTTCCTAAAATCTGCGAAACATCGATAAAATAGTGGATTGCGAGGGGCAAAGTTTCCAAATGCACGCTGCGATCTTTCAAGGCATTCTCTCTCCCCTAAACGGAATTCAAAGTCGTAGTAAATCATAGCGCAGAAATGCTGTCGCTTGAGATTCATCCTAGCGTCTGGCGCAGCAACGCCCGCGTACACATACACAGAAGTGCTACACAACACATTGTTGCAGCGGGCTCATACTTCCACATATTGTTATCTAAAGTTAGAAAAACCTGCGCTGGCTTGTCACAGCTTTGTCCATTCCCAAAACTTTAGAGAGAACCTCATCGCCCATGAAAGCACAACCGCTTGCTGAAAAAGCCTGAAATCCCTTTTAACTTATTTTGTAAACACTTGCATCTCCAGGGGTTATGTGTAAGTAAAAAAGTTTTTAAAACACGAACCCCAGCTGTGCCAAGTTTTTCATATACTTTTATTATAGCACTGCCTTAATGAAGTATATTTTCAAAGAACACATTTTAATATAATTTATTTTTGTTTTATTGACAAAATTCTTATAGTAAATTACCTGTGAATATCTGTAAATTGCAAATCCTTCATCAAAACCCAACAAACTTTAACCGGGTTATAACTGGCGTATTTCTTTTTTCGTATGAAAACTGAAAAGAAAATGTTATTCTTTTACAGTTGCTACAATTTAAAATGATTTTCTTTATTCAAGTATTTTTCCTCCAATGTGACACTAAATAAAACCTGTGAACCATTAAGTGCTTCATTTATTTATGTCTGTTTTTCTGCCCTTTTCTTTACTATGTTTCCCTCTTCTTGTATTGGACCCAGGGTTCCTTGGAAAGTTTCAACTTTACGATGTTTTCTTCAGCGTTAGAACTGAAAAGCCTGCAACATTTTGTTGTAAACAGATAAACTGAAAGGCGGCTTGTTCAGTATTGGACGCTTCTACCATTCGACTGATTTATAAGTGATATATTTATTGCTTGCCCACTTTCTCTTCTATTCTGGAGGAGGAACTCCTCCAGAACATAAACATCTGAAAATGGTTTTGCTGCCCAGACCGCTCCTTTATTACCTGTCATAAAATTTGACGGTTGTAGGATAAAGAACATCTAACTGTACTTATAAGGGTGGGGGTAAAAGCCCTTTCGGACGGGGGTGGCTAAATGTCATTACGGCAATATAGTCGGTACCCTTTAGGGGAAAATTCAGTCCTGCTTGTCGCTTAACATCGTAATGTCAACTGTCAGAACGTTACATGACTTGGTCATTTTATGTCTGGTAAATGCCATCAGAAGTACGGGGGAAATACTCCACCTTAAATTTCATTTGCATTGTCTGCAGGAGTATGTAGTTTTTTACTAGCAGTCGTAGACTCAAACTTTGATGATTATGTCAAATGTTGTAGGTAATGCTAGTGTATATACAAACCCTCATCATGAATTTGTTAATGTAAAATGAATATTTTTAAAATACTTTTTATGTCACTTTCTAACATTTCAATTTTAGACCCATTTTTACAGTTTTAGTACATCATTGGTCTTTTTATGACGTTTAGCGATGTACTTATTTTTTTTTCATATATACTTTTTTGTTCTATTTTGCAGTACTCATTTAATCCAAGTTAGGATGGACTTTTTAAATGGAACGTGCCTTAACCTTGAAATAGCTGCACTAGTAGGAAAAGGTGTTCAGTCTTCCGAAAGCTCACAACTTTACCTTGTAACCTGTCAGAAGTGTTATTTAAATAGCCAGCCACGTATTCTTGGAATTAAGGAGTAAGACATGACAATGAAAAACCAGAGATTTGTCATCACGCGACCATTGGTTCAGGTTGTAAAAGTTATAGACTAGAGATGACTATAGTTACCTGCATTTCAGGATAACTATTTTACACCCCCTAAATCTAGAAAAACATTAGTTAAAAGATATGCAAATCAGACAAAGAAGAAGGGTGCGTTTTAGTTGCAGTTCAGTTGCGCTCTAAAATTGTCGAAAGTCAAAGGCATGTAAACTGTCTCATTTAAACCAAATGATTTCTCAATTTCTTGAACACGTGTTCGCGACTGTTGGTTTGATATTATTATGCAAGATTTGTGGAGTTCAGAGAAGAGACTACAGCACATAATACTCTTGAGATTGATGCCAAAAAGAAAACTTCGGCACAGCTACTGTTAACTCAAACTGCAGTAAATCTTCAACATTTTTCAAAGAACTGTGTGACGTTACAGTTACAGTGAATATTCCTCTATGGAATCTAAATAATGGAAAACTAAGGGACTTTTTGTAAGGCTACATTGCTCAGTAGATTCTCATGAGAGAAAAAAATATATATTCCTCAGTGCCAGTGCCATGAGGACACCATAAGGACAAACACCGAAGCTAACAACATGCTGCTCATTGTGGGGACTATGGAAATCAACAGCTCGAGTCAAATATGAACGCCGAAGTTTTGGAAGCAGTTAATTCAACAACCTGTGCACTGTTTGCATCTACTGTGTCCGGAGAGATGCACCACGTGCAAGGTAAAAGCGGCACAGCAATTGAAGGCTTTCATTCGCACGAAACTACCACCGTGATCAAGTGCTTGCTTTAATAAACTGAAGACTGTATAGAGTAGGACGCAGTATGAATAGTCATTTCCTGAGTTCTCTACTGGCTAAAACGGCCAAGAATATATAATATAAGAAATATATATTTGAATTACAATCAGCACTTATACTAAATTGGTATGAAATTGTTCAATAAATGTCTTTAGTAATATGCTAATTAAACAATTCAAAACTAAAAATAAACGGATGACTTAAAGGACATTCTTTAAATAGCATAAAGCAATTGGATCTGCAGGTAAAACTGTTACAGTAGCGCAGATGTTCTCTCCCCTACCTCCAAGCGTATGTATTATGTGGATGACCCCCAACATTTTTCAACTCGCCAAGCAAGAAGTCACGGGGTAAAAAATCGTACTGTGCAATTAAATTGTATAATGGTAGAGATATTATTATTATTATTATTATTATTAAATCCTACATTTATGGCGGAAATATCTTGCAAAGACACCAGTAAATTCCTCTGCTGGCAATTGAACTCAAGTCCGATGCTTTCTTGAATTTCTTCCTCGCTTAGTAAGAGAGCGCCTGTGCAACATGTTAGCAAACAGCTGGTGTATTTCCCGCGCATGAAAACTATACAGCATCTAATCCAAACCACGTGTTGTGCAATATACCTACACCAGTTGCTAAACGATTTCTTAATCCTTTTACTGTATTCAAGGGCACGGAGATGAACCAGCGCGGGGGAAAAGAGCACTTGAACCTCTTAAAGCTTAATCTGCACGTACGTCCTAATGCTAAACCAAAAGAAATGCATTATGTTGAACTTAATTGTGTATCGGTTTTGTCGAAGCGCATTTAGCACAGTCCCCAGCTTTGACATCGCTTATTGTTTACCATAACTATCGGCGTTCGTTATTTAGATCGAAAAATGTATTTAAAACCCAAAGTTAAAAATACCACAATTGATTCTGGTGTTACCTGTACAAGAGTTCTGTTTACGAAATATGAACACCGGTTCTTGCGCTTTCAATGTTGTTTAAACATAATGAATCGGTGAATATTCTAAGGTATCAAAGCGCTTTTTCTAAATATAAACAATATTCCACCATTATAAGACACTATTTAATTCAGTTTTAAATTCATGTTCTGAAAAAAAAAATTCCACAGTTACATTGGGTGAGTACATTGTGAGTTTCCGCGCATTCCATGGTTCCGTCAGCCAGTCAGATTAGCTGCGATGTCGGTCAAGACTACGGTCGGGAATCGCGAGCTCCGTGGAAACGCGTCATCCGTCTCGGCTAAACGGCTGCTGCAGTGAAAGCGATGTCTAGTAATCGTACTAAATATTCTATTCCAACAAGTGAATCGTCCCGTGCTGGCAGGAGATTATTTGAAGAAGAATTTCCCGATGATCAAGATACAAGTCATGCTGTGATTCATAAATTAGACTGTGGGACCCAATCTTCAATTCGAGCTACTGAGGAAGTGTTTGACGATAGAATTATCAGCAAGAACACACACAAGTGCACCTATTTGAAGACAAAAATACGCGAGAAAATGCCGGGTTTTATCAAAGAAGCAAACCATCATGCATCAAGACAATACTGGTTTCCATACACGAGTCTTTGCAATGCCGAAAACAATCAATCAGGTACGATTTGCTGCCTCATCCACCTAATTCCCCTAACTTGACTCCACCGGACTTCCATCTGTTCCCTAAACTGAGAAAATTCCTTGGTGGAAAGAAGTGTTAGTTCGATGAAGAGCTTAAATCATCAGTAGAGACGTATTTTGCATACATACCTGAAGAATTCTGATTTTTGTGCTAGGAAAAACTCTGGAGCATCGCTGAATAAAGTGCATTAGTGTCAAGAGAGACTATGTTGAAAATAAGAATAATTTCAAAAAGCTATGCCGGAATTTTTGAGCTTCATTCCAAGAACTTTTCAAAGGATCCTGTATGTTATCTTGTAAGCTTTGCAAAGTATTTTATATTGGTTTAACTTCTACTGTTGTTTCGCTTAATATGAACATTCATTGACGTTCTGTTAAAAAATGGCAGATATATGTTGCCAACGGGTTTAAATCTTAGGAGTTAATATTCCTCTGTCTACTTTATTGTACTGTTTTTAATTTTTTCTCTTGTTAATATATTTTACTTTCTTATTTTTCCTCCTCATTCTTTCCCCTTGCTGCTTGTTTTATCATTTTTCATACATTACGTTACCTTTCGAAATTCAATATTTACTTTTACCACCTTCACTTGTCTTCTGCCTTTGAAGAACACAAGCGGATCGAAATATAGCGATATTTGTGTTAGTAAGAGTTTTAAATCTATTTCTTCTCCTCTAGTTCTTGTTATATTAGCAACATTATTCTCAAGAGTTACTTTATTATTCATTTTTATGGCATATGTATATATAGCAGGGCATTTTATTTTGTTCTTGTTGTGTGGAATTTAATTAGAGTCATTACACATGCCACGATTTCCGCCATATTTTTTTTTTCATTTCTATGAAATTGTGTTATATTACTCTAAAACAAACAACTTTTGCATTTATACACTGAGTAGCACTGTTTACTCTTTGTATAATATTTATTGACGCTAGTTAATGCCTGTACAAGTGAAGTAGACAACGAAGAAAGAATACTTGTTCAAAGTTTATAATTTTACTAAAACGAGTTAATACTATGGGTTGTGTGCATAAGCTATGCAGAAAGATTGCATAATTTAAACATGAATTATATTTGTTCAGTTTGTGCTGAAAATTTTTACGTTAAATATCCTGCTTTTTCTTCTTCTTCTTTTTTCTTCCCCCTTCCCGTTTTGATTATAAGTTATTTTGGTTTCAAGCAGTTTCATGTTTATTATTGGTCTTCAAAGAAGATTATAGTAATGCAGTACAGTTTGGTATTTTACAGTAAAAGTTTAAGTTGTTAATAATGTTACTCCAACAGAGAATAGAAAATGTGATACACAAATATGTAAGTTAAAAATAACGCTTTGTTAATATGAAATAACAAATGTTCTGGAAAAGCAATCTGGCGAGAAGTGTGAATACAGAATGTTTGCTTTGACGAGTAGTTTAAATTTTTCTAAAATGAAGGGAAATTTAATGTAATTTAGAAAATTCGTTGATAGACTTCTCGAGCATACTTTCACATGGTGGCATAAGCAAGGAGTGGCACTGATCTTTCAAGAGTCAAAGATTACAGTGGCAAGATACCAATAGAGAAAACGAAAATGGACAACATAAAGACTGCATGGATATCTACTTTCAATGAATGACCTCTGTGAAGAAACTCAAGACGTTTATGGGGACTGAAAATGAACATACTTTGAGTTTATTCATTATTAAAGGAGGCTCACAGCGCTAGAATGTTATACATTTATTGCATTAATAAAATTGTAAACGATGTCCTATCTATTCCGAAGACTGCAACTTAAATTTAATCAGTGAAATTATTTTTGGATTTGATTTTTTTCATTTGAAATTAGAATTCCTGTTGACTGCAATGTATAAAATTCGACGATATGAGAGATACGAGCTTGTGGATAAAGGTGCAGGAATAGTCCTCAGAGCTTTGGATGAAATATTGCAAAGTCCTGCAATCGCCTTCAGTCAGCGTAAAATTCTCCCATGAGAGGCAGAATGGAAAACACGTGCGAGTTTGGACTGCGGCGGTTACATGATGGAAAAGCACTTGAAGTGCAATGAGGAGAAATAAATAAAAGAACCATGAACATGTGAGATAGTCATAAACGAATACGTTTCAAGGAAGAACTTTTGGAAAATGCTGGACAACCTGCATGCTCATATACCACGAATTTAATTTGCACACTTCAAGTACTCGTTTCAAGTCAGTTCACGCGAACTTGCCTGTCTCGATAGCAGGGAATTTACAACGAAAGCTCGGACACCTGCACTAAAGGAATCGCCGGTGGATTCCCTCCTGAAACTGTGCGTCACGGTTGGGGAAATCCAGCATCACTACGGGCGAGAAAAAAAGAAAGCTCTCAAGGACGTGGTGTAGTAATCGTCGTGAACTTGTTCTGCAGTCCTGTTACAGGCAGCTTCACGTTCTGTGAGAGATGGGCCGTCCGGAATGTCTACTCCCGCCACTTCCTCATGCAGTTCGGTAGTAGCCACCCTGGGGCCTGAAACCTACACTTCGATTTTTATTGTTTTACGTGTGTAATACATCCTCGTTAAGTAAAAGGAAGGCTGTATTCCGCCTTGATATAGAAAGGAAATAAAACCACAACGAAGGTGTTAAGTGTTTAGATCAGCACATGTGGACCTTGAACTATTTAAGTATCTCTGAAGAATTCATCTCACTGGATGAATTTGGCAATTGCAGTGACATCAAACAACGAGGTGCGTTCCATAAGTTTCCGACCTCACCATGTTAGATAGGCAATAGAATAAAAAGACCGGTACCTTTTTCAGCACATGGAATCCATAGGTTCACTGTTGAGTTCCTTGTTTTGAAATGTACAACCCAAATTCCTCTGTAATTCCCAAAAAATTGTCGCCATGCTCTTCGTGGATCTTGGTCTTTCTAGGCGTTTCATCCTTCCGCCACTCCATTGATTCCCTTTTTAAACGAGTGTTGTAGTACATGACCATAATTTCGTTTCCGTGACGACTGCCCTCTCGTCACTACTGCAGGGAAAAACTTCGGACAACATTTCATGCGCACTTGCAAGTGAATTGGTGAAAGATTTCGAAACACTCATCTTGCACTAATCTTGTGCATATGAAAAAGTTGCTAAGCAAGTTGTTTTAGAAAGCCTGAACCTTGCAACTATTTCTTTTGTCTTCAGACGTCTGTTGCTTAGAACTTGAGAAATTTTCATGTGTTAACACTTTCACCGGACCCTCATGTGAATCAACTTCAAATATTTCTAAACGAAATAATTTTGACCACTCCTTCACAGTGGAACGTCATCAAGGCATCATTTAATATCACAGGGTGAAAGTTCTTTAGTTCACAATTTTATTACTGCTCTGTATTCACTTTTAACATCACGCTGTATTATGCAACCAGCCTGACTAAATGAGCTTATCCGATCAAATAATGGCGTGACCAAAAAGAAAATGCAGTGTTTGCACTCCTGAAACATGTGAGCATCAAAAGTATGAACATCGTAACAATGAATAATGGTCTTCTGGGTCAGGCTGGCAATGTGTGTACCGCACCTCGCATTCAAATACCATATATCTCTAAATATACCAATAAAATGAAACGATAGTCAATTTAATAAACGGCAATAAGTAATATTGTCATTTTTCTGTATGTGGCCGAACATTTTCATGCTGTAAACACATGACTTTGAAAAAGCATTGTATCTTCAATTGTTCTTGGCTCTCTTCGCTGCAAGGTTCAAATATATATACAGAATGTAACAAAAAGGTATGTCAAAGAAAAATTCCTTGCATACAGAGGGTGCAAATTTGTTATATGAGCATGGGTATGGAAATGCTTTATTTTATTGTTAGAGTCCTTTGTGTACAGCTCTGCTTACACGATGTGATATGCAAGCTAGAATGTCAACATAGCTGTCCTATGGCAATAACTTTACAACAGAACTGTTGCTTAATATGTACAGTAGGTAAACACTTGCTTTTACCTCTGGTGAAATGGGAGTGGAGGCGTTGTAACTACTGTTAGTTCCTAGGTTCACCGAGGTTTGATCGTTCTGTACCACATAGTCCACTTGTTATGCTACTCATTTCATTGCTTTACATAGCACCGAGCACGTAGTGTCAGTTCTGTGTGTTTACGGACTTCGTTCCAGGTAGAGTAAAATAAAGTATTCAAACGCGGAGTTGACAGGTGCTCGTACGATCTATGGATTAGCCGAAGGTGTAGAGAGTCTTCGTGTTCGTATTCTGCAAGGTTGTCAGACAATACGAGATACTCCAGGAATACATCAGTGCATCAGAGTGTCCATCGGGTTGATGGATGTATCCGTGCTAACGGAGGACATTTTGAACATTTCATATGATTTTCTGTTTCGCGCAGTTCCGTTTTAGAATATTCTGCTATGTGGTACAAGTGTAGAAAAAGGGCTCTAACAAGGAAATACAACAATTCCATACCCATGTTCGTGCTATAATTTTTTTACCCTATATATGTGAGTAATGCTTCTCCAAAGTTTTGACATACCTATTTGTTACATTATATATATATAACTTTTGAAAATGAAATAAAATAGTATTCATGGAAAAGAGAAGAAATCTGACAACATGTTTGAATGCATTGCTTTCTTATAAAAGAAATAACATTAAAAAGTAATGTCCTTAACCATGGTAAATGTCAAATTCCACATATATATTTTGTGCAATTTTTTCCTTACATTTTAAATCATAAGACACTTTAATGAAATTATTATTATTATTATTATTATTATTATTATTATTATTATTATTATTATTATTATTATTATTATATTTAATACCATTGATGTAATTAAAAGGGAAGAAAGTGTCCATATTCTCAAGTTTGCTGGAATAAATCTATAATGCGTTGCTAAATAGGCCCTGAATGTACACAAACTTTGAATATGTTTATTTAAAATAGGCGTATGGCGGGTTTATAGTGCTGTGGAATCGATGAAGTATAGGGTTGCAATTTTAGTTCCTTTCATTTGCAATTCTTTCCCAGATTTCTTTAATTAAACCTGGACTGACAGCACTCTTTGATATATTCTAAATTTCTTAAACTTTAGTTTTATAAATTATTTTTATTACATATTAGTAATAACACCTGGTGTTGACGTCATACTATGAACAGAATAACCAGCCGCTGTCATGAAGCATAAGGGAAGTAAAAAAGGTGAAAATCGTGACGCGCATGGCAAGCGGACATCTTGTTAATGTGTTGACACCTTTTTGTACCGCGTGTAAACAAAACCTAAGCTAGGGGCTAATTGTGACTGCCTCCCGTAACGTTTTACAATGCCCGCCTTTTGACCCTATGCAAACATGTCAGCCTATTTTGCATTCCAACCTCACGAGAAGGAAGAAAGAGTGTATGAATTGCCTTGTAGTTTTGTTTAACGGCTGGGAATGTTTCGAGCCGGACCGTGGCTGTTTCTTTGTGGTGCGAAGTCGCCAGAGGGCAGTTTTTTTCGCTCCCATTCTGTGACACGTAGGTCTGTTCTGTATGGCTATTATATCCCCTACAGAGAAGCATCACAAAAAACATAATGACGTGATTACAGGCGGCCATGAAATGTGTAGCGCAGAGCGTTTAGTGTTTTGTTTTCCATTGAAACAGAGATGGCCGTGCACTGTAAATCACATTGTTTCAGATGGAGCAATGTAACTTTGCGTTTATTGAAGCAGACGCGGCAGAGAAAACCGGTTTTACATGCTAAGACTCTGCGGGAGAGCTATTACTATGTGTCACTTAATGGTTAATAAATTTCTGTGTAGGTGAATCTTTAAGTCTTTTATGTTTCGTTTCGAGCAATAAAAATGGCAATTCTAAAGTCGTAATTTGTAATTTAAAGCCCGATAATTACATTTTTCTTTTTCTTTGAGTGTTAGGCGTGAAAGAAACACTCCTCTGTTCAAACCATTAAGTTCCAAACTGCCTTGCAAGGCATTCTAGGCGCTCATGCGTCAATTTATTTGCAATTCCTGCAGAATTTTTTTTTTTTTTTTTTTTTTTTTTTTTTTTTTTTTTTTTTTTTTTTTTTTTTGTCACAGGCAAACTTCTGCAGCATGTTACGCAGTTTTTGTATTATATAGACATAGAGGAATCCGAGTTCCTTTTCTTCACTGCGTGACGATGTTTCGACAGAAGCCTAGAATGAATGTATTAACGGAATAAAATTTAAATAAGCCGGTGATCAAATGAATGAACAGAATTTGCGCTAATTTTGATTTTTCAAAACTACGTAAGCAATTTCTAACATGTATTTATTGTTTTTAAGGACAATATCCGTTCCTCTCAATTCCATAAAGAACCATCATGGCACTTAAAAAATGGTCTTTTACTCCATAAATACATTTCGCATTTGAGTTAAAAATATTCGTATCTCAAGAAGAGGGAAGTATAGGCGATTCCATGTAAAATTGGACGGAAAATTAGAAAAATTGCCTCACATTTTTAAATTCAATATATTGTTATACAACTGCAACATACACTAAAGTATCTCGCTTCTTCTTCTTCTTCTTCTTCTTCTTCTTCTTCTTCTTCTTCTTCTTCTCCTCCTCCTCCTCCTTCCTCTCCCCTTGACCCGAGAAAAATTATTGAAAAACAAGGCAAATTCTACTACCTTTATCAACTTTCTAACTATATTAAAATATGTAATCTGTACATACAGTATATATATAAATTAACACTAATAATAAAAGTAGATAAAGATAAAACACAGAGAAAGAGTCACACTTGAAATTGCTATATTTCAAGTGTGACTCTTTCTCTGTGTTTTATCTTTATCTACTTTTATTATTAGTGTTAATTTGTTACATTGTTAATAGTTTATTTATTTTTATGTTTCATATATATATTTCATTTTGCTTTTTTCTGTATTTTATATAACTTTATATTTTGTATTCTGTATTTTATTTCCTTCCCATCCTGATACAATGGAAGACTGTTCCATAGCCTTAACTCTTGCCAGAGTCAATAAATAAAGAAGAACATTTTTATGAAATATGTCATCTCTCGGTCTGATAGTTTTAATACAAAACTTTTCTAATATACATTATTTTTATTAAATTGTGTTTTTATAGAAGCATGATTTATAAAATGTAATCATTAATTTATGGCAGAATAAAATCGGCGTTATGCATATTTGAACGATTTCCGCACAAAAGACAATGAAAAACATTGAAAATGATTAAGACAAACATTGAAATGTTGATTTGGTTTATTTATGGACGCTCTTTAACATCTCAGGTCATAAGCGTTCCATTCAATTCAGGACGTGAAACGGCCGATAAATTTTGTTTAGAGGCCTCTTCTTTCGATCTTGAGATTCCATTTCGTACCGTGAATCTACGACATGGTACCCACGGCTTTACTTACCTTTCGAAGGAAGCCATACTTAGGATTTTTACGCCCGAAAAAAATATCTGTTTGACCCTGGCAGGGATTGGACGCAGGGTCTAAGAGGCGAGTATGGTTACCGCTAGATCACCAGGACCTATGTGTCAGATCTGCTCCATGGTAAATTATAGGGGGAGGGGGACAAATGATACCATCTAAGAGTGGAGTCTTTTTATGTATCTTGCACGCCGATAGTTTCCCTCTCAAGTCAAAGAGTTTAGCTGACTTCTCAATCTTCCCTGCATGACCATACATACACTTGAGACTCTCGTGTTCAAATATAATTTAAATGAATTAATTTATGAAGTTCTTAATAGAATGTTTAAATAATAGTGACACATATTTTGTTGGAGAGAGAAAGAGTTATTAATCGATAATTTTATTTTTACTCTTTTTCGTGAAAAAGTTAGTAAATATGAATGAATTTATGTTCCTGTTGAAATATTATATTAAATAATGCACCCACATTTATAGAATGTGTGCTATCAACTGTAATATTAAATGTCTAGCAAAGTTTTTTTCCAAATTGTTGATTTTCACAAACAGACCATAAATTTACTGCATTGAAACAACAAAACTAATGAACCTAAAGCAAAACGACCTTCACGGAATCTTCTTCATATCAGGTTGATGTATAAGTTAGTAGCATTTTCTGCTGTTTTTGCTCTTGTAAAGTGAGCAGTTTTTATATCACTACAAAGATGAGTAAAGAACGAACATACAGTTCAAAAGCATGAAGTGCATTTATAATTTAATCAACAATTCGGAAACGCTCACTTATTGTGCTAATTTGGAGAGTAAGTGTGTTGACCAACATTCAAGATGTGTCTAGTTTTTCCTCTGTTAAAACTGTCCGATTTTTGTTTATGTTAATTTTCCTCTCACCGAACTAGTTTGTATTTCCAATAACGTTTACACGCATTGATCTGGTGTTAATTCTGTTGTGGATGAATATACTGGCACAGGGAACAAAGCTATCGCAGGGGGCGCCGATGTATGCAAAGAAGGGTTTCATATCAAGAACATAACATTTTTTTTGCTTAAGTTTACAAGGAGAGTACATTAATGTCTGTATTTCTATAGTATTCATACTTTTACCGAGCCAGTTGGTTAGTTGGTAATACATCACAGGTTCACATAAATTGCCATAGTCTTTTACACTTTAAAATACACAAAATTTAAAGAGCATTCAGCAGAAAAACGCGATATTTTGTGTAACCATATTAAAATATTGTAATTTCTATGGTACAGTTTCTTAATACATTATTTATGGTAATATGCTGGATACATGTACTTTCCAAACTTCTAGAGCTCCACATTCCCATCTCTTTCTTTGAAAATGACGTTTTGAAAAGGTGGCATTGTGTGGGCAGTAGCCTGGCAACCCAAAGAAAGAGCAAGAATTCCTTGCCTGCATTGGGTAAATAAGACATTACTTGACTCTTGAAGCAGGAGGCCATGAGACAGTTGACAGTAAACACAGAGGGATGACGTATGGTTGCGTCGCCTATCCAGCCCCCTTCTAACAGTTTCTGAATCGACCTACTCGAGTGGAAATATTTTCGCTACTGTAAAGTGAGCAGTTTTTCTCACAGCCATTTATATCGCTAAATAGGCCCTCCAAACGTTACAACTGTCAATAAAGATGTTTCACACTTCCTGCTAACTGAAAGATGGATCGACACAAATTATAAACGCGCTCCGTGCAACCGTACCGTGTTGCTTTTGTTAAGCAGTGTGCGCGTTCTTTGCAGTGGGGCTATCGTCTCTGTAAACAGTGTTCGTTTTCTAGATAATCAGCTGGCACGGAAATGGCTCTCGTTAAGGGGGAGCAATCAATGACATTTCTATTTGCTACAATTATTGCATTTTTCGCATACATTATAACAAGCGTAGCACTATGAAAAGTTTCATTACTAGGTATAGGATAATTCTTTTTTAAGTTAAGGATTGTTATGCATATTCCTTGATTCGGTTTATTTACGGACGCTCTTTAACATCTCAGGTCATCAACGTCCCATTAAATTCAGGGCGTAAAACGGCCGACAAATTTTGCTCAGAGGCCTCTTCTTTCAGGCTTGAGGTTCCTTTTCGGGCCGTAAATGTACGACACGGGACCCACGGCTTTATTTCCCTTCCGAAGCAAGCCATACTGACGATTTTTACGCCCGAAAAAATTCATCAACCCTAGCTGAGATTGAACCCGCGATCTTGCGTTTACGAGGCAAGGTTGTTTAATGTAAAAACGTGCATTTTCAAAATCTATCTCTGTCCTCACATATGGATACAAACATTTTTTATAGTACTACTGACATCTATAATTTAATTTTTTTTCCTCAGAAGAAAATTAATTTATATGTACACAACATTTAATTTTTCTGTTTTTAGTGTTTATTGTCACATTTAAATTTCCATTAAATAAATTTATATTATAAGATCAAATCTGACTACTCATTTCATTAATCACACTACAGTGAGATTACTGGCCGGCAGAGCTCGGTTGGTCCTGGGAAAAGACAGTCGTCATTGCCACATAATGAAGATACAGGTAGCAGCTAGTAGAGGGAGGCTCTTTGTTACTGGGTGTAAGTTGTGTGCTAATTGTTCTTGATGAAGGAGTTTCTATGTAAGATAATACACATGTGACAACGGGCTCTTGCAAAGAAGTCATAAGGCAATTCGCGAGAAAATCACCTGTTATTCTTGATCCAGGGTAGAGAAACCGTTCAACAAAAACGTTACGAGTGACAGCATCTCTCAACAAGACACGCTTTCTTACGGGAGAGACGTTAGTAGAAGTACAGGAATTTCCTACGCAAATGCAAGCACTGTATTGCCGCTAAAAACGGTTTAGTTTTAATCGCAATATCATTTTATGTTTAAATATGAACTCATTAAATGATGTCGTGAGTCTTGTAACTTTGGTGGCGTATAAAGCAACATTACCATTTTTTTTTTAAAAAACTAAATTTTTTTTTTCAATGCCAAAATTGGCAAATTTTTACCCATTGCTCCTTTAAAACAACGCTACAATAAAAGCACATTTTGATATTTACTCATAAATTGTACGCAAGGTTATTTTCTGTCAACATTCCTCTAATTTTAAATATTATTTACTGATATATAAAGTTGGGAGATGAAATTATATTCATGCAGCTGGAGGTGCAATTAACTACTCATGCTGTTGTAGGCAGATAACAGCACAGTATCGGTGAGATGACCAAACACATTATATTATGAGTTTAAATTCTTCTGGGTATGTACATAATTTTTATAAATTTTTAATGTACGTATCTCAGATGAAAGTCATAAGGGCTAAGTCGCGCGATCGAGGTCTATATTATGACAATATAAACATTGTATGATATTTGTTCATAAATTTCGGTCAAAATATTGAAAATTGTTTTAGTGTTGGGCGTGTTTCCCAAAAATCATGTTCCGAAGTTTGTTAACATTCTTTATAAATTTCTCTCCCAGAAGCTGTTACAGAAATACACGGACGGCAACAAAAGAAATTGCTTGCATCTGTATCTGGATTTAGATTGAAAATGCAACTGAGAGTGGTAATAGAGCGTTGTTTTTTGCTTTTTTTTTTTTTTTTTTTTTTTTAAACAATTTACCCATCTAAAAGAGTTTTCTGAAATTAAATATAAAACTAATTTGAAGAAAAGTGAGTATGCATATTTTCCTCTGCAATCGCCTGAAATGAATATTTATAAAGTTGTTGAAGCCTGCCAAAGAAAATGAAACAGGCAATGTGTAGAAAGCATTTTAATCCCAAAATAATACAAATTAACAAATGTAAACACCAATATTTATTACATGTGAACAAAGTGTTTCATATTAATCAAGAACATAGAGAATGCGTTGATTGACTATTACAACTTCGGATAGAAATGTAAATGAATCATTCAGAGTTTTCCCAAGCAGCTATTAGAACAACCAGAACGCCAGCAAACAGAATAAATAGGGGTAGTTTTATATTAAACATAACTGTGGCGAAGTGACAGGCGAACTGCTTCACTAATTTATAACAAACAGTTAGTAATCAAATGATAAAATTTAATCGTAAGAAATTTGAAATACTAAATGTCACCCTCTGCAGTTATAGTTTATTATTAACGTTTTAATAGAGAAATCGAAACAGGGATCAAGTTTTATGAAACAGTTAGACCTGGATCTAAAGTTGAAAATCTTTATAAATTGCTATTTAATTAGAAAGGCGTTATAGAGGATATGGAAATCTTAAATTTAAAATTACTGTCTACAAAATGGACATGCTAAATTGAGCAAATTTAGAAATAATATCGAAGACAGAATTAAGGTATCTGCAGTGATAATTAGGACGGGTAAAAAAGTGGGGGAGTTGAAAGGCGAATGAAAAAACCAGAAAAGGGATAAAGAATAGACGCTAGGAAGAGAAAATTAATGTATGAATGTGCATACAGGAAAAGATCGACAAGGAAATTAATTTTGCCCCGTTCTGAGAAACCTTGCAATGAATTCCGGAAGTTTCAGTTGTAAAACCAGCAGTTTCAGGACGGTGCACAAATTAAGGAACATTCCTAGTGCTCCAGCTCACTCACTGGCGTCGTTGCAAGTGTCAGGAAGAGGGAATGAGCCTGTCAGTGATAAAAAGTGGTTCTCCGGTTCTTTAATTCGAAGAGAGAAGGCAAGGTCAGGCAAAAGAAGTGTTTCTGAAAGGGTGGTATAAATCAGTCGGAACGGTCTTTTGTTGCTGCTGCTGTGAAATGGCAGACAAGCTAGGCCTTTGTCCCACTTTCACAATAAGGGCACAGTAAACAGCCTTGCTTCACGTCGTCATGCAACGTTGTCAAGCTCAAGAGTTCAGTGAAGTTCGCTATTTTCACTGCACAAGACAATACAATTCAAAAATATACTCCTGGCCATTAAAATTGCAACGTTCAATGGAGATGCGTTAAAAGTACTATATATTATCTCAAAGGAACGCATATGACTCGTCCAAAATACGACCCAATACCAGCAGGTGTCTGAATTTGATCAAGAGATAATTGTGGCATACCGAGAGTTTAGGATATCAATCCGCGAAACTGGTGCTTGTGTTGGACGAAATATGTCGACAGCGTAACGAAAATGAGACCAGTAGACGCACCGACTTGGCTCCGTCAAGTGAAACAACCGAACCGGAAGGCAAAGATCATTTCCGCAGTTTTGTTATGAAGCATTTAAAAAGTTTTGCAGTTGTTGGTCAATAATGTCTACACAGCTTGCAACAATGAACCTTAAGTTATCAAAGTATGCATAGGTGCAAGTTTAAACTTGCATACTCACTATCGTACAGTCTGTTGAGTTCAGTCCTGTGCCAATAGCTGGTGAAAAGTCATGAATATTTCTAAAGAAAACGTTAGATTCTATATTTTCACACGCAATACGCTAGGGAAAATTCCACGAGGACTTGGTAGCTGTTCATGGTGACCAAGCGTGTTCATTTGATACAATTGCAAGATGAATTCGATCATTGGAAGAAGAGCCAGAGATTTTGGAAGACAACCCTCGTTTGGCCGGCCTCGGGAAGCTGTGAACGAGAGAATAATTCAAAGAGCAAGGAACTTGGTGGAGGAAAATCGACATATTACTGTTGATAAGCTAAGTATAGAAGTGGGTATCAGTGTTGGCAACATTGACAGTATACTCCAGAAACATTTAAAGCTGCGAAAAACCTGTGCAAAATGGGTTCCACATTTCCTAACCAATGAAGAAAAGAAGAGGAAAAGGGAATGTACAAGAAAACTGCTGAGCACGTTTCATGTTCGGAAGCGAATGTATGCTCTCTCTATCTCTCTTTTAAACTATGAAGGCCCATTAGTGGTCGACTGTATGCCGGAAGAAATTTCAATGAATGGAAAATACCATAACACTTATATTTTGAATCATTTATTTTAAGAGCTAAGGCGGCGGCGTCCAAAGACAGGAACTTCAAGGCTGTTGCTTTATTTAGTACGACAATGCGTCACCTCACAGAACAGCAGCAAATTTGAGAAACTGGAAGTCACCAAAGTCCAGTTGCTTGACCATACACCCTACAGCATGATCTTGCACCGTGCTACTTCTGGTTGTTTCCTGGAGTGAAATCTTGGATTGCTGGAAAAACTTAAAGAGTGCAGCACCTTACTCAAACTATAAATTCAGCTCTGTTGACAATGTCTCAGTCAGAGTACCGTAGTGCTTTTGACAAGTGGTTACACCGTCTGCAACTGTGTGTGGAGAGAGAGATACTGAGTACTTTGAAGGATTGTGAGGATATGTTTTCGAATTCAGTCCTTAGCTTGGATTTTAAGTGACACAAGACTTTTTGTATGTCCCTCGTAAGAACACACACAATGTGTTGAAATTTTAATAGTCCGGGTGTATAAATGCATAAATCTAATTAAAGCCCGTGAGTGCTATCATAATGTGCTTGATTTCTGCACATGAAAATATATTGCATTGGAACAGAGCGTCTCAACTCCACCGAATGCAAGCAATTGGAACACAAATAATAGCCGAACATTACGGACAGCAAGAATTTCTGCAAGAGTCAGTGGTTTAAAACCTAAAGGGTGTTAAGCGGTTTTTACACAAAACATTATATGGCAGTGTTTGTGTGTGTTTGGGGAGTATCAGCCGACACAAAACTTTTGAAGAATCGTGAGTGAAAAATTAGTAATTTAGGAGCGAATTAGCCCTGGAGGCTAGTCACATGCTCATTGGGTTAGCTAGAAAGTAATACTCAGGTAAGTGACCCATCCCTGCGTGTGTTAAAACAGCAGAGAACCTTTCTTTTACATCTTGCCGCCACAAGTCATTATTGATTTAACAGGAAATAGCCTCAGAAAAAAACCAACGACCTTTGTGCTTCGTTGAAGGAAGAATCTTTAGACAGGAGCGTCAAGATGTAACAACAGAACTTTATCGCAGGCTTTCGCATTAGAGTAATCACATTGGTTTTTCAAGAACATATACACGGTTTAGACAATCCCCTGCCAACACTCTGTTGTATTCTGCATGATTAGTTAAACGTCCCGCACCATCTAAATAACTTTTGAAGCATCCACAACTGGAAGCAAGCTATTTTAAATGAAATACCCAATATATTTTTTTACATTTTCAAATTATTATCAATAAGAGATTTTAAAAAAGTACTTCTGTACAAATGTATCGTTCCTAAATCAAGAAAACAAAAAACTGTAGTAAATACGAGTAAAACACTTCTTTTGTTTACTGTAATTTATCAATAATAAAATAAATACCCTCCTTTGTTTATATCAAGTGGTAGCATTTGCGAATACTAATCCGAAAGTCCTGGGTTTGAATCCCAGCCAGTCATGGTGTTTGAGTAAAAATTTTTCGAGGTTTTTCCATACCCTTAGAAAGTGAATGATAGATAGCTTTAAGGCGAAAAGGACTCCGAGTTCATCATTAATTCATTTCATTCATCCCTACAGACTTACAGACTCGCGAGAAAACGAATAAAACTAAAGCGACAGTAAATAAAACGTTACAAAAATCTTTATGGTTCCTTCTCATTAGCGCTACAGCCCGGGGTGAGCCATGGCCTTCCGCAGCGACCTCTGCTTCCTCTACCTCCGTCTTATTACTTCGATGAAGGGCATGCCCAGACAGCTTCCCAGATGTCCTCACGAGGCTGCATATAACCGTTCCAGACCTCCCTAACTCATAAAATTTCCTAAGCAACTACCAAGAATTGCACCAGGGCCTTCCGGCCAGCACTCAGCAAAGCTAACCACTGGACCAAGGAGGCGATCTCTTTATACTTCTACATAAATTATAAACAAAAATGGTCTTGGTCATCCCCTAGTTGTAAATGAGATAAAAATAATATTAATGTACACCCCATTCCCCAACAAATGCTACTGCACACACACACATATATATGTATGTGTGTGTGTGTGTGTGTGTGTGTGCGCTTGTGTTAACGCTCTAGCGGTTACAATTTTTGTTCTTTCTCAGATTAGATAAAAATAATATTAATGTTCACTCCATTCCCCAACAAATGCTACTGCATATATATGTGTGTGTGTGTGAGAATTATATTTGTATGTAAGAGCGCTCTGTAATCGCCTTCAGAAAGCGCAACATGTTTTTACTACAATAAAATTTAAATGAAATTTCACAGCCACTGAAAATCGATGAAACTTTCGATTGTATATTGTTGATTGTGTATATTTTCATAGTACATTGTAATTATTTCTGAATAGTAACAGGTTTTTGCTTTATTGAAACATATGAACATCTTAAATACATAATTTAAACAACTTTCTGTTATTTCTCTCCATTTTAGTGAATGTAAAGACGATATAAAGTGTTAAATTCATAAATATTTAAAAATGCTCACACAATATAGCTGTGTATATCAGTGTTCATATATTTCATTTAATTAATAGTATACCATAGATTTTGTGGTTTAACCTCGATATTATAATAATAATAATAATAATAATAGTAAAATATGGTTTTTCTTTTGTAATATTAAAAATTGTAAGAATTATAAATTTGTTCCCCTAATACCATAGAGTAATGCCATAATTTAATTCATTTCATTAATTAATAAGGCCTAATGAATTGATTGTTAATGCAAAGTTCTTACGACTCGAAAATCACATTGATCTTTTCCAAATTGATTCTTCATTTCCTCTTCTTATTTGTTTTTTATTCCTTACGAAAATAATCTGCATAGTTGCTCTGTCATTTTGTATTCTTTCTGTTTCTCTTTTAAATATCGATCATAGGTAGCCAATGTGCAACTCTTGCGTGACCAAAGTAAAATTTGCTGTGTTTCAGGTTCACCTAAGATCGCACTTCATAATGAATGGCGTCTGCGTCAGGTGGCGGGGATGGATAGACCTGGAGCGCCTCGATGGCGTAGGCTGTCTCGAGTATGACGAGGAGAAAGCACAGGTAAGTACACATAACTTACAAAATATGCATTTCACTTGAACACGTTGCACCGCTCAGCTAAGCAATCGAAACTAAACTGCATCAACGTAGTAAAATCACTTAAATATGCAATTACAGAGAACAGTTCACTCCCGGTTCGTGGTCTCCTCATGGGAGTGGGTTTCTTCCAGGTACTAATACGTCTATTTTCTTCATTTGACTTAAATTTATGTCTAGCCAAGCAGATTTTGAGTTTCGAGAGTTTAACACCCGTTTTTACTACGGAGGCACTACAGGCGGTGATACATGAGATGAAATGATAAATTGGGCAGGGATATATTTTTTTTAAGGGAGGAAGCGTTCCAGGCCTAAGTTTAGGGTACATCCTAGGCATTTGCCGTTTATGAGGACTGAAGAAAACCTGGAAAAACCTCAGTCAAAGAGAACGGTCCTGGTGGAAACCGAACCCCAGACCTCCTGCTGACGACCACGGCCACTCTTGGCGGTAATCCGAGGTAGCGAGATCACATGATTAGGTTGGATTCGGAAACACTTCAAATTGAAATTCGATCATTGAATGCCCCCCCCCCCCCCCCCCCGGTGCATTGTCATGATGAAACAAAACCTATTTTCCGACTATTCCTGAACATTTTTCCGCGATCGCTGTCTTCAGCCCCTCCAAAAGTAACGTGTAGTACTCGCTAATAATGGTTTTCCCTTCAAAATTTCTTTTGCGTTTCAAAAAAACTGAAGGCATCATCGTATGAGAAACATTTCGTACTTTTCGAAGCCGGTTCGCCCCGTGAGGTCCAGATTACTGTTTCGTTTCCGGTATGAACCCACGATCCGTCATAGTCACAAAAGGCGGCCTCTGCTAACTGGCGCAGATTTCATGTCTGTGGAATTTATCCATGGTTTTTGATCTCGCAGTTGATTTCGGAGCTCCAGGACGTGGTACTTCTTCAGTGCTTGTTTAGCAAAGCTTAAACTCGTTTACTCAAAGTAGAACGGTTTCATAGGAAGGGCATGCGTCATCCAATGTAGGCGAAACCCTCTCATGAATGCCTTTTTCTCTTCTCCCTTTCCAGAATAGAATTGAATCAGATAACGAATTTCACTGTTACTCAAACACTTGAGTTTAAAAACCTGTCAGAATGACTTGTGACCAGAATATTGATTCATAGAAAGTAAACTTTATGACCACATACACAGAAGTCCCTGTTGCCCTCTGTCAGTATGCGAATCAAGTTACTTATCAAACCACTGTCTTTAATAAAATGTCTTCTGTTAGCTTTTAATTGCAATTCATCTTAAAGTAATAATTGTTATTTTGTGAAGGTATTTTCTTGATTTTCATTTAAATTTTTTAGAGCAGGCAGTACAAACCTGACACTAGCAGTAAAACGGGGTAATGTCAATAACAAACCGAAACAGAAGTTCATGTATTATGTTTCAGATGGAAGATTCGATGCTGCGGGATCAAATAGAGCGTTATAATCAGAGGTTACGGGACTTCGAAGAGAAACAGAGGGCGTACAGGCAACACCAGGAGAGACCGACGGACCCAGATTTGGAAGTGAGTATTTATTCCTTGCCAGCAGATATTAAAATAAATGGGGTTAAAAGTAATGCTTTTATCAAACATTATTAAATAACTATTTTAAAGTCTAATTTTTTTATTTTCGTCTGTAAGTTTAAAAATAATTCCCCTCGTTATATTTTTTGGATAATTTAGACGTTTTACCTTACTTTTTTTTTTTTTTTTTTTTTTTTTTTTTTTTTACAAATATTTAGGTACACGAGAGGGGAGATTAATGTCTTGGTTTGCTATTAAAATAGAGCCAGTTCAATTTTTCCAGAGTTGTGCTTCCCTCCTATAAGTGTTATTTTTTTTTTTTTTTTTTGAGGCCTTCAAAATACTTGTTTATCTCTTGTGTTACATCTTCATTTGACTTAAATTTGTGTTCAGCAAGGAAAGTTTTGATTTTCGGAACAGAAAGGGGCAGCAAAGATCACTTGACTAGAGATTTCAAACCGTAGTTCCTGAGCTACGCGGCTTGAATGCGCCGGAGCATTGTCACAGTGAAAAAAAAAAACATATTTTTCTTTTTCGACCATTCCCGGGTGTTTTTCCGCGATCCATGTCTTCATTCTCTCCAGAAGTGATTGCGTAGTATTTTCCAGTACTGGTTTTTCCGTTCTGCAAGTAATCAACTAAGAATATTTTCAGCATGTCATTTTTTTTTTTTTTTTTTTTTTTTTTTTTTTTTTTTTTTTTTTAGCAGGTTCGCTTCCTACGGTTTACTGTATAGACTGCTGTTTCGTTTCCGGTATATAATAATGAATCCACGTTTTATTTTTGGTTACAAAACGCCGTAAAAATTTGTTTGGATTCTTCTTAAACATTTCCAATCAGTTGGCCGATGATCGGATGAGATTTAGCTTTTACTCCGGGGTTAACAGACGCGGCACCATCTTGCGCAAAGATTTTCGCTCTTTGTGATGACTTTGGCCTCTGCTAACTCGCGCACTTCCACTCGTCTGTCAGTCAAAACAGTAGCGTGCACTTTATTGATAATTTCTGGCCTCACGGCTGCTTTTGGAGCTCCAGGACGTGGTGCATTTTTCAGTGCTTGTTCTGCCACGCTTGAGCTCATTTATTCAAACTCAAATGGTTTCATAGTAAGGGCATCTTTCACTCGTTGTAGGCAGAATCCTCTCATTGAATTACCTTTGCTGTTTTCCCTTTCAGGAAAAAAAAAAAAAAAAAAAAAAAAAAACCATAAAGAATTTCAATTTTATACATTTTTTCACTGTTATTCGAAAATTTTGTGTTTAAACAACTGTCAAACAATGCATTAACATCAGAATGACTTGCAACTATAATATTGTATCAGAGAAAGGAAACTTTATGACCACAAATAAATGTTGTTGTTGCCCTCGAACCATGTTACTTGTAAAATCTCTCCCAACTGCTGCAAAAATAAGTTAGTGTCATTAAAGCGTCTTTGAATAATATTTTGTTCTCTGTCTCCAAGGTTACCGTCCCTGTTAGCGTATTCCGAATTAATGTCGCTATTAATATCGTACTCATGAAAATATTTTTGAAATTTTTCTTCAAATCTCCATCAATCCTGCTTACTAGGCTCAAAAATGGCAATGAAAAAATATTTTATATATATGCGTGTATGGTATCTGTTAACGCTCTAGCGGCCGCAATTTTTGTTCTTTCTCTACGAAAGTCGCAAATGATTCATCGAATTAGCTAATCAGCAAAACTGGACCATTAAGAGCGGGGGTTAACTTAAAGCGAAATTTTAAAAATCGCTCTAGCGGCAGCAATGTTTTTTTTTATCAGAAAAATCAGACGATTAGAAATTGGGGTTTACTCAAAACCCAAAATTAAAATATCGCTCTAGCGATACTAATGTTTTTTTTTTCGCTACAAAATCATCATTTAAATAAAATAAATAGAATATTCGCTGAAAATCAGGAAAATCGGACCATTAGCAGAGGGTGTATACCTTAAAACCGAAATTTAAAAAGCGCTCTAGCGTTGGTTGTAGGAAGGGAATAATTATATATATATATATATATATATATATAATTATTTTTACATCTGGAAACGTGGTTCATGTTTTTGAAATTGAAAAAGTTAATTAAATGGCGTCATTATTTAACGTGCTGAGGAATTCGCTTAGTATGCGTAACGGCCTTTTTTATTACCAGCTTATGGCATGCCTTTAGTTTCTGGCACTCGCTACAAAGACGTTAGAGAAAATAAAAACCTAATGGATTTCCTCCAAACAGAATCGACACAAACGAAAACAGTTGTGCACATGGCGTGTAACGTTTACGGCGAGAGCTTTGTACTAAGCATGGCCAGACGTAAACACATTACGGTTTTAAAGTTTATGATTGCTAAATATCAATCTGCACGCATACTCTTGTGTTTCACGCCACCTGGTGCCTATTTCTTTTACAAAATGCGTCTCAGCATTCACATGTGACAATTGTCGATTTAGAATTTAACAAAGTAGAAATAATCATACTTTTAATTATGCATAGTGAATTTGAAGAGCCAGAATATACAAAAGTGAGCAAAACAGTTGTCCAAGTTCATAATTTTGATGATCTTTCTCAAGTACTGGGATGTACCAGCGTTTCTGCCGGTATTCATAGACATGCTGGAAACTTTTTTTTTTTTTGAAACAGGTTCTTCAGAATCGCCCCCGCAGCCTTCACCATTACTTTTGATCTTGCACAAAGACGTCTCTTTAATTTGGGGAAAAGGAAACAGTCACACGGTGCTAAATCTGGGGTGTAGGGAGGGTGAAAGACACACTTCACACATATTAGTGAGATATTCAGTAACAACATTTGAGATGTGCGGCCGTGTATCTTCTACATTGTTACACGAAAACGTGACCTTTTGCAAGTGTGCGATATGCCTTGTAAAGTTTTCAGGACACATATGCAGTATTGTCCAGTTACAATTGTGTTTGCAGGTATGATATGCTGGTAAATCATTACTTGAATATCGAAAAATGAGACAATAACTTTCTCTATATTTTTTGGGGAGAGGAGGGGTTGATGATGGAAATTTCCACACAGAACTCTTTGCTGTTTCCTCTCAGGATCAAAATGATGTAGTCAAGCTTCATCAGCAGTGATTACTTTTGAAAGAAACTCCGCCTCTTCCTGTAACATTGTCTGCAACTGCACGCAAGCATGCACCCGACCGTGCTTTATGTTTCGAAATCGCAGTTTTGGAATCCACCATGTACTAACGCCTCTCATGTGCTTCTTTTAATCGTGTTTAACGCCCGTTTTTAGTACTGAGGCACCAGAGAGCATCTCATGTGCAGTTTATCAGTTACCAAAGTGTGGTTGAAATGTTCAGAATTTTTGAAAGTGTGTTTAATGCTTTTGTGCGATTCTCTTTCGAAGTGACAGCGCCAGCGGTGTTAATGTTTCCTTCCGTTAGAGCACAAACTGAAGCTCAGGGTCTACCTTCTTTGGATATTCATTGCCCCCCTCTTTAAACGTTATAAATCATCTGCGCATAAGTGTATAGATTTCAAAGGAGATTATGTTGAGAAATAGAACGATTTTTTTCCCGAAAAAAAGTTATATTTTCATTATTTTAGTGCTGTCTTAGTATGGAGCCTAAAACACTCCTGAGTATTATGTAAGGATCCAGTGGAACTCTCTTCTACCAGGAAACCCCTTTATTTCGAGCCCTTGCTGAGAAATCTATTACTTGTAGGAGAACTTTCACAGATTTGCTTTCAAGCCGCGAGTCGTAGGTTATGCATGGCCAACTCTATTTCACGCAGCAGTAAACAAAAAGCACACAGGTGAAAGCAGACATGTCGGCAAGTCTTCTCATCAGAGACAAAAGAGGTGGCGGGTTCTACACTTGGAGGTGTTAGTAGCCTCACATCTGTCCGTCCGCATGTTAATTTTCAGAGAAATTCGAACAGACGTTATGACTAATCATGGCCAACTAAGTCCGTACGACATTCAGAGAAAAACAGCACAGAACACGCCGTCGTTCTTCTTCTTTTTCCCCCCTATATGCTCTCTGCCCTTAGGATCAAACAATTTAAAGAGCTGCCATTAACAATGAAACAAAAGACGATTGTCATCCCTTGTTAAGCATTAAGGGGGGAATCGTGGGTGGGTGGGCGCTTTGTTCCTAGGGTGTCAATTAGCGAAATTGAACCTTATGGAAAATTTAAACAAGCTTGGCCCTAAGGGCGTGCTACGTAACGAGGGTGGGCGTTGGAGCGAGGGGTCGTGCACAAAGAGGATTGTATGGCGTATAAGTACATAATCTGACAGGCCTGGTCCGATTGTAACCCACCTACGCTCGGCCCAAGGGGTGCAATTTATAACATTCCGTAGTTTTGTGTACACAAGGTTGCCCACCCTTTCGTTTAGACCTTCTCCTCTTTTCTTGAATAATGCCCATATTATACTTTTTAAATTGGTAGTACTTGAATAAACTATATTCGTTTGTTAACTTTTAACAAAAATATATAACTGTTTTAAAAAAGTTCCTAGAGCAAAACAGCAACTGTTTGCTAGCAATGCGCGTTTTTGAGTGCAGGTGCACAACGGTATCGCTGTAATAGATGTAGATATGGTACAGAACATCGAGAGATTATGTACGGTATAGAGGGCTGTTCTATAAGTCCATTCAAACATAACTTTTTGAAAAAAATAATTGCATTCCTACACTTACTCCAGATATTTACAAATTTGTTTATTCCATCTACAAAATGCTATTCCTTCATTTCTGTCAAATAAGCCACAACTTCTTTAATTGATGCAATTTTTTCCCCTGCTAGCCATTTCTTCATATAAGAGACCAGAAATAATCCATTGGAGCCATATCTTTTTTTTTTTTTGATTGATTTATTTATGGACGCTCTTTAACAGCTCAGGTCATCAGCGTCCCATTCAACTCAGGTCGTGAAACGGCCGACAAATTTTGCTCAGAGGTCTCTCTTTCAGGCTTGAGGTTCTTTTTCGTGCCGTAAATGTACGACACGGGACCCACGGCTTTACTTCCCTTCCGAAGGAAGCCATACTTAGGATTTTTACGCCCGAAAAAATCCATCGGTCCTGGCCGGGTTAGTAGGCTAGGAGGCTAGTATGGTAACCACTACACCACCAGGACCGACGGAGTCATATCTGGAGAGTAGAGAGATGAGGAAGAATTTCATACCTAAGTTCAACAGTTTTGAGGCCACATCGCAGACTTGTGAGCTGGCGTGTTATCGTCAAGACGTTTTCTTCGCAAAATGTAAAGAATTCTTTTTGATTTTGTGGTTTAATTGCTCCATTGGCACAGAGTAAGATTCGCCGGCCATTTTCTAAGAAGTAAAGTAAAATAATGCCAAGACAATCCCAAAACACGATGGACATCAGGTTTCCTGCTGAGCGGATTATTTTTGACTTTTTCGGAGTTCTTTCTCCGGCTTCAGCTCATTGCTTCGCGCATTGTGATGGATCGAGTTTCATAGACTGCCACTTACCGTCTCTGAAATTCTTTTAGATTCCTTGCTACTTCTGCATGGAAGTGACAATCGCTCTCTTTTCTAGTCAATCCAAAGCAAACATGGAACCCAGTCCGCTGTGGTGTTATGCACCACAGCTTCCGAATCTCCCGTACCTTCAGCCTTTGATCGCTCGGCACCATGTACGCATTTTTTTTAATCATTTCAAGAGTCGTTACCTCGACTGGACGTCCGGACTGGCCCGCATCGCTTGTGCTCGTTCGTCCACATCTTAACTCACCTATATCTACTAATCTAAGCGAAAATGCAGTTTCGCCGTAATGTTTGTCCAGCTTCGCCTTAGTTTCTGTGCGCGTTGCCTTTTTCAGAAAGTAATGTTTTATTAATAGTAAATTCATATTTCTCCATTTTGAAAATGTTTATAAATTTAGGCAGGAAAATGGCTCCCAAACACATACTAAGTTTCATAACTGCTTATAACCATGTACATCACCCGTCAACTCTCACCACGCTACCAAAGTAACTTCCATTATTATCATTTCAATAGCTTCACTAACAAATGTAACAACCTATGCACTTGAAACTAAGAACTCTGCGATCAATTTTGTTTTTCCCCGGAATGTTTTGCCTGTGGGCGAACGCGCCGCTCGTTAGCCGACCAGCCGGGTCTCGGTGATTAGCGGGAGGGCAATACAACAATACACAAACCATTTAAGTGGATCATTGCTTATCAAATGAGGCGTTGAAACTGTTCGCCTTCATCCTCCACTCATTTTTGCCATCTCTTTAAGAATTTATTCATCATTCGCTGTAGTTCATTTTGAGAAATTTCCTGACAAATATTATCGGAGAGTTCTTGTATGATGTACGGGTTAGTCTTGTATGCGGCACTTTTTATTTACCCCCGAGAAAAAATTCACGGGCTATTAGATCGAGGGACCGAGTAGGCCACAACTCCTTATTAATAAATCTGTCTTATAGAAGCACATTCTGCGTTGTTCAGCAGTTAAAACGGGCGTTAAACATTATTCTTTTTTTTTTCTATTCAAATCAGGAGATCTCGGTGGCCACAGGTTCTTGGAAAATTTTCGGCCGTCAAAGAAGCTTTCAGTTAGCGCGATGGATTGTGCCATCTTTTTGAAAAGGTCCATGATCTAGCTCTGCATCATCTCGTTGCTCAAATAACTACATGAAAATCCGGCGGATCTACAGTCTTTTCCAAAAATAATTGGTTCCCATTATTCTCTGTGCAGTCTTTGCGAACCAAACCGCGACTTTAACATGTGCTTCATATGGATTTTGGATGACCCAATAGCGTGAGTTCTGTGAGTTGGCATAGCCGTTTAAATGTAACCATGTTTCATCTGTGAGCCTTGCGATGGGCAATATGCACAGTGAACGCCATGTTGTGTTATGCCTTGTGCACGAGGGAGGACATTTTCAATGTTTTCTATAGAGGTTAATAATACTCTACATTTGAGATATGATAAGTTGTGGCTAGCATCAATCCTTTTTTAAAAACAAAGAAAGAAACATGTCAGTTCTATTCAAATCACTCGGTACTTTATGTGTACTGCGGAATTAAGACAAACATACACCCGGGAACAGCTGTATCACGACTGTATAGTCAACAAGTAAGCAAGTAGATCTGCTTTCCCCTCCATGGCGCGACAAGCTAGCGTGGACTCGATCATAGGAAAACCCCTGCGCAGCGAGGGAAAGCATCATTGATCGCACGGTATTCTTGTGTCATCAAATAAAGCTTTAGATCAACTAAAGGAGTCAGGGATGGAGCATGGGATAAATTTTAGCAAACTTTTAAAATGTCCTTTATTAATTTAATGATACTGGTGCTAAATATTCATAAGTTACTGTATAAATGTAGTGAACACCCTCCATATATAAGAAAATTGAGGGGAAATATATAAAAATCAGCTGATGTGGAAACCTTTCTCGAAATGACATGTCCACTTAGTTATAACACATACGATGCAACAGTGTAGGCTGTTACGTGATCATTGTGCACAAAACGTCAAATCCAATTATACTTCTTTACAACTTTCAGCTGGCTGTTAAATGCAAAATTATATTAATACATTGTTTTCGAGCATTGATGATGTAATCTGCACTTCATAAAATCTAACCAATGTCAAAGATAACATTTGTAATTATGAATTATATTTCATTTTGTTGATCAGATATACTTTCAATCCTTAAAAGCAGCAAATATTCTACTTACGTCATGAGCTCTTAATTCTACAATAGAGACGCTTACATGCAGTTGCCTGTGGGATCCTTCACATTTAAGCTCATTATGTAACGGCAGTTTATGGAGGAAACTTTGTGTGTATAAACCTTTTCAGCTGTTTAGACCCCTACATAGCCCGAGGGAAATAGCGCTCCCCAGTAAACAAGCCCTTAACTTCACAAAAGCAATATCGTTATTCATCTGTCTTTTCAATGATCGGCTATTCAGAGGTCAAGTAGAATATCATTATAGTCGGCATTGCAGATGCTAGCAAACAGCTGACCATGTGATGGTTCTTGATTACTTTCGGAAATTTATTTCAAGTCATTAGTACGCACACGAAAGAGATACAGAGCCGGTGGCCTTATTTGCTAGAGGTATGGTTGAATATTTACTTTGAGCTGCTTGTAAGCATGTAACATAAATAGTAAAACGTTACTGTAGTGTGGCCATATCTCTGACATTGTACATGGTGAGAGAAGTCATCTTTTCTATAGTTGAAAAGTGTTTTCATTTCAAATTACTTGAGCGTTATGATAATTAGCCTTAACACCGGGGGCAGTTGTATATTAACATTCTTTTTCCTCCCACAATTTGGCTTTTAGTTGGCATAACTGAATATGTTTAATCAACAATTAATTTGTCAATTATTGTAAAAGGTAATTCATTTCCTGTATGTTTAAAAATGGACAACATTGAATACCGTGGTACTATTAAAACGTTTTATTTTAAAAAAATTTGAATTTGAACTTGAGTGCAGACATTTTTGAAGAGATGTTCAAATCCGACGCGACGGGCGCATAAAATGAACGCCAAAGAAGTGTCATTATAAAAGAAACGATGATGAAAATTCATGCTATAATGCTGACAGACAGAAGATTCAAATTGAACAAAATAGCCACATATCAAAGGATCGGATGCACTATATTTTAATTGAATAACTACGACAAAAAGTGATGTTTACATGACCATATTGCCTACAAAACAATATATAGAGTGCAGAAAATCCCGATCTTGTACATGAAATGCCATTATGTGACCAAAAAATTGGTGCTTGGAGTGCTGTAGAAACCTATGCGCTTGAATTTAAGGTGCTATGAATATCCAACCTCACCGGCAAACAGCGTGCCTCCCGGTGCCCAGGAAATCCACGTTAAACCGGCCGTGCGTCAAAACGAGTGATATGCGGTTGTGCTTGTTATAGTAACAAATGCGTTAATGGCGTATAGTAAGCTATTTTATTTTTTTATTATATCCCGTCCCAAATGAATTTAGAAATAAGTTATCCCATGAGTTTTGCTTCCTATTGTCGTCATTTTTCATTATATTAAAACCACTCACCAGATATGCCACTAAAAACGGAGAAAACACCTCAAATGAAATAACTGACATTGAAGAGAAAAACTAAATTGTTATATACACATTCTTTGTTCAAACAAAGCTAGTTCCAGACATGTTGCAAATTGCTAAAAGAAACATTCCTTCTCACGAAAGCCATGCATTGTTTGAAGCAATCCTTTAACATCTAAAAGAGGACATGTAGAACGTCAGGTAGATATGACCGTAACTAGCAACTAAGGCTTGACAGATAATATCCAAAGCCAAAATGAATAGTGAATGGTTGTAGATCTTCAGTTGTGAGTTAACACTGCTGTTCAATTCTTTCTGTGATAGGCATAGTTCTAGAGTTTATAAAGTAATTAAACATTTTTATGAAAATGTCGCAGTGGTTATTGTAGTAAAGTTAGGGCTATGGTGTTCAGTTGGTGTACAATTTATTTAAAAAGTATGCAACGAAGAAAACCACCAAAATTTAACTGTAGAAAATGTCAAGAACTAACGGCCCATGCGTTTTCATTGAATATATTAACTAAATATATTCACGTGTGTAGAGAAGCTAAAAGGGGGCACACAGAGGGAGCCGCGAAGTTGTTTGTATTTCCGAGGGAGCTTATACCGTACCTAACAGAGTGACGAACCAGGACGATTTGGGGGGGGGGGTGTTTTTGGATTCTATGACAATTTCCCCACAGTGAAGAAATTAATTAAAGAGCAGGTTCTGTTTCTTGCACTAAGAAGTTTCTGAAACGTTTAGGATTTAGATATAGACGGGCGTCAATTTCTGAAGGGACTAAAGTTGTGGCAAGACCATGCACGGTATCAGTCAATCAGATGTCACTTGACCTGACGAAACATGGATAAACCAAAATCACACATGTAGTATATTTAGTAGCACTTTTCTAGAAATTGGGGTTCAAAGATGCCGGTTGTCACGTAGGATGGGCATTTCAGACAGCAAAGAGATGATTAGATCGAAGAAAACGGATGATTGTCACGAAGAAATGACATACGATTATTCATAAACCGATTTTTGAATTATCTGGAGGAACGCAGTATAACAATGCGCTTATCACTCCGTTTCTATAAAGATAACTCCAACACTTCCTCCAGAAAAGACGACACAATTCAGTGATTAAAAGAAAAAGGCGGTGCTTTTTCTCGCCTTTGCAAATAGTGCAGCCTTTCAAAATCAGTGAGAAAGTCGATCTACTGGCCAATGAAATGGGGCATCAGGTTGTAAACTCCCTCCTTATCACTGACACCGAAGACAGCGAAGCTGATAACGAGGAAGAGGATATGCCGTTAGCTGTGCCCCTTGAATAGCAAAGTACACATAGAAAGAGATGTTCTTTGTGTATTTCATTTTCATTATTGTGTCTCTTCTTGTTTTCTTATAATTTTTTACCACAAGCCCGGAACATTCCGCCGAGGCGGGGTGAAATTTGGCAACGACGCGGTAGCGCCGTATTGCTTCTCGCCAAACCTCATAGTAGGCATGAAAAAGCTTTCAGCATGGCTGCTTACACCTGAAACACAAGACCCCAAAAGTGTGTAAATCGTTTTCAAATTTTCAACCTTTTTCGGCGTCGGTTCGTTACCTGGGTTCGTTACTATACCCCAGAGAAGAAACCGGGTGCTCGACTTCAAAGAAAGAGATGACAGTGAAGTAATGCTCAAGATGCACACTATAAACAGTGAGCATTGCGCTTACGTTGTGAAACAGTTACACCAGAATGTCAAGGTTGAGCGCGAAAGAAGGGACTTTCCCACCAGGACCAGATCAGTGATTTAAAATACGAATTGTTTCTGCACTCACCTTATTTGACTCCTTTGTCTTTCATTAATTTCCTGAGTTCGAAAGTTTCTTAACAGGAGGAAGTCAAAACCGCCATGGATCTCGAGAAAGGCACTTTTCATGATGGAATCAAGGCAACGGAAAAGTCGTCTAAACTATCAGGCGAAACCACGCAAAAACCCAAGGCCAGAACAGCCGCACCAACGTATTTGAACCCGTTATTGTCTATCACAATGCTGTGAATTTCATTAATTTCAATCCCACGACCGCTTGACGAAATTTGTTCATCGTTGACAGAAGTGTATTCACTTATCTGATGACTAGATGGTGGGAAAATATGAAATTACATATTTTAGACTATTAATAGTTTAGAATTTAATAAATCCATTTCATATTTCATAATATGTTCTAAAAATTTAACTTGACTACATCAAACTTACACGTATTTCTAAACTGAAAAAAATTCCTTGGTGGAAAGAAAATTTTCACCGACGAGGAGCTTAAATCATTTGTTGAGGCCTGAAGGAATCCGATTTTTGTGCATCGCTGGACAAAGTGCATTAGTGCCTGCGGTTATTTTACGCTTCCTTGCGAGAACTTTTTAACTTCATTTGTACATCGCATATATTTCAGAAACTCAACTCTTGCATGACACGAGCGTTTCGATGGACAACTTTTTGGTTTTCCGATCTTCTCTTCTTGGAAATACAATATTATTTGCAGAATTTTGCAGCAGAAATACGCTTTGTCACTGACGTATTTATTTTGGCAAACACGGCATGGTCGCATTCAACAGTGAACTTCGCACATAAAGCCATTGTGCAGAGATTACGCGGCAATAAAATAATGAAAGTGAGCATTATAGTCTCGTCACATCTGTTACAGCTACCTGAAGTCACGGATGTTGTCCGGCTTAGCCCGACAGATAAAAGACTTGACTTTAGCACCGGGGAAGTGTTTCTGAAGAGGGGCTATATATTTCAGTGGGCATGCTGTGAAGTTGAGAGGTCCTTGTCACTCCGAGAGGTTGACATCTCCATCTCATTGTGCCCTGCGCACCGGGCCGGCAAATGCTCCCCCCGCGACAAAACTTTTGGTAACGGCGAGGTTCTTGTTAAGTGTCGTTTTCCAAAACACGTTTCGAATATGTTCATTTGAAGCGGCAATTGACCCAGTGACAACGGACATGTTTCTCGCACTGTTAGAAATATTTTCATCATCTTGCATCATAAATAATGTTATCTTTCGAATTAAATTCGGCAGACTTCATGGATAGGCTCCAGAGTCGTAAATTGATCACCTGCATCTGAGAGATTTTAATTTTCTAATTCTGCAAATTAAAACGCTCTCATTGTCCACTTAATGGCTTAGTCCGGAGCTGAAAACCAAGCGGGGTGGCCCAGGGGGTAACGCTTGACATGCATTCGGGAGGTCCTTAATTCAATTCCCGTTGGGCTGGCCATCCTGTCTTAGGGTTTTTTCGTGATTAATCCTGATCACTTAGGTGAGTGCTGGGAGGAAGATTTACATACCACGAGTTTTCAGTTCTACCATTTCATTCCGTTCTTTTACAGAGACGAAAATGCCAGGGCGAGGTGTGATAGGAACGCGCTTAGTAAAGGTTTCGGCCCCAGTACCTCGGGCCTCCTCCAGGGGGTAGAGGTCTATCGGTGTCGGGGTGTTCTATTCACCCCATCTGCGTCCGCGCAGTCACCGTCCTTAGATCCTGGAGCCCGGTGTCTCTCTTTCCTAACCCATACCCCCGTTGGTGGCCTAGACACAACGAGTCAGCCACTATCCTCCCGTCCGAAGCTGGAATACATCCTCTAAGCCAAAACTTTAATGTTGGTAGATAATGTGCTGTATTTACCGGTAGAAGTATTTTGCGATTCTGACTTGCGCCCAGAGAGAAACTGTGCACGACTATAAAAATAAGTACATTCTCCTCTCAGATACTTAAACTGCTCGACTCCCATCACTTTAGATACCTTTGTCTGAGAGAAAAAAATATTTATTGGTCAGATTTTTTTAATTTCATAATAATTCATTACTATTTAACTAAACATAAAACTGTTAATTTTACAGAACTTTTCAAAAATAAAAAAGTAATATTTTTCTGTTTCAGCTATATTAAAAAACAGCTACTCCACAAAACCGAGTTTAGGCTTTATATTAATTGTGTTATAGTTTTAAGGAAAGCATTTAATTCTTAGTTTGCACTTTTTATCAGCTTCCAAGCGGAAAATTGTCTCATTTTATTTCAGTTACACTCGGCACAATTTTTTTTGTAGGAATAAAAAAGTCCTACATATCCTGTCATTTTAATGAGAAATGAATAATGTTCACTTAGTTTAAAAACAAAAATCAGAGTATATAAAGCAATTTTACTGTAGGGGAGCGAAAACTGGATCCTTCTAGGTAAATATTCTGGCAGAATGGACGACAATTGGTTGGAAACACTAGAAGAGATCAAGTAAGAACTAGAGTTTTTTTTTTTTTTTTTTTTTTGAATGATTTATTTACGTACGCTCTTTAACATAGCAGGTCATCAGCGTCCCATTCAATTCAGGGCGTGAAACGGCCGACAATTTTGCTCAGAGGCTCTTCTTTCAGGCTTGAGGTTCTTTTGCGTGCCGTAAATGTACGACATGGGAACCACGACTTTACTTCCCTTCTGAAGGAAGCCATACTTAGGATTTTTACGCCCGAAAAAATCCATCGATCCTGGCTGGGATTGAACCCACGATCTTGGGTCTACAAGGCAAGTAAGAACGACAGAGGATAGATGGCCGAGAAGAGTGTATGAAGCAAAGCCGGAAGGAGGAAGACAAGAAGAGTGAAAACATTGCAGAGATTGGCACATAGTCATGGGAAGTCGATAAGAGAACTGCGAGAAATGGCAAAAGATAAAGGAGAGTGTAGAACGTCACTGTAGAAACCCGATGCCTAAGGAGTGTAAGGGATAGAGAAAGAAGAAGAATTTTACTGTAAAACAGTGCAGCCAATTCGCAAATTAAGGAAAAACAGCATTACATTTTTATGATATATTAAGATTTTTTGTTAAAATTGCACATTTCAACTCCTCTTTTGTTTTGTTGTCGCTTTCTTCCACAACATGCGATGTATATCGAACACTACGCCTCTCACTTGGTCGACTGAACAGCTCTCTAAATACTCGAGACAACAGCCTTGATTAAATATTGATATTGTCTCTGTTGAAACTAATTGTATTTGTTATGTAAACACGTGTATGGGGCATTTTGACCAGTGACTCTGGGTTATTGCTGATGAGTAGTACCACAAAAATGAGTCAGCTATTATTTACCATTTGGGTTTTCACGAAGCTATAAAAAGATTCCTAATACAGTTGACCTTCTGATAGAAAACAAATAGCCACATCATCTGTCAAAGTTCAGTAAAACCCTGCTAGTAAAATGTAGTTTTTTCCAAATTTAATGTTAACGAAAAAGTAGGCACATTATAGGAATACATAACTCATTTTTCAGCAATAAAGGCTTTTTAAAAATATGATTTTAGAGTAGAATGTCCCCTTAATTATGAGTTATGCTAAGTGTTAAAACCTGCCGAAGATTCTGTAGATTATATCAGCAGCACCTTTAAACCGCTCGAGTGTGAGGTCCTGGAGAGCAGGAGATTTCAATGCTTTTTAGTTTCATCACTGGACTGTGTGGAGAATTCTTCTGTAGAAGCAAAAATTCTATAACTTGTTAAGAATACAAGCCTAGAACTTCCATAAAAGTAAAGAGGAAGCACGATAAACCTTAGACCAGTCATCTCAAGATCAGGTATGTCGAACATAGAAATAGAGCAGTAATGAGTAGCTTGGCGCCAATGGAGAAGGGGAATCCGCGTGCAATCTACTGGAAGATAGCCGAACGACACAAATGCACTGGCTGCCGTGACATCCGTATGCGTCGTAAGCAGGGTCAGTCGATCTATGCTCCGGTGTACACCTATTACTGATCTCAGAAAGTATCACATTGCAGTTGAATAAAGAACTGCTCAATGCACTTTTGTAACAAAACCAAATGTAGCGGTTAGTGACGTAACACGAAAATATACGAAGCTAACTCCCCCTTCCTTTGCGCCCCAATGCAAATTGACTCATATCTGGCTCGTTTGAGACTCCAGCCTTAGGCTGGCATGCACTTTGGACTCTCAATAATATCTCATCATAATTGCTGCTGCAAGAGCCTGTGTGAAACAATCATGGAAAAATCACCCTCTGACAGGCATCTGAGCTACTTCATTGTCTGCATAGTGATGATTACAAAGATTTTCTGGAAATTGCTGGAAATATGAAAACGCAAGATCCCAATTCCGGACTGTATAGTGGATGCCGTAGAGTTTGGAGATGCAGTATGTCAATTGTAAAGTTCGAGTATCAAAGAGTAACATTGCAAGTTGATTGTTGTCCCTTGCTTGAGAATGACTCCATCTGTTTCCACCGAGGCCGAGGTCTTTAAGGCATGGACTCATGAACAGAAAGCCTGCGGTAGTAATCCCGCCAGAATCGTATTCCCTGACAGCTTTTTTTCTCCTAAGTTTTCCTCAAATTTCAAATGCCAAATGCTAAAACTTAGGCTTGAAACGCTGATTGTAAAAACGGGCGTTAAACATTAAAAATACCTGCATAAAAAAGGTTCCGTGAATTTTCTAGCTGAAGTCTGTGATTTGAATATTCGTCGATCATTTCAAGGATTCGCCTTAACAAAAATGTGATCTATAATTCGCCCAAGTTTATCGGTGAAATGCTGTATCACAGTGTATACCCAGTAATGTTGAAATTAACTGCAAGATTACGCCCTATTGAAACAACTTTACACCAGCAGTTTTAGGATAAGAAAGCTTTCCTCTCTCCTTTGCACAGGCTCTTCTCGTTGCCATGCCAACGTTTTACAATTTAGCGCAAGCCAAAGCTTCAAGGAAAATAATAGAGTGGGTAGTGAACATATCGGGAATATTTTGTAAGGCATTTAATATTAACTCCCTAGCGTTCCTGACGAAGCATATCAATAACAACCCCTTGAAGTCGACCCTCCAACGTTTTGCTAATGAAATTCCCTTCCCTTATTGCCTGCAGCAGATGAAATATATGAAGTAGGCACCTGACAGCTGATGTGTTTAAAATCTGCTTTGCCATTCGCCGGGTCATGCTCTGCTACCATCCCTCGCCTTCTTTTGTTCCCGTCACGGCCCATTACGTCACCTCGCCGCGAAATATTGAAATATTTAGCGGCCTCCAAGTTAATAACATGGAACTTGACGTTTAGTGAAGAAATGGTATGTGCGGAATATGCAGCGGTGTGTTCACGTAAAAAAATTTGTATAATCAAGAACGGGTGTCACTTAAAAAGAAGTTATGATTATAAAGTCGAAAAATATGAAAGAATGTTTCGTCGAAATATGAAATCTGCATCACTAATATATACTATCCTTTATATATATATATATATATATATATATATATACAACTGCGTTGTAACATTTTAGAGCATAAAATTAAACTACATACATATTTCTGGTATTCTCAAATTTGGCTATGTTAATATTTTTTCATACAAATTTATTCCTTTATATATATATATATATATATATATATATATATATATATATATATATATATATATATATATATATATATATATATATGCTCTAAAATGTTACAACGCAGTTCCCTATTTTGACAAATGACAAGCATTTCCTGAACTAGTAAGAGATTGTACCGTGTATCGTTGTATGTTTTTTGTTCAATAAAAGGTGTAATGTGACAAGAGCGGATTTATGTCGCATTACATTTTGTAGCTTTAGTTTCGGAACTCCAAGCTTGCAATGTTGTTTTTACACCATGTGTTTTTAATATTTAGACATTTTTTAAAATTTCATAAATTATGTATGCCGTCATGGCATAATTTTGTGTCAGATGAACACTAGCATATATTTTCCATTAGAACGACTTTCATTGATCTGCTGGTAGTACAGGATAAGCCTTGGTGGCCTTTTTTCCTGGAACTGAGATTATAGCCATCCAGCTGCTAGTTTTTCACATTGATATGATACGCTTGTTTTAACTACTGAGGCATCACAGGCGGTGAACGCTGATGATGTATGAAATGAAATGATAAATTGGGATTTTTTTTTAAGTAAGGAAGAGTTCCAGGCAAGTTTAGAGTTCCTCTCCGGCATTTGTCATTTATGAGGACTGAGGAAAATCTGAAAACAAACCTCAGTCAGAGAGGATGGTCCTGATGGGAATCGAACCCCAGATCTCCCGCTCACAAGCTCGCGCCTTAAGGACCTCTGCTACCCGTGGGGGTGTCGCTTCTCTGCAGCTACTTTCAGTACATGTTTAATGCTAACATAGATCAAGTGTGGAAGTGAGAGTAAATTATTTATTCATATATTCTTTATTTAATAATTAAGGCACCCTAAGACATGTTTTAAAGTACGAAAAAAGAGGAAATATTCATAGTTCCTGCTGAATTTTTTATGTACTAAAGTAAAAGCGGCAGGTATCTCGTTACCGTGTAAGCGAAAGCGACAACAATACACACTGGGAGCTCGGTGGGATGGGGCGAGGTTATTAGGTTTTGTCTTGCAGTTTGTATATAACAAATAAACACATTTTTAAACTTTCTTACTAACACAACTTTCCCATCAGTTGAGTAACTTAAAGCACTTTCTTTCCGCATCTTGACGTATTTAACAAAATAACATAGGAAGCACAAGTGAAGTGAACTTCTGTACAGCTATGAAGGTATTACTGATTACTAATTATCAGAGTATATTACGGATCACTTCTTCTCCTTGGTCTAGTGGTTTGCTTTGCTGACAATTGACCTGGGATGAATTCCTGGTACTTCCTTAAGGAAACTGCCTGATGGAGAGGTGGCGTTCTTCGATCTAGGGAGCCGCGTGATAGGCGACCGGCGGAGTGCCGTCATGCTGATCACATGCCCCCTGCAACACTGCCCTCTATCAATGAAGTCGCAAGACGGAGGTAAAGGAAGCAGAGGTCACTGCGGCAGGCCAAGTTCAATCCAGTCTGTAGTGCCAACGAGAAGAGAGGAACCGTGTTGCAGGGATTGCTTGCGATGGCCAGTATGGTTAGAGTATCTGTAATTTTATTTGTTCAAATTTCTTTCTAAGCAAAGCTAAATTTATTTCCTAAAAATTTAAGAAATTGAGATGTTTCTGATTATGTTTTAAATAGTCCAGAAGCACGTTTCATAAAATCCAACTCAAAATTGAGTTATATATTTTACGTGACACTAAAGAAAAAACAGCGTTAAGCTCAGTATCTCCGATACTTATGGACAGATCGGTGCAGCATTAAAGACGGAAGGGTCGGTTACTCCTGGCAGCTGAGTGCAAACAATGGCAGCAAATGAATGAATAGAAAAAATACAATACATGAGTCAGAACTTAAAGAATTTATATTATTTTGGTTTTCATAAATGTGGGTGAATTACTGAAGAATGTAAAATAAAATCTTGAAAAAATGATAAAACCTTACTAGATAACTTAAAATATTTTTTAAAATTAAATTTTGTTCAAAATATATTTAATATTTTTCCGTTCTCTGGTTATTAGAATAAAACAACAGATATAGATGTTAAAAATGCTTCAACAAGAGTTTGTGTAATAACACTTCTGTACATTCAGAGGGTTTCCACTGAACCAGTAAACTCAAGTGAACTATAGTTCTCAAGGAAATATATCCAAAAGTCAGCATGTGTGTGCCCTTAGTTCTCCATCAACATTTTCAAGACCGAGTTTCCTCAAGAATACCCGAAGGTAGTGAAAGTAACAGGTGCTGTCACATGATACTGGATCTGATGTCACGCCTTAAAGGATAAGTACAAAAGATTTCTCGGAAAGAAGCAACAAAAAGAGAAGTTCAAAAAAGCCGACAGAAGGAAACAGAGCATTACTTTAAACTTTGTCACAATGTTTTCTGTTCTGGAGAAAGGAAATCGGCAATTTTTTGTCGAGAGAAGGACACGTCGGCGGAACACAAGAGACACAGTCCGATCATCTCAAGGAGATAAAAACGCCAAACCTGGTGGAGTTAACTAGCCGTTCATAATTGTCATGGAGCCGGAGGGGTGGGGTAGCGCAATTTTCGGCTCAACTCAGTGTCGCGCAAGAGTGTGTGATATCGCCATCCCCGAAAACCCTCTACTTGTCCTTTACTGTTGGTTGCTACTGATGAAAACCTTTTGTAGCGAGAAAGCTTTGTGAACAAACGGAGATCCTATGCGGGGCCTGCATTGTTCTCATGAAACAAATACCATCTTTAACAAACCTGATTTTTTTATGAAAATGTTTTTGCTTCAATGTATTCAGAAGGTTTGCATATTAATCTCCCAACTACTATTAAACAAAACTTAGTATTTATCCAAACATAGCCGTTAACCAAACCCATGTTTAATTATGCAGTTTATTTAACAAAAATTACAGCTTAAATGAATGTCCCAATGCCCGCCGTGGTTTAATAAGTAGCTAGTTCCGTTTTTACGTCTAATTTGCTTATAGGACCTGTCATGCACTGACAACAAGTTGTTTGAACGAAATAAAATTCACTTTTCGTTACTCGAAACTGTTGCATTAGACCACATAAGTACGAGAGCGGTTGCTAAGTCCGTAAAAAGGAATTATTTCTCAACATAATCCCCTTTGAGCGCAATACATTTGCTGCAGTATTTTTTATTCCTTCAGAAAGAAAATTTCTCGAACTGTGTGTAATACTTCTTTACAGCACAGAGAAACTCTGCTGCTGACGAAAATTACTTCACCCAAACCAATTTTTCAGGTTAGAAAATACGGGGGGTGGGTGAGTAACAATTTCGAAGCCCAGTTCATGAATTTTTTCCTTTGCAACGGCCGACGTGTGAGCAGGCGCATTGTCCTGTTGGAGGGGCACTTTTTGCGCGTCAATCTTGGTCGCTTCTGCTTCAGCTCACAATGCAAACGGTCTAATAATGTTGCGTAATAATATCCAGTCAAGTACTCAAACATCATGATACATGTCATTACTTTTCCAGCCGACAATTCGGTGCACTTTCACCTTCGTCGTCACAAAACGACGCCCAAAGTCATTCGCATTGCCCTCAACTTTTCCAAACACGATTTTGGAATCTTCCTCGAGTGTTTTTGGTGTGGAGTCAACAAACGCGGCATCCATCGCTCACTCAGCTTCTTCATATGCAGAACTTCATACAGCATACAGGATGTACTTGTTCATATGAGATGTCTAACACCTGAGCAATCTCACAAATCTTAATACGACGGTCTTCTATCACGATAGCATGCATTTCATCAACCGTTTCCTTAGAAGAAACCTCAACCGGGCGTCTTGAACGTGCAACATCTGCAGTGCTCCTACGACCACGTTTAAATTCATTTATACAGTAATAAATAGTTTTCAATGCTGCTACAGAGTCCCTGTGAACTTCCTTCAGCCCCATTTGTGTCGCAGGAAACTTTTATAAATAAAAATGTTTCATCACTGCACGATATTCCTCTTTATCCATTTCTACGAAACATGTTACACCGAACCCCTCCCCCAAAAACAAACAAACAAAAAAAAAACTTTAGCTTTAGAAATGAGGGATAAAATCTCATGTACAGGTATCCCGCTTAAAACACAAATAAAAGAAGTTGTCAAATTAAAAATATACACACCAAAGAGAAACAAATATACATAAATTTGGTAGAGGTCTTGCCATTTACTTAACAGCGGTTTTCATGGAGATTGATATTGAGAAATGAATAAGTAATAAGTGTGTCCTTTGTTAGTAGCAACAAAGTCTGTGCTGCATGTGCAACGCCGTTCATCGTGAATACAATCTTCCAAGACACGGTCTCATTTCTGATTATAAGAGAATGATGATCTGGGATATAAAATTCAAGCAAATAGCATGCTTGTTGCCGAAGCATTCCAAGAAAATGTTTCGGTAAATACATTTAAACCTTCTTTGATAAAACCAAAGTGTTTTTTTTCCTTCTTTTTCTTTCTTTCTTTCCTGCCACAACCTATCTAGGTATGCTGAAGTACTGTATTATATAAAGTTTCCTGCTAGAAGCATTTAACTGCAAGACACTTTGCATGCTAATGTTCTTAATGACAACATTTTGAAGACCATAGCTTGGCCGCCAAGGTCACCAGATCTAACACCCTTGTGGGGATTGTAAAGGAGTGTACAGAACACCAATGTGCTTGATGATTTGAAGTGCATAATCCACCTTGCGATTATATGCTGAGGAATATTTGGAAAGAGTTGACAACAGGCTTGACCTCTGCCGTGCTACAAATGATAGTCATGTTGAAATTTATTGAAGATTAAAATTGCAACTCTTAGGGCCAGTTGTATAAAAGTTACTAACTGGAGATTAAGTTTAACTTTAAAAAGTAACTAGAGTTTAGTTATAGTTTCTGTTGCATAAAAATAACCTCAGACTACATAACCTCGAGTTTGTAACAACCGTCAAACCGAAGGCAGCATCGCGAAATAATCGGGAAATTCCTATTTAGAGCGAGTTGTTGTTCAACTGTCTAGCCTCAGGGACTTTTTATTTTTATCCCTTCCTTAATATCTTCAAAGCGAATTTTAGCAAACGCGAGAAAGTATTATTATTGATCTGGTGCTAAATATCGGGGAATAATTGGGGGGAAAATACCAGATTAGATCTCAAAATGAGGATAAAGAACGTACATGGGGAGAAATTGCCAAAGAACATATATAATACTTTTATTCTGAAAACTTGTCGGTCCTGGTTGTGTAGTGGTAACCATACTTGACTTCTAACCCAAGGTCGCGGGTTCAAACCCGGCCAGGGTCGATGGGTTTTTTCGGGCGTAAAACTCCTCAGTATGGCTTCCTTCGGAAGGGAAGTAAAGCTGTGGGTCCCGTGTCGTACATTTACGGCACAAAAAAGAACCTCAAGCCTGAAAAAAGAGGCCTCTGAGCAAAATTTGTCGGCCGTTTCACGCCCTGAATTGAATGGGACGCTGATGACCTGAGATATTAAAGAGCGTCCTTAAATAAAACGAATCAAAAAAAAAAAATTAAAAACTTCTACATTATTACTCTCAGGCGATATAATCGGTATGTGTATGCAGTCTATTATAGTACCTAAAACTTCAGGAAAGTTGCGAATGTTATAGTAGAAGCCTAGCATCAATTTCTTTATATCACCCTCTTCGCTTGGCATTTTAATGAACTGAGCTCTCAGAGCTCCTATGCTCTAGTAACTTTATGGATGGTTCTATTGGCCGTTCCTTTCTGCACTTTAATATTGCTTCAATAAATATTTGCAAGCTGCCTGTCGCTTAAAACCTTAAAGTTAATCATGAGTTATCATGAAGACTGAATTCAAAGCATGATTTCGCTTAGTTTGTGATTGTAATCGGGAATTTAACTTTTTTTTTTTTTTTTTTTTTTAAACGAAATTGCATTTTGAATTGTTTTGTTATTTAGTTCTAGGAACGGATTTTCTCTCTCGTGAAATTCATCTTCGGATGAGATATCGGAAATCAGAAATGTGTATAATATATCTCTTGCAGGTTAGCCTAACATAATCTATAGTTGATCACAACTCTGTCTGTTGTTATTACGCGGTTAAACTTTATATCTACACGAAACTAAAATAGACGTAATTATCCATTTTATTTAGAAATGAAGTTGTTATGCTTCTGCACTCTGAGAAATTGTTTATTTAACAATTACTTAAGTCGATTTAACATGTGAAATTTCGCGAGTTAGATTTAATTTGAGGTTAAGAAGAAATACTCTTAAAGTTTATACAATAAATTTTTCCAAGTTAATTTAATTTTATGCCCTAAACTCTATACTGACGCTTAATGTGTCGGAAAATGTTCAAGTTTCAATTTAATAAGATGTTCATTTAACAGTTATGGTAATTTGTTTTAAGCGGAACTCCATGTATATTAAACAAATACAATAAAATTGAACCAAAGATATATTCTGTATTTAATCTCGAGTTGAACTAATGCAAGTGAAATTCTCTGCCGTTTTGCTCGATAAGTGGAACTTTTGGACTCCACTTATCCATCTTTCGTGATTTAAATGGAGCACAGCCTTCTAAGTACGTTTCTATTTGAAAGGAAGCGGAAGTGTGATAAATAATGAAAGCTAAGGAAAACAATCTGGGCCACGTATACGCTGATATCTGTGAAGGAAGTTTCTTATCTGTGTTGTTCCTGCTCGGGCGAACGAATTCACTACACACTGGGTTAATCCTATACGCGTAATCCCATAAAGCAACAGTGCCGTCTTTTTACACACACAGATCTCATAGCCTCCTTGGTCACCCATTGTGCTACTCTTTTTATCCGGCGTCTTCTCGGCAGGGGATTTGTGGATTAGAGCCCGTTTTTCCATTGCAACAATAGGAGCGAATTCCTTCCTTGAGGCCTCCCTCTCTTTTTGAATGCACTTTTAAATGCATTCATATAGCTTATGTTACGTTACATTGTGCCCTTCGAGAGGCACTTCAAACAAAGAACGCTAAGAGTGTGCAAACATCGATACAGAGAGAAATCGAGACGTAGCTCGAGGTCTGAAAAATATTCTGTGGAGTGCTATTGTTAAGCATTCAAATGTTTTGCTCGCTCGCCTATAGCACTGCGTTCCCCATCTTCAGTTGTTTCTCTGATCCCACTGCTGTTGCCAGGTAGCTTACACAGACAGAGTTCTAAATAATTAAATAGAAAGTATATAAACTATGAACATCTTCTATTACTATTACACTTGTTTGCGTGTTTGGGTTTTAATTGATCTAGATATTTAATAATGCTCATCCAGAAAGGGTGTGTCCTTTTTTCCCCACTTCTAGTTTTAATTTTTGTTTATTTAGTATTCATGGAAATAAAATTGTTTGCTTTTTTAAAATGTATCTTCCAAAATGTCCCTTTTAGCTATCACTTATAGTACTACAAGGATGGAGCAAAGGGACATCCCTTAAGACATTTAGGGATGTTTTATATTTTATGCTGGCAATTCCACTTTGTGCACTGAGCTATGCTAAAGTAGACTGTGGGTGCAGTACGGTAGGAATTATCAATAAATATGTTCCAAGTTACAGCGCCCATTCACGCATTTGACTATAACAGATAAAATATTTGTTCCTTTCTTTTACCTTTATTACAAAAACCTTGTTTTAGAAAATAATGCTACCGCCGGTTAAATTGGGTTTTTGAAGCTATGTTTGGGAATAACTAACCACATGGCTTGCTTGCCTGGCCATCGTGTTGAGCTTCCATCTGTTACGTTAATAAAATCCAGATGTTGTACAGGGCAAAAGGACACTTATGAATTGTATTATTTTAGTGCACATTTCTAGAACTTATATGAATAAATGTTAGGTAAAATATTTCATTAATTTTTCTGGTATTCATTATATATCCTTTCGTAATCCAACTCAACTAAGTCGGTGTTTTTTTTATAGTGAGAAATCGAAAAAGAACGAGTGTCATTGTTTATGGAGGGAATAAAATATGTAGTTAGCTATGAAAGCGGTGAAGGTACCGTTGCTAAAGCATTTTCTGTCACAAGAAATATCTTGAGACGGCGAGTTAGTTCTGGTGACCATATACCTAAAGTTCAAAGCAACTTGAGGGGTAATACGTGAAATATCTTTTAAAACTGAGTTTGGACTGAATCGTAAAGACACTAATACTCCGTTATGTTTTAGCAATGACTGGTAAATACTTCATAAGAGGATTTTTTAGCTGAGCATGAGAGTAGCAGAAGAGTTTTCATATGCTTGACAAAAGTAATGACTAGGGAAAACATTACCGTGTTTATGAGAATGTTACAAAGTACTTGATTAGCATAATCAACCGATTAGTATTTTCAAATGGGACGAGACAGGTTTGCAACTTATTTATAAACTCTATAGAGCCATATCTAAGCGAGGAAAGAAGAACGTTGAGGCCCATAGTAATTATAAAAAAGGCGAGACTGTGTCATGCCATGTGTTTCTGTAACAGGCCAATATGCGCCTCAATGGGAGTAGTTTGTCAAGTTTCTGGAGCACTTTATTAGTGTGAAGTCACCTGGACCAGTCATTCTCATTGCTCCGACAATGACGGTTAAAACTGAGTACATTGTCTCAAATGTTGTGTTGATGATGGAAATAATTCTTATTTTGAATGTGATTATTGCAGCATTGATCATGTATAAACACTGTAATGTCGCTTTGACACAACCACTGGGGGCAAATGAACATTTGAACCTTACATGAAATTATAATCCATGCAGCAATATTTCATTAATGGTTGTTTTGCAGTATTATAGTATAATGTTCAAGCAAAAGTAAATACGTAACATTAAAAGTATATGCTTTATTTAACCGTGATTTTGAAATAAAGCGCTACAATGTTTGTTTGTGCATTGTTACCGTATATTTATTTTCTATTCTTTGTAAATATATCAATTTTCTATAATGATTTCGAAACAATACAAGAAGCTTCCAAATTCAGAGCTTTTAGAATTTTTCTCTGGTTGCTCAAAATCATGGCTTTTGATGCTTGTTGAGTTTGTTTTTCTTTGTTACAATGACAGTAAGGAATCGACTTCCTCAGACAAACAAGACATAATTATAAAATATAAACAATACCTCCACGTGATAAGTGAACAGCATTCTAATACACGTGACATAAAGCTTGTTGAGCAATATCAGACATTTTTGTAGAAAGGGTCGCAATACACAATTGAACGTTTTCGTAGCAAGAGGCAAACATACCCACATCTTCCTGTCACTTATATGTGCAAAATGAAAAGGGGATCCGTAATTGGCAGAAAGTGATTAAATATGCAAAATAAACTTTTTTCAATGTGAAAAACATGACCTATAAAGATATTTCAGAAAGTTCTTAAATGTGTTCTAAAATAAAAACCTGCACACTTGCTCAACGGAGTGATATTTTGTGTTGTTTCAGCAGCTGAGAATGGCCAGCAGTCTTCAGCACCACCACGTGGGATCTCCGGTGACAGGACGCTGCCATGGAGGACCTCAACGTGTCGGCCTTTCACTGCAAGTAGGACTTCCTATCTCCCCCCCGTAGAGCTCTGCATGACTCGCCCACTCATCGCACGCTTCTTTATTCTTGCGGTCGTTGCAACGAAAATACTCAACACTGCTTTATCTAAGTCACTGTAAAGTATAGTTTTTCAACAGCGCGATGAACAACTATTCTTCTTACAAGCACAAAAATGTAAATTGTAGAACTGTAGGTATTCGTTTTCGTACTTGATCCAGCATTCGTTCAACCGCAACGCAGCAACATTACTACCGGAGAATGCGCTCCAGATGCCGGCTGAAGAGATCGGTTACAGTCGACAGTGATAATGAACATCCCTGCTTCTCATTGCATGTACCAGCATAAGTACATTTTAAGAAAAGAGAAACGAAATAAATGATACAGTGAAACATTAGCTTCCTGGTTAACTTGCTTTTTCTACCAAAGTGCGCAATGATCGCATTCTCGACAAAGGAAAATGGTATTGTAAAGTATTTCATGCTTCATCGCTTTGTCGCCCGCTTCACGGTAAATGGCGAGTCGGCCGTCATAGGGGTAACTCCCGGCGAAGCGAATGTAATATCCGCGCAACTGATTTCAAGTTCTCACAATCAAACTACAGTTAAAATGGGAGAAAAAAAAACACGTACTTCATGACGGGAGATATTGGAAATGTTGTCCACACCTTTAACAAAATTGTAATTTCCACATATCAGTTCATTTTCCGAAACTGAAAACTTGAAAGCATACAAAATAACTGTTTTCCATGATTGCAATCGAAGAAATTTTCGTAATTTTCATGTTATGGAACGTTAATGATGTAATAATACATCCACACTTAATATTCCTTACTGCCGAAACATTGAATTATATATTCGTTTATGTTTCGACGCAAAGTAGTAGTTACTAGTGTACAGAAAAACCCAATGTTATATTTGCATGACGAGAAAATCGGTGTATAGTGCGCAGTAATTGCTCTATGTATTTTTTTGGGAATATCATAATTAAAGATACAGAAATGACACATTCCAACTACTAATTGACACTGAATGTTCATTTGGGTATTCCCCAGCAAGAACTGTTTTCTAACAAAATGTTTTCAACCTCTCCTGTCATTATAGTTGTAACTGCGTGAACTTAGATCATTTGCCTGGATATTACATTCACTTGGACAGTATAAAACCATGAAAGAGCCAATAATTTTCTCTGATCTGCCATCTCTGTCACTTTCGTGGGAAAATACCGGAAATGACCAATACAAACGTATATAATAGGAGCACAAGCGAGCGTTTCGCACTATTGTAAATGCCGCGTTACTGTTAGAGCAATGTTGGATCTCTGTATTTTCTATTTTCTATTGCATTATGCACAGTATCAACAAGTTTTCATATTCTCTCGCTTAAAACAAACAACAAAAATGCTCTTAGCAGTTGAGACAATCTGGTCATTTCAAACACTTTAATTCTTTGGAATGGATTTGACTCAGGTGCGTTTGCAATTTCTTATTTTCAACACCAAAACAAAAAGCGCTAATGATGTTTATGTTACTGGGTGATATATATGAATTAGAATACCACAAGTTACTTAAAATGGCAGTTTTGTTTCAGTACTCCGAAATAATTTCCTAAAATTAACGTCAACAATTGTTTTCCCACGGGCTTCTATAGTGTTTAGGGAGGATATACGAACTGTTTTTGTTTTACTTTACAAGACGCGTATACAGCTGACTAGCAATATTTTGAGAGCTTCAGTGTTGTCGCACGAAATGTTCTAGTTTCGGCAGAAGCACGTGTCAGTTGCGTCTGGAAACCTCATTCTCTACTGCTAACGAGAGCACTTGGGCAGAGAGAGGGGGCAAGTCCTAAAACAAATAACTTGATTCGGGGAACGTCTGCAAAGATTTACTGTAGTGTTTGCTGCAACTGTTCATTTCCACGCATTACTGTCGTCCCTTTCTTCGTAAGTAATTTCCTGAGCGAACTGGCTAGGGTGTCCAACAACAATTTTTGTCGGAGATTTTTATCAACGTCACAGTTTGTTAATATTTATAATTTTTTCTTCCAGAAGGTCTTTGAGTTATATAGAAAATTTGAGACTGCGAGGGTTGACTCCAATGCCCCACCATTAAACTATTTCAAGTTGATTTAAATTATTTCATGACACAAGAATACCTGGGCGTTTCAAGTTCATGTGTTATGCATTGCATCTTAGCAGCTGTGCAAATAATAAGAATGCGGGGAAGAGGAAGAGCAAAGGGCTAAACTGGACATGGACAGAAGTGCAGGAAGTATGGCGTATACATTAAAACAAACACCTCTCTATTAGTCGCATAATGGTACAGTATATTATCTGTACAGCAGTTCATAATGACGACCGCTTGAAAAGCCTCTTATAATTAGTTTTGATATTTTTATTGATTAATAACTAACCACAGACGGAATTGCACGATTGTTTTGTGAACTGTAACAGCGGAGGAAAATACCAGGGTCACTGGATAAGCATGGAAACAACAAATAATGAGTACTCATAGACAAGCTTTGGAAACATTCACGACATTCAATTTCAGGCACTGTAGATAACTCCTCGTATGCTGCACCCGCTTCCTCGGGGCAGAAAATCTGTGATCTCGAAGTCGGTTCTTCACAGTAGGGAACAGGAAGAAATCACAAGGTGCCAGGCGGACGAGTCATTAGTTTTGCCTCAGTTCCTTGCAGAAACTCCAGCGGTGTGAGCTAGTGCATTGTCATGGTGCAACTAAATGTCCCCTTAGTCCTGCCTTTGGACGCCGTTCTTGGATTTTTAAACACTTTCGAAAGGTAAACTTCTGTGTACAGTTTTTCAGTAACAGTTCTCTGATGGTTGCCACGTGCCCACTTGTGGAGAAGAAAGAGGTAACCGTTTTGTTTCGCTCTTGGTCTCTTGACTTTGACGTGTGGTTGGTCATCAGGGAAAACCCAAATGGAGGTCTGGCGTTTTATTTCCGGATCAAACTGATATGGAACAATGTCTGAAACATGGCGAGACTTTCTACAGTTAAATATTTGCGACCTTTCTTGATACCCTGTGGAGCTTCTCTGCTTCAGACAAATTCTGGAGCATCCACCTTGGAGACATGTTTTTACACGAAGATGTTCATGACGGATCGTTGAAACACTCGGCTAAATAATCGCTAACGCCAGCTCAATGTCCTTGTAGGTTAGTCTTGGATATTCCCTGATCACTGTTTCCACAGAGGTGCTGTTCTTCTCAGTCACTACTGTTGTTGGTCTGCCATTCTTCTCTTCATCTTTAAGAGCTTGCCGTCTCCTCTTAAATTCTCCAAACCATCGGAACACAGTACCACGTGAAAAGTTCCCGAAAGGCCCCCTCAAACGCTCAAGTGACTGCGTTACATTCAAGTCACATTTGAAATCGTACAAGAGCATCGCACGAAAATACTCTCTCTGAATCTTCAGTGCGCTTACAAGAATGTTCACATATTCCAGAATTAAAACATAAAATGCAGGAAAATGAATAACACAACAGAGTTCTTTCTGCTACCGTGACAACAACAATGACCCAGCAACAATGCTTTCCCTAGGGGTGGCCAATGTTCCGTTTCCCAATACTTATCTAGTGAATCTCGTATGACGTTTGGGCTACGGTCACCACATGCATTTGTCGAGCAAAGGGCTGCGAAGAGAATGTGCTGTGACTTATGATATGGTAAAATGTGTTTTTGTGAGCTCAAATGTGGTACAATATTCTGAAGATGAGCATGATGCTGGTCCTTTGAAAATTTTCAGACAGTCATCTCAAACGTAGTGTATATCAACTAAAGAATTAGAAATTAAAAGAAATAACTTTTAAGATGTTGACACCTACTCAAAAACGGTTGACATTTCTTGACAGATTTGTGACTATGAATAAGTAATAGGTTCGTCCATCACTATAGTCCTGTACCCAAAATGCTAAGCAGAAAAGGAAGAAACATAACTGATTTCACCCCCTAAGAAATGAAAGATGCAAGCATCAGCGGGCAAGCTCGTGCTGCTTTTTTCGGGGGGGGGGGGTGCACAACGAACTTATTCTGTTTGACTATTTTCAGTAACGGAACATTATTACACCAGTTTAATTTGAAAATACGAGAAGCTTAGACTTTGAGTCAATGGTTTGCAGAGATTGCACAAGCTTTAGAACATCGCTCTTCAAGAAAACTGTTGAAAAGTGAAAAATAAATAAACATTTTGTATCAACTAGAAATGCATCAGTTTTGGAATATAGGTATCAAACCTCAGTTAAAGAGAGAGAGAGTTATCAATCTACATCAGCCAAAGTCTACATTTACAGCGGCTGTAAATAAATTAGTTGCAACATAGACAGTACGAACGTATTATTGAATACTTAGATGGAAAATATATTTACACCCCTTTAATGTAATCACCAAGCAAATGCGTGGTAGCCGTTAAGTGCCGTTAGCGAGGTTGTTTCTGATGTACTGCCCTAGTGGAGTAGGTACTGATGGAACATGTGGAAACCTCTTGCCTCTAAGTGCAAACAAGTTACAGTCACAAGGTCTCATCTCAGGGGAACACGGAGGATGTTCCAATATTTCCCAATCCCGTCTCTGTAGCAAGTCAGCCACTGCCCCAGCGACGTGACAACGAGCAAGATGAAAGGTGGATTGTCTCTCAGGAAATGGGGACGTTTGCGCCGCATAGCTGGACCTAAATGCTGTTGGAGAAAATGTTGCTAGCACGCTGCATTGTCATTCTGGTCCTGAGGTGCAGCAAGGAGACCTCGCACTAATTCCACTTGTTCGTCACAAATGGACTGGCGACCTGTGCCACCAAAATGTGCCGTCTCATTTCGACCCGTACGAAATGCAGACACCCATCTTGCAACCGTCCTCGTTGCCACAAGCTTCAAATAAGCCTTGATGACATTGGAGTGCGTGAGATTAAAGCTACCTCGCTTTAATCGCTGCTCAAGTTTTGTAAAAATGCTTTAGAACAGCTAAAAACAGTGATCTGCATTTAACCACGCACAATAACAAAACATGTCAAAGCAACCGGTCTTATCATTCAATACATCTACAGTATCTCCAATCACGATCACCAACTGTCTCGTATCCATTCCCGGCAGTGTTGCCACTACCTTACTTACAATCCAGGTATACTTTGCAACATCTTAAGGAGATGTTCTTGTTCCATCACTCAAGATTTTGTTGTAACATACATTTGAAGTTTTAAAGAATAAAATATTTAAGTAACACTAAATGATAGCTACACAACAGATCCTGACATACCTAAAATGTTGTAGATGATGATTCATGGTTTGTCTTCGTTGAACTGTAAGAAATCATGCAGTGAACTGGGACTCTACCTTGGTACACATTTTCTCCATTGTAGAAATATGTTGACGGAAACATTCTCCAAAGCCATTACTTACAGCTTCGAGATTTTCTGGAAAGAAATTTTAAGTTAAGAGTCCAAAAGGGAATTTAAAAATGAATAGTTATGATGTTCTTGAGTTTTTAAAAATGAATTTGTGATGATAAATGTTCCTAAAACTGTTGAATATCTACTCAAATTATCTGTGTCTAGTTCAACATGAGTCATCAATTAAGTATCCTTTGATATACGAAACGTCGGGCTTATTGCCAATGACAATTTAGCACTGTAAGTTTCATATTGGGTGCAATACTTGTTAAATAGAAATAAAACAAGTTTAATCTTTGAGACTTAAAAACTAGTTCACCACGTTCAAGCAGACATTTACCACGTTTATATGACGAACTCAAATCTATTTGAACACACTTTTGAGAATGAAATGGCATGGTCATGCGCACTAACACAGTCTTTTTTATCATACAAAATCGATCGTCATTTCACATTTACCCATAAAATACGCATGCCTGTTGCTTTATTCCATTCAACTGTTTTCTGTGTCTGTTTTATGTTTCCAAACTTTAAAAATAGAATGAATAATTGATTCGTTGTTAAATAGGTTAGCCAACATTAAAAACAAAATAAGGCAGATTACTCAAATTAAAACAAATGTAGAAATCTGTAATATTTTTCAATACAGATTTAAAAATAATATCATGTTAAGGGGATCTCATTGAGTTGGAATTCAGTCCGGAAAATTGTATTCAAATGGATTTGAGTCCGACATGTAAACCGGTAATTGCCACGAAGATTTAAAGAATATCTACTAAAATTCCGATACCTGTTAAGAGAAAAGTTCTAATTATATATTACCATTCAGCATTAAACATTATCTCACCCTTCTCAAATAAATACGGTAGGGAAATATCCCGAGTTTTGAAACACAAATAAATATTCATAACCTCCGGGCAGAGAAAGCAAAGCAGGACATTTCACACAAGTGGCGATTGTATCGCTGTCAGTGATAATCTGGGAACTAGCGAGTGTTTCAGATTGATCTCTTTATTTGCAAGGCTCGCCTCTGATTCAACACTTGTAGCAAACACTGGCTGGGGAAGGCAGTTCTATCGACCATTTCCCCTTTTTACATGCACAGTAGCAAATTTACCTACGTGTTAGAGCAATAAGGCATGCTCAGTTAGCGAACATGGACATGAACCTCATCTCTTGCCACTTCTGTTTCTCACACATCCCGTCACCATATTAATGTAAACAGTTTTCAACGAGACAATCATAAAGGTTTGACTTCTTTGAACGAAAGACATGGGATGAATTACACGCCAAGTTTTTTGGGCAATGCACAAAGCTGACGGAAAAGGGGTTGGTCGTTTTTGTACGTGCGTCTTGGATAATGTTTAATATGAGAAAGGTTGTGTGCAAAAAACAAAGCAGAGGGTTACCCCTTTCACGCCCTGGTCCAGTGCCGGACAACATTTCCGCTGACAAATGGCCACCCTTTCTTCTGTACCATAATGGTTCAGTTACATGGCATTTTAGCATTTGTTTTGTTTCGTATTGCCGCCCCAGTACATAAGAATGGGTCGCTGCATGCTTACTAATGAGCAAAACGGCAAACTGCTTCGTTGGGTACAGAACGAGTCACTGTTTATACATTGCTATTTCTTTATATTTAATTGGGAATGCTCGACCCAGTTTCATCAAAATCAGCTCAGCGGTTAATGAAGCAAACGCGCCTGTAGAATCAGTAACAGAATTCTACGAGTAGAAAAGGCTTGCCCTCCCTTCTTAATCTTAAGTATTTGTGTTTCTGTTATCTGGATCATAAATTTATATAACGAAAACATTTGGGTCCCTGGCCACACGGGTAGCAGTTGTTGATGTTAGTCTAAATGCTTAAGTTTCTCAGCCAAAATAAATGGGTGTACCTAACCTACCACACAGTTAGATAAACCAAAGCAATGACATGTTTTTAACAATTTCGTCTAGATTCTCGTGAAAAGGAAAGCCACGTTTATTAAACTGTTATTTTACGTTTTGTTTGAAATACAAATGAGAAATAACTTATTTAAAGTGTAGTTTTCAAGATTTTCAGATCCAAAATCTTTTGCTTTAATGTACGTTTTAGATCAGTGTGGTCCAACAGTTTTTCAGTCACGGGCCGGATCTTTTCGAAGAATATATTTTTGGCGATCCTGTTGCCTGCAGACCCAAAATCGCGGATTCAATCTAGGCCAAGGTTGTAAAAATCCTAAATATGGCTTCCTTCGGAATGGAAGTAAAGTAATGCACCTGGGCACGTAAAAGAACCTGAGGCCTGAAAGAAGAGGCCTCTGAGCAAAGGTTTATCGGCCTGAATTGATTGGGACGCTGATACCTGAGCTGTTAAAGAGCGTCCTTAAATAATCCAAATCAACAAGAATATATCGAGTCATCCTTACCTCACCATCACTATTAAAATGAAAACTACAATCTTCAAAATAAATGACAAATTTTTCTTCTTCTTTAGGCATCTCGTTTGTCAGCGGTTGCCCCTCTTTCAGGTCCTAATGAACCATATGAACCGCTCGAATTAACAGACGTAAAAAGGATAGATGGACAGCAAATATCAAGTGCTATCTAATATTATGCTAAAGTACTACTTGGAAGTGAAATGGCCGGTAATTTTGTCGAGGAACCTCTTTTTTCAGGTTGTAGTTCTTTAAGGTGCTGCAAATCTGCGACAAGGAGCTTAAAGTACCTCCCGGAGCGTTTGTACTAACAAGTCTACTGTAACACATAAATGTTCACACACTCCCTACTAGCTCGCGACTGAGAAGTGCTAGAACCAAGAAAAGAAGTTGGATATTACTGTAGTTCCTATGAACTGTTAAGCTTTCCATTTCTGCGGACATTCGCCTCGGTGCTGAAGCGACTTTGCACCGAGGTTGCTTTGTTTATAAAATGCAAAGTTTCGAAATTTACTTGTGATTGGAAACAATGTAGCCAAAATGAACGAACGAAGGGTACGCCAGTCTTTTTGTTTCTCGCTAACTTCTTCAGTTTCCACTAGGTACTAGATTTGATTACGAAATTATTTTTAAGGTCTTAAAAGAACGTAACAAACTACTCCCTTCGAGGTCCAAGCAAACGATCTTGGGGGCCGCCTGTTGGACCACAGTGTTTTAAATAACAATGAAATCATTAATATTTGGAAGTTCAGAAGGGAAAAATTTTATACAAAAAAATTATGTAATGTAACTGAAGACTGTAGAATTTGCGTAATTTACTTCTGTAATTCTTTGGTTTACCATCCAAGGAATATTAGTGCTTATAGGTGCTATATTTTGATTCTTGCTGGACAAATACTGTCGTAAAATGCAAATTTGAAAATATTATTTGTATGTATGTAAATCTTTTCTCCATGTGATATTAAATATGTTCAATGAAAGTTTTTGGATGAGAAATGTTCAGTTGATGTATAAAAAGAGGTTTCATAGAAGTAACTTCTCTGTTGTCAGGTCTAAGTGTTGCGGTTCCTAATCTTTGTAAGTTACGTAGGCAATGCTTTTGGGACTTGTAAAGAAGAAAATGTTTTCTGTTTGAATTTAGGTCAAATTTTTTATTTTGTATGAGTGTCATGTCATAATTATCATTAAACAATATTTGAAAGATAAATCAAGTTGCTACTCACACCTTCACATTTTTCTACAGATCCATGTGCCTATTGTGCACTGTCAGTAACAAGCGAGTTTTTCTGCTAGAAGTTGTGCACGGTTGGAATCCTTTAATGCTGCAAGGCGACATATCGGGAAAACGTGGTAGATATTCCACTTTCTCCCATCCATCGCTTCAGAAATAATAACAGCGAGTATTGCCGTGCAATGCAATTGGCTGCCTCTGAAGGAGTTGGGGCCTCTTGCACTAAATTGCAGATCGTTTGTTCCTGCATTAACAATTCAAGCAAAACCCCGAATTCATTTTAATGTACAGGTACATATGTTGGCTGGACAACGATAGCCCAATGCCTGACTACCTTCGAACACAGAACAGTAAAAAAGTAGTCATAATTATGACATGCCCTTTGTTTAGATCACCTCTTGGGTTTCAGGTTCGAGATTCCTTATCGCTATGCCTGCAACCAATGGAACGTCCAAACGATACGCTTCTCTGAGACCTCTCTCACTATCTCTCTTATTGTTTTTTGTTTTTGTTGAGATTATGGTGTATATTTTGTATGTAAGCATGTAGGATGTAGTATATTGCAGTTTACTTGTCTCTCATTTGTATTTCTGAAGTGTTTATTTGTGTGGTTGGTAGAACACGATGATGTTCGCTTGTTTTTGTGTGTTATGTAAGTAAATGTTATGAAATAAAGTCCAGAGAGAGGTTTTAAGTATTTTATGTGTTTTATTTGGTTATTTTAATTTTTTTTCACAGCATGAAAACTGCATGACGTTGAGAGCATGAACCTTCCTTTCCTTAAATATTCTAGTACACGTACTGGGAAGAACTGGGTTCCCACAAGGGTAAATAGTGTTCTATTATGAGACTACGTTTATAGAGGAAAATTGAAAGAAAATATTTGAGTCTTAATTTGTTTTATTCAAAGTACGAAGGTTGTTGAATAAAGAATGTCATATTTTTACAGGCATTATTTTTTCCGCTAAAATTTAACCATACAATATTTTGTTAGCTTAATGCATAATGTACAAGGTAATAGTTTCATTGTTGTCACTTCAACCCCGCTTTTTTTATTTTTAAAGGAAGAAAGCATTCCAGGCCTAAGTTTAGAGTACCTTTCCGGCTTTTGCCATTTATGAGTACAAGGAAAATCCGGAAAATCGTCAAGTCACGAAATATGGTCCTGGTGGGAACCGAACCCCAGACCTCCCGCTCACGAATCTGCGCCATAATGACCTCGACTATCCGTGGGGGTATCCCACCTGAGGTGTGCAAGCTGAGACATGTTCAGTTCCGTCTACAGCAAAATGAATGTAGGTGAACTGCTGCTCTCGTCTCAGCAAGTCTTCAGCTGAGTTATGTGCAATGTTTCAGGAGGGCTATGAAGGGTTTATTCTTCACATTTCGAAGATGATTTAAAACAGGGAGCGTGGCCCGCGCTCCAGTTTGTGCTATAAGGGGAAAAGAAATAAAATTAGGAACACTGAACATTTCGGTGAGTGCCACCCACACGGTTGTAACTGAAAAGTTGTGCTGATTCCTGAACAAAAGGACGTTCACGTGCAGGTTTTTGCATGCAGTTGAAGATGGTGTTACAGGAAGATACGAGGGTAATCACTGCTGATGTAACTTGGCTGCATCATTTCTATCCTGAGAGCAAACAGCAAAAGTCTGTTTGGAAATTATCTCCAACACCTAAAACACAAATGGTTGCTTCTGCTGGGAAATGGTGCTCATCTCATTTTTAAATATTCGAGGAATTGTTTACTAGCATGTCATACCTGCATGTACAGTAGCCGGGCTACATTACAGAGATGTCCTGAAAACTCTGCAAGGCCACGTTTCCATGCAACAAACTGGATAGTGTACCAGAGTGTTGCTGAATATCCTGTGAAATAAGTCTCCCGTCCTGTTCAAGGTTCAGATTTAGCCCCGTACGACATTTTCCTTTTCCACAAATTGAAGCAAAACCTCCGTCGAAGGCATTTTCCATCGTCAAAAAATGTTGTGGAGGCGATTCTAAAGTATCTGTCCAAAAATGTTTCCAGCATGTCTTTGAAGACTGGCAGAAACGCCGGGACTGCTTTGAGAAGATCAGCATTATGAGGACGAGTTAAAAATATGTTATGAGCATTCTTTATTTAACAGCCTTCATGCATTGATCTAGCAAAACTGAATTGACTTCTATCGGATATCATAAAGACTCCCTTTGGCTGTCTTCAACATCTTCAAACATGCGCCCTTTCAGTGGCAACTTTAAGAAGTAATCACTGGATGCAAATCTAAAGATGTTCCGCCCCTATTCAATTTCGGGAACCAAATGAAATTAAAAAGAAGAAGAAGCCAAGATTGTTAGTGAGCCTGCCTCCATAACTAAATTTTCATATTTTCGGAACCTGTATATTATTACAATTGTTAACACGAAAACTTATATTGATAAAAAAGATTTTAAGTTTCGTCTTATTCTGTTTCCTTGATTCTAAATAACTTCTCAGTTAAAATATATGTGTACCATGCATATTATTTAATTTTATAATCTCAAACTATCAATAAAGCAGCTTTCGCCAGTACTACAGTCATAAAGTATTAGACAACTTTCATTTGCCCTAATGCGCAATTGTTAAGCGTAACGCTATCTGCATAATTATATTACTCCCTTCTCTGCCGAGCAATTCCTTTAAAAAGTTACAAACACCACTGTTAATATGTTGCTATTCTTCTGTTTTGCTCTTGGCACAGTTACAACAACTTTTAGTGTTCAATTCCGTTAATTAAATCCCTCGGGGTAAGCTGATGATGTATTATGCAGATTCAGGCGGCTTTGCTTTCAATAAATTGAGTTAAAACATAGCCGAGCAATAAATCTCAACGCAGACCCAGGAAGCTTGTGCTGTAAGGAGCGGTAACAACTGGCCCTCTCTGTGTATTCAACAGATTAACCCGCAAGATGGGTTGTAGGGGGCCTTGATTTATGATTTGCTTCCACCGCGGCGCTAGTGTTCTCACGGAAAGGGGCGACGCTACCCAGTAGGTTTATCAAAATGAGCAGCACGCAGAGTGGTAAAGGTGCAAAATAATGACTGTAATCTGCATGTGCATTGAGCATCAAAGTACAAACTGTAGGCTAATATACATCCTAAATACTGATCAGACTCTTATTACCTGAGAAATGTGTATATTTTTCGATTAGTGACATCACAGTAAATTCAAAACAATGGTCAGGAAGTTAATGTATTAAAGAATTGTATAACAAATGAAAACTTTTGCTATATGGACAGTAACGTGTTGTTTGGAATTATGCTATCAACTTCTAGAAGATCGTAAATCATTCATTCATGTTGAGAAGGGAGAAGCAAGTAAACGTAGAAATGGGAGAAGGAGGGTGTTGTCTTAGCCCCCACCAAGATGTCTGTTAAACAGTTTCGATTAAATCCTTTATCTGGCTACATTTATCACCGTGTTTTGTTTATCAGTGGGACAGCGGGACACGTCGTCACCGCCACGAGTGGCCGAGGTCGTTAAGGCGCGGAATTGTCAGCGGGAGGTCTGAGGTTTGATTCCCGCTGGGACCGTCCTCCCTGACTGAGGTTTTTTCCAGGTTTTCTTCAGTCCTCATAAATGGCAAATGCCGGGGAGGTGCCCTTAACTTAGACCTGCAACGTTTCCTTCCTTAAAAAGAAATCTTTCCCAATATATAATTTCATATATCATCAGTGTCCACGCCTGTGATGCCTGAGTAGTTAAAACGGGCGTTAAACACTGTTAAGAAAAGCATAATCATCGTTGGATTCAGAAAGGCTGTCCACTCGAAGGCACTGGCTGCTGGTTCCAAGAACGTTGTACGCGAGAGCCCGTCAGTATTTCATGACCTCTCCATATCAAACCTGGGTTAATAAAACTGTTTACCAAGGCTTTAGACGAAGTTAGTGCCTTCGCTCCCGTAGAATGCTTGTGAAAATTTCTACCTCTCTCTGAAGCAAAATGAAGTAAGGTGCATTTAATGGTCCCGATATCTGAAAACACATATGTAATAATACAGTTAAATCTACGATGAACACAAAAAGGTATAAAACAACAAATGTGTACGAAATATGCTGGACGCATTCAAAGAAATTGTTGCATCATACTGGTAGTCTGTATATTCAATGTTACACCCAAAAACCTGGTTCCCTTAGTGCAGGACAACGTGAAAGACTCCATTAAGACTTAAAGCAGTTTAATACAAGATATCAGAGACATAAAATGTTTCCTGGTATTGTTGAATGCTTAGCCGAGAAAATTCAGAAACCTCACATAAAAGGAAAAGTTTGCCAGGTAAAAGCATGGATTGCAATAAGTACTGTAAACGGTTTGAAGTAAACACTCTAGATATTGTGTAATTGATGGTAAGTTACCTAAACAAAAGAACAACTGCATATAAAATAAAATTACAATTATAGATGCCGTCTCATTAGTAATGTCGGTTTTCAAGCAAAACTTTATATGAGAAACCTTCTGATAAGAAGTTAATTTCTCTAGTCTTGAGCCGTCTTTCAGCAAGGTTTGTCACCCCACTTCTGTACCAGCTTCTGAATTTGATACGAAGAATTCGGTGATATCCACTTCCACGATTTCAACGTTTTTCAAAAGTCTTCCATGCAGGAACTAAACAGGCGGCAATCTAAATTCGCAATATCCGGGCGATATGCTGGGTGTGGTAGCAATTGGATTCCTTCCAATTTCTTAATTTTTTCCATAGTGTGGGGGCCTAGCATTTTCCTGCTGCAGAGAACTCTATTTCTGTTAACTATGCGGGGTGTCTCTGTCTCAAAACGTCACGAACTCCTTCAAACTGTTGAGAATCAACTGCACGCCCAATTGGAATAAAACCGCCGGTCAGAACTCCATCAGACACATACATTACCGAACTGATGTTTTTAGCGATGACTTTGATAGGCTGACCGGGATCGAGGTGTCAAGAATTGCGGTGAAACATCTGTTTTACATCACAAGAGGCAGTTTTCCTCATCAATGGGGTTTGACATAAGATACCCACTCTGGTTGAGCCTGTTCAGGTGTCAAATCATGAGATACAGATCTACCACTTCTGTATGCTTTTTAATTGTCTTAATATGGCGATGTGTAATATCCTTTGATGCACCAAGTTCTGACAGCTGCGAGTACTTTTTTTGCGGATTTTCTTCCAAAACTCAGCGTGTATTCTCAATCCTTTCCTTCTCTATTATTGAAACGCTGGAGCTATCACTGTGCTATACGCTCACAAACGACACCACCGCCACGGCTGGCCGAGGTCGTTAAGGCGCGGACTCGTGAGTGGGAGGTCTGGGGTTCGAATCCCACCAAGACCGTCCTCCATAACTGAGGTTTTTCCCAGGTTTTCCTCAGTCCTCATAACTGCCAAATGCCGGGAGGTACCCTAAACTTAGGCCTGAAACGTTTCCTTCCTTAAAAAAACCCATTCCCAAATTATCATTTCATCTCATGTATCATCAGTGGTCACCGCCTGTGGTGCCTCAGTAGTAAAAACGGACGTTAAACACCATTAAAAAAATCTCCCTCCACTTCACATGCGGTAGTAACTTCATAATCTTTTTCTAGCAGTGCTTTAGAAGAATTATAATCAAATCTTACAAAACAACAAACTTGAAAACCGACCTTTCTTATGAGATAACCTAATAATATTTATGAATACGGTGGGCATTATAAAGGTACTTTTTCAGCAAATGTCCTCTATTTAATTAAATCTTTGTTTTATTTTGAGATATATTTAGAAATATGTGGTGAAATTTTAGTTTTTGTTTAAAATAAAATATTGTGAAATAAATTGGATTATATTGTTAATGTGGAATTGCTAAAAAGCCTTACACGATAAGCAATAAAGTAATTTCATTTTCGGATTTAGCACAGCATTTTTTTTTTTTTTTTTTTTTTTTTAAGGCAATGATCACAAAGTTGAAATTCGGAGGCTAATGTTATTAAACGAAATTAAAATGTAGGGTACTAAACTTCGTAGTTAAAAATTTAAAGAGAAAAGTATAACAAAATAAAAAACGCATCTAGCAGTAAACCTTCAGTAAACAAAAACTTTACAAAAGTTGAAAACACATGTTGAGATGATTCTGTTTCTTTTGCAGGCATCCCGGAAGAAGAGCGACTTAAGTCACGGACATCACAACTAACGGAACCAAATGTAGTTACCAATTATCATCGTTGTTGTATTGATTGTAATTATTATTATGATTATTGCGTGTATTCCTTCATGTATCTATGTCAATAAACTTCCGTTCGCCGTTATTGTTTGGTGTTTTTTCAACCTACACCTCTACAAAAGATATTCATGTCTCTTCATTAAAAAAAAAAAAAAAAAAAAAAAAAAAAAGCAAACAAAGTGTTAATGAAGCACTGTCCGAAAATTATCCAGCGATTAAGAAAATCGAGATTTTTAATGAATACAGAATATATGTAAGCAATTATGCCAGAAACACGCATACCGTTAAATAACAATGTACATTTCTCCAAGGTACTCAAGGAAATTTATTTTTCGACATATTCGTCATGCTTGGTCCACTTGTTCCCATGCGATTAAGGAAAATCACTTTGTAGTAGCCTTTAAGCAACTTCACCGCCTTGTCTGTTGTCATCTGCAAACTTCTTTCAACGATACGAACAAGGAAAATCCGATGGCACCAAGTCTTCACTGTATGGTGGGTTTAAGTTGGAATCATGTAGTATAAACTTTTTGGATTCGTAAACCACCTTTATAAGAACCTGAATACAGAGAGCCCACTATTAATATAGAAAATGATGTTTAAAAACCTTATATTTGCCTAAAGTTATTATGGTAAATAGATGTACCTTAGAACTTCACTGCAAAAATACTATACATTTGTTTCATATTTAGCATTTCAACATTTCAGCTGGTCGCGGGCTCGATCTCGGCCAGAGTCAATGGATTTTTTCGGACGTAACAGCCCTAAGTATGGCTTCCTTCGGAAGGGTAGTAAAGCCGTGGGTCCCGTGTCGTACATTTACGGCACGATAAAGAACCTCAAGCCTGAAAGAAGAGGCCTTTTATCAAATATTTATCGACCTTTTCAAGCCCTGAATTAAATGAGACGCTGATGACTTGAAATGTTAAAGAGCGTTCATAAATACCCCCCCCCCAAAAAAAAAAATCAACTAGCTGTGTGTAGGACACTGGAAATGAAGAACCAGACTTGAAAAAGATGCATTTGCAGATCTTATTTGTTGAGGGCGGCTGCGAATCGACTTCATTGGGCTCTAGCAACGCTCTGTTTGACGAGGACAACACTCTCTCTACCTATCGACGAGAGCGTTCAGGTGACTTGATGTTCTCTGTTGATCCTGTATCTTCAGATGTTCTTGCTAGCCTCTACACTGTTGACACGTTAGGCGCATTTCGCCTACCAAAAATTACACGAAGTATTAGAACGGTCTTTGCATAACATTCACCGTCTTAAAATGCACTTTCAGAATCTGGACAAGTTGATCCTTCGTGTATCGAAACATTTTAGCTGATAACAACACACAAAAATGACAATCGTTAATTGCAATAAAAACATATGATAATCTGTTAAATTACAGGTTCGGCAATCTAAAAAAACCGATGGATGCGCTCAATTGCGTTCATTGACACTCTGCAGTTTGTGGTTGAAATAAGCATTACGAGTTACCTGTTAAGGAATAAATCTTTCATAGGAAGGTCTGCGGGGTATATAGAATGAGATGAGAGAAGCTTGGGGTTCCGGGTAGCTCAGTTGGTGAGAACATCAGCCCAGATGGTTGAAGATATGTGTTTTGGGATAACACGAAAAAGTTCAAGTCAGATTCATTTCCAAATAATCTCATTGTATGTAACTGCTGTGCCTATATTTCAAACCCTTTCTTGAATGTAAATATTAAGTTATTCTGGAGTAATCCATAATCTTACATAGGTGAGTACATTATGTATAAAGTCCTTCAAAATTACGTTTGTGAAGGTGAAGAACGAGAAGTAAACAAAGTTCTGTGGTGAATAAAGCATTAAAACAGTCGTAGAAGAAAAATGTGTAGAGAATGTCTTAATTTATTCTGAAATAGTATATAAGGTAAGTAATGTTAGTTATAATTAACCAAGTTAGCCTATACTTCCAGCCCTATTTAACTTTGTAACATGTCCCATTCAATTTACACGTGTTTAATTTACGAGGTACGGTTCATTAATTTCCGGCCACCCCAGGCATCATTTTTCAACGTATTTTCCTTTCACATCAATGCATTTTCAGTTCGTATAATGCGCGTGGATTCTGGTATACTTTTTCCTTTAATGATCCCTAGATATAAAAAAAATCTCAGGTATTAAATCGGATGACCGAGGGTCCATATGTTGTTGATGACTCTGTTGCCGAATATTTCATGAATTGCATGCAAGGAGACATGGGTTGTTTGTGCCGTTGCAGAGTCCTGTTGGAAAATCACAAATCTACTTTCCATCACAGTTAATGAACTAAAACATTGCAAACTATTCTGCATATATCACTATTATTATTTTTTAAATTATTATTCTTTCACCGCTATTGGCGCACCACACTCCTATCTTATCATGCAGAGGTTCCTCATGAGGCAGGTTAGGTTTTTCTGAACTTCAGTGTCGGTTGTTTTGGGAATTACCCACTTAGGTGGAACCAAGATTCGTCCGTGAAGGAAACTACACTAGGATCAATTTGTCCGTCATGCACAAATTAAAAAAAAAAAAAAAACATTTATAAAGAATGCAGGGTCACCCGTTTTAAGTTCTTGCACTACAGTAATTTAATATCGTTTTAACTTCAGCGGATGTGTAGCCGTTCGAACAGATAAATAGGAAATTCCCGTTTGCTGAGAATGACATCGAAGGGATATTTTAACAGGAACGATACAGAGCATGTCCATTTTTATCTAACATTTCTCCTATGCTTTTACCAAGAAACTTCCAGTTTCACGGAATCGAACTTCGACTTGGAAGTTAAATATCAGGGAATTTCTCTTAAAACCATAAATAGATACCCTTTGGCGAATAGGATGCCTGAATCGAGCCATATTTACGTAATCAATACACCTTCGCGCAACACACAAGTACAAATCCGTACGTTCCTAGAGGGCAGGTCACACTGACCTCCCCTCCGGCTCCCCGGCCGGCCCTCAAGTATGGAAACGAGACGAGAACTGCAGAACTCCATCAACTGTACATGGAGCGGTCCCGTAAAGAAGTATATTGGTACTTTTACTATATAAATTTCGTTAAAACAAAATATCAAGAACAGTACAAATTAAACGTGTTTTGTATATTTATTATTATGTACATAATAATATTATACTTTATGCAATAGCCCCCCTTAAAAGTCCATTAAATGTGTTGTGTTGTTTTCATATTCAAATTCTATCACTTGAAATATCTCCATCCTGAATAATTGAAGAAATTGCCTAGTAAAATGCCAATGATAATAAAAATGCAATTTTATTTACTTATTTCAAAATTAAAATCACACGGAAGAAATAGTTAAGAACCGATAACGTAGCCTAATTAGAATTGGACATTTCTATAAATTTATTCGCTTCTCTTTTGTTACTCCATAGTTTCCATGGTAACGTTAAAACGTGTGGGACTAAAGAAGCTTAAAAACGTTGAATATAGCAGAAGAGTGTTGGAACGTGTGTGAGGATCAATAAACAGGGGTCCGTTGCCATGGAAACGCGCATGCGTTACAACTTTTATTGAATTCGAAGCCATCTCCATTGGCTTGCTCTACGCACCCTTCTCTTTTTGTTTCTCTGCGCTGAAAAATGGCCGCCTGACACTCCGATTTGCATGTGCCAACCTGACTGCAACATAAACATGCTTTAATGAGCGCCTATGTCCGTTTGATTGATGATGGATGCTGACTTTGCACATCTTGCCCAGCCCTGTAAAACATGCATGTAAAAGTTAAATGGAACAATGCCAGGAGTTAGTCAAGGTTCTACCCCTGTCGGCAACCGGTTCCCCTCGGATGCAAATGTGACGCAAGTGTTGATGTCACCGGCAGGATATTCTGAACCAGGTTTCGATATTGGGGAAAGCAAAAAACGCACCTGATCATGTCTAGCCTACAGGGGCAATGATCGATCAGATGTTTGGTTACCACCAATAAGAGAAAAAAAGTTTATATGTACACAGTGCACCAAAAGTTAGTTAACCCTTAAATAATAATGACAACAATAAACTTAACTATGGAGCATTGTAGTTGCACAACTACTATGGAAGAGAACCCTGTCCTTTTAATGCTTTATAACAGTTGTTCCCCTTTCATGGGGATCTACAATAGCTGATTAGATATATTTTATGAAAATATTAAATTATATAATGCATTTATTTACTGAGAACGTAAAGAATAAAAACATTGCAATATTTCTACACTTTTTGTTCATAGACACAAATATTAAGTATATTTCTTCTTCAGGCGAAGTTTTTCTTTTCTCAAAATACTCTTGTTCAATTTGAAACTCGTCTTCTACTTGCAGGAACAACTCAGTTCTCGCGGTGTAAAGCCTACGTTGCTATGGATCCCAGTGAGATTCCTTGTCAGGGTTTTCATAAAAGGTAATCTCGTCATAACTTGAACCTTATTTCTTATTTCTGCCTCAGAAGATCTGTCTGATCATCCACCGCGTTATGTTGATTTTCATCTGTTTTCTCTTCCGAGGACGTGTTATGGTCACTTACTATTTCGAAGTCACAAACATCAGTGTCAATAAATTCTTAAGCAAATAGTTCTAGATTTTATCATCTGTGAAACGTAATATACCTTGTTTAGAAGGTTCCGCATTTTCTGATATGTTTAAATGTAAACTGTAAATCATTGTAAAAGGCAACACTTCCGTGGACTGCAGAGTAGGCGAACAAAAAGACAAACGCAACAACTCTGACCGCTCCTCGTTAGAAATAATGAACAAGTTTTAGGGAAACAAAGCAAACAGTGTTCGATCTTGACAATGGGTAGCTAGCGTCTAATGTGGAAACTTATCCTTACAAGGAGACGATTTCTGGAGCTCCAGCCCCGAGTGACAGCGGAGAGAACCGAACTCCTCAGTCCCGAACTGGAGATAACGGAACATGCTGATGAAAAAGTTTCTCTCCATGGCCGCTTGTAACAGTTGCATGTATTAATTTTTTTGTTAAATATTACGTAATCTATCCGTTGTCCTCCGTAATTTTCTGGCTTCCTTGTTACAATAGTGAGTTTTCGACTTTTTACCATGCGCTGTCTAAATGGAATTCACAATTAATTCATACACACACACACACACTAACCTCGGGTAAATCCTAGATACCAGTGAACCCAGTGGTTTGCTGCGGCTCGCTACGGCCTGACGGACTTCACTGGTTTCCTTTTCGTAAATACACACTGATAGAGGATTGTGTGCTACTAAGTAGGTGGGCAAATCACTGTAATGGTGTCAAATCTCCTTTAACTCCAACAGAAAAAAAAATCAGGATGTGAGGATTCGAAACCACTAACTTCACACCTATAGCATGACATTCTAACCATCTAAGCTATAATACCATTGCGTTAAAATGTCGCATTATATAGCTATATCTGTGGAAGTCACCCTACTCTCAGCTTTTTCCGCTACCACGCGGGAGTGATTTATTTATTTATTTATTTATTTATTTTTATTTACGGACGCTCTTTAACATCTCAGGTCTTCAGCCTCCCATTCAATCCAGAGCGTGAAACGGCCGTAAAATTTTTTTCAGAGGCCTCCTCTTTCATGCTTGAGGTTCTTTTTCATGCCGTAAATGTACGGGAGCCACGACTTTACTTTCCCTTCCGAAAGAAGCCATACTTAGGATTTTTACGCCCGAAAAAATCCATCGGTCCTGGCCAGGATTGAACCCACTATCTTGAGTTTACGAGTCAAGTATGGTTACCACTACACCACCAGGACCGCTGCTGTTCGGGAGGGATTTTTTGATTTGCTTTATTTACGGACGCGCTTTAACATCTCAGGTCATCAGCGTCCCATTCAATTCAGAGCGTGAAACTACCGACAAATTTTGCTCAGAGACCTCTTTTTTCAGCCTTGAGGATCGCGTGTGGTGTCTAAATAGTAAATACGGGCGTTAAACACCATTAAAAAAAAAGGCTTAAGGTTCTTTTTCGTGCCGCAAATCTACTACAGGGAACACTCAGTTTTGTTTCCCTTCCGAATGAAGTTATACAAAAGTTTTCGGCCTGACTCACAGATTTCGTGAAGATGGCCGTATTACTATGATAGTTGTTAAGTATCATCCTATCTCCACTACATTTTACAAGAAGTTTTGGATGTTAGAAAAGATTTCCGCTCGATGAGTATCAGGTTTCTAGCAAGTTTCTCCGACGTTTCATAAGAGTATTTAAAGCATGGATTCATCACTACACTCCAGAGACGAAGGAGCAGTCCAAACGGTGAATGACAACAGGTGAAAGTGCACCAAAGAATGCAAAAACGGTTCTATCTGCAGGAGAAGTAACGGTTTGGTTTTCTGGATTTCTCATGGTATGGTGCTCGTAGACTACCTCCAGAAGGGCAGAATCATCACCGGGGAGTATTATGCTTCACTACTGCATCAGCTGAAGGATGCTATTCAGGCTAAACATTCCCCACCTTGCGATAAAGAAAGTTCTCTTTTATCACGATAATGCGCCTTCTCACACGGCTGGGCTGAAAAACTGCATAATCTTCGCTTCCAAGTGCTTTCACATCCGCCGGATTTGGCTCCTAGCGATTACTTTTTGTTCCCAAACCTGAAGAAATGACTGGGTAGACGAAAAATTACATCAAATGATGGATGAGGTTAAAGCTGAGACGGACGCTTATTTCTTACATTTGAACAAATATTATTCACTGACGATATTAAAAGGATGGAAAATCGTTGGACTAAATGTGTTGCTTTACAAAGTGACTATGTTGCAAAAAAAACCTCTCTAAATGTTGTGTTTTCTTGGTTGCAATTGTTTGTTACATTTATGCAGCTGAGAAATAACCCTCATCACAAATTTCCTAGAGTCGTCTCACGCAGTCGATACAAGGTCATTTACCAGGACTATTCAAAACTACAGTACTTCCCTCATCCTCTCTATTTCTTGGTATACGCGATGCAACCTGCGTTTCTTTCACTAATGAAGGTTCTGCTTAATTTTTACACTTCGATATATTGAAATTATAAGTGTTTTTTAAATGCGTAAATAATCTCTGAAAAAAATAATAACGATCCAAAACAGGTTACAGAAGTCAAAGTAGGCAAAATAAAAACTGACGCGACTGACCCCTATTGTATGGAAACATGTTCATTTCTACCTGACTCTTAAAATATTCACCCAGATAGAAAAGACATTTTGCCGAACTTTCGGGCTCTAGATATAAGTAATATTACCAAATATATATACAACTTATATTGCAGAGATGATAAAAGTACATTTTCCACTTGTTAATAAACTTATACCTTCTCCAAAAAAGTTTTCATGAAAGGACCTCACGACAAGTGTTTAAAACACTGGCTCCACATATACTCCTCTACTCGGTGGAACACATGACTATCTACTACGCTTAACACCTAGAAACAAAAGAAATGTAGTAAATTCTTTTTGGCCCTATCATGCTGCATCGATCGAACTTTCAAGTTCCGAAGTGAAGGCTAAACGTTTGTTTCACTGATCTTCCTTCTGCCAATTTCATCAATGGAGCAAGTGGTACTAATATATATGAGTATTAAATGCTTTTAAAACAGTATCCATATAATGTCAATTCATGATAATGTTGGCGAAATTGTTAAAGATCATCATTTCCAAAACTCTAGGACATTAACAAACCTGAGAAGTAAAAGAAATTTTGCAAGGTAAGCTGCTGTAACGTCAAGCAAAAGTATTACAGCGGAACAAAGCTCAATTTTATCATCATAAGAGGTTAAACGAGATTAGCCGCACTATACGGACATTCTCACTCTGTAAAACCTAAAACATCTGGTGGTGACCAACTGCTACAGGGAAGAGGAACCAGAACAGCACGAGGTTAGTCCAGAATTTAAAAAATAAGTTTAAGCACAAGTAAATGTTCCAAAGACTGGTTTTAACTGCATATTGTTTCATATATTTGAAGCATTAATAGCATAGATACAAGCATGTTTCAGTGCTAATCAATGCATGAAAATCGGGTTCCTAATGATAGCAGTTTTATTACCACATATCTTAACCAGTGTATGAAATGCACTGAACACAACGGCAGATAACTTTAACTGTGTAAGGGGGAACTGAATTTTGTGGCATTCTATAATGTCTTCGAAGTGGTTTTTTTTTTTTTAATCAATTATTATCGTCTTATTTGTTGTGTTTCAATTCTGTTTTCTTTACAGACTCTCAACCGCAAAATGCACTGCGAAACGTGAAATTCGTTTATACGACTTTCAATTATTTTATTTTTTGAACGACCGTTTCATGGAACCTTTCGAAATATCTATCAAATGCTACTTTATTCAGCAAAACACACATTAAAATAGCTATGACACATTCAACAATTTCCAGTTATAACAAGCATTGCTTCATAAATGTCTCAACTTTACATACTAAAGAAATGTTTTCTTCTTATTGCTAGAAGAAAAACAGAACGTTGCTGCTTAGCTAACATCTTTGTACCCTCGAAGACAAAAATATTTCTCGAGTTATAAGCATGTGCAACTGACAAAGACAGACACGATATTCCTTTAATATTAAGACATTCATCCTGCTGACTAAAACAGTAACCCGGGAACGATGGAATTCCGGGTCTATTGTTTATATTTTCCATATATGTGATATATTTTTTTATTTGTTATATTTACTGACGCTCTTTAACATCTCAAGTCATCAGCGTCCCATTCAATTCAAGGCGTGAAACAACCGACAAATTTTACTCAGAGGTCTCTTCTTTCAGGCTTGAGGTTCTTTTTCGTGCCGTAAATGTACGACACGGGACCCTCGGCTTTACTTCCATCCCGAAGGAAGCCATACTTAGGATTTTTACGCCCCAAAAAAATCATCTATCCTGGCCAGAATTGAACCCGCGACCTTGGGTTTAGAAGGCAAGCAATGGTGCGGCCAATATACTTCCGGCCGGACATACAAGTCTAACATTCATTGTTGCGATGCTCATGCTATCTAATACACGTTTCAGGAATGTAAACACTGCATCTGTTTGCTTGAAGAGGCGTATATAGAGACCAGAGATAAAATTTTTACACTAAAGAAGTTCTATAACCCAGTGATATTAAAAGCCTTGACGATTCATAATCCACTGTGAAGGAGTCGCCAAATTTATTACGTATGGGCAGAGAAAGCCTTAAAGATGAACCACTTGAGGATTGGCATGTGCATGTGTTGACACACGAAAACATTTCCCTTGTCGTGGAGAAAATTCTGGGTAACAGACATTAGGGCTTTCCAAAACAATTCTCTTGGAATCTTTCATGAACAATTGCATATGCATAATCGTTATTGCAATAAAAACCGCTGAAAGTCTGTTAAATTTCAGGTCCGGCAACCTAACGAACCGACAGAGGCGCTCGATTTTAAAATTGTGCTCACTATGGGACACTCTAAAGTTGTAAGCTTAAAATTGTCATAATACCCGACCAATAACCAAACATTTCGTAAACAAGCTTTGCAAGAGCTCACAAATGGGTCTTACAGTAACGGACATAGCTCTGCTCCTCCTGATGGAACGGGAATGCATGGTATTAATAACATGATACCACAACACGGCGGTGGGCAAAAATATTTATACGGTTCGCTTGTCACAGGCAGAAAGAAACCACAATCGATGTTGAGCTGTTTCATTTAAATAAGTAAAAAATGGATGATGAGTGGTCAGCCAGGACTGATCTAATTGAATTGAAAACTACGGTTTGTCAAACATCAATACTGTGGTTATGTAGCCCACTAAGCTGATGACCAGCTGCATCAAAATTGAAAATATTCTGAAAATAGAAAATTCCTTTGCAGTTATTACCTCGCCAGAGAAAATGTAGAGTATTTTCCATTATAAGGGAAAATATTAAATAACAGAAATTTAACTTCGGGACACAAATGATACCAAATGGAATCATTATGAAGGGTGTTCTAAAAGTTCTCGGCCTGATTCAGAGATGTTGCGAAGATGGCCAAATTACCATTACAAAAATTTACGATGCCGCACTCAAAGATCGCCGATTGAAGGTACGCCAGTTGGCAAACACTTCCATAGGCCATGTACGCTACATTTTACACGAAGTTTTGGGTTTGAGAAAACTTTCCGTTCAATGGTTGTCGCGTTTGTTAATAATGAATCAAAAACGCTTTCGAATGAACATTTTGCAAGAGTGTTTAGACTTGTTTAAACACAATTCCAGTGAGTTTCTCCGACTTTTATAACAGTAGATGAAACATGGATTCATCACTACATGTCCAAAAAGAAGGAGCATTCCAAACAGTGAGTGGCAACAGGTGTAAGTGCAACAAAGAAAGAAAGAACGGTTCTATCTGCTGGAAAAGGATTTTCGGGAGTCTCGTAGTCTGCCTCCAGAAGGGTAGAACAAGTGAGTATTACGCTTCACTATTGGATCAACTTAAGAATGCTATAAAAACCTGTCTCTCATCACGATAGTGCGCCTTCACATATGTCTGGGATTGTTGCTGCAAAACTTCAAGACTTTCGCTTCCAAGTGCTTTAACATCCGCTATTTTCGCCGAATTACGCTCCCAGCAGTTACTTTTTGTTTCTAAAATTAAATAAACGAAGGTTTATATCCAATGATGAGGTTACAGACGAGACAGACGCTTATTTTTCACAGTTGGACAAATCATATTTTACCGAGGATATTAAAAAGTTGTAAAGTTGTTGGACTAAATGAATTGATTTACACGATGGCTAAGTTGGGAAAAAATCTCTTTAATCTTGTGTTTTCTTGGCAGGTCAAGAACTTTTAGAATGCCCCTTCATCACTGTTATGATTTTAGAAACACGCCCTCCATATTATATCTTAGGAGCATTTCGGCGTCATTCTGCTCGAGTGCCCTTCACTGGAGTTGTGGGGCTTACAGCGAGATGATATTTTCCTAACCTTTAAATAACCACAACTTGAGAAACTTCCTGATCCAATATTAAGGGATGTCCCTAAGTCATTATGACACAACTTCTCTACTGATATTTTCTGTAGTCACTACCGCCGAAAGTCTTCTGCTTTTCTGCTCCTCTTTGAAAGATATTCGGCTTCCTCTTTCGTAAACCAACTGAAGACAGCTGTAAACCTGTGTAAGTCTCTGACGTGGTTTTAAGCCGATTTTAAAATCGCAACAAATCATTGCATGATCACCTCAGCTGAGTGCTTTCAACCCACTTTGTTAAAGCTGCACTAGTAATAATTGTGTTGATTTACAGATAAAAGTATGGGCTAACGACATGTATATTTATCAATACTACGAGCAGTTTCACTCATGTCCGGAAACTTTCTGACTGTCCCTGATAAACTAACTCACTATAGATATGGTATAGTGGGTCAAACCTAAATACAGATTATTATATGAGCTTAAAAACTGATCTGGGAATGTCAAGGCACTTTGGCCTGATGTCTAAGAAGGCTCTAAACATAGTGTGGCGCTCTAAGTAACTTTCAGATCCTTAATTGTCGCTTGTATGTCAGCCCCGCAGTAGTTTCCAAATGTGTTCCCAAGGAAGAAGTCTGACTTCTCCCGCAGGGATCCCAACTGAGGAACCTTCTTGTAAGTCTAATAAAGGAACCATTACGAGCGTGCTATTTACCTTTATATCCATGTATACGTCTGTCGGGTCGAGTGTCAGGCTCGGATTACCGAGGGTATGGGATTATCCCTTGCCAGGGTGTTGCTATTGACCCGCGAAACTCAATTAGACGGTTTCAGTAGCGCGCCTCCTCAGAGTAACAAGGACACAAGCGACTACAGCTTCAAACCGTTGCTAGCCATAGAAACCGAGTGTGGTGGCATTAAAACTTGGCAGAAGCAACAAATGGAGAAATGACGAACTGCTTTTAACATTTTTAAATAAAAAATATATTCAGGATTCAGAAATCATAATACTTTTTTAGTAAAATCAAAATGTTGATATTTAGTTCATCATAAGAGCTCGGTATTTTTATATTTATGGACAATATTTTTACATTAGAAACTTTCAATTTTTATTAACAAGTTTGTGGAAGCAATTCTTTAAATTATTTCTGAGTCACCAGTTTTATATGCTGATCACACAACCGTAAAAGTGTGACAGGTTTAGTTTGGCACATCTTTATGCATCTTTACTGAATGAAGGATGAATCACATACTGTAAATTCATTATGCTTTTTACATGTGCTTCGAAACTCTACTGCAAGCATCACATTTATAAAATTATGCAATAAGTTGTCTAGAGTTACATTTCTTTTTAGAAAACTTAGAATATATGATTCGTTCGAAGGATTAAGACATAGTTACAGTCATGTCATGTATGGAATTCATTTATGGGAGAGCAGTCCATATATTAAATACTTATTTCTATGTCAATAAAGAGTTATACGCTAAAGGAAAGGTCTGAGAAACACTGTAAACTTTTATTTATCAAGCAAAATTTTTCCTGTATTTAATATACCAATTTACTACAACTCATCTATGTAATACTTGCATTGAACAATATGATTTAAGTTTGTTGATTTTATTTATTTAACATTTCAGGCCATCAGCGTCCCATTCAATTCAGGGCGTGAACCGCCTGATAAATTTTGCTCAAAGGCCTCTTTTTTCATACTTGAGGTTCTTTATCGTGCCGTAAATGTACGACACGGAACCCATGGCTTTACTTCGCTTCCGAAGGAAGTCTTATTTACGATTTTTACGCCCGAAAAAATTCATCGAACCCACAATTTTGGGTTCACTAGGCAGGCATGGTTACCACTAGACCACCAGGGCCGACGATATATGATTTAACATCAGATATTCACAGCGTTTGTTTGATTTGGTTTATTTACAGACGTTCTTTAACATCTCAAGTCATCAGCATCCCATTCAAATCAGGGAGTGAAACGGCCGATAAATTTTGCTCAGAGGCCTCTTTTTTCAGGCTTGAGGTTCTTTATCGTACGACACGGGACCCGTGGCTTTACTTCCCGTCCGAAGGAAACCATACTTAGGATTTTTACGTCCATCGATCCTGGTCGGGATTGAACAACCCGCGATCTTGGGTTAGGAGACAAGTATGGTTGCCACTACACCACCAGGACCGACATTCACAGCATAACCACTAGAAATATGAAGGCTGTTGCTAAACAACTATAACAATATTTATGACTATACAACTTTACTCATCCCCGCCTGTCCCAGCGTTTCTACCTGTCTTTAAGTATCTACTGGAACCGTTTCTTTACAGAATCGCCTCTGCAACCTTCACCACCTTTTGATGATAGAAAATGCCTCCCATTAAGATGTTCCTTCAATTTGGGGAAAAGGAAAAAGGCTACCCGGGGCAAAATATGCTCTATTGAAAGGATAGGGAAAACACTTCAAGTTGGTTGGTGTGAAATGTTCAGCAACAAAATTTGCTATGTGCGACAGTACATTATCATGAGATGCGGTTTGTTGAATGTAAATTGGCTTTTTGCGTGTGATATGTTTTCAGGACATGTCTGTAGTATTTCCAAGTTATAGTTGTGTGTGAGGCATGACATGCTGGTAAATAATTCCTTGAATGTAAAAAAATAAGACCACCATAACTTTCCCAGCAGAAAAATTACTTTTTTTTTTTTTTAAATGACTTTGAACTTTGCTATTTGAAGTCAGACTCGAAATGTTATAACCGAAAGAAACTCCGCATCTTCCTGTACCACCATCTTCAACTGCATGCAAAACTGCACGAGAACGTTCTTTTGTTCAGGAATCTGCTGTCGCGTCTCATACACATTCATTGTAACATGCGATGTCAATGTTTTCTTCCGTTAGAGCACAAACTGTAGCGCCGAGTTCACCTTCCTTGGACATTGATTGCCTCCTCTCTTTGTAACATTTAAACCATCTTCCAGCTGAGCTATAGAGAAGAACGAGCTCTCCGTAAACCTCTTGTAACATTCCATAGGGCTCCGCTGAAGATTTGTTGAGATGAAAACAGAATTTCAGAGCTGCATATTGTTCGTCGCCGTAAACGAACATGTCTCAACACCTCTCACATGCAGGAACCGGAAGTGACAACAACGAAACTAGTTTCACGTGTACATTACGCCTGAGCTAACAAAATATGTAATATCTTTATTTTACACTATGGTCTGGTTTTGAAACCGCCTTGGGGAATGTAAAAATAGGAAAGTAATACATTAAAAAATTGTAATTGCATTTTGCATGCATTCAAATATTATAATAATAGTAATAATAATAATAATAATAATAATAATAATAATAATAATAATAATAATAATACATTTCGTACTTAACGAAAGTTGGTGACACGGAAATGTTATAACACTGGGTGTTACAAAATGTAGTGTTTCGTGTTAATAGTGTTAATAAACGGAAAACTTTTAGTACGTGCTGTTAAAAAACAGTTTCTGCATTAGTCAAGCAACTAGTAATGTTATGTACAAAAGTCCGTCATGAAGGTGCTGAGTAAACTAAGCGAAATTCCTCAGCAAGTCGACTTTCTGAAGGTAATTAACAGAGTTCTAGAGCAGAAAAATGAGTGCCGCTAGAGCGCTTTTTAAATTTCGGTTTACAGGTATATCCCACTTCCAATGGACCGATTTCCTTGATTTTCAGAAACTATTTTTCTTGTTTTATCTAAATGGAATAAAGTAATATTTGCAACAACAAAAAATAGAGCGATTTTTAAATATTGGGTTTCAAGTAAACCCTCACTTCTAATAGTACGCTTTCGCTGATTTTCTGAAAATATTTATTTCATTTAAATGATATAATCTGAGTTTTTTTTTTTTTTTTTGCGAAAAAACAAATATTGGTATCGGTAGAGCTATTTGGGGTTTCAGGAGGTAAACTTCCCCTTCTAATATTCAGATTTTCCTGATTTTCAGGAACTATTTTTCTTATTTTATTTAAATAATATATTACGTTGCAAAAAACAAATATTGGTGCCGCTAGAGCGATTTTGAATTTTGGTTTCAGATAACGCCCTCCCTAATATTCAGAAATTATTTTTCTACTTTTTTTAAATGGCATGTTGCGAAATAACAACAATAGCAACAGCTAGAGTAGTATTTATATTTTTGCTTTAGGATAAACCCCCACCCCTAATGATCGAATTTTGAATAGTTTGTTAATTGATCCTTATATGGCTGTGTCGTTGAGGGAGGAGGAATGGCGGGCGACTGCTAGAGCGTCAACAGACACACGCACACACTTATTCTTCGTGTGTGAATGTATTACCAGATATTTAGAATGATTACCAACAGTTTTACTTAGCAAGAAGAGCGAACCTGCCGGGTACTTATATCGCTCTTGTATGAACGGAAATAGCAGCTCTTTCTCAACAATGCGCCAAGACCTGGGTCGGTTTTAAAAGTGGGAGCGCTTTTTATTCATGATTTCAAATCCAGGATGTTCGCAGATCACGTCATGTTTGACAACCTTTGTTGCGCCCCCCTGTAATTTAGGCTACAAAACTCTTTCTGGCACCCTCGCGAGCAGTTCTTGTTTGCTAACACGTCAGCAAAACTGCAATTCTAACTACTGCCGCAAATATTGTCATAATAAACCCGGCAATTTACTCTACACATCTCATGGCGTTCTTTGTTTGGCTTTTGAGGTTATGTAACGGACCGAAGTAAGGGTGCGAACAATTTTAGGGTATTATAAACTATGAACACCAACATTAATTTTGCTAAGACATACTTACAGGCCGCACTTGAATTATTATTAATTTCAAGCTTCTTAATATGTGTAAGATGAACTATTTCCCTTCAATTATGTCACTGACTAGTCCAGGAAAGAATGTTTTGAATTTCAACCAACAGAACTCTATATACTGTCGATTGTCGACTTTATTGACATTTTTATGTTGTTGCTATTGGTTCGCAATTGTTTCTTGTTTCGTGAGCTACATATTTTCTCTCCATCATAATAAATGTCCCTTAAGTTTAATTGCGCTTGCGTATAAACATTTTATACAACGTAACTCGTTGAGTAGAAGGCTCTGGTCGTATTAAATTACATTTTTTTTTTAATTTTTATTTTTAAGAGTACAGCAGCCCTTTTCGGTATAAGAAATAAACCTTGTTCGCTCTAGATACATTCTGGAGATTCTGGAACGAATTGTATTTATTTGCTATTTAACGAATAAAATGATATAAATAAAATTTTATATCCATTAAATGCTCTTACAGCTATGAATGTCCAGTTCGACTTTTTAATTCCCTTAACAGTTGAACATACTAAGTCTAAAAATAAAATTATTTACCACAGCATATATAGCAGGTACAGGTTGCATTGCCCCCTTTGATGTTTTAGCGAATTCCGTAGCAATGTAGGCTATTGCGTTGTACCCATGAAAATATATTTGAAAAATTTCTTCAAATATCCAGCGATCCAGGCACCGAAAACGACAATGGAATGTATGTATGTATGTATGTATGTATGTATGTATGTATGTATGTATGTATGTATGTATGTATGTATGTATGTATATGTAAATATATATAAAATTTATTATATATATGTGTGTGTGTGCATACAATTGTGTGCGTGCGGGTGTGTGTGACTGGGTGTGCCAACGCTCTACCGGTAGCAAATTTTTGCTTTTTCCTAACCAAACTCGGCATATAACGATCGATCGTTTAACATGATCGTCGACCAGCAAAATTGGACTATTGGGAGGGGGGTCAACGTAAAGTGCAAATAAAAAAAAAATTAATTAAAATCACTCTAGCGGTTGCAGTTTTGTTTTGTTTGTTTTGTTTGTTTTTTTTTTTTCTTCGACGAAATTCGGTAAATTTCATTAAAATAAATTCATAAAAATAGTTTCTTAAAATTAGGGAAGGACCTTTAGGAGTAGAGGTATACTTGAAATCAAATTTTAAAAATCGCTCTGGCATTTAATTTTCTGTAATTGTTTCAAAATAAAAGAATAAATTAACTCAGCATATGAATTGACGTTGCATATGTTTTACATTTCACCAAAGTATCGTCGTGAAGATAGTAAATGTGAAATATAAATCTAATATGTATGTGAGAATTATATTTGTATGTAAGAACGGTCTGTAATAATATTCAGAAAACGTTTGCATTACATGCTTTTACTACAATACCATTTAGATTAAATTAAATTTAAAAGTCAATGAAAATAGATGTAACTTTCAATTGTTTATTGTTGATGGTGTATATTTGCTTAGTACATTGTAATTATTTTAAATAGTAACATGTTTCTGTTTATTGAAACATATGAACAACATCATCTTAAATACACAATGTAACTCGAAACTTTCTGTTATTTCTGTTTTAGTGAATGTAAAGATGATAACAAGGGCTCAATTCATAAACATGGTTACATTTAAAAATGTTAAAAAAAAATACCCACACAGTATAACTTTGTCTATCAGTAGTCATGTATTTCATTTAATTAATAGTATAACATTAATTTGTGTGGTTTAATGTCAATAATAATAATAATAATAATAATAATAATAATAATAATTATAATATAATAATAATTCAAACATGTGGTTTCTCTTTTCTGATATTTATAGATTGCAAGAATTGTAATCTTGTTCCCCTAATACCACTGAATACAGCAATGCCATAACTTATTTCATTAATTAATAAGGTAATAATTTGGATCTTATATATATATATATATATATATATATATTTATATATATATTTATTTAACTTGCTGAGGAATCCGCTTAGTTTATGCAGCCTGCGTGATGTTTTTTTTTCCTCTCTCTCTCTTTCTCACCGCCACGGGTGGCCGAGGTCGTTAAGGCATGGACTCGTGAGCGGGAGGTCTGCGATTCGAATCCCGCCAGGACCGTACTCCCTGACTGGGGTTTTTTCCAGGTTTTCCTCAGTCTTCATAACTGGCAAATGCCGGGGAGGTACCTAAACTTAGGCCTGGAACGCTTCCTTCCTTAAAAAAAAAAAAATGCTTTCCCAATATATAATTTCATCTCATGTATCATCAGTGTCCACCGCCTGTGGTGCCTCAGTAGTAAAAACGGGCGTTAAACACTACTCCTACTCTCTCTCTCTCTCTCTCTCTCTCTCTCTCTTTCTTCTATTTTTAATACGCTATTTATTGTCACTTTAACTGCTTTGGTCTTCTCGCGAAATATGTACATTGTTAACTTACATCCTGCATATACAATTACCATATTAGAAGAGAGTGACATTATTAAAGAATGTTTCAGTATCCAAGAGAAACGTAAGTGGAAAGGATCGTGGTATCTCAAGGTGCAAGAAAATTTGCAAATTTGCAAAGTATGAGAAACTTATAGATAAATAGGGAATATCAGAACAGAAGATTCTGTTCTGATATTCCCTAAGCACACCAAAGGCCTGCGATTTTAAAACAATAGTGAAGTGAAAATTGTAACAAAAAAAAAAAAAAAAAAAAAAAAAGACGGAAAAATTTCTGCTACGATACCGAAAATGCTTGGAAAATAATGGCCCTTAGTGGAGATGGCGAGAAGAATTCCTAAGGAATAATACTTCGATGTGCCGCCCATCATCATAAACAACAATGTCATTAATTAAACCAGCACGGGGTGCTTATCGATCTAGAATGACATAGTCAGAAAACCGACACACGAAATAAAGTATTTTCTTTGATTCACACATTAAAACATGTAGCAAAAGATCTACCTCTCAATCTCAAAAAGAATCTCATTCAAGTGTTTCTTATGTCTCACTTTGATGTCTTGTACTTTAATCTGAATACTGGGCAGATTGACGTTCATAATGCCTGTGTTTGTTTTGTCTGCAACACTCGTAAATTTGATCATGTGACACCGCTACATAATCAGTTGTCATGGCTACCTCTAAAATAACGTAGAACTTTCCATTCCTTTACGCTCCTGTTCAAAATCCTCAGTACCTTCACCCCTCTGTATGTCGCCTCTTGAGGGTATGCCTGACCCGGAATATGACTTTAGCGTCCATCCCTCGTCACCTAACAAGTTTCTATCTACTCAACCGCATATCAGCTCCCAGAATCTGAAACCCCCAGAAATTGTCCGACAATAATGCAAATTAAGTGTAGATTACTTGTACTTGAGAAAAATTGTTGAACAAGTGGAATTCTAACACTACCTTTATCAAATTTTCTAACTTTATTAAAACTATGTCATATTTACATGCAGCATATATCTTTAATTTTTCTCTGTCATTTCTGTTTTATATACCGGGCTTCCAGAATACGTCCTCACCGCTTGCATAGGGTTTTGGGTCACGACCAAGACCGACTTTCCTTCCCACTCATGATTGCCTGCCTTGCCTGCCTGTCCTTGAACATCCAAGCAGTAAAGAGTGTATATTGGTTTGCAAAGATTGCAAGACAGCTGACTTGAAAACAACGTTTTTTGTGTGTAAATGTTATTATAAATATGAATCAGTTCGTTGCGTTCGTGAGGGAAGTATTCGGAAGTTATCTGAATAATTTCCTTCTTCTATAACTGCAGTTCCACATCTTGTGAATAAATAATTGAATCAAGTTTTAACAGATGACAAATTAGACGTAGTTGATGCAAATCTTGAACGTTCGCCAACAAAACCACTATCAGACAAAAGGGTTAAAACTCAAACTCTACAAGTGTACACATTTCCATTGTCTACGACAAGGTGATCCCGTGGCAAGTGTGCGTTATTGTGAGTGGTTTCTTTCATCACTGACTGAAGGATTAATAGACCCACAGCTTTTCTTTTAGACGAGGCTTGGTTCCACAAAAATGATTGTGTGAACCCCACACAACACTCTATTGGTGTTCTGAAAATTCAAATTGTACACAAAAAACAAAATCTAGTGGCGAGATGCAAAACCTCGGGCGAGTTATAAGGGGAGGTCCCGTAGTCTTAATTCTTGATAGGGAAAATAAATAAATAAATAAATAATCCTGGTAGAATGTTTGGAAAAGTGTAAACAATAATAAACAGGTGTTTGTTATGCGGTATTATTCAAATGAATTACCTTTAAAGGACAAAATACCTATAGTATTGATAAATCAATTATCTCAGACAACAGACATCACACAAATAGCTATCAGAAACAAATGGCAACGGAGCGGTTACGTCGCAAGAATGCAGAACAAGATCTTCATGTTTGGACCTCCAGATAGGAAAAAGAACACAAGGAAGACCCTAGAGAAGATGGACAGACAAGGAACATGCAGGTCCAGATTGGTCAAGAGTAACGAGAGGAAGAGAAAAATTGAAATTTCTGGAGAAGCAACTAGTGCTGTGAGAAATGGAGTAACCAAAGAACAGACCAGTCATTGGTCTTAAACAGCATACGAAAAAATAGCATGGAATAGCTGACCACGTTAGGAAACAGTGAGCTTTTCCTACTTGTAAGGAACCTTTGTCGTTAAGGGACACAGGATCATTATCTTCTATTATTGAATCGTTTGAAAGATGAACTGGAGGAAAAACGGCCTATGTTGGCGCAAAGCAGAATGACTACTGTTTCATCTACCACACATGGACAGTCTGGATTAAGACTGTCATCGATACTATCAAGTATTTTGCAGAGTTCGACAAAACCTGTATGTTTCCGCAGAGATAAATTATAAACTCGCTAGATGTCGATAAAGACTCTGTTGAGAAATAGATCCTATCTTATTATCCTATCTCTTACACTTTTATTTCCAATTTTAAAATACGGACTCACAAAAGAAGAGTAGAGCGCACATTTCATTATTAGCTTCAATTTGACAATTTCCCTTTCAGGTTAAGAAGCCTATAAGATGGCATTCTTTGAGTAGAGCGCTGTAATTCGTCACCAAACAGGTATATCCTATATCCTATTGACGGGTCAGAGATCATAGCAACTGATATGCGGCGTGTGAATGAGTGTGCAGCGGCGTGAGAACCTTCCCAACAGGTTCGGTGAAGTAGGACTCCTCTTACGAGAGGTTATTCATCTCAGCAGCGCAAGTGAAACCTTGGTATCTTATGCAGTAGTATGGCTTTCGGGATTCTGGACAACTAACAATAACCAGGGTTTTCTGTTCTTTTTATATACTTACATTTTCTTATTTCAATAACTAGAATAATATATATCACAACGGCATTCACATTAGAAACTGCATTTTATAAAAAGTCCTTCGCGCAGGAGCTGCGAAAACTAAACGAATTCCTCACCAAGTTGAATAACTTTAAAATGAATAAAAATTCAAGTTGGGCCTTATTGATTAATGAATGCAATAAGTTATGAGATTACTGTGTGATATTAGGGGAACAAAATTAGAATTCTTGCAATCTATAAGTGTTACAGAAGAGAAATCACATTTTTAGAATTATTATTATTATTATTGAAATTAAATCACAAAAATTAATCATATACCACTCATTAAATAAAATATATGACCACCGATAGATAAAGCAATACTATATGAGTATTTTTAAACATTTTTAAATGTAACCATGTTTATGAACTGAGTCCTTGATATCATCTTTACATTCACTAAAACAGAAAGTTTCGAGTTACATTCTGTATTTAAGATGTTCATATTAAAAACATGTAACGTAAACGTTTTCTGAAGGTTATTACAGAGCGCTCTTACATACAAATATAATTCTCAAACATATATTAGATTAATATTTAATATATTCTATCTTTATGACGGCTCTTTTGTTAAATATAAAACATATGCATCGTTATAAATACAGTTTATATGCTGAGCTAATTTGTCCTTTCATTAAAGAGAGAAAGAGAGAGAGAGAGAGAGAGAGAGAGAGAGAGAGAGAGAGAGAGAGAGAACATTAAACGAAAGAGCGCTTTTTAATTTTCCTCCAAGTTTACCCCTACTTCTAAAGGTCCGATTTTCAGAAACAATTTTGCTTATTTTATTTAAATGTTATATACCGAGTTTTGTTGCGAAAAAATAAATATTACTGCCCCTAAAGCTATTTTTAAAATTTCGCTTTACGTTAACCGTCACCCACAATTATGCTGGTTAACGAACTCTATGAGTAGTTTGTTAATTAATAGTTATATGCCGAGTTTCGTTGAGAAAGAACAAAAATTGCGACCGCTAGAGCGTTAACAGACACACACATATATAATATAAATGAAAAAATAAGGTAACACTATTAACTATGTAACAAAATAACTTTCATATTGGTTTAACTTCTATTGTTGTTTCGCTCCGTATGAACAATCACAGGCGTTGTGTTAAAATCAAGTCTCCCTTGCCTCCCAAGTAGTGTTGAATATTTCTGGCGAATGAGCAAAAGATGCGCTGTGGTTTCTGGTCTAGTTCATTTTCTGTTTATGCGTTTACAGGGGAACCAGGTTAGTATCTATGTTGCTTTCGTACTGAACACATTGTAGAGACGGTTTATTGCACAGCTGTACCGCTCTCATCTTTCTCGTCTGCAAAAATTTGTTACATTTATATGCAGTTGAGAAGTTACCCCCTACCGCTAAATTCCTAGAATTGTTTTGCGTAGATCATCGCAAGATTATTAGCTAGGTCTATTCAAAACTACAGTACTTCCCTCATCCTCTCTATTTCCTGGTATTTGTATGCCCGAGGTAACCATGCGTTTCTTTCACTAATGAAACTGCTTCTTAAAGAGCTTAAGTGAATGGGTTGAGGAGAAAGTTTTTGACTGTTTGAAAAGGAATAAAAAATATAACAAAATTCTCAATAGACATTTTTGTGAGATGAACATGCCATTTAATGTTTATAACTTTTTACACTTCGATATATTGAAATTCTTTATGTGCTTTTAAAATGAGTAAATAATTGCAGAAAAAGTCCATAAGGACTTAAAAAAAAAAAAAAAAAGCTGGCCCTACCGACTTCAAATGTACTGAAACATGTTCATTTCTATTTCACTCTTAAATATATCCACCCAGAGAGAAAAGGCAATTTGCCTAACTTCCGGGCTCTGATTGATTACCCACGTCAGTCAAACCGAGAATTAGCAGCCAATCGTTGTGCGACACTTGCATTCCATGGACAAGGTTAAAAAATCCGATGTGTAGGTCCGCACGCTTTAAGTGAAAACAACAAAAACCAACGGGTGTCCATTTGTGCGTTTCAGTGATAAACAATGAAACCATACCATGCGCACATTATGCATTAAGCTTATTGTAAAGTGAAAACTTAGCGCGAGAAATTATGACATTAGTTTATAATGCAATAATTGTATCACATTACAAACGAGTTTCATAAGCTGCTTTTGTATGCTGAATTACAAATTGATATTAAATAATAAAACTAACATTAATTTCGATTTTCTAATGAATAAACAATGTTTAACGCCCGTTTTTGCTACAGAGGCACCACAGGCGATGGACACTGATGATACATGAGATGAAATGATATATCGGGAAAGGATTTAATGGAAGGAATCGTTCCAGGCCTAAGTTTAGGGTACCTCCCCCGCATTTGCCATTTATGAGGACTGAGGAAAACCTGGAAAAAGCCTCAGTCAGGAAGGACGGTCCTGGCGATATTCGAACCCAGACCTCCCGCTCACGAATCCGAGACTTAACGACCTCGGCCACCCGTGGCGGTGATTTTCTACTCATCTACTCTGAAGTCAAAGTCTTTTTTTTTTTTTTAATTGTACTTGTGACATCAATGTGTCAATGGAAATTGTAAGCGAAAATGAATTTACCGTAAAGAGTTTTAGCCCAACCGTTACACATATAAGAAGGAATAGGACAGATTTATTAACTGAACAGTAAAAACGTTCACTGCTGTATACAACAGATATGCAAAGTGTTGGCAAAATTGGAAACAGTGAGTAATATCGCCTGGATTGATTCATTAGCAAAGTTCTTCTGAATTTTGCAGATAAAGGAAGCTGTAAAAATGTCGTAGTTTCATACGATAATGTGCAAACATTTTCCCAGCAGTTTCAATGCTGCGGCGTTCCCTAAACCGAAGTCAAGCCGACCGACACAAATTCATCTGGGTATCTGTAGATTTAACAGTTGATGGTATCATATCGCAAAGCATTTTCTGGGCTTCAAGCTGTACCTGATATCCAAGGCAACTGGAGACACCAGTCTTTTCATTTTTTTTATTCCCCTTGTATGCAAGACCCTCCCCAGATTAAATTTCTTGTCATCTATGAGGTCATCACATGCGCGCGTAACAAATGAAGATCGGGACGCTCGTGACGTTTTCGCGACCCTTCCACCTTTTATCGGCTTGTTCGCTCGCTAGTTTTTAATCGAAACAGTAGGGGCGCCACCTGCCCCCTCAGTGAACCAATTAACCTCGGATTAAGGGACGTAACAATGGAGAGCAACAATCGAGAAGCGACACGTGCGAGCAGGGTGGTCCCCCACCTCCACGAACAGGGAGGTCTCTCGTGCCAATTAACTACCCTATGATGTCACCAAGGGTCACAACTTTGATAGAACTGTCAAATCTCGTTCATTTCGCAATGTATCTAAACTCATAAAAGGCGTTGTTCAGGCAACACAAATTGAAAATCTATACGTAGCGCCATGTTGAAGTCAGAAAATAGCACCATTTATTATATAGTTCTTTATTTCTCGAATTTCGTACAACAATTTAGCTAGAATATGGAAAAAGACAAGATGCCTTCATGCAGGGCGGCCGATATAAAGTGTTGCAAACCAATGCCTCTTAAATGGAACAATAATACTTATTTATGTAACTAACTAGTTTATAACCTTGGTAATTATATCACAAGTGAACGTGCTAATTTTCACGAGTGTTCAGAATGAATATTATACACGTATGGCATACAATTTTAGTATTGAAATATTTTTTAAAAAATATTAACACTTTGCAAAATGCGATGTTATAACGCAGTAGACATGACGTGTTATATTGTATGGTTTCGTAGTACTCGTTTCTATGACGATGTTATTTTGTTTTTGTTTTGAAGAACTCACAAGGAAATGGATGCTAATTTCGCAATGTTTGATAATGAAAATATGGATCATTCCAGAAGAAATTACAAAGGAAGCTATCACTTATATGACCATACTATCCTCAAATATAAGTGCTGGGTAAAAATTAGTGCTCCGTGATGAATGTTTGTAATGAAAAGTGCTCATAACGTAGAGGGTTTGGGAATCACTGCTGTAGATCTTACACCAACAGATCACACTTTTACAAATGTTTTATTCAAAGATAATGGTGATTACAGTTTTAAACATAAGTTCAATTTACGAATTGGAAGAAGTTCACTACAGTCTTGAACAAAATTCATTTTTAAAGATTTTTAAGATACCTACACTGTTAGTGCTCCTGTTGAGTGAAAATCCGGGCCTCATAAAAGCGTTTGACTTGCCTCGTTTTAAATAAACATGAGCAGAGGAGCTACGAGAGCGCAGCTTCTCCCCCTTCCCCCCACAAATGCTCATATTGATCCCGTGATGGCACCCCCCTTCCGTGTATAGAGCTACACTCTCGAATTTTAGCATTAAGCTAACGCTTCCAAATCAAATGTTTGTTACTAGCACCATTTTGTTACGTTATCACCAGCAAATCTTAAATAACCAATATTAGCGAAGTGAAACACAGGAGTGTGCATTTATGTGCTGCATAGAGTCGAGTGATATAAGAGGGCCATTCAGAAAGTTTTCCAAATGTCACTGAACTCGAAAGCATATCCTCACAATCCTTCAAAGTACTCTGTATCTCTCTCTATACACACACCTGCAGACGGTGCAACCACTTGTCAAAAGCACTACGGTACTCGGACTGAGGTATTGTCAACAGAGCTGAATTTATAGCTTGAGCAAGGTCCTGCACTCGTTTAAAAATTTTTCTAGCAATGCAAGATTTCACTCCAGGAAATAACCACAAAATTCACGGTGCAAGGTCAGGACTGGATGGTTGGATGGTCAGGCAACTGGACTTTGGTGATTTCCAGTTTCCTCAAATTCTGCGAGGAGACGCATTGTCGTGCAAAATCAACAGCGTTGAAGTTTCTCTCCTTTGGACGTCGCCGCTTCAGCTCATCAAATAGTAGTATCCAAAATGTAAGTGTCATAGTATTCTCCGTTCATTGCCATTCCTTCTGACATACAGTCAACCACTAACGGTCCTTTATAGTTGAAGAAAACAGTGAACATTCGCTTCGGAGAACGAAAATCTTGTTAAAGAACAACTGGTCTTGAGTCATTCTCATTTACCTACACGCAGTTCTGAACTTTATTTGGGGTGGTATAGAAATAAATCAACTTTCATCACCAGTGCATATATCTGTCAAACGTTTAGCACCATTTGGTGGAAACTGCTCAGCAGTTCCTTGCGCATTCCTTTCTGCTCTTCTTGTATTCATTGTTTACGGAATGTGGAACCCATTTTACGCAGATTTTTCGCAGCTTTAAATGTTCATGAGCATACTGTCAATGCTGCCAACACTGACACTCACTTCCACACTTAACATTTCAACAGTAATATGTCGATTTTCCTTCACTCACTTCCTCACTCTTTGAATTGTTCTCTTGTTCACAACTTCCCGAAGTCGGTCAGAGCGAGGGTTGTCTTTCAAGTGTCTCGCCTTCTTCAAATGATCGAATACATCTTGCAAAGGTATCAAATAAACACACTTGAGCACCAGGAAGGTCTACCAAATACTAGTGGATTTTTTTTCGCGCTTTCACATAAATATTCATGATTTTTCGCCAGCTATTGAACACAGGACTGAACTCAATCAGACTGTGCAACAGTGATTAGACAAGTTTAAACTAACATTATGCATATTTTGGAAGCTTATTGTTAACCGGCGATATTTAAATTAAATTTTAGTTATCTCTGTGTTGCAACACAATGTGGATACCTCTGTTGTGAACAAGAAATGATTAATGGCGTTCCTAGAACTGTTGACAATAAGGAAACTGCTCAGAAGGTGTGGAAATGTTTCTTCGGATCTTGGCATATCTATGGCGAGCTTAGGACAGATCTTGCATGATATTAAATTTCTTTGCTATCAGCCCTAAGGACCGGATTTTCAGGAGCAGCACCATAGCCTTACCGTTCGTTTGAGATTTGTATTTTAGAAAATAAAATGAAACAAAATATACAAATTTTGTTGCACCTTTGTGCATCTTTATTTAATATTAACACATTTATCCAATTTTCATCCTCTCTTAGATCCTTTAGCACTTATTTGAACTATTTATTTCATATTTTTTAAAAACTTTGGTGGAAAAATAAATAATTTTTAGTATTATTGATCAGAAAAATAAACGATTCTGTCTTTTTGGCCAGCTATATAACATCCTATCATTTCGTTCTGCAGAGTAGAACGGGAGGTATAATTGCTTTTTAATTAGCACCTCCAATAGTTTCATAGTTAATTAGCAAAGGTTGCAAGAGAAAACACATATTTCAATTAAAGCTATTAGCCATATCTATGTGGTCCGGGCACAGATTATATAAAGAAAACTCAAACCTCTACTTGCTCTAATTGATATGTTTGCAGTATTGCAGTCCATGTATGCTATTATGCCTAAGTTCAGAATGCAGTGTTGTGTGCACTTGAGGAAGAATTCAAGAGACAAAGAAAAAGTCTGAATTCCTGGTCGTGACTGATCAAGCACGATATACGCTTTGGGCATTGACAACACTATGTTTGTGAGAGTCAAACAATAGGGTACATGAGTTCCCTCCTGCTTCCTGAAGATTCTTGTAAGGCCCCAAATCTTCACATTTTGTACCGAGAAGTTACTGAATTCGACCTACCATATCTTGACGATCTTTTCTCTCTTTTTTTTTTGAATGGTGTTTAACGCCCGTTTTTACTACTGAGGCGCCACAGGCGGTGGGCACTGATGGTACATGAGATGAAATGATAAATTGGGGAAGGATTTTTTTTAAGGAAGGAAACATTCCAAGTCTAATTTTAGGGTACCTCCCCGGCATTTGCCATTTATGAGGACTGAGGAAAACCTGGAAAAAACCTCAGTCAGGGAGGACGGTCCTGGTAGGATTCGAACCCCAGACATGCCGCTCACGAGTCTGCGCCTTAACGACCTCGGCCACCCGTGGCGGTTTGACGTCCTGGTAAGCATAGATCGCGGGTTCAATCCAGGTCAGCGCTGTCTATTTGTGCGAAAATCAAAGGCTTCATATGTTCTTTGAATTCAACAGACGTAACAGCAACCAAGTAGCCCAATGGAACTCAGAGTTTAGAAGGCGGGGGGGTTAACAGTGGAAGAAGGAACCTTAACGGACTTACCAAAGCCAAACTTGAGTTCATCATGAGAAATAATCCAAATATGCAAGTCCTTGCATATTTCACTGAACTTCCATTCCATGTGTTTATAAAAGCTGCTCCGTTCTGTTGATGTTTAAGGTCCTTGCATATTTCACTGAACTTCCATTCCATGTGTTTATAAAAGCTGCTCCGTTCTGTTGATGTTTAAGGGAGATTCTCCGTGTATAAGGATCTCCTGAGCTCACAGAGCCAACGACTTACATTCGAAAGCAGAAATGTGCGTAATCCAGTGTAGCAGATTGGTTGAAACCCAGTAAATGCTGCATTTATTTCCTAAATATTAGTTACCCTAGTTATTTGTTACAGTGTTGAATGTGTTGATAATGTAACTGCATTAGACATAAATAAAGACATTTTACCAGCACCTTTGTTTTAAAACCATTGTATATAAATGTTCAGAACATTTCTTTCCCCTTTCCTGGGCCTATAACCGCCACGGGTGGCCAAGATCGTTAAGGCGCGGACTTGTGAGCGGGAGGTCTGCGGTTCAAATCCCGCCAGGACCATCCTCCCTGACTGAGGTTTTTTCCAGGTTTTCCCCAGTCCTCATAAATGGCAAAGGCCGGGGAGGTACCCTAAAACTTTGACTTGGAATGTTTCCTTCCTTAAAATAAATCCTTTCCCAATGTATCATTTCATCTCATGTATCATCAGTGTCTACCGCCTGTCTCAGTAGTTAAAACGGCCGTTAAACTCTTATTTAAAAAAATGGGCCTATATGATTTAGTTTGCTCAGACGATGTTTACACGAGACAAAGTAACGTAACAGCACCATGTTAACCGCCATTTCTTGATGAATGACGAAGACGTAGGTCCATAAGTTTCCGGCCTTGCCGATAAGGATTATCGCCTTCACAAAACCTTTATCTGTAAATAATTGCAGTTGTAGCTCCGCTCCGCTGTGTTCAGTTGTTCAGATATAGTTTCATAAAGAAAGCTGTGTGTAGAAGATTGTGACATGTTCAGAATGGAGTATAGAGCTGTTATTAAGTTCTTCACAAAAGAAGGACTTACTGCAAATGAAATTAAACAGCGATTGGACGGTGTATAGGGGGAAGTACTCCCCTCATATTTTACCGTAAAAGAATGGGCCAAACTTTTTCGAATGAGTCGAGAAAGCATTGAAGACGAAGAGTGTGCAGGTCGGCCCTTGGAGGTGTTCACTCCTGAAAACATCCAGTAAGGATATGTGACCCCCTCGGTTTCTCGGGAGTAAAGAAAAAACGCCGTATACAAGACGAACACTCACACCATACAAGAACTCAACGATAATATTTGTCAGGAGATTGTCCGGGTTTCTCAAAATAAACCACATTGAGTGATGTATAATTTCCTAAATGCCAAAAATGTGTGGAGAACGAAAGCGGGCAGTTTCAACACCTCATTTGATAATTTGGTAAGTAACGGACCTCTTAAATTAGTTCGTGTATTGTTGTATGGTTGTTTTGTTTTATCGTTTTACCCTTCCGCTAATCACCGAGATTAGGCTGGCCTACTAACCGGCTAACGAACCGGTTCTCCCATAGGTGAAACACTCCAGGGGAAAACAAAACTGGTCGCCCGGTATCTATGGCTGTGTTGCAATTAATATACTGTTTTATATTAGGACATTCAAAGGAAACTTTCCTATGAACGCATGTGACGAGAGGTGACGTTTCAGGTTGTGCATGCACACAATGGCTCTTATTGGCAAGAGGCTCCTGTTGCCGTTTCCTTTCACTCCCCAATCAAAATACTAGCGTTGGTTTGCACCGCGACTACAAATCAAGTCTCTCATAGATATAAACTGCAAATACAAACATCAGGCGCAAGTCCCCTATAGACATTTTTCTAATTAAGCAACAATTATAGGAAATTAAACATAGTTAGCTTTGGGAAAGCGCAAACCAGCAACCAGTTAGAGGAAGCGATGCGACTTTCCCTTAAATAATATTGCAGTGGCACTGGTGACATAAAATTTTTTGCAGCTCTACGTGCACATAAGGAGTTTACTTTGAAAATAAAATTGAGTTTAATTCATTTTTTTCCCCAGAGCTGCCACTAGGGGAAGGTGGATTGTATTTAGATTTCGTTGACAATAAATAAATAAACAAAAAAAAATTGCGGGCGCTAAAGCGTCGTGTTACGTTACCTTCACTCTTTAAATTTCTGTTTTCATTTATTCCCTCATTCCTAATAATTTTCAGAGGCTAAAGTTATTGTTTTATTTAAATGATACATACAGAGTTTCGTTGAGAGAACATTGAAATTGGGGCCACTTGAGCAATTTTTAAATTTTATTTTCAGGTTAAACTCCATTTCTAATGGTCTAATTTTGCTGGTTAACGAACTCGATGAATCGTTTGTTATTGATCGTTATATGCCGAGTTTCGTCGACAAAAAATAAAATTGGCTGCCCCTAGAGCCTTGAAAGGTATATATGAATAAAAAGATTTTTAATTGTCATTTTTTGTGGGTAATAAATAGAATCTATGGACATTTGAAGAACTTTTTTTTAAAAATACTTGCATGGATACAACCGCATTCCTTCGGAATTCGCTAAAACATGCATTTTGTATAAAAGGGAAATGCGGCGATAATGTTTAGCATGCCTTTCAGTGTATTTTAGCTCCATATGATGAAGCAATTAATTTTCTGTACGTTCTTAACTAGAATAACTAGAGACATATAGATGTTTATAAATGCACTGCATGTGTCTACAGATTGCCCACAAAATAATGGTTAGCACAGAGGCGACTTTAGTGCAGCCCTACCTCGACAGAAAGAGCTTAATGTGAAAATAATGTTGGGGATCTATTATACAGTTTGAGTATAAAAATATACTGATAGACACAAGTAGGCAATGTATGAGAATAGGTCGCCTAACTCGCCTTTTTTTTTTTTTTTTTTTTTTTTTTGTTCCCAGAGCCGCCACTAGGGGCACGTGGATTGAATTTAGAGAACCACCGGAATCAAAACACAAGGCATTTTCTTTATATACAATTATTAAGGAAGATTTGCCATTTGAAGCTAGCTATAATGGTATAGGTAGAGCAATGAAACCTTTTCATTTAGGACCTAGGATTGGGTCGGAGTCTGGTCCCCTGGAATTCCAGTAGGTTGTTGCTGATGAACCGGGGACTGTAAAATGATGCAATGGTGGAAATATTGTATTGTTCAATTATATAATAGAACTCGGATAAAGGTGATAGAATAAAACTAATTATTGTATTTATATTTTTCGTAATTATGAGGGGCATACCCTAAAATGGCTTGGAGCAGATCGGTGGAGGTCTGCTATATATTTTGTATTTGTTCTGAGTATATCAAAAAATTTCAATTTCATATAACGTTACTAAACGAGCACGAATAGCCAGCCATTAATGCCACGGTTGCTGCAAACGCTTATAAAAACATAGGAGCAATACGTCTTTGATGTAGTGGTAACCATACTTGCCTCGTAGACCCAAGATCGCGGTTCAAACCCGGTCAGGATTGATGAATTTTTTCGGGCGTAAAAATCCTAAGTACGACTTTCTTCGGAAGGGAAGTGAAACCGTGGGTCCCGTGTCGTACATTTACAGCATGTAAAAGAACCTCGAGCCTGAAAGAAGAGGCAAAATTTGTCGGCCGTTTCACGCACTGAATTGAATGGAACGCTAATGACCTGAGATGTTAAACAGCGTCCTTTAATAAATAAAATCAATCAAAGCCTTTGCTGAGCAGCCCGGTCCCTTCTGTTGAAATACCTTTGGATATTACAGCAGGAGCCGGCATTTACGGTTTGTCTTAATACTGCCAACAAGACAAATGAGACGCTGCAAAAAGTTTCACTGGGAAGAGCTGGAGCACCCGCTGAACATCCCCGACTTTGCTCCAAACAATTTCCATTTGTTCGATCTGTTTCGGGTGAACATTTTCCGGACGATGAAGCTGTGGAAGATGGAGTCACTGCCCAAAGCTGGATCTCAGGGGCTTGTGAAACACTTCAATACACAGGGAGATTATGCTGAGAAATAAAAGCATTTTTCTAATCAACCTCTATATCCTTTATGGCTTACCGTCGCATTTTAAACATTTCTGTTTCGTATCAGACACAGCAATCGATGAAGCTGTCTCACACACATGCAAATGAAACACCCAGTTTCAAGCACAAACACGTCTGCTAAGGAGCAAGTGCATTCTATTGTTATACACCCTTCCGACTCCAACAATGACGTCGGGATCTGCATTTAATTAACGATTAATGCGTGGATAATTAATAAATCAGCTAGAGTTTAAAAAACGTCGGCAGCTGCAGCAGATTACGGCCCTCATGAATGTTCCGCGCGCCACTTGCTCCGGTCTATGCTAATCTCTGCTTCTCTTGCGTTTAACTTAATTAACAAGTCCACGCCCCCGATACAGTCCCGAGCACGAGTAACTGCTTCACTTACAGCTGCAAGTCATAGAAAGATGATACAACATGTAAGCAAATTATTATACAGTTTTTAAACTTTTTCTTTGAGGTATATAAGTTTGAATCATAACTTAAATTGCAAGAGTAACTGTGAACGATTCAGTTTCTATATGAGCAGATTTTGTTTTGTTTTTTGTAGCCATGGTAATGAAAACATGGCAACTCCGGTGCAAAAAGCTTTTTGTGTCTTGGAAATCGCGAAACATAATTCAGTCGTTACAGTTCAGCGGGCGTATAGGCGAAGATTCGGTCTTAACGCCCCTTCTAGTAACAACATTCGTAGATGGTACAATCAGATTCAAACTACGCCGTGTTTCTGTAAAGGAAAGAGCCTCGGATGTTCGTGTATGTCAGATGAGTCAGAACAGTTTTCGCGCGCAGTTCTAAAAAAATCTGAGGGGCGGGCGACTCGAGAACTAACAATACCAACAATGACAGTGTGGAACCTTTTTTTTTTTTTTTTTTTGTTGATTTATTTATGGACGCTCTTTAACATCTCCGGTCATCAGCGTCCCATTCAGTTCAGAGCGTGAAACGGCCGACAAATTTTGCTCAGAGGCCTCTCTTCCAGGCTTGAGGTTCTTTATCGTGCCGTAAATGTACAGGACCCACGGCTTTACTTCCCTTCCGAAGGAAGCCATACTTAGGATTTTTACACCCGAAAAAATTCATCAGTCCTGGCCGGGTTCGAACCCGCGATCTTGAATTTAGGAGGCAAGTATGGGTAACCACTACACACCAGGACCGACTGGAAGGTGTTAAGAAAACATCTCCTACAGAGACCGTATCGTCTGCAATTGCTGAAGGTTGTGCTGTTCGTAGAAACTTCTGCACAGACATGTTGGAACAGCAAGGTGAAGAGTGCACATTTCATCTTAATGGAAAAGTGTATGCGCTTTTTCTTTCCTTAGAAAAAAATGTTACTGCATTTATTTACCTAGACATATTCCAGAATTGGCTGTTTCCTTAACTACAAATAACAGAACAACATAATTTGGCAACAAGATGGCGCTCCCCCTCACTTCCTGAGCGATGTGCAAGAATCCTTGAATTTTCCCCATCGTTGGATCGGTCCTCATGATCCGGATGAGTTGACTTTTCTCTGTTGGCCTTCGAGGTCCCCAGATCTGATCCCAGTGGTTTTTTATGGGGTGTATAAAGATCATGTATACGTGCCACTGCTACCTGCAGACCTACCTGAGTTGAGAGGGAGGATTGTTGCAGCAATTGGATCGGTTACACCAGACATGCTAACATCAGTGTGACAAGAAATATTAGTCATGTCACAAATGGATCCATATTGAATACTTGTAATTTATGTTACGGCAACTTCCACAGTTTTTGTTCAATTTAAGTTATGATTCAAAATAATAATGTATACCATAGAGAAGAAATTTAAGTTTAACCGCTGTAATTATTTGTGTACACCCGTATATTGTTGGCTGATTTCTATTTAATTGCTCATTGTGCTCGCATCTTGAACTTTCTTATACTTTCCCAGGAATCTAAAGCCCCAGTTTAATACGCTAAGAGCTTCTACGTTGTCTATAGGTCTGACACATTTAAAGGCGTTTTAATGATCAATGGATTGAGGTCAGGATCTATCGGGTTTTTTGGTAATCCTGATCAACAAAAGTAACCACACCATGCAAGAACCGCATTTACCAAGTTTAGTGGGACTTTTCCAGAAACATTTAAATTATCGTTATAAGTTATTTATGTGAATCCCCCGTCAATTACTCTGGAGTAATTTCTTTTTGAACAAAATACTTAATTAAAAAAACACGGAAATAGAACATGATAGTACAAAATAGTCATAATAGTTCAAATAATAGAGAAAAATGAATACGTAAGCTTCCACGGTTCGAGTTCATAGTTAAAAGATAAAAGATAAATGAACTATCAAGACACGACAACACCCGGAAGCTAACATTTTAATTGATCTTTTAACTAATAGTGCAAACACTGTATGACAACAATCGCAGCCATGGAAACGTGTTCATTTTGAAAGCGTACTTCAACTTACATGTCCCCTTAATATTAGCGAAACAATTTATGTACTGACAAATTCCACGTGGACTTAAGTTAGAGCGTCGTTTCAATATTTTAAACAAAACAGTACATTTTCACGCTGAATTTCAACTGACAAGTCAGTCGGTTCAGTCGCCTCAACAATTAGAACCTAATTATGAGACTGTTTGTTTGTGGCCCCAAGTTGGGCGCCAATTTGTTGTCGACGTCGAGTGGCCTCACGCTGTGATGCCAAAGATTGCAGCGTTTTGCTGGTAATTAATTTCGGTCACTTCCGTGTTGTTGTCCACGCTTCAATGACAACAATTTCTCAGGCTGATTTCCCTATTTTGTTGACTCGTACTCAACAGGAATGGGAGAGGAATTCAATAGTGTAAATAAGTACGCGATGCGACATAATATACATTACATTTTATTATGTCAAAAATCTTTTGTGTCCTTTAGTGTTTTGCATACGACAAACTTAGCTAAGCCAATACAAACTTATTTACCGCGTGTGAAACTTCAAAACTGAGTAATGCGTACCAAGAACCGAGGAACTGCTTATCTCTTGCCGCGTGTAGATCTTATAACTGCGTGCCTCAGCAACGTCGAACTTACAACCCTCTGCCTAATTGAGTCGAACAGATTGCCCCAGCCTAACAAATGCTACCTTATATATTAAATTCAAATCAAGTAATCAATCGATAATTTTAAAGATGCTATGGAGTCATATAGGCACGCGCAATCTTCGCACATAGCTTTAAAACTTCAAACATATATTTTTCATTGGTTGGTTTAAGTTTACCTGCCAAGCGTGCCGTTCGCTAATTTTTGAAAGTTTAAAACATTTTGTTAGCATTGGCTAACAGTACAACACTTGTCGAGTTCAGAGACATTAACGAGTTTAAAAGGCTTTCAATTTTATTAACCTTGTAACGGCAGGCCTTTAGAAGTTGGGGAGGGCTTCACACTTGTCCCTTTTCCTTTGTGTAGTTTTTATGACCTTTTATGATCACGTATATGCGTAGTTCACTTGCACTGAAGTGGCCTCAGTATTATTCCAGCAATAGCGGTGAATGACCCTCTCAAGGCTACGTTTATCAGCTGTGTTGTTATACTGTGTCAGTTGCTGCATTCTGTTCGAGCTAGAGACTAGAGTTTGTTCAACAAACCTCAAAAGTGAAAGTTTAGTCAAGACACCTGTGTCGTGTGTGAATTACATTAGATTATTCTTATTAGTTCACTGAAATACCTATGGAAAATTCACGCTTGAACAAAGAATTTTTATATACGATACATACGAACAAACCGAATCATATAGACAGGTTGTAGACAATTTCAGGAGAAATTTTCTTGTGTTCCAGTTCCAGGTACAGAAACTGTTAGATGTCTGGTTAATAAGTTTAGGACAGCGGATCGCTAAACGCAGGCAGTTGTAAACAAGTCTCTATGTATGTAAGTTCAGCAGTAAATATAGAAGGAGAAAAAAGAAAGGGGATATACAGCTTGCCGAAAGCGTTGGAACCTATAGGCCATCATGAACAACTCTGAGACATATCAAGGGACGTGCTTGTCATCACTAATTGAAACATTTGCCTGTCGCTGCAGGTGGCCGTGGAAACAAGTTACATTCGTGTTGATCGAGTTTCACGGCTCACTTGATGCAACACTACTATCGATTCAATTGTTTTTCAATGGAAGCGGCGAGCCTAGGGGGAACGGGAGCAGATGGTGTAGGGCACACAACGAGTTTAAAGTGCCGGAGAGAGACTCGTTAGGTACATCACTGAACAGGAAACGTGACTCATTGCTTTGTTTCCTTGCATCCCTTTTGTAGTGCCTGAATGGGTTATGCACATTCTCCCGGGTGGTCATTAGGGGATTTCTTTGGCGCATATGAATCCCTGCTTAGTGAGCAAATTCTGCTTCTTCTTTCTTAAGACGCTTTTGAAAACCTGTATAACTTTCTAAAGAATTGGTAACATAGATAGTTAAGTATGTAAAAAGAAAAAGTTTCGAACATTCATTCAACAGGCTTGAGAAAATTTGGTATGAATGCAACAGTAGGAATATTTTTCTTAAACATTTGGCTTTGAACCAAAACAATTGCAATAGTTACAGGTTCTAACTTTCGAAAAAACTTGTTTGAAAAGTTGAAAGTGGGAAAAAAAAAAAAAAAAAAAAAAAAGACAATTTAAAAGCTGATTGTAAGTAATAAACTTAAACGTTGTTACTGAAGAAATCCATTATAGATGTGAAACATGATTCCACATAGTAGTCCGCCTTTGCCACGGCCTTTCCTGTCTTTTTCTCTTCCTTTTCCTCCTGATTTTGAGCTCCTAGGCCAAAAATCGCGGTTCAATCCAGGTCAGAGTTAACGGATTTTTTTCGGGCGTAAAAATTCTTCGGAAGGGAAGCAAAACCGTGGGCCCCGTGTCTAACATTTACGGCACATAAATGAACTTCAAACCTGCAAGAAGAGGCCTCCGAGGCCTGAATTGAATGGGACGTTGGTGACTTAAGATTTTAGAGTGTCCGTAAATAAACCAAATGAACAAATCATCTCCTTGTTATGTTGTCTGCTTTTTGAATTCCTCTGGAAATTAGTGTTTACCGCTCATTGGCTAGAACATGTAACGTGATGTATTCATTGTCAGCACATGTGGCGCAGTCTCTTTTACCTCAATGATTTGCCCTCATATCTGCTCTGACAAGGAGATAATCGTTAACTTTCCATGGATAAACATCGTTTTGGCTTTCTGCCTTGTAGACAGAGCCGTTCCGTGTTTTCTGGTAATCGTATTGGCATTGGGGAAAGTGCATCTCCGATATCCATACCTCAAGGTTTCTTTGTTCAGTAGAGGCCACCTTCTTTGATTATTGTACTAGTGACCCAGGTATTGTTTGTTAAGGATATCCGAAATGCCCTATATTTTGAATGTTAAAATATGCTTATAAAGTGCAACATTTTTCAGAATCTATAGTTCAAACATGAATTTTCTACAGGTTATTTACGAAATTGTTGCCTATAATTTATAACAGAAAAAGGTTTACCTATGTTTACAGTAGAAAAATATTATTTTTATATAATGTAGTTTACTAAAATTGGTGTATATAAAAATTACTAAAATATAAAGTTGAAGTTAATATTAGATCACAAAAATAATTGCATTTTTGACGACAAGGATAAGTTTAGAATGTTTTTCCAGCTACTTATAATGAAGCAATTCGTTTTCTACACATTCTAACTTTCACGTATATCCCCACTCGCAGTAATCTAATAATTTTCATCAACTACTTTTCTTATTTGATTTAAATGGTACATGCCGAGTTTTACTGTGAAAAAAAAAAATTATTGGTACTGCTAGAGCGATTTTTAAATTTTGTGTTTCTTGTAACCCCCGATTTTCAGAAACGATTTTTGTTATTCTACTTAAACGGCATAAATGGAGTTTCGTTGCGAAAAAAAAAACATATATTAATGCCACTATAACTATTTTCAAATTTTGGGGTGCAGGCAATATCCTTCCCCCGTGCTAATAGTCCGATTTTACTGATTTTCAGGAACTGTTATTGTATCTTATTTACTTAAATGATATTTACGAAGTTTCATTGCGAAACAAATACCAAATGCCGCTAGAGCTATTTTTAAATTTTGTATACCCCCAATAATAGTCCAATTTCACTGATTTTCAGAAACTTTTTATTTTATTTCAATGGCATATGTCAGATTTCCTTTAAACAATTAAATTGCGGCCGTTAGAGAGATCATTAAAATTGGGCTTAACCCCCAAAAGTTTTTCAGGTATACCCTCACTCCCAATAATCTGATAATTTTCAAAAACTATTTTTATTATTTTGTTTAAATGGTACATACCGAGTTTTGTTGTAAAAAGAAAATGATTAGTGCTGATAGAGCGATTTTTACATTTTGAGTTTCAGGTAACCCCCCTCCTAATGACCCGATTCCTCTAATTATCAGAAATGATTTTCCTTATTCTATTTAAATTGCATATACGGAGTTTCGTTGCGAAAAATCGTATATCCCTGCCACAATTTTTAAATTTTGATATGTAACAGCAATGACCTCATGCTGGAGACACCAACCAGATGATGCAGCTCAAGGCGTTTTCGGCAAGGATACTGAAAACATTCCTAATGAACTGTTGTTTGCCGGTCGAAGAACGAATTCATCATTATCTTTCCTAATGACAGAACAACCTTGGCCTTCTTCGGTGTCGGAGAACCAGGTGACTTCCAGAATGAGCTCGCAAGCTCCGACACACTTCCAGCTGCATCTTCTGTTCAAGCGTCAGCAATCTCAACACTCATCTGACATGTACGCGTCTCAGGCGTAACCATCGTGCACAATGTCATGACAAACATGTCTGCCAGTCTTATTTCCCAAACTTCCCGACGGCAGTTCTGTTAATCATGGTCCCGTTCACTGCAGTGGTTGGAGCAACTGGACCTTCCTGCTTTGTTGTTGAAACACCGAAATGCTATTGCTTGTGACAGAACGCCATCGTCATATCCTTGCTGTAACATCGCGTGCGCTTCCATACCGAATTTCTGCAGACGGAAGCAAAATTTCAGAGCGGCGGACTTCAAACAGGCAAACACTCGCCCTTTGCTGGCGTTATGTATTAAGACGCATGCGCGTACGCGCTTCCAAGTTTTCCTACCATTCACTTGAGCTGTGTTCTTCTCGTGAAAACTTGTTTCAGCACCGTATAACCACTGTGTGGTGAGATAAAAACAGTTAACAGTATTTATTGAGACTAACATCGTATCTGCACACATGTCGAGGTTTCCGAGCCTCCCGGTGTCTGCCTTACCTCTTCCCTTCCTTCCGGAGGAAACCCCAAGGGAGCGTAGGCACAATGGACCAGTCGTGAGCAAGGCTCAAGTACCGAACATTCCAAACAGTGCAATGCAATCTAGATACACTCAAAGATATATACAGAGGGTGCGAAAAATATACACATTTCAATCAAAGAAAAAACTGTGTGTACATAACAAAACTGAATTCACACAAACAGAAAATGATGAGCAATAATCATCTTACACTTTTACAGTTACAACAGTTGCTCAAAATGCCCACCATCGGCGTCGATACACTTCTGAATACATCGAACTACTGATTGAGCAACGTTTGCGAAAGTGTCCTCAGCGATTGCAGCACAAGCCGTTTCAATTTCTTCCCGAAGTGCTGCCAGTGTAGTTGTTTTTCTACGGTATACAATTCCTTAAGAGTTCCCCATATGTAGAAGTCCAACGGAGTACGCGGTGGAAACTCAATCTGACCTCTTCGTTCTATCCAGTGCCTTGGATAGTCCCTTGGATCCAGTGCGCGGGGTTTGTTGCTGTGCGAGGTCTCCCAGATCTGCCCTTGTGAACGGTACCATCAGTCTCAAATTTGTCTCTCGAATGCGTGCAATTGTTACTCACAATGGCGGTTATGTTCTGTACACACGTCTCCATTGCCTTTGAACTTCAACAACATTCTCGGTTTTCCAATACCACTTCAAAATTCCTTTCCGTTGTTCAAACGATAATCTTGGCTACATTTTGTTGTAGCAACGCTAGCACAACGTAATGTGAGTCACAACTGTTTACAGAACATCATACGATAATCTTGGCGTCAATTGTTCATTGTTGATTTATCTGTCACGTAGCAACGCTATCATAATGTATGTAAGTCACATCTGTTTACAGAGCATCATATTACACATTACCGTTGTTTTTGATCCAACTTTGAAACATATTAAATAGATATTTATTGTAAAAGTATGTATACATTTTTGGCACCCTCTGTACATTTCTGAATGCATGGTAAGGAAAAAATGAGTAAATAGTGACATTTCGCTAATACTTTCAAAGTGGAAGTATGCACAATGCACTTATTTGTGAGTTGAGCGAAAATGTAGAAATTAACTTTTTCTCAAGGATTAATATCCAAATACAATATGAATACTTTTTATTTACATTTATCGTATGTCATGGGTACTTTAACACTTTTACTAGAAATGCTAATTTTTCGTTGAAATTTGCATACATCGAACATTAATAATTTCTAAAAAAATTTAGGTGTCATCTGAGTCACAATAAAAAATTATAAAGTACTTCTTTAAAGATATTTTATAATAAAAAGACAAAGGATATCGTGACGTATATTTTTTTCATTATCATTGTGTTAAAAGTGTGTGTTTTTGTGAACACCATAACACCAGTTAGAGTTAAAGAAAGCTCTGCGAATTTATTTATTTGTTTATTTAACATCAAGATGTTCTTTAACATCTTAGGTCATCAGCATCCCATTCAATCCGGTAGATCAATTTTGCTAAGAGGCCTAAAAGGTTTGAGGTTCTTTATCGTGCCGTAAATGTACGACACGGGACCCACGTCTTTACTTCCCTTCCGAAGGAAGTCATACTTTTATTTTTACGCCCGAAAAAATGCATCAACCCTGACCCGGATCGCACCCCGCTATCTTGGGTCTACGAGGCAAGTATGGTTACCACTGGATTAGCAGGACAGAAAAATTCTTGTGAAGAAATGGAACTATTGACAGCTTGTTCCGATGTTTTGTTTTACTGTTGACGAAAACTTTTACTTGGGGATCACATTATAACGTCACTGTAAGAACACCTGCTTCTGAAGAATCCAAAAGATTAAAAAAATAAATGCATGTGACAGAGTAACTCTAAGGATGCATATAGGTGGCAGAATGTCCCAGTTGTCGACACATTCATTATAAGGTGAAGTTAACGCTGTTAATTTGTCTGGTGCACGTGTGTGTCGCCATGGAACATTAACCCGCCACCCGTTGCTCATTTGTCACCCATCCACCGCTCCCAGCATTCCAACACACGTTGGGGATCTCCCATGCACGGGAAGAGGAAACTGTAGACGCGTGGCGTGAACCAGGAAGGAAACAAATGACGAAATTCTGGACAAAACGTCTACCACACGTTCCTTTAACAACCCTACAAGTTCCCACTTGTTCTAAGTATACGTATTGATTATGTAGAATATGCTTCCAAACCTTTTCCCATCAGGTAATTACACACATATCTGTATTAGTTGCCCAACACTGCCAGCCAGCAAACTGGTAGGAATTACGCCGTTCATCTTAGGATGGGTTCTAATTATATCAATCCGCAAAAAGGATGTACTGTACACATCGGGACAAAAATAAATCACGATCTTATTTATACTTTTAACGTTACTATATAGCACGTGTTACACCAAATGATTAAAAAGAAAAAGCGACGCTATTATTATTATTATTATTATTATTATTATTATTATTAGAATAACTGGAGAGTTAATTAAAACAATGGTGTGCTTACGTTACAGGAATTATTGTTGATTTGGTTAATTTACGGATGCTATTTAACATAAGTGTTACTTCAATTCAGGGCATGAAACTACCGTAAAATTTTGCTCAGAGGCTTCTTATTTCAGGCTTAAGGTTCTTTCACATGTCGTAAATCTTACGACACGGGACTCACAGCTTGTGTTCCCTTCCGAAGGAATTCTACGCCCGGAAAATTTCACCACTCCTGGCCGGAATTGAATCCGCGGTCTTGTGTCTACGAGGCAACAATAAACCAGCAGGACAATAAAAATTGGAATGTAAGGGATCACGGTGAATAAGGGGAAATTTAATATACTATGTAAAATTCTATCTGAATTAAAAGTTTGCGTAAAAACATTATTAAAAGTAATAGATAAGAGTATTGCGTTTACAAATTAGCAAATAAAATAAAGGTGGAATAATGGGCAAATAGTATACAACAAACTATTCGCTCTTAGACATTGCATTATTACCATACCATAATTGTATATGACTATGTTGAAGTATAGTGGCGTCCAAAAACAAATGACTGAAGCCTTCAAGATAGAAATGGAACAATGGAAATAATGCAATTAGCAATGAATTCATATATACACCACACTAACATAAAGATAGCCTCGGGTAGGCCCTGAAACCGGAGGACCCACTGGTTTACCGCCGCTCGCTACGGCCTTACGGCCTGCGCTGAGATAAAGGGGATACCGGGCGTCTAGGATCCAAGAGCGATGAGCTACTGACATAGACGGGGCACTAACATTCTAGATAGAACAACGGCGAAGTTTCACCTCCCCCCTTCAAGAAGTTCGAAATTCTCGGAAAATCCACTTACAAACAAGCCGCAGAAGCAAAAACGATACCAAAGTGCAAGCCAACGTCACGCCGCACCAGTCCACCTTACCCTAGCACTTTTGATCCTGTTACAAAACTAACGGAATGAATTTATATGAAATGCAAGAGCGGAAATTTCATGGAAAGGAAATATCCATCAAAGTGACTAGGGGGAACCATGAAAAACACTGTCATAATAGTTCCAAGGGATTTGAACCCAGGATCCGCCATATGAGAGTCCCAAGCGCTAGCACCTGAACCATCTCGCTTGGTTTATGGAAGTTATTTTTCTATGTTATCCCAATGTCTGCCTACTTTGTTTTCTTGTGATTCTACATAATTTTACATAATGTGACTTTTCCGTTTTTTTACATATTGGGACATTGCATTTTAGTATGTGAGAAATAAAGGATTAAAAAGCGTACATTTAATGTTTTATAAAATTAATTGTATTTATTACATGTATAATACTGGCATTGGATAAGGGAATTCAAAACTGGTTTAATTTAGTCATTTTTCCCCTATAGGGGGCTTTAGTGAAATTAATTATTAATTTCTGACAACCTGATAGTTCCCTATTACACGAACAACAAGTAGATTTGAGTACATTGCTTAGAAGTGAGTGGCTTATAGGATGGGAAGTTAAAATATGGCTCGTCAATAGTATTTGAACAGTTTGCCGGAAATGGAAGAACAATATTCCGAAATCCGGATATAAACAAACAAGAGCAAGCAGGAAATCACATCCCGTGTGTGGGTGTGCTACAGGGGTCGCTTTGTGTATTGACCCTACTGTATTCGATACCTGCCACTTTTTAGACAGGAGCGCGCACGCGGTAATTATGATCGGTTTGTGCCGATATCCTGTGATTAGCGCGGCAAAGGAGCATTGTGTTCCCCTATACGGCTGTCAGTCAAGCTTGTTCCCTTAATCACAAGTTTACCATATCCCAGTCTGTTTACTCTCCCAACAGATGGAGTAGCCGATGATGATGTTGACAGATCTAGCAAGCAACATTGTGGGGATCAACGGCTCAGTACCCGGAAGTAGTGCTTCAGTTATTCTGATATTTCAAAAATATATTCAAACAATTCTTTGACTAGAATGGTGTAGTAATGTTGTTGTAATGCTAAAATTCAATCACTTGTTTATATGTACTGTATGACTGAATGAAAATGCATTGTAATTTAAGTTCAAAATACAAGGGTAAGTCCATAAGTTTCCAGCCTAACCAATTTGTAAGTATGATAAAGACAAAATCTATATTTCACCTTCCAATATAGTTATCCTTTATTGCAATACACTTCTCACATCTTAGAATTAACATTTCAATCCCTTCCCCCCCCCCCAAAGAGTCAGAAGTCTTGTCTGCAAAATGGGCATAAACAGCATCCATCGCATCTTTGTCACACTTAAATTTCCTTCCTCGAAGGACCTTCTTGAGTTTTGGGAATAGGAAATAGTCACTGGGAGCTAGATCTGGGCTGTAGGATGGATGGTCGATCTCTTGGAAGCCACATTTCTTCACAGCTTCCTTTGCAACAACATCTGTGTACACAGATGCGTTGTCGTGAAGAAGGTGCACACTATCATTCAGCTTTCCTCGCCTTTTCTCTTTGATGGAAGCGCGTAGTCTGTGCAGTATACCAGTATAGTACTCCCCATTTACTGTGGTGTTCCTCTCCTTGAAGTTAATGAAGAGTATTCCTTAATAGTCCCAAAAGATCGTGGTCATGATCTTCTTGGTTGACTGAGTGACCTTGGCCTTTAGAGGCGGTGCTTCGTCAGGTTTACGCCACTTCATTCATTCTATTTTGGACAAGGGATCATAGTAGAGGACCACAGTTTCATCTCCTGTAACATGCAGAACTTCTCTCGCGTTGCCACGGCAGAGCTCCAAAAATGCGTGATAACGGATGATTCGTTGCTGTTTTTGGACTGAGGAAAGAAGTCCAGGCCCCATCTTGCACTAGCCTTATTCATGTTTAAATGTTCATGAATAATTTGATGGACTGTTGTTTTAGAAAGGCTCAATCTTGTTGCTATTTCTGTAACTCTGAGCCGCCTGTCTTTCATAATTTCTCCTTCCACTACAGCGATGTTTTCAGGAGTGAGCACTTCCAAGAGCTGACCTGCACGCTCTTCGTCTTCAATGCTTTCTCACACTATTGGAAAATGTTTGGCCCATTCTTTTACAATAGAATATGAGGGGGATGCTTCCCCATATACACCGTTCAGTCGCTATTTAATTTCATGTGGAGTAGTTCCTTCTTTTGTGATGAACTTAATAACAGCTCGAAACTCCATTTTGAATGTGTATAAATCTTCTACACAGCCTTCTTTATGCAACTATATCTTAGCAACTGAACACAGTGGAGCGGAAGTTAGAGCGGCAATTGTTTACTTAACAGATAAGTATAACACCGGATAAGGATTTTGTGAAGGCGATAATCCTTATAGGCGAGACCGGAAACTTATGGACCTACCCTCCCACCTATCTACAGAAATATAAGGGTCATTTTATAAATAATGCAAACATTTTTTACTTACATATTCATTTTTTACAGTATGTCTTTATAGTTCTTCAACATAGTCATCCTAATTCTCAATGACCCAGTTCTAACGTTTGGAAAGCTGTGTTGTTCCATTCAAAACACCACTTCTGTTCTTCAATCTCATGACTCGGGTAACGGGGCAGAAAATTCTTCCAGGGTAGTAAAACGACGATCACGCATGGGTGTTCCTTTTTTTAAACTTCGGGTTTAAGTCCAAGTCCGGACTGAAGGGCGGATGAGGTGACACTACCCATGCAATTCACGGAGCTAATTGGTTACAACATTCCAGGGTGCAGGGGAGCAGTGTCTAAGCAAATGAAGTCGGTTATTAGGCACGAATCACAACAATATACGCTGTGACACTTGTTTAAAATTTTGTATTAAAGGTATATTTGGCGCTAATTGCTGCTGTGTTTTTTAAATTTTAAGAGACTTCAAAAACGGTATGTAATATTTGCTACTTATCATAAATCATTAAACTTTAAAAAAATGCAACTTATCTTAGGTAAAGTGTTTGGAAAAAATATTCAAGTGTTCAATCCTGCCTGTACCGCCACGGGTGGCCGAGGTCGTTAAGGCACGGACTCGTGAGCGGGAGGTCTGCGGTTCGAATCCCGCCAGGACCGTCCTCCCTGAATGAGTTTTTTTCCAGATTTTCCTCAGTCTTCAAAACTGGCAAATGCCGGGGCGGTACCTAAACTTAGGCCTGGAACGCTTCCTTCCTTTAAAAAAAAAAACCTTTCCCAATATATCATTTCATCTCATGTATCATCAGTGTCCACCGCCTGTGGTGCCTCAGTAGTAAAAACGGGTGTTAAACACTACTCGAAAAAAAAAAATCCTGCCCGCCATTATGATCTATTGGAATACGACGGTAATATGTACAGTTCAGTTAACTACAGATGCTCCCAAAGAGACGCATGCTTATTTAAAAATAAAAGAAACCGCAATGAGAAAGATCTCAGTAAATGTCAAAAAACAAAAGACACCATTCATTAAATTTTGTGTTGTACAACGTTACCCTGATAGTTTTGAGAATGAATGCAAAGATATTTTTAAAAAATCAGTCATGCAGGAGCTGCGTAAACTAAGCGAATTCCTCAGCAAGTGGAATAAAGCAAAAATGCATATAAAATCCAAATAATGGTCTTATTAATTAATGAAATGAAATAAGTTTTGGCATTACTGTAGTATTAGAGGAACAAAATAAGAGTTCTTGGAATCTGTAAGTATTACAAAAGAGAAACCACGTTTTTAGAATTATTATTATTATTATTATTATTATTATTATTATTATTATTATTATTATTATTATTATTATTATTATTGAGAAAAATAAACCATAAAAATTAATGGTGTACTATTAATTAAACGAAATCTATGACCACTGATAGACCAAACTGTGTGAGTATTTTTTAAAAAAATTCAAATGTAACCATGTTTATGAACTGAGCCTTTGCTATCATCTTTACATTCACTAAAATAGAGAAAAATTACAGAAAGTTTCGAGTTACATTCTTTATTTAAGATGATGTTCATATGTTTCAATAAAACAAAAACATGTTACTATTCAGAAACAGTTACAAAGTACTAAGCAAATAAAAACAAACGAAAGTTACATCTATTTTCATTGTCTGAAATTTAATTTAAAGGTTAATGTAATAAAAAAAACATGTAACGCCATCGTTTTCTGAAGATTTTTTTTTTTTTTTTGAGTAGTGTTTAACGCCCGTTTTTACTACTGAGGCACCACAGGCGGTGGACACTGATGATACATGAGATGAAATGATATATTGGGAAAGGATTTTTTTTTTTTAAGGAAGGAAGCGTTCCAGGCCTAAGTTTAGGTATCTCCCCGGCATTTGCCAGTTATGAAGACTGAGGAAAACCTGGAAAAAACCCCAGTCAGGGAGGACGGTCCTGGCGGGATTCGAACCGCAGACCTCCCGCTCACGAGTCCGTGCCTTAACGACCTCGGCCACCCGTGGCGGTAGTTTTCTGAAGATTATCATAGAGCGCTATTACATACAAATATAATTCTCAAACACTTTTAGATTAATATTTCACATTTGCTATTTGCACTACATGTTTTTGTTAAATATAAAACATATGCATCGTTGATATACATACAGTTTATATGTCCAGTTAATTTCCCCCTTTACTTTAAAACAATATAGACAAAATTAAACACAAATTAAATTTTTTTTCTAAAGGTCTGATTTCCCTCATATTCAAAAAATGTTCTTCATGTATTATTTAAATAGTTCATACTATTTTTATAGCGAAGAAACAATATTCCTGCCGCTAGAGTGATTTTTAAATTTGGGTTTCAGGTAAACCGCTACTTCTATTTCACTGACTTTCAGAAACTATTGTCTTATTTTATTTCAATAGTCGGTACCGAGATTCGTTGAGAATATACAAACATTGCGGCCATTGGAGTGATCTTTAAATTTCGCTTTAACCCCCAATTTTTAAAAATCGGTTTTCAGCTATACCCGCAACACTATGTTTTTTTTTTTTTTTTTTTTTTTTTTTTTTTTTTTTTTAATGGTATTTAACGCCCGCTTTTACTACTGAGGCACCACGGGTGGTGAGCACAGATGATATGTGAGATGAAATTATACTTTAGGAAAGGATTTTTTTTAAGGAAGGAAACATTCCGGGTCTAAGTTTAGGGTACCTCCCCGGCATTTGCCATTTATGAAGACTGAGGAAAACGTGGGAAAAAGCCCACTCAGGGAGAACGATCCTGGCGGGATTCGAACCCCAGTCCTCCCGCTCACGAGTCCGCGCCTTAACGACCTCTGCCACACGTGGCGGTCATATCATTTTAAAATCTCAAATACACGTATAATATTATAATTTAAAAATTGAATAATTATAAGCTTTCACAAATTCGGTGCTAAAAACAGCTTACAAAAGTTAAAACTTGTAAAATATTTATTTTTACCCGCGGCCTTCCTTGTTGAGATGTACACTTATGTTTTAACGCTTACAGTTTCTTTAATTAGAATAATATACTAAATATTACATCACAAAAATACGATTTTAAACATTGTGTTCCGTTCTTTCTTCTTCTTTTTGTTTACTAAACGAATTCATGACACCCGGGATGAAAATTACTATTGTCATTTTTTCATGTATTTAAATTTCATGTATTGCAATACAAATTCATGACCTCACGTGAGATAAAAAATAAATTGCCCTAGAAAGTTTAAAGCAGATTTCTCTTATACTTTTACATGAGTTCGTGTGATATGATTTACTTTCCTACCCATTTTTTTGTTTTTGTTTACTTAATGTTTCTAATTTTGCAATTCAAATGAGTTCATATAAGGTCACGTGAACTTGTGCCACATACAACAATTGCCAAATGTTTCTGTTTCAAGTGTTCATGTAATATGATTTACGTTTCCCGCTGTCGGTCCTGGTGGTGTAATGGTAACCATACTTGCCTTCTAAACCCAAGACGGGTTCAAACCCGGCCAGGATAGATGAATTATTTCGGGCGTAAAAATCCTAAGTATGGATTCCTTGGGAAGGGAAGTAAAGTCGTGGGTCCCGTGTCGTACATTTACGGCACGATTAAGAACCCCAAGACTGAAAGAAGAGGCCTCTGAGCAAAATTTGTCTGTCGTTTCACGCCGTGAGTAGAACGGGACGTCGATGACCTGAGATGTTAAAGAACTTCTGAAAATAAACTAAATCAACGTTTAACGTTTCCTGCTAATATTACTGTATCTCTTAAACGACACTATTACATAAGTCAGAATTTTATAGGAGCCATTTCACAGCAAATATTCAGGGAAATGCATATGTGACAGGTCACCCCTAAAGAAATCCCATCAGAGGACAAGGTCAAATGAAAGAGCGTCCATTGCTATTACGGAAACATATGAAAACATTTAATTTTGTGCCTGACAAGAAAAGAGGGCTGCAGGATCTGCTATGATTAATGGGAGACAAATAGACATTCTCCCCCGTATCGTTCAATCCCCCAAAACTGCGAATAAGGGGGAATGAATGAGTTAGGGAATTGTGATCTTAAATAACACATTTTTCATTTTACTGGAAATGAGCTTTTGTCCCCTTGCGACTTTCCGTACTGCGAAGAGATTGACATGCAGGGTTGATATAACAGACGATGACTGACTTTTTTGCCATCTCTGTTATTTACGGCACTAAGGGAAGCCTGGTTTAGCAAGGGGGGAACCAGGATACTGTCATATTTTACGAACTGATTAAAGATTGTAGAAATACAAGGGTGTAAAAATAAAAGGCATAGCTTTTTCGGGAAACAATGTTTTATTTATCTATATAATCCGCTTTAAAATCTATACACTTATTCTAGCGATATTCTAATTGTTTATTTCATCCATAAAATGCCATTTCTTCAACTCTGCAAGTGTTTGTTTAGGAGAAAATCTCTTCATTTGATCGAATTTGTTTCCTGTTAGCCATTTCTTCTTCATATTGTGGAACAGAAAACAGTTCAAGGGAGCAAAACCCGGAGAGTATGGGGAATGAGGAAGGATTTCAAGCCTCTAATCCAATAATTTTGAGCGCGTTATCGTGAAGGAACAGAACCCTTTTCTTCGCTAAAAGAGGATCGCGTCGTTTAACTAACTGTTCCGGTATCAGAGCGTAAAGAGCTCACGAATGCTTAATGAAGCCGGAACCGGAATCACCGGCGAAACTTGGGAAGAACTGCACCGTATTTCAGGCAGAGATCTTGACAATCCTAACTTGTGCTCAAAAAGGAATACAGAAGGGTTACCATAGTAAAAGCATATTCTAATCCTCTCAGAGAGTCAAGCTGGTCATGCATTTAATTTAATTAATATATACTATTAATTTTTGTGGTTTAATCGCAATAATAATAATAATAATAATAATAATAATAATAATAATAATATTATTATTATTATTATATGATTTGCTCTCTTTTGTGATACTTATAGAGTGCAAGAATTCTCATTTTCTTCCCCTAACACCACACAGTAATATCGTAACTTATTTCGTTTAATTAATTAATAAGGCCTAATTTGGATTTTATAATTATTTTTATTAAAAGTTATTGAACTCGGGGAGATTTTTTGAGTTTGCACACGTTCATAATGGCCACTCAGACAATAGTAACGACATTATTCCGATTTCGATTTCGGGAAGCGCTTTATAACATATATCGAAGCAGAAATGTAATTTACATAAAACGCCAACTGCAGAGAGGATTAAAAATTGGAAATTATGTGTACAAAATGTACATTATAACATAAAAACATATGAACTCCCTGATGCGATGATGTGTCCCTGGAGTATCTCGTATTGCGTGACAGAATACGAGCACGAACACTCTCTACACACCTTTGGCTAACCCATATATCATATGAGCATCTACCAACTCCATATTTGAATATCATTTTACCTGGAACAACTCTGTAAACACACAGAACTGACACTATGTGTTCGGTGCTACGTCAAGCAATGAAATGAATGGCATAAAAAGCGGATTACGTGGTACAAAACGACCACAACAACGGTGAACCTAGGAACTAAGAGTTCCCATCCCATTTATCCAGAGTAAAAGCGAATGTTTATCTGCTGTACACGTTAAGCAACTGTTCTTATTGCCACATGCTTGCAAATCACACAGAGTTAACGGAGTTGTAGGCAAAAGTCTCTAACAAGCATTTCCATACTCATATTTATATAATATATTTGCATCCTTTATATGCAAGGAATGTTTCCCCAAAGTTTTGACATACGTTTTGTTACTCTCGTATACTTTTAAAAATGCGACACATTTTAAAAATTCTGCAAAAGAAATAATTGCCGGAAGAAAACTACATTTTTTTTAAATGCTAACGGCTAAAATGCTAAAAATCTCCTATAGTTATTATCTAAACGCAGGTAAATATATTAGAGAAGATTGTGTGTATATCCTTAGAATGAAAATCCTATGGAAAAACATACTTCGAAGCCCTACTTTGAAAAGTGAAAACATACACTTTTGTTCGCATCCCCTGCCAAAAGGCTCATGAGTCAGCTGTTCGCGCGGCGACTTTCCTTTGTTAAACATGTCCTGATACTTGACATACGAGATACCCTCTTACGGTTGTTTGACTTTTGAATGACCGTCAACACCTCAAATATGTCAATAAGATCGATGTTTACTACCGGCGCGGCTTGCTGGGTTTGTTCCCCTAACATCAAGTGTCAGAATTTGCTACAACTGTCAGCTTCCGGTAAAGTGTCATATGCACGGCACAGCAAAACTTAACGCACAAGTTTCCGTTTTCGTAAAACACAGTTTTATTATTGAAAACTTGTGATATTTTTTTCTTAATATGTGATGCTCATTAAGTTTCTACAAAATATTTCTTAAAATGTTTTATATCACGTCATTAAGCATAATATTTAGTATTTATTATGAACATTAGTATTTAAATAAGTTCAAACACAACGTTACGTTAGTATGTTCATACATTTGCAAATAAAACAAAGCTAGTTTAATTTTTCATTTATTCTTAATTATTATTTATCCTGAAAAGAATTAAGGCCATGAAACTTTTTTTTCCCCACTCTACCAGACAAATAACACCTGTGAAACACAGAGTACAATATACACATTTATATATAAAGTACAGGGGAAAAAAAGATAAATTAAAAATATATACTGCATGTAAACATTACATATTTTTATCAAATTTAGAAAGTTGATACTGATAGCTTTAGAATTCTAGTTGTTTTTCAATAATTGTTCTCAGGTACAAGAGGAGAAAGGAGGAGGAGGAGGAGGAGGAGGAGGAGGAGGAGGAAGAGATTAGAGCTCTAGGACTGAGGAGATTCCTAGAGCTGAGGAGATGACAATTTAAACTATACTTAAATTTCGTCATTGTCCGACAGTCCGACTTCAGAAGGAAGAGAGTTCCAAATTCTGTAGCTGACACGTTGAATGTGTTCGATGACGCGGGACAGATATGGAGTTATGGAGGATTTACTGCTATATCGGTTAAAAAATGCATTGAAGGAGAAGGAAAAAAAAATTAAGAATGTGCGCGCCGTCTTAATCATGGACAGTCGTAATGGCAAAAGTGCACGAACAGCGTTCCAAATTGATTCTTCATGTACTCTCTTCCTCAGATATATGAGAGTAGGTCCATTAAGTTTTCGGCTTAACCACTTTCTAGGTATGATAAAGACAAAAACTATATTTCACATTTCTGTATAGTTACCCTTTATTGCAATACACTTCTCACATCTTAGAATTAACATTTCAATCCCTTCCCCCCCCCCCAAAGAGTCAGAAGTCTTGTCTGCAAAATGGGCATAAACAGCATCCATCGCATCTTCGTCACACTTAAATTTCCTTCCTTGAAGATCCTTATTGAGTTTTGAGAAGAGGAAATAGTCACTGGGAGCTAGATCTGGGCTGTAGGGTGCATGATCGATCTTCTTGAAGCCACATTTCTTCACAGCTTCCTTTGCAACAAGAGCTGTGTGCACAGGTGCTTGTCGTGAAGAAGGTGCACACCACCACTCAGCTTTCCCCGCCTTTTCTCTTTGATGGAAGCATACAGTCAGTGCAGTAGGCCAGCAGAGTACTCCCAATTTATTATGCTGTTCCTCTACTTGAAATCCTTCATTGTGCCCATAATCTTCTTGGTTGGTCTTTACAGAAGGTGCTTCGCCAGGTTGACACCACTCCATTAATTCGGAATCATAATAGAGGACCACAGTTTCATCTCTTGAAACCGCCTGTGGTACCTCAATAGTAAAAACAACGGTTAAACACTATTAAAAAATCTCCTGTAACAATGGTTTGCAGAACTTCTTTCTCATTGCCACGGCAGAGCTCTAAAAATGCCTGACAACAGATGACTCGTTGCTGCTTTTGGACTGAGGAAAGAAATCTAGGCATCCATCTTGCACTAACCGTATTCATGTTTAAATGTTCATGAATAATTCGAAAGGCTGCTGTTTTAGAAAGGCCCAACCCTGCTGCTATTTCTGTAACTTTGAGCCGCCGGTCTTTCATAATTTCTGCTTCCACAAAAGCGACGTTTTCAGGAGTGAGTACATCCAAGGATCGACCTGCACGTTCTTCGTCTTCAATGCTTTCACAACCCATTCGAAAATGTATGGCCCATTCTTTTACGGTAGAATAAGAGGGGGATGCTCTCCCATATACACCGTCATATTGCTGTTTAATTTCATTTGCAGCAAAATGCTTCTTTTGTTAAGAACTTAATAACAGCTCAAAACTTCATTTTGAAAATGTCACAATCTTCTACACATATCTTTCTTTATGCAACTATATCTGAACAACTGAACATAGCGGAGCTCAAGTTACAGTTGCAATTATTTACTTAACATATAAGGTATGACAACAGATAAGGGAAGGCCGGAAACTTATGGACCTAACCTCGTAGCTGATAATTGTGTCTCGTACCTTCCGCGGAGAAATTGCACAACTACAGAAAGTAACAACAGAATTTCTAGACGTTGTTAATTGACTCTCACAGACAATGGTACAATACCAGATCTTTCAATGTATAAAGTGATACTTATTCTTTTATTTGTCGGCATGAAAAAACAACCATAGCTGGTGCAGAGGTTACGCTTCAGGGATTCTCCCTTAAACGTAGCAACTGGTGCCGGGTGAAGGCAGTAACAATAAACAACTGCCAAGTGTTAGTGACCTCTCTCTACCTGGAAAACACGTCGGCACCTTTGTCTCCTTTTTGATGTTTATCTCACTTTTCGCCATGCCTCTATACCACGTTTTGTTCCCTTTCTCCAACATTTGCAGTGTTACTTGACATTTTCCCTTCAGACCTAGAGTTTTAAACTATACAATTGAACTTTCAAACGCTACCAAACACATTTTTTCGGGCCTCAGAATGATATAACTACGTGATGTGGAACTGCATTACATTACATTATAGATTTTATTTATTCTTTTTACCTATTTTACGAAGGTTGTTCATTAAGAAAACCATTTTTTGACAACACATCTTTATTCATCTTCTTTATCTCAAAGTAATCCCCGTTGCAATGCATCCGCTTCAACTTTCTGCCAGTTTCACAGAAATGCTGGAAACCATTTTTGACACATACTTCAAAATCACCCCCGCAAAGATAGAAAATACTTCTCACGAGAGTGTTTCTCCATTTTGGGGAAAAGGAAAAGACTATAGGGACTTCATATTGATTTTTATGAAATATTCAGCAACGACATTTACGATGTGGGGTCATGTTTATCGTGATGCAGCGTTCAGTTTGTTGTACGAAATGTGATATGCTTGAGCAGAGTTTTCTCTCTAGTATTGCACAGAGCTGTGTGTGCAGGTATGACCTGTTGGTAAATACTTCTTGAATATCGTAAATGAGATAAGCATAAATTCCCAGCGGAAGCCACCACATTTGCTGTTTTTGGTGTCGGTAACCACACAGAGCTTTTCTCTTAGGATCGAAATTATGTAGCCAAGAAGTGATCATCTTCAACTGCAAGCAAACCTACAGGCAACAATCTTGAAACCCGCCGTTTACAACACCTCTCATATGCAACTTTTCAGTTAACAACGCACGGATGGCACCCAGTGACATTTTCAGAAGTTCTGAAAGTGTTCTTAATGTTATTCGACGATTCTCTCTCACAATGACAGCAGCGGTAATACTGTTTTCTTCTGTTTGAGCACAAACTGAAGTGGTGGGGGCTCGCCTTCTTTATAAAACATGGCTTTTAAGTCAATTGGAGTTTATTGTAAATCCTGAAAAAGAGGGTATCGGGTCTTTTTTTATTAGGTTGATGTGTTTACGTCAAATAGATATTAAGTCTTTGGTTGCTTACTCGATAATATTTAGTGATATTCTTGTACATGGGTTAGTTTATTTCTTCAAAACCATAATAGTTCTTAATTCATTTCTATTTAACACAGAAACAAATAATGAAATATAATTTCACCCCAAACAATTCTTATTTGTTTTATTATAGGCTTCATATAACCAAGATTTTCATTTTCTTGGATTTAAGCTCCATAAATAAAGTATTACATTTTTAGAACCATGGCAAAATCTGCAAACCTTAAATTCCATGTTTGAGCTCAAAATTGATTGCCTCTTCTTTATAAATATTTTAAACCATCTTCGAGCGGTATTATTGGGAAGAAAAAACTATCCATAGGATCTGTGTAGCTTTGTATAGGCCCCAGCTGAAGATTTGTTGAGACGAAAGCAGAGTTGCAGATCAGCATATTGTTCGTCACTTGTCACACCCACTTTCCTATAGGAGGAACTGAACATGTTTCAACTTGCACGCCTATCACAGACGAGGACTGAAAGTGACAATAATGAAATTAATATCACATATACTTTACGCATTAAGCTAGTAAAATTAAGTTTTAGTGTAATTATGTATTTTACAACCGTTATAAATATTAAATTTTGTCACGGCTAAATCCCCCTAAATCTTTATGCCTTCAGAGTTAGATGTAGTTCGGTTAAACCTCAATAATATTTTTATATAATGACTTTTTTTCTTAGCGCCAACAGATTTATTTTCAATCGACAGTCCTTGTTTGTTTTCACATTCCCTGTACACCGAGTGCAGGCCATTTTGCCGGTGTCCAGTGTGCTGTTATTGTTGCATGCCTGATTGGCTTTTCCCAATATCCAGTTAAACGTGAAAAGGGTTGAAGTCCAAATATTACGACAGCTATGTCCAGCCTACCCCTTGACCACCGTGTTCCATGCTCCCCTAGCAAGCTTTTTCCTCCCCCTCTTTTTCCCAGGCGCACGGTCCCAACCCGGGAGCCTCTCATTTCCATGTGAATTTCTTCCTGGGGGGCGGGCGACCCTCCCTTGTTACTAGAGGAAAGGGAGAGGGAGGTAGGAAAAAAAAAAAAACAGCTGCTGCTGCCGCTATCGTCATGTTTAGGGTCAACATCTTTCTACATGACTGCCCTTCACTGAGATTATTGTAATTAATATCATCAAGTGGCAGTATACGAGCATTAACCTGCGCCTCATCATGGAAAAAATCGACAAGCGTTTCATGTTGAACAACGCTTTAGGATAATACAGCTAATGTTGTATGCCTTTCATTATGAAGCCTGTGTTTTTCATTATTTCCTCATTTCACACTACCCAAAGGCTTACTTTGACTATTTCACTCATATGACGTCATCTTAAAACCGACCAATGAAACGAAACAAAATTTTGAATTATAACCATTCACAGCCGAATTACGGAGTGAAATTCTCGAAAAAATTATCAAATCCGTTTTATCACTGTCTTGTAGTCAGTGTCTTTTACCTCTACTATATAATTCCTGAACACGCATTACTGACTTTTACTAGAGGTGGCAACAAAAGCATGGACAATCAACAGTCTTAAAATCTTCAAAGCGTTTTGGTGATGCGTTAAATGTGCAAATTGATCTTATCATTAGGAATTCCAAACCACAGAAAAAAAGAAAAATAGAGACACTGTACATTATCTCTCTTTTTTTTCTTCTTCTTCTTCAGTTTGGTATTAGAAAATCGAACGGTAGTGATTGTAGTAGTCGACTTTTGTCCATTCCTGTCTCGCGGTTTCTGAATAGAATAGTAATTCATAAGTATAACACTTGATACAAGTGTTAATATTCTGTGCGCAAATTTCAAGTAAATAAATATATATTATTTTTATTCTCATTCTATTCATGAAATAGTCCTAAAGCTGTATTTTCTATTTTCTATTGGCATTATTGACAATCGGCATTCATTTGTCGCTAAGAACAAATATAGCGTTATTATAATTTTGTACGCCAAGTTGATGAAGTAGTCCTAATAAATATTACTCGAGCTTTCCGGTAATCTCAGACCCTCTCGTGATACTTTTGCTTTGGCCATTTCACTCCTCTCATCTTCATCAGATGTCCATACATTTAAACCCCACTTTCTCTACTCTAAACACACTCACTTCTGCTTCCTATCTACACCGACATGGGTGACTGTGGATGTGACAGAATCACAACAACCTGCTACGTCATCAGATCTGGCCAGAAAGGACAGTCGCTCATCACCACGCCCATTGGAGATGTATGGAGAGCGGTTTGCAGACTGCACATTCCCCGAAAGGACACCATTCGATGGAGATTCCGAAATATGTAGGGTGATATCTCTATGAAGACCCAAACCAATTTAGTGTTCATCGAGAACAGCAGCCTCAATGCTCATCGCTATAGCGACGAGGTTCTCGCAGATCACGTCGTGTGCTACGCTTCATTTGTTGGAGATGAACTCGTATTCATACACGACAGCGCCCGTCCACACACAGCTCATAAAGTATCGTGGTATCTTGACGACTTGGGAATAATTCGACACGACTTTCTAGCTCTCAAATCCGACCTAAACACTACAGAACATCTCTGGAATAGGTATCTGAGGTCGTAATCCTGTCCCGGGGACCTTACAAGAACTCCGGTGGCATTCCAAGAGGAATAGAACAGTATCCAGTTTTATTTTCTTACTTTTCTTTTATTTTCTTGATGTCAATAGGCATTGTTCCATTTGAAAAAAATGTAGCTTTATTCAAGAAATATATGTTGTAATAATTGTTAACATCTGTGCATGGGTTACAACTATGAGGCACTCCCTAAACTTCAATTCTGTGAAAGCAGTACATCAATAGCACCTCTCATTTCAGAAATATTTGCGGTGCAAGTTGTACGTAATTCACCCGGAATATTGTAACCGCAACTGTCTGTGGTGAAGTGATTTATTTGATTTGTTTTATTTATAGACGTTCTTTAACATCTCAGATCATCAGCATCCCAGCGTCCTGTTTCAAGTTGTGAAACGGCCGACAAATTTTGCTCAGGGGCTTCTTTTTTCAGGTTTGTAATTAATTTACGTGTAGTAAATGTACGACAAGGGATCCACGGCTTTACTTCCCTTCCGAAGGAAGCCATCCATACTTAGGATTTTTATACTCGAAAAAATCCATCGACCCTGGCCGGGATTGAACCCACGATCTTGGGTTTAGAGGACAAGTGTGGTAAACACTGCACGCCAGGACCGACGTGGTGAAGTGGAAGAGATGACCTTATGGTATCAACTTCGCCAGGTAAAAAAGATATATTATCAGTATTATTACTAACAATAATCGGAGAGTGTTGTTGCAATCTTTTAAACCAAAACGAACTAGATGAAAAATTTTATGTAAAGAGACACGGCTTGCAGAAGAACAAAATATTTTTTCATCAACACAATGCAACTGTTCACAATAAAAATTTAGAGATGGAAAATCGAGAGATTTGAAGTATGAATTGTTGCAGCATTCCCCTATTTCCCAAAATTGGCTCCCTCATGCTTCCATCTAATTCCTACAGCTCAAAGTTCTTTTTCGCTAGTCAGTGTTTTAAAGCTACTTCCAGCACTGGATAAAGGCATTGTAGCAACCTCTGGAATAAATGTATTGAATTTAATGGAGATTATGTTTAAAAATAAAAATAATATTTAGTTAGAATCCCATTCCTTTATTGTTAAGGGGACATTTAACACTTCGGAAGAAAATTGTTCTTACTGCATGGATTTTTATGAACTTTTCAGTGTATAATCCAACTGTATATATAAATGTGTATCTAAAATCAAATGAAAGGTGGTTAAGTACTTTTGCAGAATTTTTTTATCGTGCGATTTTTTAAAAACTAACTTTTTTTACTAAATTTTCAGTTTATTTCTAGTTTCTTTACTGTATTTTAAAGAAAATGCATGAGCACAAAATAGTATGCAATCAATTTGAACTCCCTTTTTTAGTTTCTGAGAAATGGTTTTTAATATGCATTTTAAAATTAAAAAAATATACTAACATAAAATTTTCATTTGTGATAATAGTAGTATTAGAGACATTTCCACGTACAAATATGTTATACTGTTAGCCTGCATACACCCTAAAGGTTTTATTGAAATTAGTTCATATTTACTATAAGAAAATAGAGGAGAAGGTGGTAATATGGCTTCTGCTTGTAATATGGCACATCTATTTTTTTATCTTGTAGTGAATGATATTTCAAACTATTCTTATGTGACCGTTAACATGCCAATTGTGCGTTGAGCTCTTCTTATAAGCATTGTAGACACATTGTGTCATTTTCTGTTTTATGGATTATTGAAGTTTGATAGGTAAAGAACAGCATATTATGTCATGGTTTGTTTACTACAGAGGATCCTGTGTTTCCAGAAATGTAGACATGAACCAGTTTTATTAATAATGTAACTTGAAAACCTGCATAGCTTGTAGAAAATGTATTTCTTTTAGGTTATTGTATAACATGGAGGTGATAGTAATGTGGCACCCCTCCATATTTGGGAATATAAAAGGAATTTGGCAGAGGGGGAGAAGAAACACAGGACCAAGAAAGATAAACCTGCTTACTTCCTGATGCACAGAATAAGTGGGGAAATGCAAGAGGAAGGAAGGAAAAAAAAAAAAAAAAAAACCCTTCGTGATAAATATGACGAAACTGAAGTTCCTGATGATCACGTGTTCATCGCTACTAACAGTACTGAGGGAGGCCGAGAACAGTCGCCAAACGAGGAGGACGCAGAGTAGTTTTTTCTGTAATGGAACATTTGAGGAAGACAAGCGAGGAGAAGAACGTGTAAAATGTGGCGTCATATGCTGTGTTGTATGTGAAGGAGTAGGTTACTGTAAATTATAGTGAAATTGATCTATAGAATTTCACCTTAACGCTTTTTTCTTAGTTTTAGATAAATCTGTACATTGGCAAAACACAGAAATATAGTTTAACTCGTTCATTTTAATCTTACTTTGTTTATTTCTATTTCCTGTCCAGTAATTGTACTTAATACCTTGGGGGTTTATATTTCCAGCACATTTGATGACAGAATAGTTACATATGTTTACTATAAATAAAATATATAAATAACTACTTAACATACATGCTTTAAGTGACTGTATGGGATGCGAAAATATATTATTTATGTACTAATGTATGTTTTGAAAATATAACGGTTGAGTGTTCTCCTCAAAGAGGCAAAAACAAAAGTGGGTGCTATATTACCACCTTTTCCTCTTTGCTTTGAGTCGATCCTGGTGGTATAGTGGTAACAATACTTGCCTCATAAACCCAAGATCGCGGGTGCGATCCCGGCCAGGACCAGGGCGTAAAAATCCTAAGTATGGCTTCCTTCGGAAGAGAAGTAAAGCCGTGGGTCCCATGTCGCGCATTTACGGCACCAAAAAGAACCTCAAGCTTAAAAAAGAGACATCTGCACAAAATTTATCGGCCGTTTCACGCCCTGAACAGAATGGGACGCTGATGACCTGAGATGTTAAAAAGCGTCCGTAAATAAAACAAATCATCATCTTTGCTTTCAGTATGTAAAATTAAATATTAGGGAAAAAACAGACGTAAAGTTTTTACAAACATTTTTACCATACTAAAATGCCTCAGACCCTCACTCTGCTCCTTTGTTTCCTCTAATGTGCATTTTGGCCACTCTGATCTGTTTCTTCGCTTCTCCTTCAGCAAGGGTCATCTGATGTTTTGTTCCAGTCGATGCCTGCAAACATTGGAGGATTCTCAGGGATCCTGAGTAATTCTGTGTGAGATTGCCCTTGATTCACTAATGAAACAGCTTCTTTTACAGTCAAAATAATCTTCTTTTATGAAGACAAATACATTCTTTGGGCACCTACTCCAGATGACGGTGTGGAGACTTTCATTAACTTTTTGTGTTTTTCCAGCAGTGCATTATGATGAATAATCCGAGGCCAGTCTGTGATGTACTGCAATTATTTGTTGTAAAGATGTGTGAACTGCCTCACTCTTATTATGAGTACTTCCCATTAGGGGGCATTTGGTTCTGCAGCGATACAGTGTTGCATTCACATCAGGTAACTTTAGTAAGTTTGACTATAGTTACCTTCTTCAAACTTCCAGCAGCTTTTCCTCCTATTGTTACCTACTTTTTTCTCCTTTTCCATTCTTTTACACATTTCTGAGACAAGGGCCCAGTATGATTTACACGTTCTTCTTTTACAATTGATGTTTCTTTACTATAAATGTTGAATTCCTGGAGATGTAAGTAAGTTTTAGTCAGGTACTTGGCTTAATATACAAAATTTACCTCACATTACAAAATGACATTTTCTAAGGTGCCACGCCACTTTGCATTAAAAAAAATGTTGTTTTTTTAACCCGTTTCCAGTTCCAGCTTTGCAAAATTATTTTGGAATCTACTAGTAGACACTCTAAAGTGTCACTCTGATTTTCACAAAGGAAAAAAGTGCGTTACCCAGGAGATGCGTAAACTAAGCGCGTTTCTCGTTTAATAGAATAACTGCCAAGTTTCTTTGAGAAAAATTAAAAATTACAGCCGCTATAGCGTTAACAGAAACACACCTACACACACACATACAGATAGAGGGGGGGGGGGAGCTAGATTTTTCATTGTCATTTTCCGTGCTTAACAGGTAGGATCGATGTAGATTTGAAAAAAAAAAAAAAAATTTAAAATCTTTTCATGGATACAACCGCAATAACTACCTTCTTTCGGAATTCGCTAATATTAGTCAAGTTAAAAACTCGTTCCTTCATTGTTAAGCCGATAACTTTTCAGATCGCTCTTAAGCTTCTCAGAAAGGGTTTTTAGCTTGACCTGAAATTTATTTTATAGCACATTACACCATGCCGTTATATATCTTACCAGTGTTTGGGTTCCGGGAATGCATTTCGTTAATTTCCTATTCGTTTATATTAGACGCTATCAATTTACTGGTTCCCGCTGCGCATTACAGGGGTCTCTGGCTACTGTCTAAACGATACTGAGTTCCGGTGTGTAAAACAAATGTATAAATATGCGTTACGAACCGATGTAACAACTGCAGCAAAATAATAACAGTTCTCGATAATGGACGAAAATTAAGTACTTAATTTCAAATAATAACCTAAGTAATGGATCATTTCCTGTTGCGCGGAACTGCCACGTTTCGCCTCAGAGCGCCTACAGACATTCATTTTTTTCCCCGCTAAACAAACGGAACCGGAAACAATAGATGCGATTTTGTAACTTCCTTTCTTCGAAAACGTTATAATCGCAGTCCTTTATTTCCGGTGTTATTATTATGTACTGGGGGTAAGAAAATAAAACTGGAATGGAAGGGGATGGAATATTAAATAAATAAAAAGAGGGTGGCGACACATTTTGTGTCGAGTCAAACTGGGCCGCGCTGTTCTCTGCGGGCGGTCACTTTTGCTCTTTCTTTACGAACTTTTGTAATCACCTGTCGAGGGGTGGGAGGGCTACGCCCCTAACATCTCATTCAACAGGCCTCCCTCTCCCCTAACAGCTGGTCGTAGTATAGCTAAACAGAATTACGCGACATTATGTAGGGCGGGAATGGCCTCTGTTGATGAAAATCGGGCGCGAAATCGTCCTCGAGAGATATGGGGTTACATTGGCCGTCAACGAACCGCTTGAGAGTGCCTACTTTCATGCTGTTATACACTCTTGTGAAAATTGTGAATTAAGTTATTTTATTCTATTTTTTAAAATTATTTCACTAAGTTTCAATATTGCTTTTAACTAAACAGTATTTTTAGTAAATGCTCTTTATTACCATTTTCACTCGTTTGGACACAGAGTCAAATGAGTTTTTCACATATTTCACTTATTTCTGGGTCATGAAATTACATTCTTATCACAGGACAAATAATCTTTTCTTTGGTGGTGCAGCCCATTTTCCTCATCCGTTTCTTGACAATCGCCCAAAGATTCTCTACAGGTTGAGACCCGGTGAATTTCCAGGCCGGTTCAAACACTGAAAACCATTTTTCGCCACGAAGTCTTTAATTCTTGCATGCATGACATGGGGACATCTTGCTGGAAAATTGCCTTAACAATATTCAGTTTCTCTGCCAATCTCTTCAGCTCTGGACGGTCCCTTTCTCTAAAATTGGGATGTACTTGTTGCTATTATCATTCCGTCAATAGGAATCAAATATTTAGTGGCTGTAAATGTAAAACAGCCCCAAAACATCATCTTTTGTGGACGTTTTTCGTTTTAGGTCACATCGTCCTTTCTTTCTAGGTGAAATAATCCCGATCTCATTTTTCTTTCTAACTACATTATTAACAGCACCCAAACTCACATTACATTCAGCTGCTATCTGTTTCCGAATCATATTACCAAATGCATGAAGGGTTACGACCTTACTGCTCTTCTTAGATGTGATACCCATTATGAAAAAAATATTCTTGTTAAATAAAATGTTAAAATAGGTAGAAACACAAGCAAATTGCTTCACTTCTACTGCAGCCAATACATTTAACTATCTCAACAATGGGAGTCAATAATGCGGTGTAGAATTGGAGGGAAACAATTGTTAGCACTGAATTACTTATAAAACTAATTTATCTGCTTGTTCACAGTAATTGACATATAACCGTCAATTAACAAACGATTCATCAAATCATTAACCAGTAAAATTGGGCCATTAGGGATGGAGGTTAGCCTAAAGCGCAAATTTAAAAATCGCTCTATCGACCACAATTTTGTTTTTCTCAACGAATCTCATTATATGCCATTTAAATACAATAAGAAAAATAGTTTCAGTGGAATTAGATTATTTGGACTTGAGATTTACCTGAAACCCAAAACTTAAAAATCGTACTAGCAGCACCAAGTTTACTTTTTTTGCAGCGAAACTCGATATACAGGATGTATCAAAATTAATAACGCAAGTTAAAACAGTTGAAAGTATACGATAATAGAAGCAAAAATGTTCCAGTAAACAAGCTGTGTGCGAGATTTATAATTGCGAATGTGTGGTAATGAGCCACCACTGACGTCACTCTTTGCGCACTTAGAAGCGGTCCGCGATGTTTACAACACTGAACGTTGCCAATAGGTTTGTTGTTATATCAAACCATTCACGACAGACATGGGGTACAGTACACAGTCGTAACGTCAGATCACAGCAGCGCAGAGTATGCGAACATGCATTTCATCTATGATAAGGCTAAAGGCAATGCTCGGGAGCTTGCAAGTTTGCACAGTCAAGAATACCTTGACTGAACACACCGCGATAGCCGCGCATTTATAGGGGTCCCTTAGCGTCTCAGAGAGCAAGGTAGTTTGTCATGGCAGGGGAGCAGGAAGGCCTGAAGTTGAGCATATGGTGTTGGAAGCGTACAAGTCTCTCCAGGAACTTCAACGAGAAGAGTTGCCTGTACTAAGCCACAGTAGTGTACACTCATCGCAGTTCACTCTACCCTTACCACCTTCAAAGTGTTCAATGGCTCAGTGAAGCCTTTGGTCCTAGTAAATGTTTGTCAGTGGCTGCAACAACAGCTGGAGTCAACCCTCGTTTTACAGGTAACATTTTATTTACCGACGAAGGGAGGTTCACACGCGATGGTATTTTTAAATATCATAATACACATGCTGTTCATAAGTCACCACATCAGCAACGTTTCTCATTGCGTGTGTGGTTAGGGGCACTAGGCCATACATTCTTCCATAAACCTCAATGGGCGGAAGTACCTTCGGTTTCTGCGGCGGGTTCTTCCAGAATTACTTGAGGATGCCCCCCTTGAACAAGCAACGTCGGAGTACGTGGTACATGCATGATGGAGCATCGACACATTTTGCTGCTATTGTAAGAAGATATCTAAAGCGGAGATATGGTCCAAGATGGATAGGTCGAGGAGGGCTTTTATCTTTGGCCTTCACGATCACCTGGTCTCAATCCTTTGGATTTTTCTGTCTGAGATCACCTCAAAAGTGTAGTGTACAACACTTCGGTTGATATTGTTGAAGTACTGGAGCACAGACTTGTTCATGCTTGTCAAGAATTCCGAGATATCCGGGGGTATTTGAAAGAATTCGAAACTCATGCAGATACGAGTGCAGTTTTACATCCAAATGCAAGGACGACACTTTGAGTATCTCCTTTAACGGATAAGAGTGTACAGTACACATGTAATGTACTTCAGTAGAATTGTGTTTGTTAAGTTAAGCTATAAGTGAATTTTGAGTCAACTTAGGATGGAAATGAAACAAACGTCTACTTTTCAAATTCATTTATACCAACTAGAACGCCGATTCTTAATGAAGTCGGTTTGTAACCACACACTTGCAATTATCTCGCACATAGCTCGTTTGTGAACCCATTTTTGCTGGAACTTTTTTGCTTCTATTATCGTATACTTTAAACAGCTTCAGTTTGCGCCATTGATATGTATACATCCTGTACACCATTTAAATAAAATAAGAAAAATAGTTTCTGAAAATTAAGGAAATCAAGCCATTAGGATTGGGGAATACCGGAAAAAATAGCGTTTAATTTTCTATCAAATGTCTCAAAATAAAAGGACAAATTAACTCAGCATATAAACTGCATTTACAACGATGGTTGTTTTGTATTTAACAAAAGCATTGCCATGAAGATACCAAATGTGAAATATTAATCTAATATGAGTTTGAGAATTATATGTATATGTAACAGTGCTCTGTAATAACCTTCAGAAAATGTTTGCGTTACTGTTTTTAATACAAAAAAAAAAAAAAAAAACATATAAATTAAATTTCAAAGTCACTGAAAATTGATGGAATTTTCGATCGTATGTTTCTATATCGTTTAATTGTTATATTTGCTTAGCACATGGTAATTGTTTTTAAATAGTAACAAATTTTTTGAAACATATGAACATCTACTTCTTAAATACACAAGATAGGTTGAAACGTTCTGTTATTTCTCTTTAATTTACGAGTAGTAAATGTAAAGATGATATCAAGAGGTTCAGTTCATAAGCATGGTTATACTTAAACAGTTTAAAAATACCCACTGTGTAGAGTTGTCTATTAGTAGTAATATATTTCATTTATTTAATAGTATACAACAACAACAACAACAATAATAATAATAATAATAATAATAATAATAATAATAATAATAAATCTTTTGTGATACTTATAGGCTGCAAGAATTCTCTTTTTTCCCCCTAATACCACATAGTAATGCCATAACTCTACTAGATGAGGCACTCATTTAGTTTACGCAGTTCCTTTGTCTTTTGTGTACGTTCAGCCACGAACACATGAGTGTTAATTATATTTATTAAGACTATAAAAACTTGCGAACTATATTCAGCAGTAACCGTAATAAAAATGTGCATCCCATATTTATGCTACTGCGAGCCGCCGCTTCCTTGCTTCCACGTTGAACTTCTTACAGAAGGCAGACATTTTTACATAATCTGGATGAGAATATACCCGTAACTACTTACATTTAACAATCCTTGCCGCATCTCCCGTTTATTCGTAAAAGCTGTGCAAAGCAGGTTAACAAAAATACGATCCTGCCAAACGATAGCAAAACTAATTCTAATAGACTTGTTTGAATGTGAAAAGGTCGACATCGAGCAACTCTTTTTTTTTAGCTTTGTTACGAAAAACAGATTGCGCAGATAACATGACTTATTTTACCATAAGAACAAGAAGATAATTCACTTAGTCATCGGCTAAGCGGCTATTAAGTCAGCAAGGGAGCTCATTAAAAACACGAAAGGGGAAAGAAAGAAAAAAGAATGTGATTGATGGTGTCTAAACATCTTATCGGGAACAGGCGTGAAATATGAACAGGATTATCTGCAATGAAGGGTTGTCCTCGTCTTTTTTGTGAACGAATCCCTCTTTTTGTTGGGTAGGTAGTATTTATACAACTTCCTAACAACATGTCGGGGGTTGGTTGCAATGTGATATAGACACACACGAACATTCAATCTGCTTATTTTTGTTGTTGTTGTTATTCTTCCTTTGTCTCTGAGAGAAACAACAGAAAAGGCAGAAATAGTGGAAAAGAAAAGAACAAATATCTACTTTTTCCCATATAGAAAAAGAACGAAAGAAAAACACGTTCTATTCTTTCCTCCAAAAGAAGAAGAAAAATAATAAACGAAAATTATTATTATTATTATTATTATTATTATTATTTCCTTTCGTGCTTTTTGTTACTATTTTTGACGAAACTTGCTTTTTTCTTCCTCTTGTTCTTTTTCTTATGCGAGTGGTTAGATCAGTATATTAAAAAACACACAAATAATAACGATAAAAATTGTAAATTTCGTTAAGTCTCATTATCGTAAAATTTTCCTCTGAGGGTCTAAGACAAAGTAGTTGGCGAACGATACATGTATCTAATGTTTGACAACCACTTGTTTCGGCAATTGTCACACATGCCATAAAAATGAAGGAAAGACAAATTGTTCCATTTTTATTTCCAGATCAAAGCTAAGCTAAAGTTCATGGGGATTCTGCACCAGCATTGAAGAACACATCTGATAAATGAGTTCGAACGTAGGGGTAACTGCACCAAAGATGAAGTGTGTTTCGGATGTAAATTAATTAATATTATTTTAACATTCAGAACTCCGGCCCAGAAAGCCTATGTATATTTTTAATGCAATTACAAGAAATAAAACTGATTTGACTGTACTCTTGTACATTGCGATCAGTGATGCTTTCCCCCGCGGCGTGGAGTTTTTCCTATAAGCGAGCCCCCATTGGTTGACTGCGCATGGAGAGGATACCAAGCCTGCTTACTTATTTGTTGACCTTGTTGACTGTCCCAGGATTTGTTTTATTTACGGATGCTCTTTAACATCTCAGGTCTTCAGCGCCCCATTCAATTCAGGGCGTGAAACGGCCGATAAATTTTGCTCAGAGGTCTCTTCTTTCAGGCTTGAGGTTCTTTTTCGTGCCGTAAATGTACAACACGGAATCTAAGGCTTTACTTTCCTTCCGAAGGAAGCCATAGTTAATATTTTTACACCGGAAAAAAATCCATCAACCCTGACCGGGATTGAACCCCCGATCTTGGGTTTAGGAGGCAAGACTAGTGGTAGCGCAGCTGTCCCGAATTTGTGCTTTGTTGTTCGTTTCTTAATTGGACAGTGTATATAAATTGTGTTATGCCTCGTATTTACAACGGTACAGTCTTTAGTACGATTCATGTGTGTTAACTATGTGTTGTTCGAGCACACAGTTGATCCTGTTACTTATGTGAATACCATACTAGCCCCCCACCCTTTTTTTCCAGAGAATACCGACAGGCATCATGATAATGCATTTTTTCAACAGGACTCTGCCACTGCTCACTGCAAATAATTACATAAAAGCAATTCACAATGTTTCGCAAGACACCTACCAACCAAATTTTACGTTTTTTGGTATGGGCAGAAGCCGCAACATGGGAGCGAGCATTGTCATGGACCAGTCTGACATTTGCAGAGTTGTATTTTGCTTGAAAGACATGAGGCAACTTAATCGATGTTCTATCACATGTTGCAGCGTTCACATTGGTCGCTTGAGTATGAAAAAGAAATTTCACCAACAGAACACCATGCATAACGCAAAACACGGCCACAGATGCATCACCTTCAATTTCTTCTTTGCAGGTGAATCGGGATGTTTCTCCTCTATTGAGACCTTATTGCAGGCGTGGCATGCCCTTCTGCAGCATAACGCCGTAAGTGATGCAAGCTCGTCATCATTCGCTCGCCTTTCTGGTCACGTCAGGTTCTTCGGGCACTAACTTTATGAAAATTCAGTACTTCATGCCGTACCGTAAGAAATGTCGAACAACTCTGACAAGCTCGGCCGGTCGTTCTCAATGGCTGTGACATTCCGTTGAGTTGCAGCTGTTACTGATCGTCCGGAACGTGGAGAGTCAACATGTTTCACACGGCCTCCTTCAAAGAATGTGCACCATCTGGAGATGTTGCTACGGTCCAACCAGTCCAACATTTCCTTGCGTATTTCACTCGGGCTTTGTCCTTTGGCAAAAAACACGAAGAAGAAGAAGAAGAAGAAGAACTCTACAACTATTTACTCTTAAAGGTGACAACAATAGCATACGCGTCACCTTTGCTAGTTCTGGCTTCTGTCGCCAGAGCTATACTTGATGCAAAACATGACGTATCTAGCTCGAACTTCAAACTGCAAAATTTCTTGTGCGTTACTTAATGATCCACCCTCATATGCCCCCTCGTAACCATGAAGTGTAAATTTAGCAAATAATGCACCAGTATATATTTTACACTATATCTCAAAAAGTTTTAAAGTTATCAATATAAACTTTTTGAAACATTAAGAAAACTTAACGCAAGATACTCTGTAAATTTTAATACTCTAATGCACATAAAAAGTGTAACATATTTTTAAAAAACTGAAAACACTGTGATATAATCATGCATTTTTATACACTATTGGTGGAAATGGAATGATTTTTTTTTTTCCCCATTTAAACGGCAGGAAACATATCCTAGGAACTAGAAGAATATATCTATGCTAGTTGCTTGAAAAGAAATTAATTTTCATAATTTGAAAAAAAAGTTCACTTCTTATTGGTATTGATATTTATCAATAGTGATATTTAAATACTTCTAGTTATTATATTTCACATTTACGTATATTATGTGTGTGCAAATTTTCAACAAGATTGGCGCAGTCAATCCTGAGAAACATGCACATTTATGTCAAAATTTTAAGTTATTCAGGAATAAGATTAATTTTTGTTTAAAAAAAACGTTTTATGCGCATTAGAGAATTAAATTTTACAGAGCATCTTTAGTTAAGCATTCTTAATCTCTCATAAAAATTTCTTATTGATAGTTTTATAAATTTCTGAGATACAGAGCAAAATGTATACTATTGCATTATTTGATAGATTTAACTTCTGGTTATCTTAAGAACCCAACCGGTTTTTACGGCGTTGAGACTATGGACGAAACTTGGATTCGTTACTATACACGAGAAACGAAACAAGTCTAAACAATGAACCGCACGAGCCGAACCAGGCGAAATTTGTTCCATCCGCGGTGATGGCTTCAGTTTTTTTGGAACGCAAAAGATTTATTGGCTATTGAAGAAGGGAAAACCATTTATGGAGAACACAACGCATCACTTTTGGCGAGACTGAAGACATTGATTGCGGAATAACGTTGGAAATGGCCCCTCAAAAAAAAAAAAAAAAAAAAAAAAAAAAAAAAAAAAGTGCTGACAAGGCTCCGGTGCATTTAAGGACAAATTCACCGAACTAGGAGCCACCTATTCACTTGATCTCGTTCCCTCGGATCACCATCTATTCCAGAAATTTAAACTTTCCTGAGTGAACATAGTTTAAGTCAATTTAAGAGGCTAATACAAGAGCAGCACGAGTATTTTGAGGATCTCAAAGACACTTACTTCCACAAGGGAATCACGAACCTGGAGGAACGTTAAGAGTAAGTGCGTTGACTTTCGAAAAACAAAGTGATTTCCATGACTGAACTTGATCTTTTTAATACCAAACCACCCTCGTAATTATGTATGAAAACTTTGGAGATATTTTTGAAATGTACATTTACATGTACATCTTCCCGATTTAACATGTGTGCTTGCATGGCCAAAGAAAGAAAGGCTGCGGCGATTTGCCTAAATTTGACTACTCAATAAACAACTAAAAACTACATCCACGCTATTATTCCGCTTCTACGTGAAGAAACAAGCATTTCTACCAGAACTGCCGATTGCAATTACCTAAATTCAATTTAGAGGAATTGCTTCCTGGTATTTCTTTACGACGTGATTTGCAATGCCTGAAAACTATTAACCTTTCGTAGCCCCAATACGCGATCACAGCTACAGAGTAACAAAAATGGTGGCGTAGGAACCAGACCAACATGGAGGTCGACTTGTGGTCTGCAACGGAAGAACCTGACCGCAAAACCACAACCTGCTATCATTATATGTATCCTTCTTCACTTCTTTGTTGGAGGTTAGCCCTAGCAACGCTTCTGCTGCATTTAGTGTGCTTCATCTTGGGCATTCCGTAAAACAAGCACCACACGCATGGCAAATTTCAGTATCATTTAAGTACTACATCTAGTGTGTCTTAATACACAGACTTTAAGTAGAAAGTTTTCATTAAAATATGTTACTAGGGTAGGTCCACAAGTTTCCGGCCTCGCCGCTAGGATTTTTGCCTTCACAAAACCCTTATCTGGTATCATATCTTATCTGTTAAGTAAACACTTGCAGCTGTAACTTCCACTTCGCCATATTCAGTTGTTCAGATATAGTTGCACAAAGAAGGCTACATATAGAAGATTGTGACATGTTCAAAATGGAGTATCAAAATGTTATTAAGTTCTCCACAAAAGAAGCACTTACTCCAAATGAAATTAAATAGCGATTGGACGGTGCATATAGGGAAGCATCACCCTGATTCTCTACTGTAAAAGAATGGGCCAAACTTTTTCGAATGGGTTGAGAAAGCATTGAAGACGAAGAGCGTGCAGGTCGGCCCTTGGAGGTGCTCACTCCTGAAAACATCGTCTTGTGGAAGGAGAAAGTATGCAAGACCGGCGGCTCAGAGTTACAGAAATAGCAGCACGGTTTGCCCTTTCTAAAACAACAACCCTTCGAATTATTCATGAACATTTAAACATGAATAAGCTTAGTGCAAGATGGGTGCCTAGACTTCTTTCCTCAGTTCAAAAGTTGCTATTTCTGTAACTTTGAACCGCCGGTCTTCCATAATTTCTCCTTCCACAAGAGCGATGTTTTTAGGGGTGAGCACCTCCAAGGGCCGACCTTCACGCTCAATGCCTTCTCGACCATTCGAAAAAGTATGGCCCCTTCTTTTATGGTAGAGTATGAGGGGGATGCTTCCCCGTATACACCGTCCAATAGTCGATCCTGGTGGTGTAGTGGTAACCATACTTGCTTCCTAAACCGGAGATCGCGAGTTCAAACCCGGCCAGGATGGTTATGAACATGTTTCTGTACATTTGGGGTTGGTAGGGCCAAATTTTATTTTGCCTTTTTTGCATGTTTTAAGGTTTAAAACCTTTTTTTGGTTGTTTAGGATCAGTATGGATATTTTCTGCAATTATTTATGCATTTTAAAAAGCACACAAGAATTTCAATATGTCAAAGTGAAAAAAGTTTTATAAAAATTTAATGGCATGTTCACCCAAAAAAATATTAATTGATAATCTAATTTATTTCTTTTCAAGTAATCAAAAAATTTCTCCTCAACCCAATCACTTAAGCTCTTTAAACAACAGAATTTTCATTTGTGAAAGGAACACACAATTACCTTTGGCATACAAATATAAGGAAATGGAGAGGATGAGGGAAGTACTGTAGTTTTGAACAGTCCTGGTGAATGACCATGTATCAATCTGTACAAGATAGTTCTAGGAAATTTGTGGTGGGGATAACTTTTCAGCTGCATTAATGTAATAAATAATTGCAAGCAAGAAAGATGAGAGTGGTACAACTGTGCAATAAACCATTTCTACAATATGCTCACATGCAAGTAAGAGAGGTTAAACATACAAACAAAAAATTAATTAAACGTGAAACCATTGTGCATCTTTTCATCATTTGGCAAAACTATTCAAAAATACTTTACTATGTCTTGACCAACATTTCCACGATGTTCTGTTGTAATTGATATTAGTCCTTCAGAAATAGCTTGTTTTAAATATGCTGCAATCACTTAAGTGGAATTAGAAAGTTCGTTTTCCATGATGAAAAATGCCCTCTCTGAGAAGCGGCTGACTATAACAGCTGACACCTTGAAAAAACATCTTGTTGTTGCTTGTAACCAAGAAAAATAATCTTAAGTTTCCAGGTACTGAAACTTGAATTTTTGAAGAGATCAAAATATTTTTCTTTTTAATTATCAGGTACATTTTTAGGTTCCTTCTGTTAATTGCCTTTTAATTTGTCCTTATTCCAAAGAATTTTGTTGTTTATGAACTTTCCTACCTCTGGCTTGCAGATTACATACTGTTGCAGTTTTGAATACACCAATTTCTTAGAAAATGTATTACTAGATTAAACAATCAAAAATATAATGAAAATTAATAGTTTTGTAAGTCTACAGGAGAACGCTTCTTCCTTGATAAAACCTCTTTTATTCTTTTCTTTTTCAATTCTCAGTTTGTTTTTAAACTACAAAGCAACTCTCTTGTCCTTTCCACTATGGGAACCAAAAGGGAACATTTGAAGACTTGAGAACTGGACTGTGCAAAACCCTTGCAATACATTAAGACAAAAATGACGAAACTGCACTTTACATGAAGGAAGAAATCTCTCTTCCCTTTTAAGTTTCAATTTTTGTTCTTATTTACTCTTCTCTAGGTATTAAACTTTGCTTCATTAAATGACATGCAATTTTGTTGCCTCTAATGTTATTTGACAAAACTTTTCTCTGGCACCTCTCTCTCTGGCCAACTTCACCAAATTTAATTCTAGGGTTATAAAAAACACATATTAGGTAACTAAAACCAACTTCAGTTTACTTCATTTAAATGCATTTATAACATAAACTTTTCAAGTTTTTCTCTAATGGCACTATGTAAAGTCAACATATTACAAATTTTTATAAAAATCTGGCAAGATTAGACACTGGGTTACTTTTCCAAAGGCACATGAAAAAACAAATAAAAGTAAACATTAAACTTAATTCTGTTAAAAAGAACACCCATTAAAACTGTCATCAGAAATAAGTACAATGCACATACACTTAAAAGATTTAAAATAAAAAAGGAAATTCATCATCAGAAGATGTAGAAAATGTATATTATGTCTTTTTTTTAAAAATAGGTTACTTTGTGATCAATTAAATTTACATGAGGTTATGTCAAAACTGGAATATTTTTAAAGGCCTCATGGCTAACAAAAGTTAATACTTGGTACCCGGTTCATAGTAAATGTGTATCAAAACCTGGACGGAAAAGGGATAATTTTTTTTCATTCACAGTTTCAGACCGCACATGTTCTCCGAAAGTCATCATTAAATAAACAAAGTCCTACAGACATGTGCACCTATCAGTCAATCACATATGTACAAACACAATCAATAAATACTTTTATGCTCTTTGAAGGGAAGAGAAAATCAAGCTGGAACCTGCTGCGTCCGATACTGGAATGATATGTGAGTGTTGTGTGCTGATATTTGTGAGCAATAAAGGTTAGGAAACTAAAGTTGATCCATCTTTAGTCTAGACTCTGCATTAGGATGTGCAGTTCTCGGAATGTGTGTCCCAGTTTGCCTTGCAGCGTCTGCCTCTTGAGCAGGAACGCCCTTATCGTCATCAGGTTATCGTAACATTTCATGCATTTGTGGTACCTGCAACAGTTAGCATCGCTTGTTTCAACTTTATGCTTTTGCAAAGATATGAGGAATGGAATGGAATGGTTGTGAGGTGAAGACAATTCAAGGCTTTGGTTTAGGAAGTGGCATATTCAGGTAAATTTATTGTTTTCTCTACAGATTATGAAGAAATTTGATAATTTAAAATAATGTTCAGGCCTCCTGGTTAATTAGCAAACAGTTCCCAGCAGTGAAGATTTAGATTTTCAAAACTCCTTTCCATTTGTTCTCCTCAAAAATGACCTTTACTTCTCTATAAAGCTTTAAAAAGTCTGAGTATGCAAAATGCTCAATTTTGAAATGTGGTCTTTTGAAATAAATCTTAACATTTTAAGAATATTAAACCTAGGGGAACTTAGATTTCATTTCCTTTATTTTTTTTTTTTTTAAATAGTGTTTAATGTCCATTTTAACTACTGAGGCATCACAGGCAATGGACACTGACAGATAATAGTTGAGATGAAATGATAAACTGCAAATGGACTTTTACTTGCATCTACATCCTGCCATGCTGTGGAACCAAATCATGCCTCTTTTAAGTGAGGGCAGCGGAAAAAAAAGAATCACTGTAGCATGTCTTGCAAAGAGTTGTACTGTGACTTCAACAAATACAGTTAGATATAACAGTCGTAATGCACAAAAACAAGTAATGGAATGCAAAAGAATGAACTTTTTAGGTTGCATCCCCATTTAATATACAGTGAAATCAAATGTAGAACGTAAACCGTCAAGGAAATAATTGATAAGGAAAAGACATACACTTTTAACAGTATAAGTTGTGAAATTATTATTTTGTTTTTAACTTAAGCTAAGTTAAGCTAACCTAACCAAAATTTGCAACTTAGGGGTTAACAGTTTAACTTTTCTATGTGTTGTTCTCTAAGGATTTTTTTTTAACTTAAGCTAACCTAACCCAACCAAACCAAAATTTGCAAGTTATGTATTAACAGCATAACTTTTCTACATATTTTCCTCCCTAAAACAGAAGACAAATTATGAAGATTAAAAGAAAAAGTGTTTATCCATGGTGAGTAACACTATACCTTCCGTTAGTAGCATGAAGCTTGCTCTAACCAACTGAGACGAAACACGGTAATTATCCACCTAGTGGATAATTTTGTTGACTGCAGTTCACATTGGTTTTCTCCGCTGTCCTCCATTGGAGTTCATGAAAAGAGGCTTGACTTGATGCTCAAAAAAGCAGGGTGTAGACTTAACAGGATTTTTTTTTTAAAACAAGGAAGCATTCCAGGTCTAAGTTTACGGTACTTCCCTATCTGGCATTTTCCAATATGAGAACATGGAAAAAACCTGTCAGGGAGAACAGTCCTGGTGGGAAATAAATCCCAGACCTTCCACTCCCAAATCTGCACCTTTACAACCTCAGCCACCCACAGTTTGATTTCATTTACATGTGAGAATTTTTCCTCTCTCTGAAAAGGCATGACATATTAACTTTCAATGTTGATGAATTCCAGATTCATTTGCACTCTCATTAAATATACATCATTCATTGTAAAGGGAAAGCAAAATGTACGCATGTAAAGATTTATCCACATATTCCTGAAACCCTGAAAATTACCATCACACTAATTACCTGGACATACAATAGCACGTAATTTTGTGCAGGGACCTCTTTCTTTACAGTACAGAGCTATTTATTGTGTTGTAAAATTACAACATAAGAACCCACTGCCATCTCATTCCTCATGCCACTTCTTTTTTGAAACGTTTGAGCCTTAATAATTATTTAAAACAAAATATTTGTTTCATTGGTTTTTGTCAAATTAAATCATTAGAAAGGAAAAAAAATGTAGAATAAAATGCCTTGGCTTTTTATATACAGTTTTTTGGAAAAAAAAAAAAAAAAAAAAAAAAAAAAAAAATCCAGCACAATCCCTCTGATAAATCCTTAAGTGTACTAATGAAGTTTTCATTAGAATCGATTTTATTAATGTCTATGACAAATAATTTAGCTTCCTCTACTACTATGGAAAGAATATTTTGAAATTATGAAATGTATACATTTATTAAAACCGTATTATTTCCTTGTTGTAATTTCTGTGATTTAGAACTCAACCACATGGAGCTACATAGGTCAATGAATAAGTTTTAAAATGAAACTCTTGCAGTTTCACAACCTTCTAAATCCTGTAGCAATGAAGAATTTTCCCCAGATCATTTTTACAGTTTATATTTTTTAGATCAGCAAATAATTATCACTATTTTACGTTTGCAGAAAAGCTTTTTTGTTTTTCTGTTATAAAGTGTTTAATTACTGCCACTATGAATGGAAATAAGAAAGGATTACATTCAAAAATCATTATGGAATCCCATAACACACAAACATTTACATTTTGAGATTTGTTCTTCTTAACCAAATGCTTAAGAAAAATGGTGATATTCCTTACTGTGATCTACTTAATTTCTCTCATGCTATCACTTAATCAACTTTGTGCTCTGTTAAAATTGCTGAAATAAACATTTCATGATTCTAATTAGAATATGCACACCATTTTACTTTTTTAATTTTGTACCTTTACAAGTATGAAAATGACATATATATTGTGTTACCTTTCCTCCCGCGATATATCAACACCAACAGTCTGTATAGGAGCGTGGACATTTGTTTTGATCACAGGTGCAAAATTCCTCAAAATGAGCCTTAGAGTGTTGCAGCCCACTGTCATGTACCTGCATGCAACATGAGAAACACCACAAATTATTTAAACATGCGGCATTTCACTTTGAGAGCTCTCTCCAACTTTGACAGGCTTTGAAATATCATCAAATGTAGATATTTCATTTTGACAAGAGGTATAATAATAATAATAATAATAATAATAATAATAATAATAATAAATCTACAAATACAAAAGTTGATATTATTTACGAAAATTAAATATATCAAGCAATACTCAATGGCCAAAATTAAAATAAAAATTAATTTTTATATTCATCCAGGTTTAAGAGCTGTTCAAAAAAGAATGATAATACTTTTTACAGGTATAATTTCTCGACCTAAAATTTAACTTTACAATATTCAATTTTTTGTTGTCATTTCCGGTTCCCGTCTATGGGAGGTGTGCACGTTGACACATGTCAGTTCTGGTGATCTAGTGCGACGATAATGTTCGACCGAACATCACACATATTATTGCTGTATAGAGGTAGGTCCATAAGTTTCCGGCCTTGCCGATGATTATCGCCTTCACAAAACCCTTATCTGGTGTCATATCTTATCTGTTAAGTAAATAATTGCAGCCGTAACTTGTGCTCCGCTGTGTTCAGTTGTTCCGATATAGTTGCATATAGAAGATTATGAGTAGAAGATTGTGACATGTTCAAAATGGAGTTTTGAGCTATTATTAAGTTCTTCACAAAGGAAGGTCTTACTCTAAATGAAATTAAACAGCGATTGGATATGGGGAAACGCCCCCTCATATTCTACCGTGAAAGAATGGGCCAATAAATCTGCTCTTAGAAAATACCTATGTACAAAGGCCTATTATTCTGTAAAGGAATATATGAGTGACAATAGTATACTGCACAACATATCAATGTATATGTAAATATGTGTTAATAAAAGTTGTATGATTGATTTGTCTGTTTTTGGTGTTGGTTGAGTTGTTCTGTTCTTTTTATTTTTATTGTAATTATTTATGTAGGTGTAAACAAATTTTTGTAAATACAGATTGAAAACTACTGTGGTATTTGTATATGACAAGTTCAATGTTCGTAGGTCTCTGTGGCTGCTTCACGAACTCACTGAATGTTCCGAGAACTAAACTAAACTAAACATTTTCGAATGGGTTGAGAAAGCATTGAAGACGAAGAGTGTGCAGGTCGGCCCTTGGAGGTGTTCACTCCTGAAAACATCGCTCGTGTGGAAGGAGAAATTATGCAAGACCGACGGCTCAAAGTTACAGAAATAGCAGTAAGGTTGGGCCTTTTTAAAACAGTCCTTAGAATTATTCATCAATATTTAAACATGAATAAGGTTAGTACTAGAATTCTTTTCTCAGTCCAAAAGTAGCAAAGAGGCATCTGTTGTCAGGCATTTTTGCAGCTCTATCGTGGCAATGAGAGAGATGTTCTGCCAACCATTGCTACAGGAGATGAAACAATGGTCCTCTACTATGATCCCTTGTCCAATAGAGAATCAATGGAGTTGCGTAAACCTGGCGAAGCATGCCTCTAAAGGCCAAGGTCACTCAGTCAACCAAGAAGATCATGGCCATAATCTTCATTTACTTCAAGGAAAGGAACGCCACAGTAAATGGGGAGTACTATGCTGGCCTACAGCACAGATTATATTTACATCAAAGAAAAAAGGCGATGAAAGCTGAGTGGTGGTGTGCGCCTGTGCACACAGCTTTTGTTGCAAAGGAAGCTGTGAAGAAATGTGGCCTCAAGGAAATGGATCATCCATCCTACAGCCCAGGTTATTTCCTCTTCTCAAAACTCAAGAAGGACCTTCGAGGAAGGAAATTTGTGTGTGACGAGGAAGCGTTGGTTGCTGTTTATGCCCACTTTGCAAACAAAACTTCTGATATTTTCTTTCGGGGGGGGGGGATTAAAATGTTATTTCAAAGATGTGAGATGTGTATTGTAATAATGGGTAACTATATTGAAAAGTGAAATATAGTTTTTGTCTTTATCATACCCTGAAAATGGTTAGGCCGGAAACTTATGGACCTACCCTCGTATATTTCATTAAAGTAAAGCGTATTCCTCAACCTTATTATAGTTCAGAATTAGCCGCGACTTTTTCCTTTTCCCCATATTGAAGAAATACTTTCGCAAGAGACAATTTTCATTATAAGAAGCAATGGAGAAGGCTGCGGGGGCGATTCTGAACGACCTGTAAGCAAATGGTTTCAGGCATGTCTTTGAAGACTGGCAAAAAACGCGGAGATAGGTGCATTGCCTGCAAGGGGATTATTTCGAGAAAGTTTGTTAAACTTATGAGGACGAGTAAAAGGTGTTGTCAAAAAATTATGCTCATTTTTGAACAGCTGTTGTACTAAAATAAATGTTCACAAAAGTTACACGCACGATAATAATCTAAAATCAACCTTCAAAAACTTAAAATAAACTTCACAAGATATTACATTATAAATAGTTACGTAACTGCATCCGCACTAAAGTTATTCAATTGATTCTGTAGATTGTGAAGTTATGCAATCCTGCCGATTAACCTCTTACGTACCACTAATTCAATCGATTAGGTCACTAGCATGCTCTGTCTAGCATACCAGAGTTAACTGTAACGTGTTGCTTTCGAATGCAGGAGAATGAACTTTCAAGTTGGAGAACATTCATGATTTACGACGTTTATACCTTCATTCTAATAAATGGAACAGTTCCTTAACCTTATTCTCAAACTGACTATTCTTGTAGTTTTCAAAATATCCACTTCTTTTACACACTATGTTAATTCAGATGTATTAAAACAAATCTTCATCTTAAATGTTACATTTGCAGAACCTATACTCTAAGTAGGTATTATGGTAAATGCAACCGTTGGGGGAAGCTATAATAATTACGCTTACATCTTTCGGCATTGCATTAAACGGGGATTCAAGAGCCAAGATTGATCCCACTAACAGCTGAAATGCAATGGATACAATTCGGTTAGATGCATGAGATCGAATTGTTTTCATGCGTGCTAGCGTTGGTTATTTTTATCACACAAAGTCGATCGTCATTTAATATTATAATATTTCAGTTGATCGTCAGATCAACGCTGGCATTTAAAGAGTTGATTACTCTGAGCTGATTCTAAACAGTTTGAACCACAAGGCGATAACATATAACACACGCATTCAACAATACTCTGAAATTAATAACAATATCATAACATTCTAGCAATAATTTTAATTTTCAGAACAAAGAACTCATCATGAAATACAATTTTGTACAGTTACACATAGCTGCAGACATTTCAAATTTGTTACATCTAAACATTCAGGTCCAGTGTCAAGAATTAACTTGACTTTAGGGCATAAAATTAATCACCAGTTTTACTAAGCTAGAAAATTTACTTGTATAAACATTAATCTAATATTATTTCGTCTTAACCTCAAATTAAATATAACTCGGGAAATTTCACAAGTTAAAGCACTAACCGGAGTTTAGTAATTGTTAAATAAAACATTTCCCAGAGTAGAGAAGCTTAACAACTTTATTTATAAATAAAATACGGATGCATATTAATTTTAATTTCATGTAGATAAAGTGTCTTCAATATTTCACTTTTCATTTCCGCGTAATAACAGACAAGAGTTGAGTTCAATAATTCGTTATGTTAGGCTAACTTTACAAACATATATGTATTGTACAGATTTATGATTATTCCGCCATCTCATCCTTCGATGAATTTCACCGTGCTCCTCATGAGAATGAACGACAATTCAAAATGCGATTTTTCTTATAATTAAAGATGTTGTCGAAGAATCGGAACAGATGTTTCGTATGCGATTACAATCACAAACTAAGCGAAATCGTGCTTTGAATTCTATTTTCATAATACTAATAACTATTAGGATTTATGCGACAAGGAGGTTCCAAAAGTTACTGAGAATGTATTAACGCGGAGAAAGAAATGACTAGAACAATTGCAGCTCTGAGAGCTCAGTTCATTAAAATGCCAAGCGAAGATGGTGATGTAAGGAAATTGATGCTCGACTTCAATAACATTCGTTACTTTCCTGGAGTTTTGGGTGCTATAGACTGCACACACATATTCAGTATTTTATATTATTATATGGGGGGTTATATTGCAGGGGGTCTTAAGAATAGATTGGCAATCCCCCCCCAGTACGTTTCTTTATCCTTATTTCAGACCGAATCTGTTTTTTTTATTGTCAATTATTCCTTTATATTTTAGCCCCATATGTACAACAACAACAACAACAACAACAACAACAACAATAATAATAATAATAATAATAATAATAATCTTCTCAATTTGCAAAAATGTGCTCGCATTCGCTCTGATATTTCTTTGTTTATGTTTGAAGACCTATTGAGGGGAGAAAGAGAGAGAGGGAAGGAGAGAGTAAACATGCATATATCCAGAAGGTGGAAAAAATTATTGATTTTCTCAGGCGGAAAACTGAATAATTATTGATTTTCTCAGGTTGAACAACTTGCTCTAAAGAAAAATGTCCGTTATTTCGTAATATTGCCACAGGTTCGACGGTTATTGCAATTTTGAAGTTACGTAATCTTACGTTAATTTTATGCAACAGAAACTCTAGTTACCTTTTAAATTACAGTTAAAATTAATCTCCAATTAGCAACTTTTATACAACTGGCCTCAGAGAATCAACTCTTACAAACCATGTATTATTGGGTTATCACCACCAGAATTAATTTAGTTAAAACTAATTTGCCTACATACAATATTTCAGTGTTTAACATAAAACGTATAATTATTTAAAATTGTCTGCAAAAATAATTTACCGGAATATCTACAAAGTCGCAGATAAACCAAATGTATGATTAAAATACTATTTATTTCGATTTCTTTTACTGGTCTTGCCTGGAAAATGGGTTGGGTTTTCTCTTGTTCAAGGCTCTCATACAAATAAAAGAAAAGGTCCTTACAAAACAACTTGGAGCATACTCATGTACAGTGCGATTAGTGACGCTTTCCCCCGTGGCGCAGGGTTTTCATGTGAGCGAGACGCCACTCATTTGCCACGCCGTGAATGGGTAGCAAGCCTGATTATTATTTTTTGACCTTACTGACTGTCGCAGTCGTAGCACAGCTGTTCCCGGGTGTGTGTTGTTGTTCGTTTGTTAATTCGACAATATACACAAAGTGTTTTATGCCTTGTGTGTTTACAGCGACACAGCATGTCTTTATGTACAATTCATGTGTTAACTCAGTGGGAAAGAATCATAGGACCAATTTTTTTATCATAAAGTTAATTGTGTTATGTGAATATTACACTAACTGCTTTTTTCACAGAATTAATCGACAGGGAGCGCGATTAGCATTTTTTCAACAGGACTCTGCCATTGCCCTCAATGCGAATAATTTCATGAGAGCATTTCACAATGTGTTTCCTTAAGACAGAGTTATTAGTATGGATTTGTAGCCCCCTCGGTACCCCGAATAACAGCCTGCGAATGAATAATTTCCCAAAGAGATGCCAAAAATTGTGTGCATAATGAAGGCGGGCAGTTTCAACATCTCATTTGATAATTTGGTAAGTAATGAGGATCTTAAATTGGTTTGTGTACTGTTGTATGGTTGGTTTGTTTTTATTTTACTCTCCGGCTGCTCACCGAGACCGGGCTAACGAGCGGCGCGCTTGCCCATATACAAAACACTCCGGGGGAAATCAAAACTGATCGCACTGTTATTACATAATATAGGGAGGAACAAGGGCATTCCTTCACGCCAACCTATTCATGCAAGGTTTAAACTTAGCCTAGTGTTACATTTTTAAGATTGTTGTTGGTCCGCACGAGTGCTTGTAGCCACTTGGTTAGGTTTGAGTTTTACGAAGATCTCTACAATAACAAGTAAAGTATCTGCTTACGATGCGTTAGGTTAGATGTTCGCTATATGCTATAGCAAAACTGCTTTAAATCTTTATTTGAGAGGTATCTGACATTTCTGCACTGTTTCAACTTCGCAACAATCTAGTGCATTTCTTGCTGTTGGCAGCGACAGTGACGTCACCACATCACTCCAAATCCTCCCTGCTGCCGAAATTTGCTATAAATTAAATCGCTTGGGGGGGGGGGGTTCGATGCGTGGGTTAATAGCTTTCGATGAGTCCACATCTTCTAGACCTGATGATTTATCCCACCATTTTGGAACCTTCCGTTCAATTTTGGGTGACTACGGGTATTTTATCGAAATGATTGAGCTTGGAATACACCAGCGAACAATGCACCTAAAAGCAGATGCCACTGGGGTGAAGGTCATCAACAACGGACTCTAGGCCACTTTTCTGCCACAGCAGACCATCATATTAATGCATTTAATTGGCTATCATATTATCATGAAAACTCCACCATCTTCAGATTGATTTGACCGCCAATGGTGGCCGAATTTGTTAAGGTGCGGACTCATGAGCGGGAGGTCTGGGGTTCGAATCCCGCCAGGCCTTCCTCCCTGACTGAGGTATTTTCCAGGTATTCCAGTCCTCACAAATGGCTAATGCCGGGGAGGTACTCTGAAATTTAGAACGCTTCCTACCTTAAAAAGAAATCCTTTCCCAATATTTAATTTCATCTCATGTATCGTCAGTGTCCACCGCATGTGATGCCTCAGCAGTAAAAACGGGCATTAAACACTAATAAAAAAATTAATAAAAAATTTTGCATCAAAAGGGAGTTAAATGTGACAAAATAATAGAAAAACACACATGCTGGGTCAATTTTCTTCCTTAAATATACATGTATTTATTTAGAGATGGTCCTCCCTTTAAACGCTTGCCTTGTCAAGTCCATAAATTCTACTAACGTTTTACAAACGTTTAAACGGTGCACCGGGCAGTTTTCAATAACATATTCATACAAAGACCATTTCGTGGGAATGGTACTTGAAACTTCAAAATCTTTAGTTTCCATAGCAACATTTCAATATACAACAGCGTATATAACAAACCTGAGAGAATACGCATCTTGTACTCCATAAAACGGAGGGCAACCCTTTTCGAGTATTAGTCACAGACACGTTGCAATAATAGGGGAGGCTGTCGGGCGAATAATTGCCGATCGAGTGTGACGACAGTTGCCGCTTACTACGTCACTAGCGAGGCTCGAAAAATTGGCCAAGCGTTGGGAGTTTTCGGTAGCGTCTAAATAATTGGCCCGCCTCAGCAAAGACAGCAGCTGTGTACAGCCTTTCCCTTAACCAATTACTGCAGAGCTTCCGAAGTAACCTAACGCCCCTTTCAAACGGCATAATCCGTGACTTAAATAATATGCGCTATGATATTTGAATACGCAACTCTAACAAAAGGGGTTAGGACACACGTTTCGAAATCAGTAGTGTTTAAAGTGGACGCCTCCGGCATCGTCTTTCATCCAGTATCCAGTTTAAGGCGTCCCCAACACTTGCAAGTGAATCGAGTTTTAAGTTTATCATTGCTATGGGGTATCGCTGGTTGCAAGAAATATAGTTTTCCATTACTATATCTAAAATTGCTAATAAAATATGCCTTAAAAAACCAATAAAAATCTGATATATTTTATTTCTGAAAGATAGGTACATGCATATTTCTATCTTAATATCATTGCTGATTTTAGCGTATTATTAAGTGTGCAGTTCCCCCCCCCCCAAAAGCAATCCATACTTTCAATTTTTATATATATATCTCAAGTGTGACTTTCTTTGTGTTTCATCTTTTTCTGCTATCATAATTACTGTTAATTTGTTATATTGTTGATAGTGTTGCTTTATTTTTATTTTTTTTATATTGTTTGCACCTCTGGTGCTGCTTTTAGCTTTGCTTATTAAGTTTAATTTGCTTTTGTGTGTTTTGCTTTTGACTTTTGACTATTTATATATTATTCTTTTAATTTTATTTCTTACTTTCTCTGTGTTTTCTCATAGACTTTATTGTTTATTACATCTTATACCATGCGATCTCAAGTGTGACTTTTTCTGCTATCATAATTACTATATATATTGTTTGTCCCTCGGCTGCTGACACAAGAACGTGTCACGATTTGCCAGGAACTTTTGGATTGCGTTAATGAGGATGCAACTTTTATGAATAGAATAATCTTTGGTGATGAAACATGGGCCTGTGCTTACGAAAGTCCAATAATCACAATGGGTTGAAAAATCCTCACCGATGCACCCCCCTAAAAAAACTCGTCATGTCAGATCAAGTTGACGGTTTTTTTTAGAAATTCGGGATGTTATTAATCACGTATTTCTTCCGAAACGTCAAACTGTGAATCGTTGATATACCAAGATATCTCACATATTTCCGACAAAGTCAGTCCTGGTGGTGTAGTGGTAACCATACTTGCCTCCTAAACCCAAGATCGATCCCGGCCAGGACCGATGGATTTTTTCGGGCGTAAAAATCATAAGTATGGCTTCCTTCGGAAGGGAAGTAAAGCCATGGGTTCCGTGTCGTACATTTACGGCACGAAAAAGAACCTCAAGCCTGAAAGAAGAGGCCTCTGAGCAAAATTTGTCGGCCGTTTCACGCCCTGAATTGAATGGGACGCTGATGGCCTGAGATGTTAAAGAGCGTCCGTAAATAAACCCAAAAATCCATCAAATTTCTGACAAAACGTGAGAAGAGGCCTGGAGCGTGAATCCTCAACACAATAATGCACCAACGCATTCATCATTGCTTATCACGACCTTTGCACGAAAATGAAGATCTTCCCCATCCTCCATTCTCTCTTAACTTACCACATACAGTTTTTTTGGGGGGGGGGGGGAGACAAAGCGCACTCTGCTCGCGGAATTTTTTAGTAGGCGGTGTTCATAGTTAGATGGATAGCAACACATTTTCGTATGTATTAGTATGCATTAGAATTAGACGGTCCGTCTTCAACTTATTTACGGACCCCAGAAATAAAATGCAATGAGAGACAAGATGCCAACATCATATTTAATACGCCCGACCTGTTAATGCTCGGTTACCAGCGGAAAACAAAGCATTTACTGCAACATGAATATCTCTCGATAAGAAACATGACACTGTTAAGTTCGACGAGAAATATATCTACAATTATTTTAAATATAAATAATGTGCACGCGGACTTCTTTTTATTACTTTACTTATTAGCTACCTACTTTCAAAATTGCAATTCACGACAATGTGTACAAATTTGATCTAATGGCTCACTTGAAACAAGAACATGAGCGAAAACGTGGTTTTAACAGAGGTCAATTTTGATGAAATTGGCGGAAATGTTGAAAACGTTCGCCAACAAAATCATGCCGAAATGAACATAACAAGTGGAGGTTCCAGAATGTAAAGAAAAAAATTAGTAACAAAATTAGGAATACTGCGGTCAAACTTTTAATCCTGTCAATCGCAATGTGATTATGTCTAGCCCAGGAAGGAAGACGTAATGTATATAAAGATAAAGTACGCGCCGTTAGTATAAATTTATTTTAATGCTGGCAACGTTTTCTTTAAAAAGCTTACATTTATTTTAATCGCACCCTATAGGCATAGTTAATTCTTTAATAGCCTCAGGTATTTCAACTCTTAACAATCAAATGTTAATTTCCTGCATTTGTTAGATATTGTCTAGAATGCTTGCCAACCGTGATGACAATGCAGCAGTTTCCATTTATTACTTACTTACGAGTTACATTGAATGCGTTTAGCCAGTTTGTAATCACCGAGTGCTTCTGTGGACTGACTTCATATTTATATGGTAGACCACAACATTTCATATTACTTCCTTAATCCCCCATATTTTTTATATTCCGATTTCCCTTATAAACTATTCTTACACTCATCTATATAACATGTTACTTTTCTACACCTACATATCTTGCAAATGTTTATTTCTCCTCTGCTAAATTCCATTCCTCTCTTTTTCGGCAACATTTATTTATTTCATGTAAGTTTCGCCATGTTCAGATCCCCTTTTCCTACCATTGGGCGGCTTCGAATGTTTTACCATTTTATTTAATGATTTAAGTTAACGAAACTCGTTCTTTGCTTCAAAGATTAAAACTTCAATCCCTATAAGATAATTACGCTATAACCTCAACTGGAAATATAACGACCAATTCGCTTTTAGCGAATTCCTAAGAAACGTTAGTGCGGTTGTAATCATGATAAGAATTTTGAAAAATGTCTTCAAATCTCCATAGATCCTACTTACAAGGCACCGAAAATAACGGTGAAAAAGGATTATATAATATACATATATACGTGTGGTTTATTTGTTAACGCTCTAGCGGCCACGATTTTTGTGTTTTCTCTGCGAAACTCGGTATATAACAACCAATTAACAAACGATCCATTGGGTTCTTTAACCAGAAAAACTGGACCATTGGGGTGAAAATTTAAAAATCGCTCTAGCGTCCGTAATTTTTTTATCTTTCTTAATGAAACTCGGTATATGCCATTGAAATAAAACAATAAAAAATGTTTTTGAAAATACGCGAAAACAGATTATTAGGAGTGAGTGTTTACCTGAAACCCAAAATTTAAAATTCAATCTAGCGGCGCGTGCGCACACACACACACATATATATTATATATATATATATATATATATATATATATATATATATATTTGACAAGAAAGCTCCATATATATATATATATATATTTGACAAGAAAGCTCCATATATATATATATATACCATTTAAATATAAATAATAAAAAATGTTTCTGAAAATTAGGGAAATTGGACCATTAGGAATAGGAGTATATCTGAAAATTGAAATTTAAAAAGTGCCCTAGCATTTAATTTTCTCTCAATTGTTTAAAATAAATAAAATAACCGATAATTTATAATTATGCATATGCTTTATTTTTAGACAAAAGCATTGTCATTATAGCAATAGCAAGACAGAGAAACGTTCTCGCCAAACAATTGATCTCAAACGCTCTGAGCAAAACGTGCCGACTACAGGCTGCAACTCAACATCACTCCAGGTGGAGTTTGCTGTTGTTAAATCCTAGATCTCAATTGCTGAAGCTAAAATATTATTGATGCGGTAAAACAGAGATTCTCTATCCTCTATTATCAAAGACTCTGGAGGAGGAGGAGAAGAAAACATGGCGACTAATTACACTGGCTTGGCCCGTCTTCTAAAAGAAGGGAAATAGCCAGAGGTAGTAGACATACGAGTCGCTGCTTCCTCCCAATTTTTGTATACTGAATATGTAACTTCTCTGCTATAGCGCTATGTAATAACTTTCGCAAATTCAACTTGCTGAGGAATTAGTTTAGTTTACGTAGCTCCTGCGTGACGGATTTTTTAATTACGCTTTGTGTGCTAACTCCCGTGGGTGTACTTTTAAACACGCCCCTTAGTTTATAAGAACACGCGTGCTCCAAGAGCTTTTCATTCTGCTTGTTTCCGAAGGGTTACAGGACACGCATTTACATCAAGTTCCGATATGTAGGCATTGTGTTGAAAAACGTCTCTTTCCCTCTCCATCTGTTCCACCTGGGCAAGCACGGAAGCTCGCTATTATCGTCTGTAAAAGCGCTCCTTTCCGTCACGCAAATTCTATCCAGACAAAGACACCTAATTACCCCAGTAAACACCCACTCGCACGTCACACCTATCGCATTTCTTGAACAGCACGTTAATTACAGTGTCTGGATGTGGGTGTGTGTGCAAGTCACGCTAAACACAACCGAGCCGCTTGAACCTGTTGTAAGCAAAGGCGCCATCCCCAAAGTGAAGGTCTTTTCTCATAATTTGCCGAACGAAAGATGTATTTGCAAAAGAACTCCACTGCTGTTATGTAGGGAATACCTTGAACTTCTGCTGGGTTTTTCATGGTTTTGTCTCCCGTATCACGGCAACTGGAGGGTCGTCGGTCAGCGCGTAAACTCCATGTAATATCCTCGCAACTGATATAAGTACTTAAATTACAATGAAAATAAGCACGTACACCCTTTGACAAAAAAGGGGGGGGGGTGGGCATCTCTTGAGCGCGCGGTTGACAATGTACCCAGCAAGGCTGTGTAGCCACTGGAGCAGTTGTGTTATATGATATACATAAAAGAAGCTGTTTAGTGTGCGTGTTCCGTTAGCTGTGTGGCAGTGTGTGCAGTGATGCTGCTGTTATGAGCGCTGGTTTGTCTCCCAGCATGAAACACATTTTTTTTAACTAAACCTTTATAACATATTACAAATCAGTTTTGTAATATTGTTTCCTATACACAGCAAGTTTTAACGTTAAAACATATATATTTCCATTAATATTTTATTCTCTCTAAACTCAATATGTTGCACATGCGCTAAGGACAAAAGACGGCTTATGGGTACAAATTCAAGAAGCCTGGGTTGTTGTGTCTCTCATCCACACTACTGTAGAAATCTGACATTCTATGCCCCGAAGATTGAGGGCAGTTATATATGCTGAGGGCTCATAAATCCCATATTAATTTATGTTTATTTCCATGCATCTTCCTTTAGAAGATAAATGTTTCTGTCCATGTATTTATTTAGTTATTTGTAAAGAATATGTCAGTTTGTGATTTTTTTTTTTTGTGTATGCATAGGTAATGCAATAACTCAAATGATAAGTTAAAAGATGATATAAGGCAGCATATACACTTATAAAAACAATAACCAATAATAAAAAACAAAACAAAAATGTGTGGCATTTGACTTATGCAGAAGGGCAATGGCCTTCTAAATCGTTTGGCCACCGCTACTCTAACTTAATGTTCTCTTTCCAGATACTTATAACTGTGACTATTATGTTTATAGGCAAAGCACCCACTGCAATGTGCACATGCTGTATGCACATTATAAATACAGTATTTACGAGTGTCCCCTAATTTCTCTGATCGATAACTAATTTTTTTTTTGTCAATGGGTGTACCTTATGACAAGAGGTACTGGAAATTTTATCCTGCTATATCCACACATTTCTGGCATTTTTTAAGAAAATTGTCATTCACATGCGTTGTTTATCTTTCGAATTTGAGTCAATTTCTTGCCCGATATTTTCTTTCAGTTGTTTAATGTGTGGGGATTTGTTCTATACACTTTTATTTTCTAACTTCCAACATAAACAAAACTCATCTACTTTTAGTATATCATTTCTGTATCTTTCTGCATTTATGATATTCCCAAAGCAGATAAGCCCTATTATTCTGTATGCATTTACTGCACACCATACATTGATTTTCTCATTATGTACAAAATTGGGTTTTTCTGTAGTCCAATACCTGTTATTTTGTTTGAAAACAAGACCATGTAAATGGTAAATGATTAATCAGTAAAGAACATTAAAGTGTGTATCAATTACTCTATCATTAATGTTCCATAACATTCAATTATGAAAATTTAACTGAACATCAGCACCATTTGTCTGAAATTCATGGGCAACAGTAACTGGCCTGGTATGCTTTCAAGTTAAATTTGATACATTTCATGTAGCTGCATAAAAGATACTCTATGAAACAACTTTTGCATCCTTAATATCTTCAACGAGTTCAGGATATTATGCCTGCCCATCATCCACATGGGAAAACTTTGCCAATCTATTGTTTATCATTCTACCCATGAAATGAATTTTCTACCATGATTAGCTGCTCATATGTAACTGAACTCTAGCGCAGATCAAACGTTAGAAACTGACCAACCACAAACATACACAAATGATAAATGTAAACTAGTCTCTTATATGATGCCTCCATGAGCATTTGTGACTACAAATCCGAAGATCCTGGGTTCGAACTTGGTGAGGTGAAGCTTCTGAGTAAGCTTTCTATTGGAGTTTTTCCTTACCCTGAAATGGTTAATTTCAGATAGCTTTAAAGTGCAAAGTATTTTTGATTTATTTACGGACACTCTTTAACATCTCAGTTCATCAGCACCCAATTCTATTCAGGGCGTGAAACGGCAGACAAATTTTGCTCAGAGGCCTCTTCTTTCAGGCTTGAGGTTCTTTTTCATGCCATAAATGTACGACACGGGACCCACGGCTTTACTTCCCTTCTGAAGGAAGCCATACTTAGGATTTTTATGCCCGAAAAAATCCAACGATCCTGGCCGGATTTGAATCTGCGATCTTGGGTTTAGAAGGCAAGTATGGTTACCGCTACACCATCAGGACCAACATGCAAAGTACTCTGAGCTCATTTGTGCCATTATTAATTACATTTCATTTTGACTACAGACTTATACTCACAGTGTTTATGCCCAATCCAGAGACATCACGAGAAGACCAATGCAGTCAAAGCGACAATAATAATAATAATAATAATAATAATAATAATAATAATAATAATAATAATAATAATGTCTTATGACAACACATCACCATCTAGGGTACATTGACATCAACAGATAAGTCTGTATCAATACTCACTTGATTGTCTGATGAAGTTAATTATTATTTAAACACATTTAAGTTATTGGAAATGTGTTGAAGGTAATCTTTCAATAATAAGTGACAAACCAGGTATTTCTGGACACATGGTTGAAAAAACTTTTTGTTTTGTTTGTTTGGTGCGATAAACTCATCTCCCAAAGTTTGTTTCACTATTTTTGTTTTCCCCACTTACATACACATTTAGAGTGAAAAACAAAGTAACTTCTGAAGAACAATACAGCTAAAATTAAAATAACTAGGGAAGCAGAAATTAATGATATACTATGACATTGCGCAAATAATGCAATATTTTGAGCCACCTGTGTTCTTCTTGAAAGTCAAAATATGGTATAAGTAAATATAGAATCTTGAAGGTAACACCATGTGGGGAACAGATTAAACAAGCCACAAGGATGGGGGAGTAAAAATAAGTTAATAATTGAAAATAATAATAATAATATCAACAGCAAAGTAAAAAGGGAACATTAACATAAGATTTCACCTTGGTGATGCATGATGCATTTTATGTTAAAATACTGCTGCTCTCTCTCTATCCCTGAGTTAATTTCAGGGACATGAGACACTAACATAACAATAAATGTTAAATTATATCCCCCATTAAAATTCTTACAGTGTGATAGAGCACATTGGCAACCAGTACTAGAGATTTAGTTTTAACAGAATGTCTATGATAGTTCATATGAAGCAAAGTGACAGTAGATGTTAAACCAATATAAAATGCTTAGCAAAGCTTACAAGATAACATATTGTCACGAATCAAGACTTCTTTGTCTACATATATTACATTAGTGACATCAAGACATTACCCTACATTTCACCTAATAGAACATTATAAACCACTTGGCAAGGAAATTTGGAGGAATTATTTTGTTAATCCAAAACTCTTGTTTTTACAATCAATTAGATTATGAAAATTTATCATGTTCTTCCAGATTATCAATAATGTTAACACTTTCTACCTCTCTGATACTGATTTCGGCTGTGCAAGTTTCTGGGCTGGGGAAAGATGTGACACAAAATATGTCCTGCTTGTTTGGTGGTCTATTTTTAACTAATTCTTTCCTAGTGTCCTCCATGACTTGCTATATAGGTGGAAGTACTTCTAATCACCAATCAGGTAAAAGTACAAGACTTGCTTTTGGAAATTTCTGACAACCAACTGCCACCAATGTTCATTTTCCTTAAATGACATCCTTCCTGCTCCCCCAAATAATTAATGAACACACTATAACAATCTAAACAATGTATAAGTCACATCATATACAATACATTCTTAGAATTACTGCTAGCAAATGAAGTAATTTTAAATTTCTATTAATAGGGGATAATTAGCACACAGGGTTTGCATGTGGGGCATTGGCATTGATATGAATCTGTGACTGGACAAGATAATTTGGATGGAAATATGTTGCAGTAAAATATACTTTTAACGTCAGGGTGTATTCTAAAAGTAAAGTGGGGTACAAATTTAGAAAAATTACTTAAAGATGAAGGCATTAATGAATGTATCATGACATTGTTTCAAAATAGGATTGGTGATCTCAATTCCAGGGGTTTCATTTGTTCATCCATTTCTTGTTGGATTTTTGGATATGCATTGGAATTTTTTGTGCACTGGGCTTGCAAAAGGAAGATAGAATATTTTTGGTGTTGGAACTTTTGTGTTAGAATTAATATAGGCATTAAGATATGAAAACCTGTTACAAAGACAGTGGCTGCAGATTAAAAGAGGGGGAAAATAATAAAAAAAAACCTTTAAAATCTATAATTTGGCAGCAGGTATTAACTACATAAATAGAGGCAATAAGTTCAGGCATAACTGCTAAGAAGAAACTCCCTACATGATATAATCGAGCTAAACGGTACTAAACTTAAAATTTAGATATTACACAAACTATGCAATGAGTTTACTCATGGGCTAATATAGTATTTAACACAGGATCTACTTACATTTCATATTTGCTCTGAATGAGGTTATAAATAGTTGGAAGCAGAGCTACACATAAGTCCAAGTTCCATATCGACCTGAAATTGAATCATCCAAACAATTATATTATTTGCAAAATAAGCTATTATTAAGTATAATGTATTATGACAATAATTTTATGAAACTAATTCAACTTCAGCTAAGTTTGAATTTACGACTTGAAACAATAAAATTAAATATAAACACTGCATACAGTTTTTTTCACACTAACTCCATTCACTTACATAAATTTGGAACATATGTTTCGAGAGCGATCCCTCCCATCTTCAGCCTGTTGACAAACTGTTGTTAAACGTGGCGGTTGGGTCTCTTGATGTTCTTGTGGCGGCATCTGTTGGTTCTATTAGGAATTTGCTGAGTTCATCCAATGGAGGGATATCGAAATTCATCAAATTATCCTTATTTTTTGTAATGAAAATGTTTTCCCAAGTGGAAAGTTCTATTGCATTATGAAGTTGTTTAAGTAGTTTTATCTCTGATTTAATTTCATGATTTTTATTCCAAAAGTGCGCTGCTATTGCTGACTGAAGTGTTCTTTTTTCTGGATTCCCAAATTTTGTGGTAAACACAAAATGGCGGAAACACAAACAAACAAACTCAACACATACAATTTAAACTTCAGTTACAGCAAACGCGATATAAAAACCTTTTTAAAACTTCAAACTAAAAAAAGACACATCGTAGCTAACATAAAATTCCTGAATTTGTGCCTAAAAAATAAAATCACACCAAAATTTGTGAGGAAAACAGTTAAAATAGACAATAGCCCACACCAAAAAGCAGCTGAAAAAAGAGTAATTGAAGTAGAGAGAAGCGTACAATATAAAAAACTAAGTGAAACCGACTTAAAATGTTATGAGTTACATTTAAAACTTTCGAGGACTTTGGGATTCCACATTTGGGATAACGTACAACAACATATGCATAAAAATTTAACCAATGAAATGAAAACAAAGAATCAGAAATTGAAAAAGAAGTTCAACAATTTACGAAAACTTCAAACCAAAAATGTACCCAAAAAAGTTACACAAACCACAGAGAATGTAATTAATATTTCAAGCACCACATTTTCAAACAACGAACTAAAATTCCTAAACCAAGGCCTAAAAACATGTGTAGGTTTCTCCAAAAAAAAATAGAAGATTATATCGCGGATATTAATATAGCCACCAATGAACTGAAAGAAAATGAAAAATCGTTTATCAAATTGAAATGTACAAAAACCTTAGAGAAAATAAAAAACCAAAGTAAATTCAACAATTACATAAACATAATAAAACAACTAAAAGAAAAACCGGTAGTATTCACAAAAACAGATAAAGGCAATAAAATCGCCATATTGAACCAAGAAGACTACATAAACAGGATAGAAATCATGTTAAAAGGTCAAGATTATAAACCAATTACAGAGAATCCACTAAAAACCTGCACTAAAAACTTGAATAAAACATTAGATGAAATAAAAATACTGTCCACTACCGAAAAACGAAAACTCACACATAGCAACCCAGTTTTACCTAGAATGTATGCACTTCCTAAATTACACAAAAAAGACAACAGCATGAGACCTATAATCAATAATATCAATTCACCAACATACTTGCTAGCAAAAAAATTAACCGACATTTTCAAATCCTTGAAAAAATACCAAAGTTTGAGTGTCAAAAATTCACAAGATTTGGTAGAAAAAATAAAAAATTACAAAATTACAGTAGAAAATATAATGGTATCGTTTGATGTAGAAGCCTTATTCCCAAGCATACCAAAAGATACACTTATGCTAATGTTAAAGAAATGGTTAAAATCCTTAGATCTACAGACACAAGAAATTGAAGGCTTGATAAAACTTACGAACATTTGCATTGAACAAAATTACTTCATTTTCAATAAAAAATATTACCAATAAGTCTCGACACTAGCTATGGGAAACCCATTATCTCCATTTCTAGCAGATTTTTTTATGAGTTTGTTTGAAATGCATATCACCAAAGCCTTCCCTCTAATCTTCAAAACATGGTATAGGTATGTGGATGACATATTTGCAATAATTCCAAAAAAACATACAATGGATGCACTAAAACTTCTGAATTTGCAGCACAAATCTATAAATTTCACCATAGAGGAAGAAAGAAGGGGATATCTCCCCTTCCTAGATGTAAAAATCATAAGAAATGAAAACTATCTTACATCTGGAATTCATAGAAAGGATACTCACACAGAAAATTACATAAAAAATGACAGTTTTAACCCCATTTCACATAAATATGCAGTGTTTTATAGTTTAGCACACAGATTAGTTAACATTCCACTCACAGAAACAGAGTACAAATTGGAATACCAACAAATCATAAAGATAGGAGAAACTAATGGATGCAACAAAGACACAGTAATAAAAATCATCAATAAAACCAAAAAACAAAAGGCAATAAGAGATGTTTCCACTCTTAAAAGTGCCAAAGAAAGGTACAAATTCAAAAGTTTCACATACCACCCAATTTATCACAATAAGTTCAATAAGATATTCAAAGAACAAGGAATTATGTTAGCCCCAAAGAACAATTTTAATATAAAGAACTTATTAGGTTGCAGAGTAAAGGACTACATGCCAACAGAACAAAAGTCAGGTATTTACGAAATAGAATGTGCAGCGTGCGACAAAAAATACATTGGAAAAACGAAGAGGAATTTGGGAATCCAGAAAAAAGAACACTTCAGAAATATTCGCTTAAAACAAATTGATAAATCAGCAATAGCAGCGCACTTTTGGAATAAAAATCATGAAATTAAATCAGAGATAAAACTACTTAAACAACTTCATAATGCAATAGAACTTTCCACTTGGGAAAACATTTTCATTACAAAAAATAAGGATAATCTGATGAATTTCGATATCCCTCCATTGGATGAACTCAGCAAATTCCTAATAGAACCAACAGGCTGAAGATGGGAGGGATCGCTCCCGAAACATATGTTCCAAATTTATGGAAGTGAATGGAGTTAGTGTGAAAAAAACTGTATACATTGTTTATATATATACCACTCCATTGTCAACAGCTTCATAAGTACACTTATTTGAATAAAATTAAAATTCATCAGTCCTCGTGAGAGTAGCACCATGCTCTTGACGTCAGCAGTCAACTTACGGTAATATTCACTTCAGTCTTAAGGGTAAATATGAGGATAAAATTTTAAATATATTCCATTGTTAAAATTCCCAAACCTACTTACAAGGGAGAAGTGAAAAGTTTTCGGCCTGGCAGCGAAAGACTGTGTTTTCTAGGTTAAAAATGCACTTCATTTTTTACATATACCCCTTTGAGGTCAATGCACTTTGCGCACTGTTTTTATGTGAAAGCCCTGTAGATTTCATCCCTGAAGTGCTATACTGGAAGATCTGCAAAATACCCTTATGTGGCTGTAATAATCTTTTTATTGGATGCTAAACATTTTCCAGCCAAAATATCTTTAGATATGGGAATAGGTAGAAGTCAGAGGGTGCCAAATCTGGTGGATAGGATGGATGTTACAACAGTTCATACTTCCATCCTTCAGTTTTCTCATTGCCAAGGTACCTTAGTGGGCAAGTGTATTGTCCTAGTGAAAGATATTGTTTCTTTTGCAATCCAGGCCTTTTCTTTCACCCAGTTGGTTCAGAAGACTTTTGTAGTATTTGCCAGTTATTGTTTTAGCCTTTGCAAGAAGAATATCTTTTGCATTCTAGAATACACTTACCATAACCTTTGCAGCAGATGACATTGACTTCATATTTTTTTTTTGGTGCACAATGACTGGCTTCCAACCACTGCTTTGATTAATATTTAATTTCTGGAATGTAATGGTGGACCCATGTCTCATCCACAGTAACAAATCTGTGCACAAAATCAGTAGGATTCTTTTTAAAATGGTCCAAACATTGCTGTGAAATTTGTTTTCTCATTTGCTTTTGATCAGCATTCAACAATTGCAGCATCCACCTTGCACAAAAGTTTCTGATCTTTGTTCTTCATGTAACATATACCGTACATGTTCTTCTGATATGCCTGTGGCATCAGTTATTTCATTTACCTTTAATTACCAATCATCGAATACCATAGTTTCTTGACGTTTTCCTTTGTAGTCACAGTTTTGGGATGTCCTTCATATGGATCATCTTCCATAGAAGTATGGCCACATTTAAATTCTGCCACCCATTTCTTAACAGTTGAAAATGAAGGAGCAGATTCCTTATAAACCTTCACCAACTTTGGAGGAATTTCTGTTGGTGATAAATCATCCAAATCAATGAATTTTAAGCACTGCATTCCAATTTCTCCATTTGAACAAAACAAATATAACATATCTTATTTTCAATAGCCATACAAACAAAATTATTTAGTAGACAAGTTGACAAATTACTAACATTACTGCGAAACATGTAACAACATTACAAAAAAAGAATTTACTGATATCAATGCCATCTCTGTGCAAGGATGAGAACTTTTCACCTTACCCTTCTCATCAGACTGATACAATGAATAAGCCCAACTCTTTCTGGTTTCACCAAGGTCCAATATTCCGATCACAAGGGTAGGTCCATAAGTTTCTGGCCTAGCCATTTTCTAGGTATGATAAAGACAAAAATTGTAATTCACTTTTTAATATAGTTATCCTTTATTGTAATACACTTGTCACATCTTTGAATTAACATTTCAACCCCACCCCCAAAATAGTCAGAAATTTTGTCTGCAAAATGGGCATAAACAGCATCCATCACTTCTTCGTAACACTTAAATTTCCTTCCTCGAAGGTTCTTCTTGAGTTTTAGAAACAGGAAATAGTCACTGGGAGTAGATCTGAGCTGTAAGGTGGATGGCCAATCTTCTTGAAGTCGCATTTCTTCACAATTTCCTTTGCAACAAGAACTGTATGCATAGGCACATTTTGGTGAAGAAGGCTCACACCACCACTCAGCTTTCCTGGCCTTTTCTCTTTGATGGAAGCATGTAGTCTGTGCAATAGGCCAGCATAGTACTCCCCTTTTACAGATGTGTTCTTCTCCTTGAAGTCAATGAAGAGTATTGCTTCACAGTCCCAAAAGATTGTGGCCATGATCTTCTTGGTTAACTGAGTGACCTTGGCCTTTAGAGGCTGTGCTTCGCCGGTTTAAGCCACTCCATTGATTCCCTTTTGGACAAAGAATCATAGTAGAGGATTATAGTTTCATCTCCTCTAACAATGGTTTGTAGAACTTCTCTCTAGTTACCACGGAAGAGCTCCAAAAATGCGTGACAACAGATGACTCATTGCTGCTTTTGGACTGAGGAAAGAAGTCTAGATACCCACATTGTACTAATCTTATTCATGTTTAAATATTCATGAATAATTCAAAGGACTGTTGTTTTAGAAAGGCCAACCTTGCTGCTATTTCTGTAACTTTGAGTCGTCAGTTTTCCATAATTTCTCCTTCCACAAGAGCGATGTTTTCAGGAGTGAACACCTCCAAGGGCTGACCTGCACGCTCTTCGTCTTCAATGCTTCCTCGACCCATTCGAAAAATTTGGTCCATTTTTTTACAGTAGAATACAAGGAGGATGCTTTCCCACATATATCGCTATTTAATTTCATTTAGAGTAAGTCCTTCTTTTGTGAAGAACTTAATAACAGGTCGATACTCCATTTTGAACATGTCACAATCTTGTACACATAGCCTTCTTTATGCAACTATATCTAAACAACTGAACAGAGTGGAAGTTACAGGTATAATTATTTACTTAACAGATAAAGTATGACACCAAATAAGGATTTTTTGAGGGGGATAATCCTTTTTAGCGAGGCCAGAAACTTATGGACCTACCCTTGTACATTAAATCACATATGTTAAAAATTTAAAAGTACAGTCAAGTTGATTATCTGTCAGTAATTATAAATTGCTACTTACGGCCTTAAATTAATAACACCCAGAAGGTCAACAACAACAGCCAAATCATTCATTGCTACGGCTGAATCAACAGCAGCCTAAGAAAACAAGACACAAAGAAAAACAAACAAAAATTAGCACAAGCAGGCAACTAACTAAAGCACAAATATACTAATGTACATTTTAAAAGGCTACAACATTCATAAGACATGTGGTGGAAGTTCAAATGCACTGCACTGCTATTCTGAAAGCAGTGTAGCTATCTCATGCAACTATCCAATTAGTCCCCTCATCCACTAATTTTAATGAATATGCTTTCAATCCAATTAAAATAAACAAGGATATACAGAGAGATTTATATAGAACTAACACATTTTTTTTTTATTTATTTCAATATGAATTATGCTAATCAAAACTTATTACACCTGAAATGTAGAGTATCTTTGGGAGATTATTAATCTATATAGAAAATTTTAAAAATGTCCTCCCTCCTGCATAAGAGCCAAAACTCAACATGTCATTCTACTTTACTGCCACTAGGAAGACTGTGTCGTCAATACCATTCATCTCCTCTGAAATGCTGTGCTTCAGATCGTCCAGTGTGTGGGGGCACATGGCATAAACTGTGTCTTTTAATCAACCCCAAAGAAAGGAGTCCAGTGTTGTTAAATCAGGAGATCTCAATGGCCATAGGTTCTTGGAGATTATCTGGTCTTTTCAAAGAAACTTTCAATGGATTGGTTTCATGTATGGAATGTAGCACCATCTTGTTGAATAATCCATGACCACATCGTCCAGCTGCTCAACAAACTCCATGAAAATCCAGTAGTAGCCTGCAGAGCCCACATTCCAGTAAAAAAAATTAGTCCCACTATTCTTCATGCAGATACTGTGCACCAAACCCAGACTTAAACTGGGTGCATTGGTGTTTCATGAATGACATGTGGATTTTGGACGGTCAAATAGCGTGAGTATTGCAAGTTAGCATAGCTGCGTAAATTGAACCATTTAATGGACAATAGGGCAGGATTTTTCATGATGAAAGCAATGTTGTGTTTATGCTTTATACAGGAGAAGGACATTTTTAATATTTTCTACACAGGTTAATAACCTCCCAAAGATACTCTAAATTTGAGTTATAACAAGTAGTGTAGCATCATCCTTGTTCTAAGAATAAGTTATGCTTTGTTACTGTAGTATTTTGACAATGTCTGAAACTTATGTAAATGAGTCTATTGACAGCAATAAATTTTATTATTATTATTAATTTCGAAATAAATAAATAAACAAACAAGTAAAAGTGTTAGTTCTATATAAATAACTACATTAAAGTATAGGATAAAATATGTGTAAAATATTCATTATGAGTTACAGTTTTTAAAAAATTCATCATGCAATATTAAAAAAAAATGGAAGAACTGTTAAAATAGCACTTTATGTTGTGCTGTCATTGCATACACTACACAATTCATGTGCAGATAATCTATCCCACATGCTTTATGACATATTTAGGGCAATTCATTCAAAAGTTTGAAGAAAGAACTTCAATTTCACTTGGTTTCTGAGAGTAAAAAGTGTTCTTAACAACTCCCTACATGAGGAATTAAGACATTTTGGGGTCAATTATTCAGTTTGTCAAGATTATATAGTTGTAACAGAAGATTATGATGGGTAATCATTAAGTTCTAATTAACACCAACAGCAAAGAAAAGTATAACAATTTGCAACAGGGGAAATGTATATACTTATAGCCTCAACACATACAAGAAGTTCTGCCCTTAATATAAAATACAATTGGAACTGTCACAGTTAAGCAAATCACATAATTATTAATATGTTCTGATGAGTCAAACAAAACACTCTTTCTTCTTCACTAACACTGATACAGACAAATGGCATGAAAATAGTACATTAGTGAAGCTGCAAAGGCATTTAGTTCAACTCATACAACATATTAATAATTATAAAAAGTCCTGTGTTGGATTGAACTAGGTTAGAAGGGATGGAAGAGGATATTTTAATACTTCAGCCTTTTTCGAGGGCTGGTTATTTGTGCCTAGGCCCCAAATGGAGGCACCTGTAGGAAAGGATGAGGTGAAGGAGATACCAAGCTGGAGGAATGGACATTGATGCGGTCTCTAACACTGTTTCAGATAAAACATGCTGACGCCAGCAGAACTTCCCCTTCAAAGAGTTTGGGCCCAGTAGAAAGGCTCCTTCCATACCAGATGCTGGGGCAGAAACTTTTCCAAAGTGTAAGCCATGGTAACACCAAAGCAGCCCACCTTGCCTGACACTTTCAATCCTGTAACAGATTCAATGAAATAAAATGATATGAAATGGGAGAGTAAAAATTTTAGAAGGTAAGATTAATCCCAGTGACTAGGGAATACTATGAAGAAACCAAAGGTCAGGATAGCTGTCTCCAAGAGATCTGAACCTCTCAAATGTGAGTCCCAAGTGTTACCACATGAGCCATGGTTCTTGGTATCCTATGTTATTGTAATGCAGATGCTGTTAAGTACCCAATCAAAAATGGTGCAATCTGAGGAGAAAGTCAAAGTTACCATTGTGATTAAGTTCTAGTACATAACAATGTCATGACAAACCAGAGCAGCAAGTGTAGTATGCAGTTCCTTCACAATAATTGAATATATATTTAGAAGTTACTAACAGTGATATATTCAGAATTGAATGGATGCAAATGTTGACACGTTCTCACTTAATTGTTGAAGAATTCTAGATTTTAGGCCTTCAATGCAAAAAAATTATAATTTTAAATGTTCACCAAATTAATAAATTTGGACACTCCTTCTTTGCATTAACTCAGAAAACTCCAATTTGAAGCTACTAGTAGTAAAGCAACGATATACTCAAAACTAAATGTTTGCAAATGTGGACACAAACTTCACTTATAAGTTTTTAACTTATCAAGCTGTTGAGAATTCTGAACTTTTAGGCCTTCAATGCAAAAAAATTATCATTTTAAATACTCAGGTAGTAAAATGAATTTTGACATTCCTCCTTTGAACGAATTCAGAAAAATTCTGATCCAGTTGATAGATTTCACTACAGAAACAATTGAAAATCAACCACAACCTCACCAGACAGTCCAAAGCTTACCATGCAGTCAGTTAAAACCTAAGAATGGGAGCAATGCTTCCCAGGACATATTCCTAAATTTTAAAAACATCTAAATGACATTTATGTCAACTTTTGTATCCAATCAATTTTGAGTATATCCTTCACAATGTTTTGCATGTAACAAAAAATGGATTCATAATTGCGCATTCCCACATTTTGAGAACTATTACTCTCAATCTCAGCTGTAATTGTTTGGTACATTTTGGGCTGTCCATTGAAGCTGCAGCTGATTTTGGTATATATAAAGGCTGCTGAATAAAGAATGATCATAATTCTTTTTGACAACATACCTGTACTAATCATAATTTTGATGATCCTTCTCAAAGTAGTCCTGTTGGATGCAATGCACCTATCCTAGTATTTCTGTGAGTCTTCAAAGACATGCTGGAAATCATTTTTGGCTGGTCCTTTAAAATTACCTTTGCAACCTTTATCACTGCCTCTGATGATGGAAAATTCCTCCCAAAAAGGTTTTTCTTGTCAATAAATGTGAATTATCGAGAGGATGAGGGATACACTTCACATTGATTTTTATGAAATATTCACCAAAAACATTTGCGATGTGCAGCCATGCTTTATCATATTGCATCATTCTGAGATCTTATCATATGCAATTATTATTTGTGTGGAAACTTATACAACAGAGTTTATAGAAATAATCCTCTTCCTATAAGACAAAATATGCCAGAAATTCAAAGAATTTTGGAAGCAGTACTTTTGTATAAGGTGCATTTGGAAATGATTTACAATACTTTTTGTACCTAATTTATTATGCAACTTGGTTCAATGTAATGGTATCTCTCCACATACACCTTGCCAATGTCAATGCATTGTTGCCATCTTCCTGGTAACTTTATTATGACGTTGCAAACCAACTATTTGGGAGTACTACACCACCACTCAGGGACAGTTGCCTGAATTTCCTTGTTGTTGCCTAATCTTTTACCTAGCTGTCAGTTTTTCATGTTGTCAAATAAGGCATAACCAGAGAGAGCAAGATATACAGAATGTAGTACTTCTTAGGCTTTCATGGCCATTGTTATAGTTAAAACAGTTAAAATCTCCCGGACTGTTTTGCCATGGTCCATGGTTTGAATTACTACTATTTTAACCATATACAGAATGGTCTAACAATGAGAAATCCACTCTCATCATTCTTCTCAGATATGAATTTCTTAGAAACAAAAAATTGATGATGCTTTTCCACTTATATACAAATGTTGGTACTGTTATTTATATATATATGAAGTCTTATAGAAAGTGAAAAATGGAAACAGCATGCAATAAAACTACTCAACCTACATGACAGTAGTTAAAATTCATAATGTAAATAGAAAACAATAATGTTCCTCTCTTCCTGGATAAAAAAAATAATTAAAAAATGGCAATATACTGGAATTTGGATTATTCACCATACAAATAATTACATAAAAAACAACCATAATTCAAAACAACACAAACTGGGAATAATCAACAGCTTCACGTTCAGATTAACAAATCTACCTATAAGCAAGTTGGTCTTGTTGATCAAACACTCTTAACATCTCAGGTCATCAGTATTCCATTAAATTCTGGGCATGAAATGGCAAATAAATTTTGCTAAGAGGCATCTTCTTAGGCTTGAGGTTCTTTTAAATGCCATAAATCTATGACACAGGATCCATGGCTTTACTTTCCTCACTAAGGAAGCCATAATTAGGATTTTTATGCCTGATCTTGCTGGAATTGAACCTGCAATCTTGGGTCTATGAAGCAAGTATGGTTAAGATCAATAGAACCAACCCAATAAGACAGAATGTAAATCCAAGCATCAAAAAATCATAGATAGCGCAGCAAAATGGCTGTATAATAGATCTTCAACAAGAAAATAGAACAATTCAAAAAATACATCAAGTAAAAAACACTACCATTCTAAAAGGCTACAAAGAAGATGATACGTACAAGATTCACATTCCACCCATGTAAACACAAAAAATTTCAGAATATTTTAAAGATGTACACGTTATTTTTCCTTCAGTAAACAAATATATATTAAAAAAACTCCTAAAAACCAACACTAAAGACAAAATATCTCCGGAAAAAAATCAGGCATTTACATAATCAGTTACAAAGACTGTAATATGAAATATATAGGCAAAACAAAAAGAAACATTACTCTATAGTTTAAGAAATGCATGAGAAATGTAAAATATGAACACATGAAGAAATCAGCAATACCATACCATTTCTGGCAAAACACCCCACAAATTCCAAAATGAACCAAAACTCTTGAAGTTTTTCAAAACCCATAGAACTAACAGTGTGGGGAAATATATTCAAAGGAAAACAAAGAAATTATTTAATTTTGACCTCCCAAACAACAGTAACCTCATTACTAAATATGTAAGATCTACAGTGACATCTTAATATCACGCTGGGAAGCTGACAGTGAAACCATGCTAATGATCATGGCAACAGCCTTGGAAACATGTCCTAGTACATCAAAATTAATGAAATTTAGTGATTTCCTCTTAAAAATTGTAAAAATAATTACTGTTTGTGAACCTATGGATATTATGCAGCCAGTTTTCTCAACACATTTTCTTTGTTGTATTTGGAGACATGAAGCCAGAAATAGTGTGTTGAAAATTTTGTTTTTTGAACAAAATCAGATGAAACCGGAATATATTGTAAATGAGTATTTGCTAAAAATCCTTATGTGACACCAATAAGCATAACTGATTTTTTAATTTTGCACATACATTTCATATTAATTAATTTTATTTGGTTTAGACAATAATCACAAAATTGAAATTTACAGACTAGTGTTACTTAAAAGGTTTATATACACTCACTGGCAAAAGAAACCTATCACTTACAATAGTTACTAAAAATGAAGTTTAAATGTAAATTTCTGAGTAATTCCAGAAATAACATTGTTACAAATACCTTCATTTTAAAGAATACACTTTAAGAACTTATAATTCATCAATTTGCTTTTATCATTTTTGAGACAATGATCTTCAGAAAGAAGATATTTTTTGTCAAATTTTTCACTTAACTTTTATGCTCAATATTAGTCCTCTAAAAATCACTAATGTTGAAAATGGATGCGATATTGAGTACATAACTCAAGTTTACTTAAAATAACAAAACAAATGCCCAGTATCTGTTGCGCCCCCTCTAGCCTTAATTATGGTTGCCATTCTCTCAGGCATGGTTTCAATTAGGGTTCTGATGTGTCTTTAATCAATACTGTCCCATTCCTATTGGAGTGCCACCCGGAGTTCCTGTAAGGTCTCTGGGACAAGATTATGATTTCAGATGCGTTCACCCAACCTATTCCAGTGATGTTCTATAGGGTTTAGGTCGGGATTCTGAGCTGGAAAGTTGAGTAGAACAATCTTCACATTGTCAAGATACCTCAATACGATATGCACTGTGTGTATGGAAGAGCATTGTCGTGCATGAATATAAGTTCAGCTCCAACAAATGGAGCTTAGGGTACAATGTGATTGGTGAGAGCCTCGTTGATATAGCAGTGAGTACTGAGGCTACTGTTCTTGATGAACACTAAATTCGACTCTTTGCCTTTGCTCACATTAACATCTCGCACATGTTATAAACAATTCTGAGCTTCAACCACTGTTGTATGGCAGTTTCTTAGAACCTGGGAGACAAGAAAGCAATCATCTCTGGATATAGTCTCCCTTTTTCTGCCGGATCCAGGTCTTCTGGAAAAACTCTAGTGTTTCTAAGAACCATTTCACAGCCTCTTGCACTGTGTTATAAGCAGTGTAAAGGAGGCTGCATTGATTATCAATCACGGCAACAAAGGCATATTTCAACTGAACTCAGTTATAAAATGAAAAAACCATTGTTGCTTGTTTAAAACAGAAGGAGTGCTAGCTTTCAAAAGTGATGTAATAAAGCAATAAATGTCTTTTAACATTTTTGTTCATTTTCAGTTCAGTAACACCCACAAGTGGGATAAAATGTATGTTAGCTATAATAAAGAGATAAGAAGAGACCACACATTCAAACTCATTCGAAGTGATTCAAGAAAATAATTACCCACATTTATCAATGGTACATATCCATAGCTCCACTCAAAATTAGATTTAAACTTAAAAATTACCCAAAATTTGCTTGTGATCAATTTTTTTGCCAGTGAGTGCATATATGAAGTCATTAATATATTCCTGTAACTAATATTCTGTCACTTTAATCCCCGCCTGCACTTCAAAAAGGAAGCAGTGAGTTTTTCCCATATATAAACACACATTTTTTTTTTCTTTTTCCTTTTTCCCCAGCTAATAAAATGCAATTGTTGAATGGACAAGTATTTGCTTTACACATTTTCTTTATATGTAGTTTAGTTCTTCCAAAGCATTTATACCTAATTTCTTCCTCAGAGTTTTTGCACAATGCATCATATTAAACTAATTTAAGTTTCATGCTGCAGGACATGAATTATTAACATTTATACACTTATGGCTGATAACAATGCAGTACCTTTACCTTTAAATCCTTATTGTGCCACAGTGAATATATAATTTGAAGACTTCTCTGTCTATTTGTAAGTACAGCCATCATAGAATCATGACCTCTCATCACTGATGATAAAACTTCTGCTTCAGACATGTCTGGAAATGTCTGCTGATAGCCAAAGGAATGAGAGTAGCTCCTCTGAAAATAATTAAAGCAGAAAGTAAAGAAGAGGGTTAAAAAAATCCACAAAAAGGGAGATAAACTTTATTGCTAGTACACAATAAAGTTTAAATATTTAGTAAGAATCTAGTAGCTGGCCTCATAATCAAGATTAGTTGCTTTCTACAAAAATGGGATAACTGCAAAATGTCACCTGACAATTCATATTTAATCCATTTCTTCAGCTATTTAAATGTTCCTGCCACTCATACAATTCAGTTAATATTTATTTATATCCCAATTACTTATTTAATTATGCAGATGTTCCTTCAATTCATAATGAAATTATATGCTATTTTCTGAGACATTTAATGAAATAAAAACCAGGTTTTAATTTAAATTCTGAACTACAAGAAATATACATTTAAGGTTAAGAATATTTTTTTCTTTGTGTTTTTAGGCTAAACCAATATTTTTGTTGCATTTATATTCAAATTTGTACGAATATTTATATTACATTCTTTCTCTACAGGGAGAGCCTGCCCTCAGACAAAAAACAATGAAAACAAAAAAAATGTTCAATATTTAAAAAAGTTAGGTTTCATTTTATTGGTATGAAATTCTTCAGATATGAGGCCTGTTCAATAAAGAATGATCATACCTTTTACAGGCATAATTTCTCAAACTAAAATTTAATTTCATAATAATTTGTTAGCTTAATGCTCAATGTATATGTGGCACTAGTTTCATTGTTATCACTTTTGGTTTCCATTTGTGAGAGGTGTGCATGTTGAGACATATTCAGTTCCAACTACAGCAAAATGAAGATGATATATGACAAATGATATGCTGTTCTGAAATTCTGCTTTTGCCTCAACAAACTTTTAGCTGAGGCCTATAAAATGTTACAGGAGGCCTATGGAGAGTTTGTTCTTCCCTAGAATACAGCTTGAAGATGATTTAAAATATTTAAAGAGAGAAGGCAATCAAATTCAAAGGAAGGCAGATGCATTTGTGCTCTAATGAAAGTAAACATTAACACCACTGTTGTTATTGTGAAATAGAATTGTCAAATAATATTAGGAACACTTTCAGAAATTCTAAACATTTTAATGACTGCCATCCACATGTTGCTAACTAACAAATAGCACACGAGATGTGTTATGTACAGTGGGTTCCAAGACAGCTGATTCTGCAACAAAAGGAAATTTTTATGCAGATTTGCATGCAGTTCAAGGTGATGTTACAGGAAGATGCAGGGTTTCTTTTTAAGGTAATCCCTGCTGATGAAACTTGGCTGCATCATTTAGAACCTGAGAGTAAACAGCTAAGCTCTGTGCAGTAATATCATCACCAAACACCAGGAAAAGCAAAAGTGGTTGTTTCTTCTAGGAAAGTTATGGTCACCTCATTTTTTGATATTCAAGGAATGGTTTATGAGCATGTCATATCCACATGCACAACTGTACCTGGGCAATATTACAGAAATGTCCTGAAAACTATGCAAGGTCAAATCAAATGCAAAAGGGAACAGGCTGGATGTTGTTTGGGACAGGGGCATTGTATCTAACAGGAACCACTTTGAGAAAGATCACCCAAATCATGAGGAACAGTAAAGATATGTTATCAAAAAAATTTGTCATTCTTTATTGAACAACCCTTGTATGTTTTTGCTTTATTTAAAAAAAAAATAATAAACCCATTCCTTTAATATACAAATAGCAAATTTTCCATTACGAAAAAGGAATGAATAAATCTTGACAACAAACTGAACATGAAAGAAACACCTTACCGTGACTGTAGAAAAGGTAATATCCAGAAACAATATTCTAAAATGTCTAAGAGGAGCAAAATGGGGAGACAGACCATAAAAATCTTTACAAAATATACGTAAAACCTGCCATAAATAACAGAAGTAAAGCATTAATTGTTGCTCCAAACTACCAGATCAGAAGATTAGAAATACTAGAATAAAAATTACACAGAAACTACATTACAATTATACATAACAAATAAATATATAACAAGAATAATACATAATATATAAAAATATATCCTAAACTTAGGTATTCATTTTTTACACTAAACTCCACTTACTTTTATGTAAGCAAGTGGAGTTTAATGTAAAAAATGAATACCTAAGTTTAGGATATATTACCACTCCATTGTCAACAGCTTTGTAAGTACAATATTTATATGAAATATTCTTATAACTACACACAATAATTATAAGTCAAGCAACAAAAATGTAATACTAGACTGAATATAGACAAAACTACATTTACATGAGGCACACTTCACATTAGAAGTTACCGCCACGAATGGCCGAGGTTGTTAAGGCACAAACTCGTGAGCGGGAGGTTAGGGGTTCGAATCCAGCCAGGATCGTCCTCCCTGACTGAGGTTTTTTTCAGATTTTCCTCAGTCCTCATAACTGGCAAATGCCAGAGAGGTACCCTAAACTTAGGCCTGGAACGTTTCCTTCCTTAAAAATAAATAATTATCATTTCATTTTGTGTATCACCAGTGTCCACCACCTGTGGTGCCTCAGTAGTAAAAACAGGTGTTAAACACTATTAAAAAAAAAAAAAAAAAAAAAAAAAAAAAAAAAAAACTTAGAAGTTGAAATTGCTGTTAAACCTACAAATCCACTCCAATTTTTAGAATATGAATCATATCTTTATCTAATAGAAAAAGTCAAGAAACAAAAGCACCTTTTCAGAAACATATATATGTAAGAAATTTATATTCCAGATGTAGAGAGAACAAAAATTTCAAAAGGTATTTAAGCAGAGCTTCCAGAATATATCCTTACTGCTTGCACAGCCATCTTTTGGTGGCTGCACACATGCTAAAGCTGGTCATGCCTGTACTCTGACTTCTTTTCTTAAAATTATGTATAAAATGTTACTTTATAGCAAATCTGTATATGCTGTCCTCCCTCAACAGTGTACATGGTAAACATATTCCATTTGATGCAATTTAGTTTTGTCAATGTAATGCTTCTAATTTCATTTCATATCTTTTGAGTAAGATATTTAGAACACTCTTTATGGTTTCACTTACATGAGATTTACACAGGAAATATGTTTTGTAGAACTTTTGTCCACATGATGAACTGTTAAACCACTGGTGGATCATTCGTAGAAGCCTGGGTAGGTAGGTATCTGGGTTCACTCTGGTGGTCTAGTGATAAACTTAAATAAAGTGCTGTCTGTTTCTGAGTAGTCAAAATTCATGTTTATGTTCATGTTTTTTTATATAAATCCTTTGGTTGTTCAACAGTTTTTAATAACTTGACGCATTTTTAATTTCATGGATTTCATTCCAATTTATTTGTTTGTAATGGATGTTTCTCCAATGTTCCTCGAATCTAATGCCTATATTTCTCTGTCTTCCCTATGTAGATTTTTGCACAATCCTTAGAATTAATCTTGTAAATACCAGGTTTTTTCTGTTTGGACTTGGAATCTATTTTGGTTAATTTCAATAAATTTTTTACATTGCATAGCTTTTGAAGTGCTAAGATGATATTATACTGCTTGAAAATTTTTAGAAATTTCTTACTGACTGATGGGTGGTAAGTGAACTTTTTAAATGTTTTTCCCCTGATAAATCACTCAAAGTTGTTATAGTTGTTATGAAATAGAAAAAGGCACCAAATTATTAAAAACTGTTCAACAACCAAAAGAATTAAACATATGGGAAAGGATTTACATAAAAAAACATGAGCATAAGCTTATGAATTTTGATATCCCAGAAGCAGATCGCACTTTATTTAAGTTTATCTCACTAAACAACCAGAGTAAACCCAGATACCCACCTACCCAGCTTCTACTAATGATCCAAAAGTCATTTAACAGCTGATGATGCGGACAAAGTTTCACAAAACATATATCCCGAGTAAATCTGATGTAAGTGAAACCATAAAGTGTGTTATAAATATCCTACTCCTAATAATATTTCTTATATTTCTTATTCATTAATAATCCTAAGATTATTAATGAATGTTTTACTGTGTTCCAAATTGAATTAATATTTACATTCATTTCAAATGTTTTCCTTCAGTTCTTCCAATTTGTCGGGATTTGTATGGTACCCTTTATTCTTCAGGCTACCTCACAAATAAAAATAACAGATTGTTAGATCTGGGGAGTGAGAGAGGCATACACCAACACTATTCACTTAATCTTCAACATTTTCTTAATTTAATTCATTAACCTCTTATGTGAGTAATGTCATAGAGTCAGAATGTCATTTCGGTACATCTCTTCATTTACTGCCTGTTCATAACAAATGGGACAGATTATGTATCTTGGCTAATTGCACACCAAACAATTTTCTTATCATAAAGAGTTTGATCTGTGCCTTGTCTGACAGTCACTGATGAAAGAAACCACTCATAATGAAGCACACACACACATGAACTACAGTTCTGGAAGAAGGCAATTGCCCAGGAAACTTCCAATTAAGTTCCTCACAAATGTGATGAGCTGATTTATATTTATGATAACTTTTACATACAAGTATATGTTGCTAGTATGTTAGCTGTCTTGCCATCTTCATGAAGGAATGTGGACTGGTAACCAGGTGGTGAGTGGGGAGGGGAACCAGCCTTGGCCAAGATGCAAAATCCTATGCAAGTGATGAAGATAGTCTGTGCAGTAGGCCAGCATGGTATGCTCCCCTTTTATTGTGGTATACCTCTCCTTGAAGTCAATGAAGAGTATTCCTTCAGTCCCAAATATTATGGCCATGATCATCTTGATTGACTGAGTAATCTTGGCCTTTGGAGGCGGTGCTTTGCCAGTTTATGCCACTCCGTTGATTCTCTTTTGGACAACTGACCATAGTAGTTCCATCTCCTGTAACAATGGTTTGCAGAACTTCTCTCTCATTGCCACGGCAGAGCTCCAAAAATGCCTGACAACAGATGACTCATTGCTGCTTTTGGACTGAGGAAAGAAGTCTAGGCACCCAGTTTGCACTAACCTTATTCATGTTTAAATGTTCATGAATAATTCAAAGGACTGTTGTTTTAGGAAGGGCCAACATAGCTGCTATTTCTGTAACTTTGAGTTGCCAGAGTTACAGAGTCGTCCATAATTTTTCCTTCCATAAGAGCGATGTTTTCAGGAGTGAGCACTTCCAAGGGGCGACCTGCACACTCTTCATCTTCAATGCTTTCTCAACCCATTCGAAAAAGTTTGGCCCATTCTTTTACAGTAGAATATGAGGGGGATGCTTCCCCATATACACCGTCATATTGCTGTTTAATTTCATTTGGAGTAAGTCCTTCTTTTGTGGAGAACTTAATAACATTTTGATACTCCATTTTGAACATGTCACAATCTTTTATACATTGCCTTCTTTATGCAACTATATCTGAACAACTGAATATGGCGAAGCAGAAGTTACAGCTGCAATTATTTACTTAACAGATAAGGTGTGATACCAGATAAGACTTTTGTGAAGTTGATAATCCTTATCGGCGAGGCCAGAAACTTATGGACATACCCTCATATGTAGGAATATATTCACACCAAAAATAAAGAAAACTGACTTAAATCCTGATCTTCTAGACAACAATGACTTTAACTCCAATTCATGACTTACACAGAGACCCTGTTTATTTAAGGGCCTACTTATAAGTCTATTCCACACCTTTATTGCAATGATTTTACTTACTGGGAGGAAGTCATCCAGATCCAGTCCTGAAGGTTTATCAGCTGACATTGGAATAATATCTTCATTATCTTTGTCTTCTTTACCCCCAACTAGTATAACAGAACAGTTTTCTGGTCTCCGTACTGGTGATAGACTGATTTCTATAGATGGTGCAGGGGAAGTAGGTTTTGGAACTGGAGCTCTGGTAGCAGGAGATATAGGCTTTTGTGCTGGAGCTGCAGATGGAACAGAATGTTCAGACTTGGAAGCTTCAGCATTTAATGCTGCTAAGTTGCGACTCAATGAGTGCGATCTTGTGTGAGAAGAATTAGGACGGTTCAGTGCTGGTTCTGATGGGCTGTGTCGGATATTACTCAGCCTGAAACAAAATACAATTTTTGTATTACCTGAAGAAAAACATTGGTGTCAACTGTGTTTCTTCACTGTTAAATATGATATGGTTAGAACCACATCTAGTCCATTTAGTTTGGAAAAAAAGTGGGTGTTTAAGACACATTACTACTGGTAACATTCAATATCTGTTTACAGTAAGATGGGTAACTACTACATGCTGAAAATCATATGACTAGCTTTACTGTCTTAGTTCCGTATATTTTTTAAAAAGAAGACTACATGTTCATTGATGCTTCAGACTTTTCCTTACTTTATATTCCTGATATACAACCATATAATGTTGCTTACAGTTCCTGTTCCCATCAAGTCAGAAATAATATATTGAATTTCCAGAACCTGTGCTTGCACGTTTGTTGTTTGATGTTATTAAAACGTAGTAGTAAAAGGTGAGGTGCATAAGTTCCCAACCTGATACAGAAGACATGATTCACTGTTGTGATGTATGTGATACTTGATGCATGTTTCAGAAGTGTAAACACTTAATTTCCTTTTGGGCCATGTGTTTCATTTACTTGGAGAAGCTCATTTAAATCAGATGTGTTGCATAATACAGTATGAAGTTCAAAACTGAAAACTGAGCCATGATTAAGTTTTTAACTAAGGACTTTCACCCAGTGTATTAAAAACAACTTGATGGTGTTTATGGTGAAGCATCCCCTTCACACTTCACTGTGAAGGAGTGGTCAAAGTATTGCCTTGAAGATGAACCACTGATGGTAGGATGGTTGACACAAGAAAATATTTCCCTTATGAGGAGGAAGTTCTGAATGACAAATATCTGAAGACCAGTGGCGACTCACACTTAAGGGCATAAGGGCACATGCCTTCCCTTTAATTTTGAACCATTAAATCATTTAAACTATTTCTGCATAATTGTCAACTCAAAAAATATCAAAGAATTTAATAAATGAATGTTTCTGCACCTGCATTGTATATACAAAAGAGGCAGATGGTTTAAACAGCTTCTGCAAATGCAAACAACTTGGTGTGTGTTATGAGTGAAAAGAACAGGCTAGGGCATAATCTCTTGTGTCTAGGTTTAGCAGGGCAGAATGCTTTGGTTTAAAAGGAGTTTTTATGAAGCTGGTGGACAAGGGGATGAGAAGGGTGTTACACTATAGCTTCAAGAAGGGCATACAGAATCTTTGAACTTTTCACACACTTGCGTACTGAACCTGTCCTTCTAGCATAGCACCTGCAAGATGAGCTTCCCTAAGCGATTTGTCTTGAGATTTAAGTTATCACTTCCCATTAGCTGTTTCTTTCCCCCCCCCCGCTCCCCAAAAAGGATGTTGCAACAGTTATTTAAATATACTGCTGCATTCTAAGTGTATTTATACCTATTGCTGACATTAATTCTTGTTTCTGAACAAGAGTACATATCAAAACTATTAACAAAGATGTGAAATGCATAAGAAATAAGTGAAAGCAAATTATTTATTTTAGTAAATGTGTAATGAATATTTTAAGCCAAATAAAAATTGAATTCCAATACATAAAATTACTTTTGACTATATTTTCAAGAAAAGTGCAAGTGTTGTGCATTTTTTTGTGCAGATCAGTGTCATAAATTCATGTTTATGAATTCTATGCAATGTTATTTTTATAAGCTATGTCCCAACAACTAAAATGTGCATGAGCAGCCACAGAAGGGTGAAGATTCATAAACGATAATGAGTTGAAGGATGCTGTTTTCCCAGCAATTTTCAGAATATTTTTTAGAGGGACTGAAATGTTAATCCAGAGATGTGAGAAAAGTATTGAAGTAAGGGGAGATTATATTGAAAAATGATATTTGTATTTTTATTGTATTAACTTCCTAATATGGCCAGACCAGAAACTTCATATCACTCCCAAACCTAATATTTTCTCTTAAACTATATACATTTATTTAGCAGTTACATACTTCACAGGAAAATCCACTTCAGGAAAAGAAGAGCTAGGTTCCTTATGTGAACTCAGTCTTCGAACATTATGTTTCGCTCTAGGCGAACTTGCTGCTTGTGGTGCTGGTTGGTCACCAATAAGTTCTGCAGGAGGAGATGGTGCCTGTGGAGGCCTCACTGTAACGTTTGGAGGTAACTGGTGATGGAAATGAGTTGATTCCTTTGTCTCCAGACTATTCATGCTGTGAGAGCCCATTGATGACTCGGACTCTGATGCTGTGGGTTGTAGTATTTGGGGAACTGTAGGATCTGGAAGGAAACATCATTATGATTATTTAATAAATAAAATTCAAAACCTTATTGAACATTCTATTGGTTTTCTTTATTCATTTGGTTTATTTACAAATGCTCCTTTCTCAGGTCATCAGCATTCCATTCAATTCAGGGCATGAAATGGCTGATAAAATTTGCTCAGAAGTCCCTTCTTTCAGGCTTGAGGTTCTTTTACGCACCATAAATCTATGGCACAGGACCCATAACTTTACTTCCCCTTCGAAGGAAGCCATACTTAGAATTTTTAGGTCTGAAAAAATCCATCAACCCTGGTTGGGATTGAAACCACAATCTTGGGTCTACGAGGCAAGTATGATTACCACTAGACCACTGGGGACAACAAAGTTCTAATAGTAAAATCAATTTTATAAGGTGCTATATTTACTACATGCATCAGATTAAATATATACAATGAATAAGAAGCATTAAAAAGGTTAGCTGCTTGTAACCAACAAAAAAGAACTATATATGTTTTCAAACATAATATTTCTGAAAAATTATTTACTACAATGCATGAAGAACTAATAATCTTAGCTTTTTAAAAACTTGCAGTAATGAAATAAATAATTTATTTTCTTGTTAGCTTAATAATTTAGCATTCCTAAGAAACCAATATTATATATTTTATATTAATCCGATTTTGAAAAGTTTACTCTCATCTATTTACGTTAATCATCTGACATGTTTTGGAAACCATTATTTCTATTGTTATCATTCCAAAAACTGAAAATTCTTACCTATTTTTAGCCAATGTAAATTTTCAGACTCTGGCGATTAAGAATTGCTGATTTAGCATAATTTAACACTCAAATGCTTTACTTAAATGATTATGTATAATGGTCACATTCTGTTTTCTTGGAACCTATTACTCTTTGCATTTCATAAACATGGTGGAGGAGGACTTACAACTTTCCTTGCATAGAATGATCTTTTTGTCATTAACAAAAAAAAAAATTGCATCATTTTGCCCTTTTTGAAGAAGTTTTTAAGAAAACATTGGAACTGGTCATTTTACAAACCTAATTTATGTGTCCATTAAAATTTGGAAGAGTTCTTATGGAAAATGGTAAGAATCTCCCTTTAACAAGTTAAACATTTATTATGCTTATGAACTTATTACTCTTGAAGCTATTAACAGAGAAGTAATAAAACAATACTGATATAAGTTGATTTGGTAACTATATAAACTCCACTTGGTTTTTAATTTGACATGTTTTGGGAACATTCAGTCCCATCATCAGCAGAAGACTAACTGGTAGAAGCATATTGTGTAGGCAGTCAGAGAAATTTACCGAATATCATTAACTTTGAGACACCATCATTGGATATATTCAATAAATTTCTTTGACACCTATAGATTTTGCTTCTACCAACTGATCTTCTGCTAATGATGGGAGCGAATGTTCCCGAAACATGTCCAATTAAAAAAACAAGTAAATTAAGTATAAGTATTACCAAACCAACTCTATATTAACATAATTTATTTTGCTAAGTTTCAACAATTTTTTAGTTATAAGACTTGCAAGGTGTGTTTTTTATGCATCAACAGCAGATCTATGAATCAAATATGTTCTCAGTTTAGCAGTGCAAAGTATTTTGAAATATTACTAATTTATGGGGAAATGCATAGTATCGAGACAGCAACATCATGAATAAATCAACAAAAGTTCATAAACCGAAGAACACTATATCCTTGGATGTTTATTAACCTCTGTCAGCTGTCCATATAAGTATGTATATGCCCGATCAACTTGGAAGAATCTGGCTGCACATACATCTTCCATTCCAATTCCCCAGACACACCAGTACAAAAGTTTACCTTTAGTTGTGTTGATTATCAAATGCATGATTCTTTTCTTACATGTATAGAATGGCCCTTAAGAGTGCCGAATCTATTTGGAAAATAAGAATGACATTAAAACCAGTATTCATCATAAGGTTTCAAATAGTCATATTTTTGCAGCAATTACAAATGCCATTGTCTTTATGAAAAGAGAAATTACTGAAGAAAAGTTTGTAATAAATATTTGGTGTGTATTGTAAGTGCTCCTTTGCAGACCAAGAAGGTGAGGTTAGCATACTCAAGCATTTCCCTCTTGGGATGTCTTCCTAGTTAATTCCATATGTATGTAATTGTGAATAGTTCCATTACAAAATCTGATTTCAGGTTTTGTTTACAGTATATGGCAACAACATGGCAAAATTTACTTAAATCAAAAAGTTCTTAAAATAAAATTTATTTAAATAAAAAATTCTTAAAATAATGTTATTTTTATCAGGTTAAGAAGAAAGTCACAGGTCCCCTTTCATCCAAAAACAGATGACTCAGAAGCTGAAATAAGCATTTAAACAATCTTAATAACTACAAACAGGGAAGTTAAAAGAAATTTGTAAATCAGATTTAGTACAAGAAAACAACAACTGGATATAAACAACAAGAAAAAGCTATTTATTTGAATCACAAAACTTCAAGTTCCTTAAATTTGCAAGAGAAACGTAAACTTAAATCAACTGAAACATTGCCAAGTGTTCATTTTTTGACTTGCTAGTGACAGAAATGATGGCTTCTATAACATATACAAATAGTTTAAATAAAATGAGCATATGAGTTAAAAAGGGTGTTACAGTGTTTTAATATGTGACTTCATTATTTCTGATTCCCATTTATTAGACAATAGCATTGTCCCAGTTTAGCACAAGCAAATCTCATATCCCACATCTGTTTAAGGTAATCAACTGGAAAAATAACGGAAGTCTTTAAATAAACTTTCAAAATTCAAGGAAAAGGAATGGTTAAAAACAAAGAATGGGAGAGAGGAAAAGCAAACCAAAATTCAATTTACAGCAATTATAAACTAGGATAATTTAATGATTAGAGCTTTGCAAATACAATAAAATTAGTGACAAAAATAAACCAAATGCCAGAATTTGCACCATAACCATAATAACATTCCATCTATATAAGCAATATATGAGGATCATCTAATAATTAAGCTTAGCTCACCTTTGAAAAACAAATAGCAATGACAAATCAGTTCTTGCCAGGCTTCATGAAACTGTGTGTGTTATTTTAGTAATTTGTCAGCAAGACATTATGAAGAAATGTCTAATTTTGAATTATATGCAATATGTTTTTTTTTACCAAAAAAATTAAACTGCTGTAAATATGATTTTTTTTTTTTATCTTTGTTCATTATATTTGGAAAATGGTGACTGTGTGGAGAAATACAAGCCTTTGCATGCAAACTTGGCCATTCATTATGCTATATGATACTCTACTTAAAGCAAATATTCTCTGTCAAAAACATGTGATCTTTCTGCACTTATGCTGGGGTGGAACAACAGGGAAGAGAAAGAAAAAAGCTATAGCTGATCGTGGATAGAAATGGAGGGAATAAGGCCTATTAATCAATGCAAACATCTCTCTATTAGTCCCACAATGGCTGCAGTGTACCATTATCAATACAACAGTTTCATAGCACAATTAAAATGATTATTTGTAGAATGTAGGCTTTCATGGGTGGTATCAGTTAACATAAAATAATAATTGCTTAGAAAACCTCTTAATGCTATTTATTAATAATTTTATTGATTATTAGCTTAAATAATAGGTTAAACAATAGATATTTTATGAAATATTTACAAAGGGGAAGAAATGCAATGTGCTATTGTTAACAACCACATGCACTTTTTGACAGTGCATCTGAGCTTTCGCTAGACAGAGAATAGTATGGCTGAGGCAGTCTCCCAGTTCTTTTGATCTTGTTTTCCCATGTTTGATCATCGGAGCTGACACTAGTTGTTTTAGTCACGTTTGAAAGTATGCATGTAAATGTATTCTAAATCATGTTATTAATTATTCTAAGCATTTTCAGTTGTATTATTCAAGATGAGCCAATACCAAATTTTCTCAATACTTGATACCTATATATGTTTCTAATCTTGATGCTCAATACTTTCTTATTTTTATCAAATAAAATACAAACACCTCTTTTATAATTTTGAGGATATTAATACATCACACAACTTAATATATACCATAATAACATGAATCTAATGTGCCATTGAAGTAATGGGGACCCCAAACTTGAAACTTAAAATCATAAATTTTAGCACATTGTTGTACGGCATCTTAGGGATAAGCCGCCTACTTCATAAAACAATAAGAACAGAGAATTTATAAGTGGACTATGTTACATCTTGGAGCACATAGGACAAAATCAATCACTTATACTGTTGCCAGGATAGTTGGCGTAGGTCAAAGAAGAAATAGCTATTTCTTATGGTGTCACTAGTCCCATTCTTGCTTCTTTCATGTACAAATTCCAAAAGTTTTTCTTCAATGTCAGGATGTCTTCCTTTGCGAGGAACAGTGAATTTTTTTCTACTAGCTTTAGTTGCAAATAATGCCAACCTCTGTTGCCACCATAAGCTTTACATTGCTCTCGGCTACGTTGAACTCTGTTTCTGGCTTTCTATTACCATTTTTTTCAGCATAAAGAATTATGATAGTAGCATCATAAGATGTTCTTCTCTGTTTGCCCTCTCCATTTCATGACTAGCTACTATTCAAAAGCTGTTGAGAATTGCAGCAATGTATTATGACATAATAAACGATAAATTTGAATGAATTTATGCACAACTACGGAATGGATTTGCACTTGAATCTAATGTGCACCACAATTTTTAATGTTACCTTTGGACAAAAAGGTGCACTTTAGACTCGTGTAAATACGGATTTTCTAAGTAAAAAGTTGGGATGTTCAGTAAAAATAAGTTTATAAACTGAGATGATGTGTTTCTTTAGGCTGCTAGAGTTGTAAGATATTCTATCTTACAAAAAAGTGTCTTAACAAATAAGGCAAGTGGCCAGTTATCACCAACAAAAATCCAACTGAAAATTAGTTTCAGACTTCAATTATATTATATAAAAAAGGTAGACCATGAAATGCACTCCTGTAACTTCGCAATAATACCTAGGTAGCAATGTAAAATCAATGTTCATGCTAAAGATGGTGAAATATAATAATATTGTAATAAATTACTTATGATTAGATACTTCAACATATCAAGTTATGTTAAAGTCTCTCTTATTGGTCAGACTCAAGAGTTGAGAGTATTTAGTATGCAGATAGGCAATGCTAGCACATTAACAAATATCAATTTCAAAGTGCAATTTAACACTTTTTATTGACCTGGTATGTGATTTTGAAAGAAATTTGTCGCTCAGATTTATTGTTACCACACCATTTGCAGAAATATGAGGAAGCAAACCACTTTTATTATAAAGTCAGTGGATGGGCTTAGAAGGGCACCCATTTTATTGGTATTTGCTACTTGCTATTTAGAGAAGCTTATGAATGAGACATGCAATTTCTTGAAAATGTTTAAAATGTAAAAATTTATGTTTATATTTATTAATATTTTTTTATTAACAAAGCATTGAAAAAGTGCTGAACTTGTGTGCAGGGGTATCGTTCAATATTAATAGCTCTGGAAAATTGAGGGTATTGAAAAATCACCTCTAGTTATTAGTGTTCATAATGTCAAAACTGAAACACACCATACAAAATTAAGATATCCATTTTATTACCAGTTTATGCAGGGAAGTTAATGCTTGTCAAATGGTGGCCTGGTTTGATTCCCAATTGTGACATAATGCCTAAGTAAGTCTTTTTCAAAAGTTTTCCTTTACCCTGAAAGGGTATATACCAGGTACCAATAGATGCTAAGGTTTCTGGACTCATTTTCGTCCTTATTTCATCCATTTTATGCACTGCCCCAAAAGATCTTATTGATTGGCAAAATGTTAAATGCTTAATCTTCTTCCCAAAAGAGCAGGTTAAAAGGCAGTTTTCAATAAAATCTCCCATTGTACCTTCTCCCTCCAGAGAAGCTGTATGGTTAATTGTATACAAGTTTAGAGTACAGAATTTATTCTTGAAAGGAAGTGAGTACTCATTTAGGCAAAACTACACAAAATTTGAGAAATATATTAATATAATCCTAAAAAGAAATGGTTTGCACAGGAAACAAATTTTGCAATTCACAGCTTGGAAAGCTACAAAGCTATTAAAATTGAACCATATAGAACCTCTAGTGTACCGCAATTGCTGCTGTATGATGGTGAGCACTGATTAAATATTTGTAATTAGGTGTTGTGGAGTGTTATGGATGGCATACTCGATCAATGTTTTATATTGCTTACTGAAGAAACAATTTCATTTAAGAGTAACAACAATTGGAGAACACAGAGAAACTGGGTTTATACATGAAACTCCCTTGCACAGTAAGAAAATTTATACATAGTGCATCTGTGGCAAAGTGAATACATATTTTTACTTTGATTGTATTTTTATGCCATAATAATGTAATTTAAAAGAATGCCAGAATCTCTGAAGAGGTGACACTAAAATTTCATCATTGATTGGTGCACTTGCAAGTAGCTCGCTATCACCCGAGCTCACATGCAAAGTCTCTTAGCATAAGAGTTTTTAAAGTTCATTTGATATTCATCCCAATACAGAAACTTACTCACTAAATGATCCTCATATCAACTAAACAAATTGAATATCTAACCATGCTGACAACACTATCTACCAAAAAGTTTAAAAAATTCATGCACAAGGGTGGAAGAAAAACCGCAAACCACACTTACCATCTTCATATGGAGCAGGAAACGGGTCAGGTGGAGGAGTGCGATTAACTGAAACACAAACACACACGTGGATACATGCAGCCATGCTTCAAAACATGTACTGTGATGCAAACCTCTGAAGAACAACACTAATAAAGGGTGCACCCAAAGAGATATATTTGTATAATGCAGTCGGACAATGTAGCAAAAATACTAAACTACTGACTTTGATTAACAGACATTTCATAATTTCTTGTTTATTCTGTCCCTAGAGAAACCACTTTATAATCATGCATAATGCAGAATGAGTGTTGCAATGGAGCATTAAAGTCCCCATGCCATCTTCGAACAATCAAAGCAAAGATATTGCAGACAACAGAAACCACCCCCTTCTATTAAGCTGCACATTTTTACTTCCACAAAGTATATTCATACATATATTTTTTAATGTTTACCAGCACTAATCCTTATGCTCCACCCTTCACCCCATTCTAATTCATCTAAATGTTTATTTAATGGTACAAAATATCTAAAGTAAATAAATTAAATTCCAACACTGTTGCAGTACATTACAACAGTTATAGAAATTATACGGAGCACTGACTCATTAGGAAAATAGAGCATATTGTGCAAAGAACTGTAATTAAATATCTAAAAACAAAGGGAACGCACGGTGTCTTAAGATATAGTAAAAAGATGGTGTTATCAGTTTTTAAATGTGGTAGAATATTCTATGAAAATGAGCAAAAAATATCCTAGCAATCTTCTTTCAAGTAGAGAAACTGTATGCCATCTTGTTAAAAAGTTAAGGATCTCTCAATGACAAGAAAATATACTCCAAATAGCCATATTCTTATGAATGAAAAATGAGATGAATTGCATAAATTTCCATTTTAGATGCTGACAATGTAGTGCTGCTGAGGAGCATCATTTTCAACACCTCTAATAACATAGGTTAATAATTTTATATACAGTATTATTTATGCTTTCGGCAAATGTATAAATAGTAAAATATAACTACTAACTTTACAATTCCACAGTAAGCAGCCCGGAGGTCCATAACTCAAATAATCTCACTGTGGAATTTTAACTAAAGAATAAGAAATGAAAACTGTACAGGCATCAGGTGATTGTCACATTCCTCCCCCCCCCCTTTTTTGCACAAGGTGCAATTCTGGTTGATTATTTGGATAGAGGAAATACAATAAATTATTATTATTATTATTATTGTGGTGGTGGTGGTGGTGATGAACATTTCATTACGAAATTACAAAATGTAACCATCATAGCCCAGAAGTTAGGCTAAATGCCTATTCTATCTGGTGGATATATTTAAGAGTCAGATAGAAATGAAAACATTTCCATGCATTTGGGGTTAGAAAGGAAGGGCTTGTTTTTATTTTTCCCTTTTTTTTTGTGCCTATTTAAAGTTTATAGCCTTAAATTCAACATAAATTTCATGTTGGAACCTTATTTTGCTTGTTTTGCATTTTATGGATTTTTTCTGTGATTATTTATGCATTTTAAAAAGCACATAAAGAATTTGAAATATATCAATATATCAAAGTAAAAAGTGAAAAAAGTTATATAAATTAAATGTCATGTTCACCTTACAAAAATACCTATTGAGAAACTTATTAAACATTTATTTCTTTTAAGCAGTCATAAACTTTCTCCTCAACACACTCACTTAAAAACATGTCCAAGTAAGTGGAACAAGACTAGTAAAATTTGTGTGATTTCCTCATAAATAGTTTGTTATAAGAACATCCACTTTAGCTCTTTAAATAGCAGAACCTTCATTAGTGAAAGGAATCTATAATTACCTCAGGCATGTGGATAAGGGGAAATAGGATGAGGGAAGTCAGTAGTTTTGAATAGTCCTGGCAAATAACTTTGTATCGATATGCACAAGATAGTTCTATGACATTTATGATGGGGATAACTTCTCAGCTGCATAAATGTACCAAACAATTTCAAATGAGAATGATAAGAGCCGTAAAGCTGTGCAATAAACCGCATGTACAATGTGTTCAGAACAGAAGTAAGAGAGATAGATATTAACCCCATTCCCCTATGAACACATAAACAGAAAATGAACTTTGACCAAAACCCATTGTGCAATTTTGCTCATTTGCCATAAACTATTCAAAACCGCTTTAGTTTGTCTAATCAACATATCCATGGTGTTCTGAAATGTGAATGTTCTGTTGTAGCTGGTATGAGTTCTGAAAGGTAAATGTTCTGTTGTAGCTGGTATGAGTCCTTCCGAAATAGCTTGTTTTAAATATGCTCCAATCATTTTAGTGGAAGTAGAACATTCTTTTTCCATGATGAAAAATGTTCTCTCTAACAAACAGATGACTATGACAATTGATACCTTGAAAAAACATCTTGATGCTGCTTGTAACCAAGAAAAGTAGGCTTAAATAATTATGTAATAATGAAATTAATTATCTTAAATACCTATTTCCATTAATAATTGGTGATATTATACTCTGTTTTCACTTTTAATAAATGCCTATTTTATTTATATTACTGCCTATTTTCAGCATTGTGTCTTTTTGTCTGCCTGTTTTAACCAAAATAAATGCCTGAACTTCTGGGCTCTGGTAATCATAACCATCACAGAAAGTCGAGTCAAGATGTGCTCTTTCTTCAGGACAGTGCATCAAGCCACAGGTCTTGCATTGTGATAATGCAAAGTTTGAATTGATGAAACATCCTGCTTACTCTCCAGATCTATCTCCCAGCGACTTCAGGCTGTTACCAAAACTGAAAGAAAACCTTAGGGGGAGGATATTTTCTTTAGATTGTGATGTCATGGATGCTGTAAACAAGTGGTATTCAGAGATTGGTCCAGGTAGCTGTAGAAATTAGAGCAATGCTAGGAGAAGTGCATTAGTCTTCAAGGAAAGTATGTTGAAATAGATGTTTTAGATTAATTAGAAATTGGTCATGGTGGAGCACAGAGGTCAACCCTTGTACTTGGGCTCTTCCATTTGGTTTGCACAAACAATTCACTTAGTTCCAGCATGGATCTTTCTCAACTCATACACGTCTACAAAGTTCTCAGCTACTTCTCTTTTATCAAAAATGTTTTCTACTCAATTGTTCCTTGACATTTAAACATAATATGAATAACCACCAATGGAGAATATACCCTACTTAACCTTTCCTATAAAGCTTCATGGTCTACAAACCCCTAATTGAAATAAAACAATGCATTCCTCGTTTTATTTACATTTATGCTTCTTTCCTCGATTACCTAAATAGAATAGAATGTTTATTTCAATTTTTCATTACAAAAAATATAACAAATGATTTAAACATTTCTTACAATTGAGACTGACAACTTTTCTTGAGGCCCAAACACATCATGACCCCCCTTGGTCATCGATATGAGTTAAGTCCTGTTTCATCTAATTTACCTCCTTTTCTCTCTTTACTTTCTAAATCCATTTGCACCTTACTCTTCCTAAATCTTCACCCATACTCCTAATTCTTTCCCACCCTATAACTATTAACAATTTTAATGCTATAATGTTGTTTTCCATTTTATTCCTTTTTGGATCCAATATATCCCTCTCCAATTACTTGTTTCCTTGCACTGCATCAAATAATGAAACAAACCCTCTGTTTCCCCACACTTAACAACAATTTCCATATTGCTGTTTCTAAATTCTTTACAATACAATGCCCCCATTCACGTCCATTCATATACTTCCCTCCCTTGCTTATCACAGATTTCTACATACCTCCCTTACCCAATCTTTCTTTAATATCTTATACAATTTCAAAAAAAAAAATTATTCTCAAAACTTGAGCATATCTCTTGACTCTCAATATCTTCTATTCTCCTCACTTTCCTCCAGAAACCTATTCATTTTCTCCCTTCTATCATACATCAAAACATTCAAATAGCATTCACATCATAAACTTTACTATGAAAAAGAAAATAATAGCATACTTCCTCAATGATGTGCAACTTAAGATGGGAGAGATTCTCCCGAAACTCATCTTACTTTTATGTAAGTGAATGGAGTATGGTGTAAGAAATGTGAATACATGAGTTGAGGTTAAATCCACCTGTTATTTTGGAAAAGGTTTTTAATTTACCTGGAATTAATGTTTGGTGTGGGTTGTGATCTAGGGGTCTAATTGGACTATTCTTTTTTGAAGGAACAGTAACTAGCCCAGTGCCTGAACATGATACGCACATCCATCTTACCCACCATTAATACATTCTATGGAAATGAGGAATTTTACTTCCAGCTGGATGGCACACCATGACATTATACCACTGAGATGTATGTGCATATCTTGATGACAATCTTCCAAGGTACTGGATAGACGAAGAGGTTCAAATTATATTAATGGATATCATTGTATGATTAGTTGAACTACACACTCTTAAAGCTTCACTTACTTTTTATAAATGTATGGAACCGGTTTCGAGAACATTTTGTTCCCATCTTCAGCCGTGCTAAGGTTCAACTCAATGTGTAGTTCAACTAATCATACAATGATATCCATTAATATGATTGGCTTCACTGTGTTTAAGTTCCAATTTTACATTTAAGGTTCAAATTAGTTTCCACCACGTTCTCCGGATCTAACTCCATTGGACTTCTACCTATAGGGAACTCTTAAGGATGTTGTATGAAGAAGAAAATCAACTATATTGGCTGCACTTCGGGAAGAAACTGAAACGGCATGTAGTGCAATCACTGAGGACACTTTTGCAAACATTGCTCAATCAATAGTCCAACGTACTCAGAAATGTATCCACTATCAATGCCGAGAGTGGGCATTTTGAGTAACTGTTGTAACTGTAAAAGTCTAAGATGATTAGTGCTCATCATTTTCTTTTAATGTGAATTCAGTTTTGTTATGTTAACGCAGCTTTTTCGTTGTTTGAAATGTGTATACATTTTTTGGCACCGTCTGTATATCAGCATGAAAATAAATCTAGATACAGCAGTTTCCAAAAAGAATGACCTACCTGAGGTATTAAGATTGATGCACTTAGTACACTAAACACTGATTGATACATGGTGTATATATATATAAATAATCGAGGAGCAGGCTTTGAAATACACTGTGAAGAATTCTTTCAATATACACTTGTTTATCTCATTCCTCTTTAATCCCACATTTATGGGATAGTATGCTAATAATTTTGATGGTGAAATGATTATTAGAGCTGCTTCAGAAGATTTACCGTGTAGACCTAACATAAACAAAATTATTATCTTATGTGACTCTAAAATAGCACTACAAAGTACAATGAATTACAGTTACCCACCAACATAACTATACATCCAGATCAGAAATAAAGAAATAGTTTTACAATGGATCCTGAGCATGTGGGATTAAACAGGAATGAGATTGCTGATACTTTAGTAAAAAAAAGAAACCACCATAAAATTAAAACCAATTTTGAACTAGAACTTTATTCTAAACATATTAATAACTGAACAAAATAAAATATCCAACAAAAATTTACTGAAAAAACTATATGAAGATCTAATATTTTCAACCATCTTTTACTCAAACCAAGAAAAATTGGAGTTGCCCAATTTCACTTAATTGTGGGAATCTCTCTTTGTCAGAATATCTCTTCAGGTTGAAATTAATCAAGGACAGCCACTGTCCATTGTGTATACTATCCTAAACAAAGAACATTACTGAAATGCAGCCAACTTGATAGCAACAAACAAATCAAAAATAATCTGGAAGCTAGGGAAAAAATTACAAAATCAGCACTCCCAATAGCCATTAGCAACCAACCAAACTATTTTCTGATATTTAGCACTTCAGTATTTTCTTTAATAATGTTGCTACAGATTATTTTCAACAGTTAAGTTATTTTCAGGGTACAACTGCATTGTCTTAAAGACAACAATTCCTTAACTAAAAGCTGCATAAAACCAAACATGCAACAAACATTTAGCACTTTTTCTATTTCAATTGCATTACATGCCACATACAATTTGATAAAGTAATGTCCTTTTTTGAAATAAGGAATGAGTAAAAGGCTCAGTAAATTCAAATATGGTGAGGTTATTTGAATTATGGGTCATCTGAGTGCTTCTCTCAGTATGCAACCATGCTAGAGCTCAAATAACCTCACTGTATTGATGAAGGTACTGATACAGTTTAATTTGCAGAATAATGATGTGATCAAAGCGAATATAACTGATTTTTGTGCACTGTAATATATGTGTTAATGTATGTCGTTAGACAGTGAACTAAGCACAACCTATTTTCTCTGCTCAATACAACCTATTTAATAAATCAACTTGCAACTCTGTGGGGAAAAGAAAAAAGAAAATCAGGATAGTTCCTAGAACACAGAGAATAACTAATTTTACTGTTTAAGCAATAAATATTTTACGTATATAATTTGCCTGGCTTACAAAATGGACAAACTGATAAATGCCACAAATATAGTGATCTTATTTGAATTATGAGCTAACAGGACATGGCTGTATACTGAGAGAAGTCGGTCATCAAGGGCATATGGTGCATATGCAGGCAGCTGTTTATAGTTCATTTAGGGAGGCTTGTCAGCAAGTGGTTGCAATTATGTGTTACTGGGTAGTTTGTGTGTAAAATGTGTGCTTTCTTTATTATGCCACTACATAAAATAGTCTTGAAGAACAAGTTTTTATGTACGATAGATATGTGAAAATGGATTCTTGCAGAGAGGTAGTAAGATGCTTTGCAAGAAAATACTATGGCAATCATTTTTCTGGTACAAAAATTGTGTGCTAACTTGTTAAAAAGAGACAGGATCTCTCAATGACTTCTTTAAAACATTATCAAGAAAACTGTGTAAGAAATGTTTTAGTCAGTTTTATCTTAGCAAATTTAACTTGTTAAGCTGTTTGGTAATCAGGCCTTTGCTACACTTTTTTATATTTTTTTGAACATAACATTTTAAAAAATGTCCCTATTGTTCCAGGAATAACCTTTTAATGTTTCTTTTCAAATTCCAAATGTTCACATATTCCAAACACAAGCCAGAACAAAAAATATCTACACACTACATTCTACTATGTTTTAAAAGACTAGGCACCTCTTTCTCCTGGACAAAGAGTTATCAGCAACAGTGATCTTGGAATCACTAGAAAGAAAATAAAATTAACAAGAAAATATAATCTAAAGATCACTAATTCTTAAAATGATTAAGTTTTTGTATTATGTTAAATATATTTAAAGCCTTGACAGGTATTTAGATAGCATATTTTGTCTAACATTAACAACTGCCTAATGAATTAAAGATATAATAAGAATCACATATTTATTAAAAATTTTCTGGTCAAAGTGGGGAGAAATAAAGAGAGAAATCATTAAAGCGTTATCTACTTACTTACTTGCTCTTTACTGAACACAATTGCTTCAGTAAAGAGCTGCTATTAAAAATATACAGAGGTTCAAAAAGCAAGACTAGAGAAAAGAAGTTACTATTCTCCATTCAATATAAGAACCATACTTACTGAAAATTTCTGATCTTGCATCCTGCCTATGATTCACTAAAAACTGCAGCACACTTCAAACATAGTCATGTATATACGAGGGCCATCCAGAAATTAAGTCCCAATCGCGCCTGGAGATGGAACCACTTGTCGGATAGGAATGCGCATGCGCAGGAGTAGAGAGGAAGTATGTGGGAATAATGCAGTAAAGTTTCAGCCTTGTGACGGCCGTGGTTACCGAGCTGTGCTAGGAGAAAATGGCTGCTCTGATATTGTATATACGAGGGCCATCCAGAAATTAAGTCCCAATCGCGCCTGGAGATGGAACCACTTGTCGGATAGGAATGCGCATGCGCAGGAGTAGAGAGGAAGTATGTGGGAATAATGCAGTAAAGTTTCAGCCTTGTGACGGCCGTGGTTACCGAGCTGTGCTAGGAGAAAATGGCTGCTCTGATATTGTCTCCCGCCAACTGCGAAGTTCGTGCAGTCATCCGAGGTTTGCACGCTCAAAAGCAAAGTCCAGCAGAGATCCATCGCCAATTGTGTCAAGTGTATGGACACGACATTATGGTAAGACAATGGTGCAGGCAGTTCACTGAAGGACGAACCAATATTCACGACGACGACCGTAGTGGCCGACCGTCCCTGGTGACGGCAGAAGTGTTGGAAAGTGTGCGGCAAGCAATTGAGCTGAACCGGCGCTTCACAATTTCAGAACTCTCTTGTCAATTCCCCAGATGTCTCGCTCCCTTGTGCACGAAATTGTCTCCCGGAAGCTTGACACAATTGGCGATGGATCTCTGCTGGACTTTGCTTTTGAGCGTGCAAACCTTGGATGACTGCACGAACTTCGCAGTTGGCGGGAGACAATATCAGAGCACCCATTTTCTCCTAGCACAGCGCGGTAACCACGGCCGTCACAAGGCTGAAATTTTACTGCATTGTTACCACATACTTACTCTATTCCTGCGCATGCGCATTCCTATCCGACTAGCGGTGCCATCTCTAGGCGCGATTGGGACTTACTTTCTGGATGCCGTAATACTTCACAACAGGTATAAACAGTTATGACCTAGGCTATAACAACATATTAGGTGAAAAGCTGGATATATATGTTGGCATTTTTTGTTAATTCTTTTGTACATGTATTCTTGTCTTCTGTTTGTGAACTGTTAAAACTGATATCTTCTAAGTTTGCAGCATGGTTAACAACAATTCAGAAGAAATGCTGAGGCATTCTAAAGATAAGCTAAATGGATAAATGAGAGAAGTATAGAATGTTTTCAAAAAACAAACGTAAAAAGTCTAGCTCTTTCTGTGAATAATGTAGCAATGTTAACTGCACAATACACTAGTGTATCCATTGGAGCAGTGCTTCCCAATCTTTTCTGGCTGACAACAAGCTTTACTGAATGCTCACAATATCATGACACACTTAATAATTATAATGATAATAATATTAATAATAATAATAACAACAGCAACAATAATACAATAACAAATTCTATGTAGTGTCGGACATTCAGTGTTGTAGATAGGCCAATGTTAACACACAATCAAAAATTCTAAAAAAATACAAGCAGCAACTTGAATGGCATTGTAACAAAACAAAGGTATGTGTCAAAAATTCCAATCTATGCTGGACATGTGATAAAATATTTTTATTAACGTTTTTGAAAATGCACATAATTAAATTAATGTGAAGTCTGTGCTTGGTGGGTAGCACAGAGTTTCTCTATACGTGATAGGCAAAAACATAAATTATCATCAAGATGCAGCAGTCTGTTCCTTTGTTTAGACTTCATATTTTCATGAAAGAAATGCTGATTCAAACAAGTATAATGTCGAAAATGGCAACAAAATGTTTATGAGCCTCTTTGCAATTGTCGGAAACAGATATTGCTCACAAATCCAAAAAGACTGCACTGAATTCTCTAGAAATATCGTTTTCATAGTACAATTACATGATAATCTAGCAAATCATTCTTTCTCAACAGTTAGGTTGATGTCATTTTGAATGTTAATCTCACCAGAAGTACCAGGAGAAGAAATTACATATTCTAACCCTGAAACGGAAAATCTAGGGAAGTACTTTGTTATTGAAGTTTGTGAGGCTTTTAGGAGTTTTGAACTTCTTCAGGTATTTTTCAAGTCAATTTTCAAAACTCTCAACTAAAGGGAAAAGGACAACAATTAACCTGCTCTAACTGAAGACTCCCAAAACTTCAGTTTTTTGTAAAATCCTTGAATTTTGTTTGTGGCTGAAATAATAGTTTTTGTTTTGTGTTGCATGCTTGCATTTACAGAGTTCAGTCTCTGGAAAATTGGAATGATATGCTGGTTTGGCACACCAGAAATTATCTTTCAAAAGTTTAGCATACTCTGGCTTTTTGCCCTCGGGGGGGGGGGGGGGGGAGAAGCTCTATCACTAGCATCATTGATTTACCCCTAGAAAGCCATCGGATTTCAGTGTGCAATAATAAATTGTATGCTCTATCCCCATAGACTTGTACAGCTTTTCTAACACTTTAGACCTAATCAGTCTTGTTTTTACATAATTTATAATTTTAAGTCGTATTAACACAGATTCTATTAGTGCCCCTTCTCATAATTACAGCAAATTTTTGCTGTAAAGAGACAGTAAAGATATTTATTAAAGTCTTCATAGCAATACATTGAAATAGCAAGATATTCACCTGTTACTTCTATCTGCTATGTCAGATTATACATAAAATGTGGCAAAACAACATATATCAAGCACTTGGAGAAGAATATACCATGTGCAATGGGTGGTCTTTGTGACACCATTGTAAATCACTTGCAGATCAATGTAGGGGATGATTCTGCAGATGAAGATGACAACTCTTTCTGCTATAGCAACATGCATTTATAGATTGCCCACTTCCTGACAGTGATGCTGACTAACATGATTTTATTGCACAAATTATATTTCATAAAACTAAATTTGTGCAGTATGCAATCATTAATTATACTTTGTTGTTGTTTTTTTGTTGTTTTGTTAAAGTGCAGTACTTTTACAAAAATATAGCTGTTTTCAACTGATCATTTGAGATTTGTAATTTAGGACATAAAATAAGGTGAAATAAAGAAATTTTGTTGCACTTTTTCATGAGTTAGCACATTTCACAGCTCTTTCTTGTTTCAGCACCTTTTTTGAACTAATTCTTTTTTTATTTTTAATTAAAAAACTGGCCAGAAAGATACATTACTTTAACTATTGTCAAGTATAAAAATAAAAAAAAAAAAAAATCACTCTTTTTGAGCAGCTAAATAAAATTCTATAGTTTTACTTTGTAGAGCAGAACAAGAGCTATAAAATGGTATATTTATAATTTTCAGCCCAAATTGTTAATGTTGCAAAACCTGCACGAGAAAACACAAATTTCAATAAAAGCCATTTACCAGAACCACTCTTCTAACTGCAATCTACAGACATTTTATGTAAAGAACCTTAAATCTCTAATTGCTCTATTTGACTGTTTTGTTGTTGCAGTCCACGTACTCTACCATGTCAAAAGTTGAGAAGGCAAACTGTATGCACCTTCAGAAGAATTCAAGAAACAATTCATCGAAACTGCTGGTCTAACACTTCAATGTGCTGTCTGTGATGTAAATATAGTAATTAATGAGAAGCATCAAAAAAACAGAATAAACCAGCACATCCAGTATGGGAAGCATGCAAAGGATGTCAAACTCCACAAAAATCAACCTAAGCAAACTATCTTAATTAGTGCCTTCACTTCAGGATCTGAAAAGCAGCTGTCATCAAGTCAGTTCTCTGCAGATTTTTCCATGTCATTAGTTTAGTTCACAAAGTTAACAAACCACACTCACTTGTACCGCCATGGGTGGCCGAGGTCGTTAAAGTGCAAACTCATGAGCAGGAGGTCAAAGGTTCGAATCCTGCCAGGACCATCCTTCCTGACTGAGGTTTTTTTCCAGGTTTTTCTCAGTCCTCATAAAGGCAAATGCCAGGGAGGTACCCTAAACTTAGACATGGAACGTTTCCTTCCAAAAAAAAATGCTTTCCCAATATATCATTTCATCTCCTGTATCATCAGTGTACACCGCATGTGGTGCCACAGTAGTAAAAACGGGCGTTAAACACTATTAAAAAAAAAACACTCATTTGTAGCCGAAAAAATAAAGGCCACACTTCATTAAATTAATACGGTTATATTCAATATAAAATTATAATTAATGTAAAATATGATCTGATGCATGTATGTAATTTGTATTCATTTAGGTAACACCTGTGCTAAATCTGTAGTAGATGGTCATTATGTATGTACAATTGGACTGCTCGTTAAGCTATGGAATATGCCATGCTGGAGTTTGTCCCTATTGAATTTTAAACGGTTTGACCAGGGAAGAAGGTAGCCTTTTGTTCTCATTTCCTCGGAAAGGACTTAGGGAAAAACATTTGCCAAGACACAGAATGTGCCTTTTTAACTAGAGCAGAGAGAAGTATTCTTTCAATAGGTAGCGGTGCATAATGACAATAAGGGAAGAATTCTTTCAAGAAATGAACAAATGTCAATCTTAGCTAACAGCATATGTTTTATAGCCTGTTTAATAGAAACATTTAGTCATGTCATGTCAACAGGTTTCTGACATGACTTTAGAATCAAATAGATGCTCCTTATTTATGGCCAAGATGTGTTCCATCTCGATTTCATTGTGGATAAATCTGAAAGGGTAGAAAAGTAAAGGGATGTCAGATATTTATGGTAGGAATGTCCGTTCTTGGAATTGTTACAGCGTGAGAAGATTTATTTTAGAAAATTAGTAAAGCTCAACCAATAGGAATTTTCCAAAATTGAACGAATCAGAGTGAACCTGTATAATTATAGATATTAAGGAAGGATCAACAAAGCAGTTAGAATTGAACCGAGCTCCATAATTTTGCAGATCTAATTTTTAGCCGGGGAGGTTCCAAACAATACAATTAACTGTATGTCTAATATAATCTAAAATGTAAGAAAAGCAGTATGGAGTGAGTAGTGAGGTGTTAGCATTCAGCAGTGCAGAATGAGCAGTCGAGGCTAGGATTGTGAGGAGTCAAATGGTTGGAGTCGGAGGAAGAAATAGTAAGAGCTAATTGAAATAAGTGGCCATAAGAATACATAATCAGAATCGAAGTGCATGAAGTCTGTAGGAAAGGAATAGTAGTCAATTAAAGCAGTTGGCAATTGGTAACCAATATGCGTTATCCAGAAGTCAACTGAGATCTTCCAAACATTTTCAAGCAAATGCGAACAATCCAATATTCTGATAATAACAGTGTCAATTGAGTACTATAGTGTTTCCGTGTAGCCTGCTAGATTTCCTACCTTTCCCTCTGATGCAAATAAGTCACAAAATTCCAGAATTTCCCTGAAATAAATATTCCTAATCCAGACACAAAGGGGCATCCAACCAAGAAATTAAACAATCACTTAATTTCCTCCTCCTTACCTCATAAGTAATGACAGCATCCTACTAATGGCCCCACATTCATGATGTGGGCAATTGCCTATGAAATTTAATGATAAGTGGAGCATAAGGGTATTAAATTGACTCACCAGCTAATTTCAAATATACAGCATATTTCAGAAATACTTCTACAAACTTTGGTGGCAGGTTCCTCACACCAAAAGAAGAAAAAAAGTGTGTATAAACATATGCCCAGAAATCGTTAGTTTCTGAATTATTAATGAAAGTTTACCAAAACAAGATTAAAAAAAAGACCATATAAACATATCCAGAAATCCTTAGTTTTTGAGTTATTAATGAGATTTTACAAAAAAACAAAAAATAAAGTCCATATAAACATGTCCGGAAATCCTTAAATTTTGAGTTAATGATATTTTACCAAAACTAGAAACACAACCCAATAAACACAATGTCAACTGAGAAATTCATAATAAATATTCAAACCTGTTGCTTCCACATAAGCAGGCACTAGGATCTAGGAATATCGACCCTTTCAAATATGATGTCAAACAATTTTGCAGGCTTCCATGGCATGTTGATGAAGTATCTCTGCATTAGGGTTATCTGTTGCATAAGTCAATTTTTTTAGGTGGTCCCATAGGAAAAAATCCAAAGGATTAAGGTCGGGGGAACATGCTGGCCATGAAACTGGTTCTCTCCTAGCTAACCATCTGTCATGGTAAATATCAGCCAGTGTATCTTGAACAATGCAGGTATAAGATGCTGGAGCCATATCATGCATAAACTACATGGTTGTTCTTATTTGCAAGGGCATGAAATAGATATCCTGCCATGGTTAAACACAACCCATCATGCAATGCAAGTGAAATATGTTAAACAGATTAACCACAAACGTACCCAAATAACTAATGTAAACAAGTCTCCTTGGAAAACATGGCATCTAGGATACTATGAATGCACAAGCAGATTTATCGGTGACATCATTCAATTACGTAACAAAATTAATTTTATTTTCAGTTACAAACTTTAGTTATAAGATTTTACCTTGAACACATTGAATTAATTTTTCATTAATAACTCAAAAACTAAACATTTCCAGACATGTTCATATGGACTTTTTTTCTTGTTTGGTATGAGGAACTGCCATCAAAGTTTGTAAAAGTATTTCTGAAACACCTGTGTAAGTTCCAAAATGAAATTGGTCTTAAATTTCAGAGAAATAAGAGTTTGTAATGAAGTAACCAGCTAAAACATTTAATTTATTATATGTCTCCAATGTGAAAGTTCTAAAGAGTTGCATTAAGTAATCACTTTAATATTTAGACATTGATTTTCAATACAATGATGTATGTAGACAGCAATTTTTTACCTGACTTACCTTACAAAGCAGTAAAATGCTTTCTACCAAAATCTTTTATGACAATGCACAAATAGAAGCTCTTACTTTTTATACTACATTTCTGAGACAGTTAAAATAAAGTAACTTACGTTTTCTGCTTGGCTGAAATATTGCCTGATAGTCCACAACATTTGGAATGTCTGCTAAGGATTGGGATTCATCTTCAGGATCTGTTCCTGACCTATCAGACTCCTCTATTGTCTTCACATCTAGCCTGTACCAAAGCATTTGCATCTGTTACCTTCTAATGGTTTTCTACACCACAATAATTAAAACATAGCCTACTATAATGTTAAAACTCTAAATGAAATATCAGATTGTCATTAGGAAGTTTGTAGATGGCTTTGGAACAGATGAATGCATGCTTCTGAACAAACTTCAGCACCAAATACATAAATTCAAATTAGCAACAAAACATTTATGTATGCTCTAAAGAAAAATAGCCAGGAGTATATTTTGCTTCTTATTACTGTCATATTCCAACGTTTTACCAGCAACAGACTTACTAGTTACATAAGTTCAACATTATTATATGAATAATGAAGATTTTTTTTTTGTTGGTACTTAATAATGAATGCCATTCCCCCCCTTAAAGTAAACTATCAAAGATGAAGCAAAGGCATTTTTATTAGAATTCTCTGTGGTGGTTTGGTGTTTATAGTATTTATTAGGTTCCTTTTAGGCCATTCTCTAACAATCTTTGGTCAGCATCCCATTCAATTCAGTGCATGAAATGGCTAATAAATTTTGCTCAAAGGTCTCTTCCCTAGCACCATGGAACCTGCTGCCTTTGGTCTATGAGACAAGTTTTGATGCTTCTGGGGTAACCTTTGAGAATAGAGCACCTCACTCATTTCTTTTGTATTTCCCATGATGCACAAGGACTGCATGTGCATTTGTGGGAGTGAAAAATGAACTCCAGAATAGCTGCAAAAATATTTTCTGTAGCTTTCTTCTCAGGCATTTTCCTTTATGTAATTAAACAAGATGAAAACAATCTCTACCGACAAACTTTCACAATTTCTTCTTTAAGAATCTACTAAGTTTTTTGTTTACTAAAGAAGAAATTGATCAAGAATACCACCACACTACTAACTGAAAAAGAGAGACTGGTTTTTAAAAAATTCACCTACCATTCAGTAGCTATGAATAAATTCCAAAAAAAATTTAAAGATATTAACATTCAACAGGAGAAGAAGTCAGGCACCTACAAAATAACATGTAAAGAATGTGATAAGGTATACGCTGGAAAAACTAAAAGGAACATAGGAACACGGTTAAAGGAACATCTCCGGAACATTAAGTACAAACAGATTGATAGGTCAGCAGTAGCACACCATTTTTGGAAAGATAATCAAGATAATCATGACATAAAAAGAGAAGTTACTTAAAGAAGCACACTGATGTACAGAATTGGACACATGGGAGAAGATTTACATTCATAAACATAGGGACCATCTTATGAATTTCGACATTACAGGAGAATGTAATACAAATTTCCAGTTTATAAAGAAAAAAACACCACCAGGATGGATCACAGGTCCTTATAGATGTTAGTTTCTCATACCAGTCATCAAGTTGGTTGAAGCTGGAGAGGATGTCTATTTGAACTGTATTTAAAAGTAAGTGAAGCATAAGAGTGTGTTAGATGACAAATTAGATACAATTTACATCAAACTTTCACAAGTTGTCAGGGATCGTTTCTCAGTGTTTTGATATAAGGAAATCACGGTCTCAGATGGCTCATTATCAGGTAATTTCATTGCTTTCGTTTTGTAATAACTCAAAATCACCTTTGTATCTACTTACTCAGAATATGAATGTTTCCAAACAAAATACAACAGTTAACTAGTGTAGAGCATGTTTACACTACAGTCTGCCACCCATTAATCAACTGCTCATCACCTCCTAAAAATTGCAATTATTTATTTTTAAGGATAGATGAGGAAACAATTACAAAAAATGACACAAAAAAACCCAAATTACACTATTTAAAGTAAATGTTCAAAATATTGACCGCTTTGATCACGATAAACTTTATAGCGATGCCTCATAGATAGTCTCAATGACTGCATGGAATGGTTGTGGTGGTCCTCCTCCATGGCCAGCTTGATCACTGGATCTGACACTAATGGACTTTTTCTTCTGGGGCCTAGTGTACATTGATTGATTTGTTTATTTTAAGGACGCTCTTTAACATCACAGGTCATCAGCATCCCATTTTATTCAGGGCGTGAAATGGCTAACAAATTTTGCTCATAGGCCTCTTCTTTCAGGCTTCAGGTACTTTATCGTGCTGTAAATGTACAACACAGGACCCACGGCTTTCCCTCCCTTCCAAAGGAAGCCATACTTATGATTTTTACACCCGAAAAAATCCTTTGATCCTTGCTGGGTTTGAACCCGCGACCTTGGGTCTAGAAGGCAAGTACAGTTACTACTACACCACCAGGACCGACCCTAGTGTACATGACTCCTGTTGTAACTAATATGAACCTTGCTGTTGCTAGGACTGTAGCAGCCACTGATGATGTGCGCCAATCTCCTGGGATGCTATAGCATGTGCGACAGTTCATTAGACATCAATGTAAAGTTTGTTGTGATCTTGGCAGTTGACATTTTGAACAGTGTAACAGTGTAATTTGGGTTTTTTTCATGTCAATTTTGTAATGTTTGGCCATCTATCCTTAAAAATAAGCAATTGCAATTGTCAGGAGGTGATGAGTAGTTGATTAATTGGTGGCAGACCATAATGTAAAAAGCTCTACAGCAATCAAATGTTGTGTTTGTTTGGAAACAATTATATTCCATGTAAGCAAATACAAAGGTGGTTGAGTTATTACAAAATGAAACCAATGAAATTACCCAGTAATGAACCACTGGAGACCAGGGGTTCCTTATATCAAAACCTTCAGAAAAAATCCCTGAACAACTTGCGAAAGTTAGTAGAGTTCAGATTCACTCTATATGCGCTGTTTAATATGTGGACATTTTGTTAATTGTTCTTTATGTTTTCAAAAGCATGTAAATCTGAAATTTAGTCAATTACAAGAAATAGTGTTTTCAGCCATGGAAGACACAGGAGGTTGGCAAAAAAGGCAGGAAAAAATTATATCCCAAATTATGAACAGAAATGTAATGGAAGCCCCATTAATTAACTTGTTCCAACTGGCCCATCACATCAACATGATTCCATGAGGGTATTGGAGTGGCTGGCAGCCAGAAACAAACAATCTTCAACAATGTATCTGCACCTTTTCACATCAACTGTTTCGGTCCTGGTGGTGTAGTGGTAACCATACTTGCCTTCTAAACCCAAAGTTGCAGGTTTAAACCCGGCCAGGATCAATGGATTTTTTGGGGGGTAAAAATCATAAGTATGGCTTTCTTCAGAAGGGAAGTACAGTCGTGGGTCCCGTGTTGTATATTTACGGCACAAAAAAGAACCTCAAGCCTGAAAGAAGAGGCCTCTGAGCAAAATTTGTCGGCCCTGAATAGAAAGGGATGTTGATGACCTGAGTTGTTAAAGAGCATCCTTAAATAAACAAATTTAAAAAAAAAACATTAATTGTGGCAATAACAACTATTTTAGGAGTCACCAAATATATCACAAAAGAGCACTATCAGTTTACTGAAATGTGACCCACAGTGCATATGTTTTGCAATTTTTGTAATTCTTTTTATTTACATAAGTTTGCAGCATGTGCTATTGTGCTCGGTAGCATTTCTACCACCCCATTTCTACTGTATAATGAAAAAAGTTGTGTTTTGACTCCGGTGATTCTCCATATGTGATCTGAGCACCCCCTAATGTTAATGTAATTAGGGAATTTTATATATATTCTGTAAATCATTTGTACCTTGAGAATCATTTGACAATGTCAGACACTTGTAATGACTGTATTTACAGTAAAGTATATATATTATTAAACAAAATTCATAGACAAAGCTCAGTAAGTTGCACCTTTTTAAAAAATGGGCCTAATTTTAATATGTATGAATTGTATATTACCTTGCTTTTGCCACATTCAGTGGTCTGTCTCGGCTGAAACTTTTGCGTATACTTTGTCCATGCACAAAGGGAGATGGAGGTGCGTCTGTTTGCACCCCACCAAAAGGCTGCACCTTTTTAAGGTCCACAACATAAAGCACGACATTTGTCATTTGAAATGATGCACCTATCAGCTGATTCTGAGCTGTTGCTATATCTTGTATCTTACCCCAACCCATTGGAACTGTATCATATGTTCTTGCAGGCTCCCAGCCATAAACTTTTAGAATGTCCTGTGATCCTGCAAATAGGCACTCACCCCCTTGGCTGAAGTATATACACCTGAAATTAGAAATGTTAACTTAGATAGATCATCAAGAATTTAGGCCACGGTTATCTATGAGTCACTTTTCTTTTCTAATATTTAGTACTGAAAATGTGATAGGAAATTTACTTAATTACATTTACATTTACCTTATAGGCCCGCAATTTCTATCTGTTGTGGATACAAGCTGGAAGTTTTCCAAGTCCCAAAAGTTGACAGTACGGTCAGCACTACTAGAAGCCAGAAGAAATTCATTTGGATGAAATTCCACTGCAGTCACTGGACCAGCATGGTCTGTGAATTCTTTCAGCAAACGGCCTGCTCTTATGTCCCATAGCTGTAACACCAAATTATTATTATCTAATGATGATAGTGAATACTATAGTGAATAAATAAGAAATAAAAGATGTAGTACTTTTTTTTTTTGGCATATTTTGAGAAAGCATTCAATACAACAAATAGGGATACTTTGGCACACAAATTGTGATGCAAGTACTGTCAGTAATTTATTCTAGGACTTCAAAAATTATATGAAGGAATCGGGTTTTATGTCACATGTGAAGGTAATAGAACCACATATTATATGGGTGTGAGATAAGGATGTAAATTGAACCTAACATTATTGAATTTGTCCTTACACAATGGGCAATCCTTGATTGATTTTATCCTGAAGAGATATTCTGACAAGCATTAATGCCCAAAAATTAAGTGGAATTGGACAACTCCAATTTTTCTTGGTTTCAATAAAAGATGTTTGAAAGTCTTTGGACCTTCATATGGTTTTTCTTTAAGTCTTTGTTGGATATTTTGTTGTCCTGTTCAGTTATTAATCTTTTTTTAGATTGAAGTTCTAGTTCAAAAGTGGTTTTGGTTTTTTGTTGGCTCTTTTTTGCTGAAGTATCAGCAGTCTTGTATCATTTTAATTCAACTTGGCCCGGGATCCATTATTAAACTATTTCTGTATTCTGATCTGGATTGTACAATATAATTTTCTTATTTCATTCATAGTTACATTGAAATGAACAGAGTACAATAATCATCTCAAAAATTTGTTAAAAAACAAAACAAAAGCATTTACCTTCACAATGCCTTCCTCTCCAGCAGAAGCTATCCATTGCCCATCTGGACTAAACTTGAGACTGTTAACTGTCAGTTTATGTCCAGTATAAGTAAAAATGCAACCCTTCCTGCGAATATCCCAAAGCTGAAATAACAATGTTACATAAGTTATAAATTACAGGTAAATGCTATCCAGCAGTATATGAAACTTACTTGCAAGATAAACACCAACCTTGATAGAAGTATCTAGAGAGCCAGAAGTAAGGAAGTCCCCATATGGATGAAAATCAATGCATCTAATGCTGGCTTTGTGGCCAGTTAATGTGCGCACAATTTTTGCAGCTTCCAGGTCCCAAATTTTCAAGGCACCAGTCTGTGAACCTGCACAGACCAGTTCTTCAGTGTGCCCAAATTGTACACACTCCACTGGGGTTGTGTGACCACTTAAGCTCTGCAAAAAAAACATCAAAACATTGCCTTAACTGCAGCAATGGCATTATGAGAACAATGATATTTGCAATATTAAAAGGACTAGTCGATACAGACTAAAAAAATATTTTTTATGAGAAGAGTAGATTTATAACTGACTGGTGGAAACAATTGGAAATATAAATTAATTTAAAATTTTAAATTGGAAATTAAAAGTAAGTGAAGCATAAGAGCATGTTAGACAACAGTTTAGATATAATTTACATTTAACAAGCTTCACTATGTGAGTTCCAACAGAATTTTTTAAAAATGTTGTGCTGCTCTGAAATTTTGGTTCCATCTGCAGAAATCTGGTTAGAAGTGTGTGTGTTGTTATAGCAAACATATGGCAATGAGGTTCAGCAACAATCAATCGCACTTCAGTGGTTCAAAGAGTTTACAATATTTCAATATCAAAGCAGGGCAATTCAAGTGCTTCAACCACTACAGCGAATAAAATAGTAGGAAGTGGCAAGCATGTTAGATTTTTTGTGGTAGTGCATTCACCATTATTCATGACTGCTTACATAAGAGACATATTTGTGCTATATGAGTGCAAAGATTGCTGACACCTGAACAGAAGATGGTGTGAATGAACATATATTGGCAGCTTCAGCATCTAGTAGCAGAGTATATAGAGGTATATCTGAATTCCATCATTACAGGTGATGATTGCTTCACCATTACAATCCTGAAAGTAAATAAGCAAGCTTAGTGGAAATTGCCTAGTTCTCAAGACACCAAAAAAGGCCAAGTGTGTTCGGGTTATGGTGATTTTATTCTTTGACTCTTGTGAAATGATTTATCAAAATGAAGTCCCCTTGCAAACAACTGTTAATGGGGAGTATTATAGACTATTTTGAGCATCCTGAATGATCACACATCTTATGAAAATGCCAAGCTGCACCCATCTGGTTGGCACCTGTCATAACATTGCATATCCTCACATTTGAAACATTGGTGCATACATTAAATTGTGCCTCATCCTCCTTAGAGTCCAGATTTAGATTCTGTGCTTGGTTTTTCTGTTCCCTCGTCTCAAAAAGGAGTTGCAGGGCCAGTGTTTTGATTCATCAATGGCTGTTGTAAAAAGGGCCGTGGTGTTTCTGAAGATTCAAAAATGGTTTCCAGTATGTCTTCCAAAACTGGCATACATGTTGGGTCAAGTGCATAGAACTCAATGGAGATTACTTCTAAAAAGACCATACCAACCTTCACCCTAATTAGCATACTTTGTAAGTATAAAAAAATTATTCTCAGTTTTAATTGACTAGCCTTCATATATTTGGCTTTTTTTCTTTATTTATAGCTGTTAATTCAACCACATCAACTACTATGTAGGCAATTACCATAATGATTGATATGAATTGGTGTGCACACAATATATCCTCCTATCCTGATGCCACCAACAAACAATGACAAACATCACAATTGAGGTTATGTAACAGATATGGGATATGCTCCCACAATCCTAAGAGATATATTAAAAATGAGAAGTGGTTGTAACTGATTATAATTACAATACCACATTCGTGCAGATTAACTTTCCCCAGTTATACTATCCCCTTTGACCCAAGCCAAGCACTTGGTGTCTTAAGTTATGTTCAACTTCATGGTTGTCTGCTACTGTTGTGAATGAAGGAGTTACCTAAAATTGCATTTAAATTTATCTCAAGATATATGACAAAAAATTAAGGATATCAATATGAAGCAAGATTCAAAAGAAATATAATTGTCTATGCTGAAAAACATGGCAACAGACAGGCTCAGTGAATTCAGTAGATCAGAGAACATTATTGCTAGTGGTGTCAAAATAAATTGGCAATATTTGCTTCTAAAGTGACAAGAAGAAAATTTACCAGGCATCAAAAAAGAAGATACATGAAGAGAGAAAGATATTTTACAATTTGTATGGAAAAGAAGGAAGAATCACCCGTTGGTGACAAGTGACTTGACTGAGACAAAGCTAAAGATGTAACTAAATTCCATAACCTATCAAAGCAAATAATTAAGGCTAATTATTTCATGAAGTGCATGGTTCCATAGCTCTTAATGCCACAGAACATATACCAGAATCTTCCTGCAGACTTTGAAGTAAAGCTTAAAAAAGTCCAGCTCTTCATTTCCAAGCATGAAAATTGGAGCAACTTCCTTTGGAGTAAATAGGCAATGCAGATGAGATGACAATGTAATTGGATATGCCAAGTGACTACACCAATAGAGAGAAATGGATGAGAGAAGTTACTATAAAAAACCGTAGGGTACAAAAAGCTGTTGGTAATAACATTAGCTATCATAGCAGATGGTCGCAAACTTCCTCCTTTCTTAATCATCAAATAAAAATTGTCTCCCAAAGCCAGTGCAAATTGTTTGAAAGCATGAGAAGGAATCCTTGATGCTGCACTGGTTCTAAAATGTTAGATAACGACATGCTGGTGCCCTTTTCAATCTGCCGTTAATGCCATGTCTTGATTTACAGAGCTTCCAGAATATGTCCTTACTGCTTGCATGAGATTTTGCATCTCAGTAGCTGGAAACATCACAGTTAGTCATGCCTATACTATGATTTCACTTCTTAAAACTATGTATAAAATCTTATAGCAAATGCTGAAAATGCCATTCTCCCTAAATTAAACATTGTTCCAAGTAAATATATTTTGAATGACACAATTTAATGTTTCTAATTTCATTTCGTATATTTTCCCTGAGTTATTCTATTGTTTGAGGATCTGTTTTGTACACTTTGTCCTTCAGGCTATTTCATATATAAAAGTCACAGACTGTTAGTTCTGGTGAGTGAGAGGGCCATATACCAGCACTAATCACTCTATCTTTAAACACTTCCCTAATTTTACCCATGGACTCCTTTGCTGTACAATAAGTGGCAGAATCTTGTTGAACTCCCCATATGATTTCTCTTCTTCCGTCAGCTGATTAAAAAATGGTCAGAATGTTATTTCAGTACACCCCTCCATTTACTGTCTGCTTATAAAAATCAGACAGATTATGTATCATGCACTAATCACACCATTTAACTATTGTAAAGAGAAGTTTTTTGTATATAATAACAATAGCAAGTGTTATGAATGATTACACGACATTTTAGCAGAACCACGTCTTGTTAAAAAGAATACCACTTGTGAGTCCTTTAGGCCTTCAATCAGTGATGAAAGAAACAACTCACAATAATGCACACATTCTATGGGATCACCTTGTCATAGATGCACACATGTACACTTAAAAGGTTTGAGTTTTAACAATTTTATTGCTGTATGTGTAGAAGACATTGAAACTAAATTTATTGTACTAATTTCGGTAGTGATTTTGTTGGAGAACATTCAAGATTTGCACCAATTTGTCTAATGTGTCTTCTTTAAACTGTGTATATATATGTGCATGTGTTCCTTGTTCTGCATTAAATCAGTGTATGAATTTACACACTGGTATATGAATCTGGAAAAAACAATTGCCCAAAGAAATCTCAAATAAATTTATTGCAAACGGACAAATTAATTTGTATCTATAACAACATTTACATAAAAATATATTGCTCTTAAGTCAGTTATTCTGCTTTCTTTGCAAACAAATGTAGACAGGGAACTGCTTGGAAGTTCAAGGGCAGGGCAGGCAAGTTGCTATGTGCGGGGAAGGTAACTGGCCTTGGCCAAGATACAAAACCCCTGCTTGCAACGAGATCATATTCTGAAATTCCAGTACTACACATAACTGAAATAAAAGCAAAGTAAGAAAGATGTCTACTAACCATGATGCAGTTGTGTTTCCCAACTGCCCATAGGTTCACCTTCTTATCATCCCCTCCCGTAACAAGCACTCGGCCAGATTTGTGGCCAAGCGCCAGGCAGTTCACGTTGGATCCATGTGCCACAAAGTCTTCTGAAAAGTAATAAAAATTATTTAAACAATTATCAACAAATAATTAACAAATTTTAATATAAGTTCATAAGTTCTATTCATAAAAATTACTTTATTTTTGGCTGTTTAAATTAATTAAGGTCTTTATCATTCACATCTCTGCTATTCAGGTTTCTAATGCAATATTGCTAAGGATAATATTTAATTTTGGGTTCTGACAGTTGAGACACAGCCTAGGAAAACACATATGAAGTACTTCTTTAGAAGTAACACTATGTGTCAATCATAGTATATGTACTGGTTCTGTAGCTAATTTAAAATTATTAAATGAAGTCTATTATTTTAACAATGCTGTTAAATTTATTTTGGAAAAACTGTTCCTATCATATCTTCCAATAAGACACATGATTTCAAATGTAAAAGCAATTGAGATCTTTCAAAGCTAAATAAATAAGCTAAATGCAAAACAATGCTTTTCTGAAATTCAACATTTTATCGCAGGAATTTCAATCAAATATTTTATAAAAATATTAACTTACAACTTGGTGTTAATTTCTAATATATATATATTTTTTTATGTTAGCCATAAACAATAATTAAGGGCGTAATTTTTAGCATTTTGAAATTAGACATGTTGGAGCATTTATACATTTTTATTTAGCATTTTGTACAATTTTAAAGGAAGCCATTAATGCTTAATTTGCTTGTGTTAATTGTTCTGAATGCTGCTTCATCACTAGCTTAAGAATATTTCTCCCATGCAGAAAATTTTGGTTTAGTTGTCCTGCCTCTTGAAAGGCTCTACTAATATGGCTCAGGACTTGACTGTGCAAATCTTTCATTAATCTTCAATAGAAGAAAATGTATGCCTTATAAAACCGAAAATATAACATACTACAAGAAATGTTTGCTTGATTATTACTATGTCTATGATAATTATAAATATACAGAAATCTTTAATCCTAAAATGCGACTAGCACATTCCATCAGTTATTGCTGGAACTACTTGGAAGGAAATATTTATTTTGAAAAATCCTGGCACTTTTAGTTCCTTTGGCACCGAAGCCTCAATTCCATATCCTGCTTTCTTTGTCTATAATTTCCATTTTTTCCATAATATATAGATAGATGATATTTCTTTATTTTCTACCATGCATTGTACAGGTAGAGTCGTCAATAAAAAAATTATCCAATTTGTACTACAATTGCTTATCTCAAAACTTAAATGAAGTGGTTTTCATTTAGTAATTTCTTGTTCCAATGTTGGATAGTTTATAATCTAGTTAAACAAATATAAGCAATTATACACTTATTAAAATCTGAAAGACAATTTTGGCTCTAATTTAATTATGAACTAACATACAATTGTTATTTCAAAAAATAAAACAAATAATGTCTCATAACACGAAAATGCTACATAGGCAAAAAAGCATTAAATAGTACTATTTATTACTATGGAAAGCATAAAATATAACACAAACAACTGATATCACCATTTTGGAATAGAAGCCTACATTTTTAAATAAGGAATGGATTGTTTATGAGTAAATGCTAAAAAGTTTTCAAGGGGATTTTTAAAATGTATATTCATGTACTGAGTGAGCTCTTTGCATTTTAAATTTTACACAAATACCGAATACAATGTGGAGGGGAAAAAAAAAAAAAAAAAAAAAAAAAAAAGAAAGAAAGAAAGAAAGAAAAATAAAAGAAAGCAAAAAGTTTTAACAATGATCCTTACTAACTGTTATTTGTTAACTCCACTGCATGATCACTTTCAGAATGTTTATGTTATTAAACGCTTAAATGTACAGAACTAAATCGCTAAATGTACCCCCTAACCTTGTGAATACAATTTAACACACTGGAAAAAATATGTGCACTTACGAAGTCTCCACGATCTTTTAGTTGCTGATGCCATGATGAGGTTAAATGTATTACATTGCTCCTTTTTGTGTACTTCGCATTTCACAAATATAAGAGAGAGATCACTTCATTCGCGTGATTCATTATTTAAGCACTGCAAACAAACAACTGAATGTCATACATCTCACAATTTATTATATTTAACACCTTTTTAACACTTTGTAATACATTACCACTTTTCTACTGAATATTTGAACTACTGTGGACTTATTTTCATTTACCTTGACATACAAATTTACCGAAATTTCACATCTTACATACTCGCTCTTTTTCTTCTTATTGTACACATTACGTACTTCTCCATCCATGAGGCCAAGTTTAAATAAGGACAAATCATCCAAGAGATCGAAGATACAGCCTTCTTTACATGTATTTATTTAGCTAAAGAAGGCTGTGAGTGCTTCTGCACCTTAAAAAAAATGATAGCCTGCTCAATGTGTGTCAGCACGTGTTGCCTGAGCAATTGAGATAACTATAACTCCAGCTTAACGTAGTGCAATAACTAGGACTGAAGTTTTAAGTGTTTTGGCCGCTAAAACAGCCATTATGAATATAAAAATCAACTGAAAAAAATATTACTCTTTCCAGATCCTTTTGAAAACATTAAAGCATCTTTAACGCATTGTGTTTACACGACAGCTGTTATTTATTTCTGTTTATGTAAAAACACACAAACACTTAAACAAAAACACGAAAGAAAGATAGAGCGGAGGCGGAGTGAAACGGTAATTAGAATATAAATGAAGTTAGTCCATGGACTTCGGTAACCATTCTCGTTGCAGTAAGAAATCGGTTACCCTTGAGTCGTGGATTCGAGTCCCGCCTTTGGTTTAAGTGGATTTTATTATTTAATTTTCCTTTGCCTACGTACGAGACAGTGGCCATGCATAAAGCTGGTCATATTTTCATGTAGTCCCAACATTTTAATAATAAAATTGTAGAACTCGAAGAATTTATTTATCAATGCCTTTTTATGTCATGTTCTACTTCTATAAAAGGTTCTATCATACTAGTAGTAGTCTTGCGACGCCTCTAGCGTCCAGAATTTGCATCGCTAAGTAGGCGTTTAATTCAGGAGTGGCAAAAGGACGTAATCTGTGAACGTACATTTAAATTGCACGCCGGGTTTCGTGACGGTTCAAGGTGCCCTGAGCGGTGAAAATGTGACTTGGTTACAGACATTTGGAAATCTTGACAGCTCATTTTGAAATTGTAATTTTGTGTATTTTGCGCTTAGATAGTGGTTCTAAACGTAATGCTGAAAGTACTCAGGCAAAGACCCATACATGGGTTGCTATGTAAATATTATTCATTAGCTAAAGTAGAATATGTACAAGGACAGTCACCAGCTCCAGGAATACGAGAATACTTTTATTTCATCGATCATCAGGGAATGGTACGAAACCAATAGGAGTGAAACTAATATAAAATAAAGAGGATTGCTGCGTTTATTGTGTCCCGAAGTCTAGTGTGGAACATACCTTGAACATTTAGAATAATCACTACAGAGAGTGCTGACTAAACAATTCTGTTACAAATTATCTTAGGAATTTTCTTGAGTTCCTTCATGGGCTATATTAATCGGTACACAATTTAATGGCACATTTTACTGTGTACATTACTAGCTTTTTTATCCTAAAACCACCTATAATATATACCATTGCTAATTCTGCATAATTTTTGTTTCAGCTATTTTTAGATGATGCACGAATGAAAAATTTTACTTCATGTTTTAAAGGTATGCTATATAATGGATTATGGCAGACTATAACCCCAAAAGTATGTAATTAGTTTAATGATAGTGTATATAAATAAATATTCTGTAACGGCCTTAGAGAAAAGAATAATATTAAAAAAAGAGAAAAATTTATGCATTGATAGCTAAGATAGTTGTATCATCAAAGAAATTTTTTCTCTTAACTTTCTTAAAAGTAGTTTAGATTTGCATGATGAATTATATCATATTATTAGTTTGTAATTATAAGAATTCTATTGCAGATAAGAAATTTCTGGAGTTTTTCTTCAAGCGACTGAAGCTTAATGCTACAGGACTGTATTATCCAGAATTCCCATATATATCTCCCTGTGGAAGAGAACGCAACTTTGTGCGATGTGATGATTATCCAATTGTATTCACCCATGTATTCAAAGACAAGAATGGTGAGGATAGGCTGAGCTATGGACATGCAGGTGAGCTGCTGAGTATCAAATTCTTGCCTGAGAAAGTGTTTATGGCTCCTGAAACAGGGCGTGTTTATCACCCTGGGCCAGAGAAGGTTGGCGGAGTTGGATTGGTGAGGTCAAAACTGGCTATAGAATTCAGCAAGTGGTTCCAGTTTGAGAAGGGTGAACAAGATGGGCCCACACATTTCTGTTGGAATGAGCAGACATACATACTTGATAGGGAGTGGTATCATAATGTAAACAGAGCTATGCAGAGTTGAAATGGTGAAATTAATAAGGTAAAAGATTCCATTTAATATAACTTTCCAAAAACTGAAAAGACCTGATTATCTTTTCAACTAATGCCTAGAAAAAAATACTTATATTTTACAAAACTAAATTAATGGACCATAGTAACTAAGCAAACAGATTCATTTTTAAACATTCTCAATATGTTTTATATTAAATGAAGCAATATTTGTTGGAATCTCTTCTTTTCTAAACAATTTAAAAACTGCTTTAAAAGCAGAAATTAATATTATACAGAAATATTACAATGTTTGTTACAAAATACATGCATTATAATTAAAAGATATATTACTATTCTAATCTTCTGGCCAAATGTTATGATTTCATTTAATTTAAAGTTTAAAAAATCCCATCAGATTGCTCATAAAAGCAAACATATAGCATATAATGAACTTGAAAATTTCCTTGTCTCCATCAGAAGGTGACTGTTGTCTTTTTCTCCTTTTGGGAACCTTCCCTTTGTAAGTTGTGACAGTGGGAAGTACCTCGTCATCCTTGTACAATTTAAATCACTGGTTGGTTAAACTGTCAATAAACTCATGACTGGATACATAATCCCTCTATTCTTTATGGAAATTAAACATTTTGGATTGACTAATAGTTAAATAATCATTATTATTAAAAATATATTTACAGAGTGCCAAAAATGTATACACACTTCAAGCAAAGAAAAAACCATGTTAACATAACAAAACTGAATTCGCACAAATCATGTTAGACTTTTACAGTTACAACATATAACAACAGTTGCTCATAATGCCCACCATTGGCACTGATACACTTCTAAGTACATTGAGCAACATTTGCGAAAGTGTCCTCAGCGAACTGCAATGCCGTTTCATTTCTTTCTGAAGTGCTGCCAGTGTAGCTGGTTTTCCACAATATACTACATCCTTAAGAGTTCCCCATAGATGAAAGTCCAACGGAGTTAAATTCAGAGAACAGCTCTGTTCTGTATATGTGTTTCCATTGCCTTTGAACTTCAACAACATTCTTGGTTTTCCATGCCACTTCAAAATTTCTTTCGTTCAAATGATAATTTTGGCTCCATTTTGTTGTATAAATGCTAGCATAACGTAATGTGAGTCACATCTATTTACAGATCATACGATAATCTTGTTTTCATTTGTTCATTGTTGATTTACCGGTCACATAGCAACACTATCATAATGTATGAGAGACACATCTATTGAAAGAACATCATACTACACATTACTGTTGTTTTTCAGTCCAATTTTAAAATATATTAAACAGATATCTACTGTGAAAGAAGTGTGTATATATTTTTTGGCACCCTCGGTATATATTTGCTCTGCAAATCTTTGCAATATATTTTAAATGCAGGCCACCATGCCTTAAAGTTTTTACTCACATACTGTTTGTGGCTTCTTGGCATTGTATAATCATTTCATTGTATTGATCTGGTGAACATATTTAGTCAGAGCAACAAACAAATTACAAATTTGGTAATGATTATTGTGTTATCCTTGCCTGACTTCCTTTAGCTATAAGGTTTTAAAGTTGGAAAACTACTTTACTTGAAATGGCGTGTACACTTAAAAAATCAAAACTGCACAATTTTTGTCCAAATAGTTTTTATTATAGAGATGAATGATTTTAACTCATTGGTGGTAGCTGGAGTATGATCTAGGAAACTTCATAAAATATATCTAGCAGCTTTGGATTCATTTCAAAATGAGTAGGAATATATTAGTTTCTTTTACTAATTGTGCTTTTTCTCCCAGTAAGATAAATATGTCTTCAAGTGGTTGTAAATGAAACATAAACCAATATTTGACTGGTGACATGCATAAATGGGATGATAAGGTATTCAGCTGAGCTAATAAGTGAGAAACGAGGGAATCAAGTTTTCTTGCTTTCCCTATTACAGAATGAATATAAGAAGGTGAATCAAATATAAACCAAAATTTTGATTTTACTGCTTGTAAGTAATACAGAATGAGACATTCTTTGAGACAATGTATTTGAGGTTTCAAGAATAAGAAGGAAAACCATTTTGCCTTACACAGCCATTCATTTGTCAGTAGCATTACGTCTGATAAAGAGGTATGCTCATTGATTGCACAATGAATCACCAAGCTTTTGGTGCAGGAGGCCTTAGAACTGGATAAAATTTTGCAAAGAAAAGGGCATAGTATGGGGATAAAATGTTGTCTTAAGACGCAAGTTTATGTGTGGCACAAAGGTTGCACAAAAGGATGAAAAACTGTAAAATTAAAGACACCCACATCGATCTTGGAGAAGAGAAACAAACATTTGGGTCGTTCAGGACCTTATTGAGTAGGACAGGCATTTGACAATTTCTGAAATCATTTCTAATTTTGGGATAAGTTATGGGAGTATTCAGTCCATCATTTCAGATGACTGGATTATTGAAAAGTTTCAGCAAGATGGGTTCATGCAAATTTTCATTAAGGATGCGTATGTCAGAGGCTTTTGGCAATACCAGGATCAAGGAGACATATTTCTGCATTGAATCATAACCTGCGATGAAACATGGGTACACCAGTATACTCCTGAGTTGAAGCAAGTGAGCATGGAGTGGAGGAAAAGAGGTGTAATCAGTTCATGTCAAAACAAAAATTCATCTGTCAATTTGACAGCTTTCTGGGATTCCCATTATTAATTTCTTAATGAATGTCAATGCAACTTAATACTGCAAGCTTCTGGATGAGGCAAAATATGCTCATTGGAAAACAGACTTCTAAAACCAATTGGAGAAGTTCTTGTCCTCTACATACAGTTGCTCTGAAAGGGAAAAACATGACATTCACTGGACAGTATTGGAACACCCTTCACATATTCCAGAGTACTGCCTTGTAATTGCTATACATGGCAGATATGAAGGTGTGAAAACATGTGTGTATCTGACATGAAACTCAATCCCATCTTTTACTTATAATGGGACTAAGAACCTATCTGAAAAAAATGCATTTGTAAATCAGGAAATTTTGGAGAAAAATTAGTTGTATCTCATTTTTATTTATTAAAGTGGTTTCAATAAATAACACAAAAAATCCAGTTTATATTTGACTCACCCTCATAACAGGAGTTATTAAAAACAGTAAGTTAATTATTAACTCATGTTGCACTAGAACAAAGACAAATTGCAGGCTGAAAATTAGCAACATTTTGCTAATTCTCATTTTTGATTCACTACTACCTAAAATTCTTCCTATTTTACTAGTACTGTAGTCTCATATCTGCAGAAAACATTACAAACATTTTTTTAAAAGTAATAATCTCCTTGATAAATGACTGAAGAAAGTACTGAAGTTATGAATTCCACTCAACATTGGTTCAGCAGAAAAAGCTGACATTGGTGTGAAAGTCTATTTTAAAAAACCTTCATATATTTAATTAAATTAGACTTATGAAGCTGTAGACAATGGAGTGGTAATATATCCCATAAGAATGTGTTAAATATGTTCACATTCACTCCACTTATACATTAGGGCATGTTTCAGAGGCAATTGCTCCAATCATTGGCTGTTGACAACTATTCAATTTGGTGACTGGATCCCAAGGTGCTTCTGTGGTGGTCTATGATGGTTTGAGCAGGAACTTGCAGAGTTCATCCTTGAGTCAAACATCAAAATTCATTAAGTCTTTCCTATTTTGGTAACAGTGCTGATTAATTCATCCAGTGCAAATGCTACTTTTGCACATGGTAATAGTTCTGCCGCAATTCAGGCATAAGACAACACGAGGTAAAAAGTGATAAAATGAAGTTGAAGCATACCTGAAAAACCTCAGTTTTGTACCTGAAAAACCTCAGTTTTGTAATAAGGAATAATATATTGCAGCCAGAAAGGTAAAAAACAGCATAATCTTATATTTATAAAAATGTTGTTGGAGCACTTACTACTAGTTATTATTACCTCCTCCCACAATCCCCACTGACCTAGGCTGTGCTTACTTATAGCCACAGAGACATCCTACTAGTGACGAGTGCAAACGTAAGAATGGGCAACATAACTGGGATTCTAGCAAAATTTTAGTAATCAGCTTGGAAAAAATGGAATTTGTAATTAATTCATATGCACTAACCTTAACCTAATCTCTGGTAAATCCCAGTGGTTCACTCTGGGCTGATGACCTACGCTTGCCTCCTTTTCATAAATATAAATTGATAGTGGATTGTGTGTTACTATGTTTGCGGATAAATCGTTGTAGTGGTGGCAAATCTCCTTCAACTCCAGCATAATCTATATGTTATCTAGCAGCAGAAACCATAAGCAACCAGTCATGATAAACAAAATAAGTGAGTGCAACAAGAACCTAAGTGCTGGGTGAACTATTCAGAATAATTATACCTATTTTTTATGATAAAAATTATTTCCCATGTACTTAGCTCTATTGGGTTGTGAAGTTCTTTCAAATACGAATGGAACAGAAATCAGGAATTTAGGAAATCAAACGTGTAGATTGTAACCACAGTAGCAGCTCACTTTTGGACCCAAAATCCTGAAATTAAACCAAAGTCTTAAGTTGTCGAAAGAACTTCATAACCCAATAGAACTAAGTACTTGGGAAAGAATTTTCATCATAAAAAAATTAGAAATAATGAATTTTGATTTTATACCCATGGATGAACTCTGCAAGTTCCTGCTCAAACCATCAGAGACTGCCACAAAAGCACCTTGGAATTTAGCTGCCAGATCGAGTTGTCAGTCAACAGCTGAGGATGGGAGTGATTACTGCAGAAATGTCCTAATGTTGTGTAAGTAAGTAAAGTTAGTGTGAACATATTTAATACTTTCTTGTGGGATTTCGGATATTTATTGTTGCAGAGGTAAGATGTAATCTGTTAAATTTAAAAGCTATAACCAGCATTTTGTTTCTTCAAATATAAAAACAAATCAATTACTATAGTGCATAAAAATCTTTAATAATATTAATTATAATGCATAAGGTAAAGAAACATGTAAATCAAATTGTGTTAAACTTTCACTACCTTAGCCTGCAATAAATTGTCCTTTCATCAATAATGAAGTTTTGTAATTTGTTATCATTCATCACATCCATTAGATTAATACCTGCATTTCTTAAGAGTTTCATTTATTCAAAATATTTAATTGTATTAGTAGTGCAGTTCAGTATTAACCAGAGCAATACAAAACTTTTCACACAATTTTTAAGTAAACCAGAAATAAAAATGCACAACTAACTAGTATATAAGTTATTTTTTATCTGCTTTAGTTTCTTCTTTTCCTTTTTCTTCTTTCTTCTCCTTGCTGTCCTTACTCTCATCTTTCTTTCCCTCTTTCTTTTCTGCATCCCTATTGGTGAGTTTGTTGTTTATTAAATTGTGCAGGGCAATGATGGAACGAATCAGAGCAGCCAAGTATACAACCAGCATTTGGTCATTAGTTTTTACATAAAGAGCTTCAACAAAGTTACCATGGCTGATATCTGGCAATAGATTGAAGATGTCTTGTAGCTGATATACTATCTGATGGTTTATGGGAAGCTTTCCTTGAACAACCTGAATAACACATGATTATATAATTAAATTATGTTCATTAAATGTTTAAACACTTGCAAGTTGAATAAAACTGAGATGTTGCTCATGAGTCGCACCTATCGAGTGATGGGGATGTTACTCTGCAAGTGAGACATATCTCATTCAGTTCAATAAAACTGTTTTTCATTTTTTTCAACTTGAACTGTTACTAAGCCTTGTATCAACTGTGAAACATAAATAGATTATTTAGATATGCTGCTATAAACTATGTACAAATAAAGTGATCGTGTCTAGATGACCAGAGTTTTAAAATACTAGAATGTTACAAATTATTTTATTGTAAAAAAAAAAAAAATGAATGAATTCATACTAATTTATTATGGTTTACTTTATTTTATATTAATATAAAGACATGTAAAAGCTTATATTTTGGAGGATTATTTTGTTTTTAATTTGAATGTATTGTTGCAAATGTTCATTTAACCGTTATTATTTTATGTTCAGAATGCTACAAAAAGAACATTTTGTTAATTTGACAGGTCAGTTACAAGTTGTCAAATATTCTATTACTTTTCAAATATCATCTTCAAATAAAAAAAAAAAAAAAAACCTGGAGAACAAAATGACAGAAGCTCCTACCAAACTATGATGCTGGACAGAGCAAAACTATAAGATAATTTTTCTTATAGAATAAATACACTTTGACAACAAATTCAACATACAACCACAGAACCTCCACTTAGAAAAAATAACATCCTTAAAATGTCTAGGAGGAGCAACATGGGAAGCACACAAGAAACCAGTACAAACTATACAAAACATACATGAAACCTGTCATAACTTATGGAAGTGAAGCATTATTTGTTGCTCCAAATCACCAAATCAGAAGATTAGAAATACTACAAAATGATGCACTAAAAATTTTAATGGGAGCAGTAAAATCAGCTAAGAAAGTGCATCAAAATTATTGATTTTGGTTCAATTACAAATTCCAAAATGAACCAAAGCTCTTAAAAGACCCATAGAATTAGCAGTTTGGGAAAATACATTCATAAACAAATATAAAGAAATTTTAACTAGAAATGTTAATTGGAACTTGTACAGTGAAGCTAATCATATACTTAAGATCATTGTATGATTGAGTTAAACTACACTCTTATTGCTGTACTTGTTTATAATGTGTAGTACTAGTTACAAGAACCCTTTGTTTGCATCATCAGCTACCTGTCGATTGGTAGGTAATAATTTGTTATGCTGTGGAATGTGTATTCTGCTCTGGTAGAGGTGCAATGAAATTAAGTTTATGTTTTCATCCCAGAAAGTTTCGAACTTCATTAAATACAGAGACAGTTTAATGAACTTCAACACTTCCAGGGATGAAAATATAAACTTTTAAGTTCATCTCACCTTCACCAGAGCAGAATACACATTCCCACAGTATAACGAATTATACAGCAATTGACAGGTAGCTGGTGATGCGAACAAAGATTTCATGAAACTAGTACTACATATTATAAATAACTATGTGGGGCAATAAAGGTGTAATTTGACTTAATCATACATTGATCTTAATTGTAAGAAAAATTTAGTTAATTTCAATCTTCCAAACAACAGTAATCTCATCACTAAATTAGTAAAACCTACAGAGCAACATCTCAATATCACACTGGAGTGCTGTTGAAACTATACTGATGATAAAGGCAACAGCCTTCAAAACATGTCCAAGTAAGTGGTACAAAAAGTGAAATTTGAATGATTTTCTCATAAAAAATGTAATTTTATAAATCTTTTTGAAAACATACAATAACCATAGTTTTGCTTTTATGCAAACATTCATAATTATCATTATTATTGCTGCAAAACCCTTTATATCCACTTTCATGAAATAATACATGTTATGTCCAACACATTTAAATTCTCTTTTGTGTCCCTTATCATAGCATTTCACATACCCATTTCAAATTTATTGGTGAAATATATAAAGTAAATTAATTCTCTTACAGGAGGGAAATGTTAATTTTCCCTCATTTCTGTGAAAAAGTGTTACCTGGACATAGCATGTTTTGTAACTAGATGACTCATTCATCTCTTGTAGGTCACATAAACTGTGCCATTTGTAGTCTCAAGCATGCTGAGCTAGCTACTCAGATATCTTAAGAAACTGTGCAATACATCACTATTCATTGAGCCAAAGTTTGTTTTTATTCAGCTAGAACTGGAGATACAACTCTGCGACTGAGAGACAACAAGCCTTATCTGAAGCAATTAATTTATTCTTAATTAGACAGTCAGTCTAACACACAGCTGAGGATGCAGGCAAAGGCCTGTGGAATATGTTCTGTATAATTCAATGGTAATGGAGCATAAGAGTATTAATTTGACTCACTGTCTAATTAAAAATATCTTAGGTGTTGATTATCAATATGGGCGAACACTGCATTTTATTCAAATGGCTAAGAAATGCATCTTAGAATCTGTCAGTTAAAATTAAAAACTCCTGTTTATTCAACTTGCCCATTATTTCATCAAAATAATCAAAGAATGCTCCAAAAAATAAATTTTCTTACATTACATATTCTTGGCCAGATGTTAAAGGACAGCAAACATCTGGTTTGTATATCCTATTAGAATTTATTAAATATTTTCACACTAACTTAAACAACATTAGGACATGTTTTAGAGGCAATTGCTCTCATCATCAGCTGTTGACCAACTATTCAATGTGTGGCTGGATCCCTAATCAAAAATAAGAGAAATTTAGAAATTCAGAGAAAAGAACACTTTAGGAAAATTTGTTTTAAACAAATTCATAAATCAGTTGTGTAGCTCACTTTTGGACCCAAAAATTATGAAATTAAATCAGAGGCTAAGCTACTGAAAGAACTTCACAAACCAACAGAACTATTTAGGAAAAAATTTTCATCCTGAAGAATATAAAAAACTGAATTAATTTGATGTTTCATACATGGATGAATTCAGCAAGTTCTTATTTGAACCATCTGAGATCACCACTACCACATTGGATAGTCTGTGAACAGTTGATATGGGGTTTGCCCCTGAAACATGTACTAGTGTTGTATAAGTAAGTGGAGTTTGTGAATGTATTTAATAAATTTTAATATGATTATATTACCACTCCAATGTCTATAGCTTTCTAAGAATGATTTAAATAATTATACAAGACAAACAAGTGAACAGAAGCAAAATTGATCACATATACACACGTGATGTTACTTAAGAATAGGAATGATGGATCCAAAGGCAAGAGATATTACTTCCTCATATAATTTGAATTTTAAAAGCGCAAAAATTGAAACAAGTCTTTTTTTAAATAGAAAATTATAAAAAAAAATGTGGCTAATATTAACTTCCTGATACTTTGTCTTAAAAATACAGTTTCCCCAAACTTCATAAGGAAAACAATTAAAATAGACAACAGCATATACCAAAATGCAGCAAAGAAAAAAAGTACAAAAAAAATGTTAAATGAAATTGGTTTAAGAATCTATGGATTGCACTTAAAACTTTCCAAGTCATTAGCATTTCACATTTGAGAAAATTTGCAATATCATCTGCGTGAAAATCATAAAATGAAAAGCAAGAATTATAAACTTAAAAAGAAAGTTTGCAATTGACAAATGCATCAAACCAATATCAATACCATGTGCACAAACAGAAGAAAACATAACATGTTAATTGGAACTTGTACAATGAAGCTAATCATATAACTGAGATCACCATATGATTGAGTCGAACTACACACTCTTATTGCTCCACTTACTTGTTTATAATATGTAGAACCAGTTTCACTAACCCTTTTCCGCACCATCAGCTAACTAATATATTTTTCTTCATAGCATAATTTTAAATAATCAGTTTCCTCATTTAATGTAATATCTAAGGTATTGGTACAGAGTCTAAATTACTTGCCCCTAGGTATTTCTGAATTTATGCAACATGCTAAGCAGCAGTTGTATCTTAAGTCTGTCTTCATACTCCATTAGGCTATAGTTGATCCTGGGGTCTAGTGGTAACCATGCTTACCTTGTAAATCCAAGGTCATGGGCTCAATCCCGGCCAGGGTCCATGGGTTTTTTCGGGCATAAAAATCCTAAGTATGGCTTCCTTTGGAAGGGAAATAAAGCAGTGGACCCCTTGTCATAGATTACAGCATGAAAAAGAACCTCAAGCCTGAAAGTACAGGCCTCTGAGCAAAATTGATCTGCCGTTTCATGCCCTGAATTGAATGGGGCATTGGTGACCTGAGACATTTAAGAGCATCCTAAATAAACCAAATCAACAACAAATCCACTAGGCAATGGGGTTGGATCTGATGGTTTGAATAGGAATTCACTGAACAGATGAACTCAACCATCAGATGCCTCGAGATCTAGCCACCACATTAACTAGCCCATCAACAGCAGATGATGGAAACAATTGCCCCCAAAACATGTCTTAATGTTGTATATGAAAGTGGAGTTAGTGTTGACATATTTAATAAAATCTAACAGGATAAGTGGCAACTTAAGTTATGCCCAGCTCCATTGGGAAATAGCAGCATAGTTAATCAATGACTATGAAAGTACTAATTTTCTTTTTCTCTCTAGCATGACCAAAAATGTTTCTTTATTTATGATACCTACCTGAACCAAATAATTTCTTATCTCCTTTAATTGTGAATGGAGCCCCTTAAGACCAAGGAGTTGGTTGGTGATACGCTGAGAGAGAGTACCCACTGTAGTGTCTTTAATATCTCTCAAAAGATGTTCTACCCCAACCTCTTCTGCCTCTTCAGCACCAATCTCACTTGGAACATGCTCAAATGTCTTGGATGTCGGAGAACCGTCCTAAAAGAAAATTTCCAGCTATAGCTAAATAGTTTTGAAAAGTGGGGATTTTCACAGTGAAATGTAACAATAATTAAACAATTTTGGTAAGGAATCAGTCAAATTTTTATTAAATTTTACCATTTTATTTGAACATGTTTTGAAGGCTTTGCCTTCATCAACATGGATTCACTGTTAGTTTTCCAGCATGGTATACAGATGTTTTTTTTATAAATCTATGAATTTGGAGATGAGGTTAGCCTAATTTTCTTTATGAATATATTCTCCCATACAGTTAATTCTAGAGGTTTCTGGATAACTTTAAGAAGTTTTGTTCATTTTGAAATTCATGATATTTGGACCAAAAATGATGTGCCATTGCTAATTTCTCTGTGTGTTTGCATTTGATATCTCTAATGTGTTCCTTGAAATGTAATGTTTATTTCCAGTTTACCAAATTACTCAATTTACAGTTTACAGTAAAATTCACAACAGAAACAAAAACCAACATTACTTCCCTTTCCAAGATATCAAAATTATCAATATTGTAATATGGCATATTCAGAAAAAATACGTACATTATAAACAACAGCCATAACCACATAAACTTGCATTGATCAATAGACTTATGTTCAAGCAAGAACAAATACAAACCAGAATACTGTTGAATCATAACACATCCATGGCCATACCATTTTAATTTTTAAATATATAATATTGAGGACAAAAACAGCATTTGTTTTTTATTAGCATACAAAGGAGAATTACACTTCCTTCTACACTTATAAAAATTTAAAATACAATATACACAACCTGGTGATAACGTATTTATTAATTTTTGTCAATTTGTAGTGTACAATTGTACTTAGTCAATTTGTTTTTGGCAGCTATTAAGGCTTTGATTCACCTTGGCATACTGTTAATGCATGATTGATCTGTGGATAATGATACCAGACTTTGATTATCATCTCAGTAAGCCCAGTTTTTGTGGTAATTGCTTCCTTAGCAACTTTTATCTTCACCAGCTACCAAACATTTACAATGGGATTCATTTATTGTGAATTTCCAAATCAGAGATACAAACAGACATTCTTTTCTTGCAGAAAAGCTATCACAGATTTTACAGTGTGGATTTGGCCGTATCTTGCATAAAAATAAATGTCTCTCCATTTGGAAACCAATTTTCTTAGTTGAGGCAGCAGCCTGCTTCTTAACAACTCCTTGTACTGGTCCTGATGCATTGTCCCTTAAACAACATATAGACATCCAGGGCTTTGCCACTAATGGCTGACCAAATTATGCTTTTTAGTAGGATATTTTACAGTCTGCACAACACAGACTGACTTATACTTTTCACCAGGATGCTGTTGCATAAACTGAGCTTTGTTTGCCTGACTTTTTCAAAAGTGCTCTCATCACTAAAGCAAACCAGAAATAATGGAAAAGTCCAATGATAATTTGGTTTAAAGGAAGAGTTAGCTCATAAATGTAATTTTAAAATTAAAATTTACATATTTACCAATTATAAGAAGTCCAAGGCTTTGCCCTTTGCCCACTTTAGATGTTTTGCAGTCATACCAGTGTTAATTTGGGCTTGCAAACAGATCTGTGTTCAATTCATTTGTAAAAGTCTGGACACCATATTTCTTTCAGATGATGTGATGCCACTGCATTCAAGATCAAATTTAATTTGTTTTGTGCCAGAAAACCTGTTTGCTTCACAAATCTTTTTAAGCAACTTTTTGCCCTTGGGGTGAAAATTGATTTTCAGATATATTTATTCCTCCTTTGAGAGCCTTTCCAAGCCCAATTCAATTTTCTTCTTTAATTCTCCTTACAGATGATTCAGATAGCTCCAATCTTTCAGAAATCTTTCATTTTGAAAAAGCATTAGTCTTACTGGTGCTTTCACCTCTGCAATTTTTTGAGGTGTCAAATCACTCTATTTGCCTATTATTCTTGCAAGCAGCTAACAGATTTTATACAGCATAGTAAATTTCAAATTTCACTATAAACAAAACTGATAGATTAAACTTCAACAGTGAAATGGGTTTGTTTTAGTTGTTAGTATACAGTAACTGATGATTGTTTAGCAACAAAGTGGACTATTACAAGGAGGAAAAACCATAACAAACCTGTTATTGCAGACAACAATGTATTCCCTATAGTATTCAGTAAGTGATAAATGAGTCAAATAATATACAAATTAATTTTAAAATATTAGGGTGCATCTAATAATATGATCAGTGATGGTATAACACAAAATAATGGCTATACAACAGATTTGGTAAACAAACAGAGAAATTTGAAGAACAAAAACTATAACTAGCTGAGATGAATATAAGTACAAGAAATTTACACCTGTAAGCACACCAAAAATTTAACAAAAGTATTTAAAGAAAGGAATACTATTTTGGCTCCAGTAAATAAATAAAACTTAAAATTTACTTAAATGTAAATTGGAACTTGCACAGTGAAGCCAATCATATTAATTGATATCATTGTATGATTGAGTTGAACTACACACTCTTAAAGCTTCACTTACTTTTCATAAATGTATGGAACCGGTTTCGAGAACATTTATCAAAAGTAAGTGAAGCTTTAAGAGTGTGTAGTTCAACTCAATCATACAATGATATCAATTAAAACTTAAAATGTTCTAAAAACCAACACAAAGAACAGAATCTCCTCCAACTAATATAATCAGGAATTTATGAAAAAATTGTAAAGATTTGTAAATGCTCGATTGTTTGTTTGAGAGGATTCTGTCCTTTATGTGGTTGGTTTTTAATTATTTTAAGCAGTACTTGTTTATTGGGGTCAAAATAATATCTGTATCTGTTAACAATTTTTTGAAAAATTTTATGTTCCCATCATAAGATGTAAATTTCTTGCATATATATATGTTCAACTTTGTAGCTTTTCTGGGTAATAATATCCTTTATTTGTTTTTGGTCTTTGAAAAACTAACTTATCTGAACACCAACTTGATTAGAACAAATTTGTATGATTGTTGGATTATGCCTGCTGTTCTTAATGCAATTAACTATATGGTTTTCATTTATGAGTATGCCAAATTAGCATGTGTTGAGACATTAATGTAGGTTTGGGAAAGCTTATACTACTTTGTGTTTTCACAATTGAAATCTGAGGGATTCCTTATAAAAATTGTATATTTCAGGTTCAGCTTAAATGTACCATTGCTTCATCTGTTACATGCATTTTTTTAAAACTAATTTACACCTTCAATAAAAGGAATTGTCACATTAATTTGCTTTTCTCAATTCTTTACTATTATGTTTCTGAATGGAACATTTACTAATCCAACCGAATTTGCTGCTGGTTTGACATCACTGTTGCAGACAACATGACTAATATAAAAATGTACCATATATACCATATTTATGCGAACCTAATGCATACCTTTTTATTTAAATGAAGTATTCAAAATTGTGGTGCAAAATAGATTCCAGTGCAAATCTGTTCCATAGTTTGCCAGTAACTTCATTCATATGTATTGTTTATTACATGATTGCTGTAATTCTTGACTTCGGTACATTCATTGTTGGTCTATTATTAGATAGAGCATTTGAATAGTAGATAGTCACAAAATGGAGGGGCAAACAGAGAAGAACATCTATGATGCTCTTTTAATGTAAAGTAATTCTTTATGATGAAAAAAATGGTAACAGAAAAGCAGGAAGAGAGTTCAATGCAGCTGAGAGCAAAATTTGCTTGTGGCTGCAACACAAATTGGCATTATTTGCAACTAAAACTAGTAGGGAGAAATTCACTGGTCTTTGCAAAGGAAGATATCCTGACATTGAAGGAAACATTTTGGAATATGTACATGAAAGGAGGATGATTGGGCAACCTGTGACTAGCGATACCATAACAAATAACTTTTTCTTCTTTGACCTATACCAACTGTCCTGACAGCAGCACAAGTGATGGATTTTGTACTACATGCTCCAAGATGTAACAATAGTCCACATATAAATTTTATATTTTGATCATTTTATGAAGTGGACAGGCATAACGCTAAGATGCCAAACAATAAACCAAAATCTTTTATTATGATTTTACGTTTCAAACTTAAGGCTGCACATTACATTCAATAGTGCATTAGATTTGCATAAGTATGGTAATTTACATTAATGCATAAATGGTAACATTTTAATTGCAGTGTTCATAGCAATCATTTACTTCCTAAGACTAACTTAACCACTTATTTAACTTAAATATACCCAACTGACACGAGTTGTTAACTCGTTGAGTTAGAGCAATTGATTCCCGCCAGGATCATCCTCCCTGACTGAGGTTTTTCCAAAGTTTACCTCAGTCTTCATAAATGGCAAATGCTAGTGGTTCTTTAAATTTAGGCCTGGAATATTTCCTTTCTTTAAATAAAAATCCTTTTCCAAGTTATCATTTCATCTCATGTATCATCAGTGCCCACTGTCTGTAGTACCACAGTAGTAAAAATGGACATTAAACACTATAACAAAAATTATATACACTCTAAGGGGTAAATATTATAATAAAGTCAAACCAATATGACAGCAACAGTGCATTGGCATACAAAATTACTAACTGATGATGATACAATATTTGACAAGGGATGGCCATAAAAATTTGAGCACTCAGAAGTGCTTTGAAGAACAATCACGAGTACACAATGGGTGATATGCACAAAGATGAGCAGTCATTTGCATAAAAATGCATAGCAAGTAACACTTGCACTCTGTGACATCAATAATGTGAATGGTGAAAGGCAAGAAGCACTCTATTGCATAATGTCTGCTTTGTTTCTGTAATGACCAAGTGGTGCAAGATCATACAAAGAGATTACCATATATGTTTACGGAATGTCGGAATCCACAAAGTGAAACTTTTGTTAATCTTATTTTGATTTTTCGTGTTTTACTTTAAATCAAAATAAGATTAGCATATATGTTGTACATGTAACTAACAATCATTCGGTCAACACGGTGATGAAGGAATACTCGGTGGATGTTCCTGGGCAAAGAGACATTTATAAAAATTGAAGAGGTTCTGATATAATTACAAAATACTATATATATATTTACAAAGAAATCATGCAGTAAACATTGCAGTATTTTCCGGACAATAACAAAACAAAATGTGGTGCTCTTACTATTGAAGAAAAAACTAACAATTTTTTGGCTCTATTGGCAAACCTGCATGCCAGAAAGGTGTGGCTGAAAATGCTGTAAATTAATTTACAGTATAACATATAATTTCTGAAGTTTTGCCTGCAATTGAATCTACAGCTAACAATCCAACAGCTTCAGTCCTACAGGATGCCCCAGCATTAAGTGATAAGAGGGGTATAAACTGTCATATGCTACAGTGATTATCTTTGGTGATGAATGTTGCAACTCTCTGAACACAGATGATATTGTCAGTTATAGCCCAGAGGTACACCCTTTGAAAAAGAAAAAAAAAAAGGTCATCCCTAGATTCTAAGTGTCGATTGGAGAACTTTGGAGATGCTTTGTAGATGCTGTATTTACAACATGCATGCAGCAAGTGCATACTGCAGTGAGTGCTTTGCCTATAAACATGATGGTCACAATTATAAGCATCTGGAAAATGAACATTAGGGCAGAGTAGCAGTGGCTATGCAGTTTAGAAGGTATTGTTTCCCTGCATAAGAGCTTCTGAGTTCAAATCCCACACAACATTTTTATTTGATTTCTTTTATTGGTTTAATAAGGTATCTGTAAAACATCATGTTGCTTCAGTATCATATTATATTTTAATGTATCATTTTAGTTTTATGGCATTACCTATGCAGACGCAAAAACATTTTCATAAACTAACATATTCTTTACAAATAGGTAAATAAATACATGAACAGAAACCTTTACCTTCTAAAGTGAAAGCACACTGAAATAAATACAAATTGATATCGGGTGTATGAACCCTCAGCATGTATAACTGCCTTCAATCTTTGGAGCATAGATGATATCAGATTTCTACAGTAGTATGGGCAAACTACATCCCAGGCATTTTGAATTTATGCCCATTAGCATCTTTTGACCTTCTTGCATGTGCAACATATTGTGTTTAGGCAGAACAAATCTAAAAGAAATATAATATTCATTATAATATATGTATATGTGTGTGTGTTAACGTTAAAGCATGCTATATCAATATTATGTAACTAATTTGTCATAATATGCTACAAAGGTGTAGTTAAAAAAATGCCTTATGCCAGGAGGCAAACCTGTGCTAATGATATTTTACATCCTCGTGTATGACATGACATCTAGGGATCTGTTTCAACAGGTTAATATGGCCCGGATCCTATTCCACACAAATATGATATAATACAATACAAGTATATTGGTATAAGTACTTGTAAAATATGGACTAATAACTTTCTGTTCCATGAAAGAATGTACAACATATGTAAAATATCATAAAAAGTTACAAGTGACATCATATAAGAGCAAGAATGAGAAACAGTTGTTTGCCATATGTCAACATGCTTTGAATCAGATTATGTCCACTCCTTAGTAATTAGTAGAATTCTGTTACTAAGACTTCTGTGGAATAAAACTATAAAAAATCACTTTATACTTGTAATACATTAGACCATAATTTTGTGGAATAGGGCCTAGAACAGCTCAAGTGTCCATGAGGTGCCTGCAAATAATGAATTACTCTCCTAGCCTGCAAGATCCATGTATCTGTTACCAATCAAAAACTTGTGGGACTAGTTAGGATGTCAGCTACCGCCATCCCAGAATTTTCAGGAACCAGATTGAAAAAAGTGCAAAAATATGGAATTAATAAAAGTAAATCCAGAGGAATGCTATAATCATATTTACAAAACCACAAATAATGTAAAATAGTTCACTATAAAAATTGAAATGCCATAACTTCAGCTAAATTAAACTGTAAAATGGTTCAAGTGGGAGTACTCCAGTGATCTGTTCTGACCCAATATTATTTTTGATGTATTATGTAAATGATTTGCCTAAAATCTTGGCAATGTAACACTATATTATATGCTGATGATACAACTCTGCTATTTTCTTGTAAATCTCTTACTGGTTTAGAACAATCAAATGCCATTTATCAATACTTACCATGTAATAATTTAACTTTAATTGTGCAAACAACTAACACACTTAAGGTTCACTATTGCAATAACAGACATGAGAATCTAGACATAAATGTTGTAATTAATGGAGAAGCAACAGAACAGGTTAATCATATAAATTTCTTTGGAGTTATTATTGATGATCAATTAACTTTTAAATGCCATATGCATAGATTATATTTGTAACAAAGTGAGCACATGTATACATTTTTTAAGGAAATTATCACAATATTTAAATTCAGATTGTCTAAAGTTAGTGCATTATGGCTTAATCTATTTGTATTTTTGTTATGCAATTGAAGTTGGGGGAATACATGTGGTGTAAATATGAATAGATACTAATGCTTCAGAAAAGTTGTTTGAGAAGATAAGGTAGACAGGAGAATATCATCCAAAAAATATTTTTAAGAAATCTAAAATGTTAACTATAATATTATATGCGTATTTGCTGTGACAAAGAACGAGACAAAGATCCTAAACTAGAACTGACACAACTGCATTTGAACTCACAATAATTATCATGTAAATGTACACAAAAAAAGTCACTGAAAGACATTCAAGAGATATTGGTAAAATTTTGTATAATACACTGCCTGTACAAAAGTCAAAGAGGAAAAAAAGTTTCAAACACAATTGAAAAACTTCTTGATAGATAAATGTATGCATAGGATAAATAAATTGTAAATATATATGTGTAAAAAAGTCCATCACTCAGGAGTTGCGCAAACTAAGTGAATTCCTCACTGGTAAATAACTTTTAATAAAAATTAATATAAAATCCAATTTAGACCTTATTAATTAATGAAATGAAATAAGTTATGGCATTATGGGAACCAAATTACAATTCTTGCAATCTATTATCACAAAAGAGAAACCACATTGTTAGAATTTTTGTTATAATTTAGGTTGAACCACAAGAATTAATGGCAGACTATTAATTAAATTAAATATAATACCACTGATAGACAAAGTTATACTGTGTGGGTATTTTTAAACATTTTTAAATATAACCATGTGTATGAAATCTTCACATTCATTTAAATACAGAAAAATAACAGAAAGTTTCATGTTACATTCTGTATTTAAGAGGAAGATGTTCACATGTTTCAATAAAACAAAAATATGTTACTATTTAAAAACAATTTTGATGGCTTAACCTAATATATAAACAGCAAAGAACATTCAAAGTTTCATCGAGTTTCATTGGCTTTGAAATTTAATTTAAATGTTATTGCCATAAAAACATATAATGCAAATGTTTTCTGAAGTTCTCTTAAATAAAAATATAATTTTCAAATACATATTAGATTAATATTTCACAACTGCTGTCTTTAACTACTTAACTACTTTTGTTTAATATAAAATAAATGCAATGTTATATATACAGTTTATATGCTGAATTAACTTTTCATTTTATTTTAGAACAATATAAAGAAAATTAAACATAATTTCACCTTTTAAATTTTGGTTTTCCAGTATACCTTTACTTCTAATAGTCCAATTTCCCTAATTTTCAGAAACTATTTTTCTTATTTATTTAAATGCTATATACTGAATTTTGTTGTGAAGAAACAAATATTGGTGCCAATAGAGCAATTTTTAAATTTTGGTTTTCAGTTACCCCCTAGTCTAGGAGCCCGACTTCCTTGAGTTTCAGAAACTATTTTTCTTATATTAATATATAAACATATATTAATGCCATTAGAGCAATTTTAAATTTTGGGGTGCAGGCAAACTTCCCCTCCTCCTAATGCCCCGAGTTCCCTGATTTTCAGAAAGGATTTTTCTTATTCTCTGCAAATGGCATATAGGGCGTTTCATTGCAAAAAATCATGTATTAATGCCATTAGAGCGATTTTTAAATTTTGAGTAAACCCCTCTCCCTGCTAAATAGTCCAATTTCATTGCTTTTCAAAAACTATTTCCTTATTCTATTTAAATGACATATACAAAGTTTCGTTGCAAAAAAACATATATTAATTCCACTTGAGCATTTTTAAATTTTGGGGTACAGGCAACCCTTTTAACGGCCCAGTTACCCTGATTTTCATACACAATTTTTCTTATTCTATTTAAATGGCATAAATGAAAATATCCTATTGTTATAAGAGATGAATTTGCCTTTTGTATTAAATTGTTTGGTTTATCAATGTATTTCTGTTATTGACAATGACTGAAACTCAAGTGTAGAGTCTATGGTCTGCAATAAAATAATTTATTATTATTATTTTAACCATAAAAAACACAATTTTCCGACCCTGTATGAACATTGTTATAATATTGCAAATATTTAGTTGAATTTACATTACTATTTGATAAGTGAAGCTTTATTTCATTTCCATATGCTTGACTTTTTATGCCTGTCAATGGCACCTTAACTTAAAAAGAACCTTGAAAGCTCCTTAGACACTCTTAACCACTACCCCCCTTTTTGTCATTTGCTGCAAATTTTGTATATTTTCAACTTTAGGTGCGCTTTTCTTAAAAACTAGTACCACGTGGCACTGGAACCAAGTGATTTGAGAGACCATTTCCTTCCTTAAAGTGAATTGGGTTCAATCTATCAGCTACACCTGGAAGTTGAGACAGACAACATATTTTTGTCTGGGTACTGCGGTTTATTCCATCAACAGGTGCATCATTATCCTCATCACCTTAATCACCTTATCCAACAATTTCAGATGTATATTCTGAAGCTTGGTATGCAATAGAGCCTTCTGTCATTCAAGTATGGAGCAATGGAAAACAGAAAACTTGATGCATCTTCAAGTTCATTCACATTCATTCGTTACTGATACAAATGGCTAGGTATGGATAGGTTGGCAGCTAAAATACCACCAGGACTTTCCTATCTGACTGATTTTTTCTCCGTTTTCCTAGTCCACATCAATGGCAAATGCCATAGAAGTACTCTATATTTAGGCCTGGAATACTTCTTTTCCTTAAAAAAAATTCCTTTCCTAATTTACCATTTCATCTCATGTATCATCACTATCCAGTACCTGTGATGCCACAATAGTAAAAATGAGCATTAAATACCATTATTTATGCCCATGGTTGTTCATCACAATTACTGACTTATGACTATCCAGAAGACAAGGTTATATTTCTTACATCATGCACTTCTTCAACAGCTCGATATGCTTCTGTGGGAAGGCCAAGGTCTTTCGGCTTTGCATCTATGATTACAAGGACAGAGTTTTGACAATACCGCCTGATCAACTCATTGATGGCAACATCATTCTGGTGAAGTTTTGGGCCAGTGTGATACCACCCCACAATCTTCTCTCGTGCTAAAATATTTAGAAAAATTGCATCGTTAGTATGTGTTTTAATTTAATTTTCAAGCATGTGTGGCTGATTTTTATCAGAGTAACTCTCATTATAAGCTTCATCTTCTTAAATTACAAATATCCAGGCATTATAAGCAAGAAATACATGTCTGCTAAAAATGTATGATAGAAATTTATATACCAAATTAAGAGTTTATCATTATTTAATTTATTTATGATTAAATTATAACTTCTCCATGCCAATTAATTTTTTTGGTCTATTGTAAAAAACAAACTTAAGTTTTTAGAATAACAAAATACATTTTTAGTGTAAATACATATATAAAATTTCCTGGAATTTTTGGGAAAAGTATATTGACAAACTATACAGAAGATCTGCTATTTATTATATCCTGAAACAACAGTCTATAATTACAATAGTTTCATGAAATTAACCTTTTCAATTTTCTAAGATAGTTCTCTTGAAGACATTACTATGAATGCATAGGTTAATGAAAACATAACTATTAAAAATAGAACTGCATACCAGGTTGGGAAACTGATGGTTATGGGTAAAAAAACTAATATTTTCCTTCTAAGCTGTGAATCCTGCAACAGTGCCTGTTACAAGCACTTTATTTAAACTTAAATAAATAGGATACCTTTTGCTTATGTAAAACAAATGTTGATAAAACTTACCATTAACTTTCTTAAACATTCCATACATATTTTCTAGATAGTCATGGTCCAAGAACCATACAGATTTGTCCTTATCATCCTCATCAAATGGTACTGCAACATAAAAGGTCATGTTTATTTATTTTGGTAATATTTTTAATATTCTTACATGATTCACTATAACCCATAATGTGACACATGTATGGCAACAATATCACTCACAATACAATTCAAGAGGGTTAATACTCCTTAGCCCTTTAACTTTAACTAGTACCACTGAGATGTAAATATGATTTTGATGAAAATTCTTGCATCCAGTTATATAGTAATATTATATGAAATATACTGGCATACTATATGCTTGCTCTGAACAAAAAGTAGAGCATGCCCTTCATTATTGTACACCTGGCTTATATCCACTGTACAACATATATGGGATATTTGAAAATAAAAGGGTGTTAATGCACAATATTTGTTTCTTTCTTACATAAAACTCATACCAAAAATACTATCTGTGTCACAACAGCAATCCTAACCTGCAAAACTGTTAGAAACATCAAGCACTCCTTTCGCTCGCCAACAACCAAGTAACACCCCGACCACTCTTTTCTGGTTACCGATTTTGCCCATTCGATTAAAATGGTCCACCACGCTCAACAGTACGAGCGGATGAACCACAACTTTACTGGTAACAACCTCTGCACTAGGCATTTTGTTTTATCACAATGAATTTGTATAATTCTGCACCAATCCTGCACCTGGTTCATTTAGTGTGCACTAAGGTATATTTATCGAAATTTGTCCCTTCTTGATCAAATGACAATCAGAAACATTCATGTAAACTTTGAAATAATAAACATGTCTTTCCCGAATTTTTTTGTTACATAACATAGTTGGTACCTCTACATTGGGAAATTTTAGTAACCGCACTAAATGATGATAAATAGAATTTATTTATTTTAAAAATATGTTATATAAATATTCGTAATCACTACTAATTACCTGGGAAAAATGAAGCATATACTGAGAGTTTTATTATAACTTATAAATCAAATCGAGAATAGTTGTTTTGCGTTGTTGGCGATCCTGAATGATGACGTTTGGTGAACACAGCCAGCTGATTGTGCAGAAAGAAAAATTAGAAATGACTGATAAATGTGAAAAGGTGGAACCCTAAGTTCTGTTTCTTGAGGAAATGATGTCTAATAGTGTTAGAAAAACTATGAACTTTATACTGAAAATTTATCGTCATGGCTTCAAATGCAACTTCAGTAACCAAAGTATGTTTTTCTATATTTAAATGCAGGTTACTGGTTATTGTATAAATATTCATAATTTTTAGAATTCCCAGTTGTTCGGTAAAAATTGTAGATCCAGCCTAAGACTGGCTTTTTTAGAGTTCTAATATGTTTGTTTATCATATATCCATTAGAAATTCAATATAGTTGACACACGAGCTTAGCGTGTCCCAAATCTGTTTTTCATAAAAGCACTAAAGCAATTCAGTAATACAATACTTTGCAAAATGCATCTCTATAGATTTAAATTACCTAACTAGAGGAATAGAAATATTTTTAAAGTGTGTTTAATTGGTAAATTCCTTTTATTTCTTTTTCCAGAACGAATTAAATGTTGATGCAGGAGAACCATTTAAGCGGCAAGGTTCTTTCAGAAAGGTGTTGCCTGGGACAGACTCCCAGCTTAGTATGTCAGCAAAAATGATTGACCGACCAGCATTGTCGAGCAGAGCAACTCATAGAGCATACAGCCAATTTCAACAAGAGTACACAATTATTGCAGAGTAGTATGTATTGTATGAGTTTTGAAATGAATTCACCACTTTAACAGATGAAATATATATATTGGAATGAAAGCTAAATAGTACTGTAACAGCCATAACTCTTGAATTAGTTCTTAGTAAAGCTTATTAATAACTCCCTTATACATTTGCGTTTTGTTTCCCAGATATGGCACTAAGAATGTGTGTGTTGCAGGAGTTCAATACTGAATTCAAATCAGAGTACATTTTCACATAAGGGTATTATTTTTAAAATGTATTCAGTGACGTCAAATGTTTTAAAATGTTTATGGTGAGTGAAGTAAAGGAAGCGTTAATTTTATTTGTATGGTACAAAAATGGAAGAGCCTGCTGTATACAGAGGAAAAGTGTCTTTAATCAGCTGTCATCAAGGTATAGCTTTTATTTTTGATATTGTTTATACATTTACACTGACTTCAATTTTTGGAGTAGAAAGGGACCAATGAACAAGGCATACAGTTTCTAATAATTTCATCAGCATACTTAAGTAAGAGTAATTAGCAATGAGAATATGCTGCAGAAAATATTGCAAATTGAAAGAAAGCAATAATGCAGAATTTTTAAATGGATATCTTATATTTTAAAATGTTTATAAGGGTCAGTTGAACAAAATAAAAAAGTCTGAAAAAAACTTAAATTACAGTTTATACTCACACAAAAACTTGGGGAAGAATTACATATCCCTTTTTACAACAGCAGTGCATGTTGTAACCTATATTTGCTTTGAAAATTATAATTGTTTTAAATTATTCTTGATTGTACATATAAAGACAGTCAGTCTGTTATTTTTTTAAATACAAAATTAAAAGCTACACCTTGACAATAACTGATGAACATGCATTACTATTGAACATACTGTGCTCCTCCATCTTTCTTTCATTTAAATAAAACAAAGGCTTCTTCATTTCATCTATCATACAATTTTTACAACTTTTGGCTTCATCAAATAAGTTTTAAAAACTCCCTTTACATGAAAATGAACTCGTGATGTTACTTTGGTGCTTTTACTCCTGCAATCCTCTATGCAATCTGCATGCCCCTAGTGTTACTTCTGGTAAAGGAAAAAATGAATAAGGCAGCCTATTTTCAAACATTACAAAGTTCTTTTCTATTATATGTCAAATGAAAGATACTCAGGCTGTCTGGTGCTGTTATGTCATCAGGTGCATTCAAGTACTATTCAAACAAATTGTTGACATTGTCAAGAACAAAAGGAACAGATATACTATGCTTACAAAATACAATATTTAAAAGTCTCAAATTTATACAAACATTTAAAACCAGAACATATTTTAATCCTGTATTATAATATTAATAAATCTAACACCCATCTATATAAGGTCTCATTGCACACAACCTCCAGGTTATCTGTATCTGCATAATGGAACCCCCCCCCCACTTCTTATATCTCCCTTGTTAGCACTATCTTTCAATCATACCCGATTTTCTCATCCTTAACTATTCTAATCCATTTCTCCCTTACTTTTCCTAAGTATTCATCTATCATTTTATTTTTCTTTGTCCCCATATCACTCAACATTCTATGTGTTAAACCTTCTTTCTGTAATTTATGCCATTTCGCTTCCCATGCATCCTTTCTCCCTCACACTCTAATAAATAATGAAATATTTCTTAAGGCTCTCTACACATAATACACCCTTCCCCAATTTCTCCTCCGAGACCCTGAAAAACAATGCTCCTGCTCACATCTAGGCCAGTACTTCCCTCCCAAATAGTTTATTACAACAATAAACATTTTTCTCCATTTCTTTTTAATTATTCTGTATAATTTTAAAGTGTTCTGTAAAACTAGCCCAAATCAGCTGTTGCTCTCATTAATTCCCTCTGACATTTCATATACCCTTTTAGGAGACTGTTGTCCTCTAATTTCAAAATCTATACCAATATTTTAAAATTTTCTCCACCATCAAACCTTTCCTCCCTAACTCAGCTAAAGCTACTTTTGGTGAAACTTTAGGTAATCCTAATACCTCTCTACAAAACATTCTATCAATTAAATCATAAATTTTTCACCATTTCATAGAAGTCCCCCATACTTCTACTCCATATAACTTTTTTGATTCCACTACCACTTCATATAATTTCTCCATGCAATTTATTGACATTATTAAACTGTTGCAGTTCCAATTACTGTAATTGCACCTACCATTAGATCATCTGGAAATAGTAAGTCTGGTATTTGTTTCTTTTCAATAACTGGACAGTGTGATTTACTCTTTAAGATATGTTGTGGTTTTTTCTGTCCAGAAATGAGATTCTACTGCTGATTTCTCCATTTGCTTGTATTTTATGTTCCTGAAATGTTCTTTTAACCATGTGCCTATGTTTCTCTCTCTCTTTTTTTCAATGTAGATTTTTTTCACATTCTGCACAACTTATTTTATAATTTTCTGCTTTTTTCTCCTGTGAAATATAAGAGATTTTTAACATAAAATATGTTTACAGGTGCTAACCTGATATTAAAATCTTTAGGTGGAGCAATAAAAGTGTGTAGTTCCATTCAGTCATACAATGATCTCAATTAAATGTTACTGTTGTTTACTTTCCTCCACTATGCTCTGGATGAAGCAGACTGCACCTTCTTCCCTCCATTATATACCATTAGTCATATTATTGATGATGGAGCTCTCAATAACATTGTGTGGTGTGAATATTAAATTCCTCTGTCTGTTACTTTGGTTACATAGGTAAATAGCCAGTTTGAAATTGACTGACCCTTCTGTGTTCTAATTAAATACTAACTTATTACTTTTTAGCTTGGAAAACTAAAGAAATTATTAATTTTCAGCAATATGCTAAGGAAACAAGAAGTTCCAGGAATTTATGTGATACCTTCAGCTCTGAACTCTCTATGTAAGTAACAACATTGTATATAAATATTGTACTTATGAAGCTGTTGACAATGGAGTGGTAATATACCCTAAACTTAGGTATTCATTTTTTATACTAAACTCCATTTACTTACATAGAATAAGATGCATTTTGGAAAAATCTCTTCCATCTTCAGTTGCTCATTCAGCTGCCATTACTAGAAACGATGGCTAGACACCCGAATGTTCCTGTGTTGGCATCTGTTAGCTGAAGTAGGAAATGGCTGTGTTCATCCATTAGGAGGAGGAAACTCAAAAGTTCATTAGGTTTTCTTTATTGTTTAATATGAAAATTTTTTCCCAAGTGGATAACTCCATTGGGTTGTGAAGATGTTTCAGTAGTTTAATTTCCCATTTTATTTCATGGTTTTTGGTCCAAAAGTGAGCTTAGTGTAAAAAATGAATACCTAAGTTTAGGATAAACAATATTGTAGTTGCATTTGTTGTTTATGGATGTATATAACAGTGAACAGCAGTTTCCATTTCTTTTTCAGTATGGTTTGGTGTTATGTTTGTAAGACAAGGACTGTACCAAGGGGGAGTTTTTCGTTTTACCATTCACATTCCTGAAGGTTTTCCTGATGGGGGATGTCCTGTAAGTGTTTCAGAACTTCTAATTTCAGTATAAAAAGTATATGAAGGACATTTGCAATCAGGTCAATGATAATCATTATGATTCAAATTTTTATATAATTAAATGTTTCATTAAACCACTTCCTTATCTAGTTGTCAGCATTGCTGAATGCTTTCTAGAGGGCCCAAAATTCAATCCCTGGTATCTGCTTAGAAATTTTATAAGTTAAGGAAGTCTGAAATGGGGTCAACCTGGACTGGCCTCATGAGGGCAATTGGGGAGCTGCATGATAGAGAGATGGTGTTCTTCAATCTCAAAAGCAGCAGCAAACCGCCTGTGGTGCCTCAGTAGTAAAAACGGGCGTTAAACACTACTCAAAAGCAGCATGATGGTGACCAGTGGAGCTTTTATATATGGAAACCAAAATTAACAGTACATTACCTTTTTTGGATTTGAAGATAATAAAAAGCAATAATAAACTGGAATTTGGCATTTACAGAAAGGATACACACATGGACAATTATATAAAAGCTCATGGTTTCAACCCTAGATCTCATAAAGAAGCAGCCTTTGATAGCATGGTTTGTAGATTGGTCAATGTACCGCTAAATAAAGAAGAGTCTAAAAAGGAATACATACACATAATAGAAGCAGCAAAATTTAATGGATTTAACAAATAAATGATTGATCAAAAAATAAAAAGATTCATAGAAAATTTAACAAATTATCATACTTATTAGTACTTTATCGAAAGATAAAACTTGCCATTAGTTCACTTACCACCCATACCTCAATAATAAATTTCAGAAAATCTTCAAACAATGCAACATCTCTTTAGTACCTAAAAATAAGTACACTGTTGGCTAACTGTTGAAGTTAAATAAAACAGACCCCAAACCCAAAGAAGAAAATTCTAGCATATATAGGATTAATTGCAAAGATTGTGAAAAAGAATACATAGGCAAGGCAAAAAGGAACATAGGTATCAGATTAAAGGAACACTGGAGAAATATTAAATACAAACAAATAGAAAACTCAGCTGTTACAGCACATTTTTGGGATGAACACCATGAAATCGAGAAGGATATCACTTTATTAAAAGCAGTGCAACACCCAAAGGAACTCAATAAATGGGAAAAAAATTTCATAATAAAATATGAACTCATAAATTTCGATATCCCAGAAGCAAACAACATTTTGTATAAGGTCATCAATAGACCACCAGAATATTCACAGTCACTTACACCGCCAATTTAGATTGATCCATTAGTCATTCATGGTTGACAATGTGAGCAAGGTCTCACGAAACATGTCTCAGTTTTTTTAAAAAAAGTTTTAAGAGTGGAACGTCAAGAGTGTTCTAATGTGTATGATTTTAAGTAGTTTTACTTTTAATCTACTATTTAATATTCATACTGCTTGTTTAACTTCACTTTACAGACTGACAATGTAAACTAATAATAAGTTATTTCTTTGGAAGTACATTTTCTATTATTATAGTGTGTGCAATTTTTGCCTTCATGCAATAAGCCATCGGGTGCGAAGGATGACTGTACATTTGCTCTCTCGCTCTCTCTTTCTTTTCTACTGCAAATGTGCTGTTCTAAGCTACAGATTTCTTGTGTTTTTTGAAAAATAAATTTATGTAGAAGTTTTAATTTTTTTCCTCCAAAAATTTCACTTAAATGTATATTTTGTCCATTCAAATATATATTAAACAGTAATTTTACTTGCAAAATCTAACAAATAATAAAAAGGTCGAGCATAGTGAGGATTTGAACCTGCATATTTCTTATTATTAACATGCATGTGCTTTTCCCACTCAGTCATCAAAATATATGGTCCTAGAAAAAATACATTTTCTGTTTAGGGCATAATTTGAACATGAAATGAAAGCAGCATTGTGAACCAGTGTTAGCAAATACTTCCAATGTTTTCTGAATCAGATATGATTTCTACCTGTAGCTCTTTTTTGTCTAAGGTTGTAGCATAAAGTCAAAGATGGAGAGCAAAAACAAATTACATCCTAAAAGAACAGCTAGTTAGACAAGCTTGTATCCTATTGAAAGGGGAAAAAATACCTGTCCATACAAACATAAACAAACACAAAAATTTCATAGCAGGCATTGCAACTTATTTTCATTCTGAGTTGGTAATGTATCACACAACCTGTTCAAACCTTGGGAATTATATCTCCTAAGAGACAGAGCACTGCCTCCTTTTATGTCTTTTAGAGATGATCATAGTCTTCTTTGATTCTATTTACAGTTCTGTCTAGATTTTCTTAAATATATTATCAGAATTAAGATTTTCTTAAAATACCTTAACCATTCTACAGAATAATAGAAATTCAATTTATCAGCACTTTCACATTGTAATATATTTTATTACAGAAAGTTGTGTTCCAGTCTAAAGCATTTCATCCCTTAATTAATGGAGAAACTGGAGAAATGGATGTAAAGACTGGCTTCCATGAGTGGCGAAGAAATGTGAATCATATCTGGCAATTGATTCAGTACATACGAAGAGCTTTTTACAAGATAGAGACAAAGTCTCCTGTAAATATGGAAGCTTCAGAATTGTAAGTGTATACTTGGCATTGAAACAACAAACTTAGGCTGTATGATATAGCAATATATTTGGACTATTAGGTGATATGGAAACTAAGGGAGAATATATGAATGACTTTATTTCTTCCAATTTACATACAGATATAATATTTTTAACATATAAATAGAACCAATTTCATAGAACCAATTTCATGCAGTTTAAACAAACAAATAAACATGTTAAAATAAAAATGAAAAATTTACATTTTCACATTCTCAGTACATGTAAACTTACTACATTAAAACATTTAAATTTCCCACTTAATAACCCATAATTTATGGAGTTGCGTTCCTTCCGTACCTGATTACAATTAACACAAGGTTGAGCATGTAATGGGGAATATATATTCACACCTAAATAGTACCATTATCAACATTGTTATTCCCAATCTCTTCTGAGTCGAATAATTTGGAACACTCTTTATGGTTTCACTTACATGAGATTTACTGAGGACATGTTTCGTGGAACGATTATCCACATTCTCAACTGTTAAATGATTGTTGGATTATTTGTAGAAGTTGGATAGGTAGGTATCTGGGTTGACTGTGGTGGTCTTGTGATAAACTTGATTAAAGAGCTGTCTGCTTCCTGAATTCATAAGATTTTGTTCATATTTTTATTTTATATAAATCATTACCCATATGTTTAATTCTTTTGGTTGTTAAACAGTTTTAATAACTTGATGCCATTTTATATTTTATGGTTTTCATTCCAAAAATATGCTGCCACAGCTGATTTATCTATTTGTTTATAATGCATGTTTCTCCAATTTTCCTTCAACCTAATGCCTACATTTCTGTTTGCTTTTCCTACATAGATTTTTTCACATTCCTTACAATTAATCTGGTACCAAATTTGTTCTCTCTGGGCCTGGAATCTGCTTCATTTAATTTCAATAAATATTTTTACACTGTATCAGTTTTCAGATACTTTTTGAGGTGCTAAGATGGTGTTGTACTGCTTGAAAATTTTTTGATATTTCTTATTGGCTGATGGGTGGCAAGTGAATTTTAAAAGTTTTTTCCTGTGTTAAATCACTCATAGTTGTTACTTGTTAATTCTTTTTTGTTTCTGGAATCTTTTAATTTTTTGGTTAAACAACTTCTATTATGTGTATATTCATTCTTGTATTCTTCTTTATTCAGATTATTAATGCATGTTTCACTGTATTTGATTCCAAATTGAATTTATATTGAAATTTGTACTGTCCACTTTCCATAACCGTTTTTGTCTCACCTTCCCAATGTATTTTCCATGCTTTTTATATTTTCATCTGATTTTAAATTTAAAATTCTTATGCCTCTTATTTCATTTCCTACTTTCGTAAAAGGAACTGTTCCTTCTAAAACTTGGTTTGTTTACATTCTAAAATATAATGCAAAGTACTATCTGCTTCTTTACACACTGGACATTTCCCCTTAATATATCCATTTCTTATCCAACTTAAACATGTTAATCCTGTTCTAAAACATGCCAGTCCTTCCCTCCCTGCCTTGTCACAGGTTTCAATGTATCTTTCTCTTAACCAATCATTTTTATTGTGCTATATAATTCCAGAGATTTTTTGACATTAAGACTGGCACATATTTCTTGTTTTCAATATCCTCAATTCTTGTTTTTATTTCTTCCAAAATCTTTTACCCATTCTTTCCCCATCATGCCATATTGATCTCATTGCCAACTTCTTGTAAAATATTTTGGATTTAGAGAGAAGATATAGAAATAGTCCTTTCACATTATCTCTGTGTAGGGCATTAGTTGGAAAGGAAGAATCACACTTGAAAAATTAAGGTCATGGCTATGGGATTCCAGCCACAGATCTTCAGCATTCTGTGCCACTAACCAACTGAGCTACTGTGACTGATGAGATAGCTTTGTGGTCCATGCTTGAAGGAACACATGGTGACTCATTTAATAAGAGCATCACCATGGATGGCAGTACCAGCTTTTAAGGTGCAGCTGATACAGCCCGGCTGCCAATCTTTTATCCCATATGTGTGTGTGTGTGTGTGAGTGGGTGAGAGAGAGAGAGATCATAAAATGTATGGTTTTCCATTTTTAACTCAAATTTAAAGTATTTCTGAATGCTCACATATAAATGTATTGGTTAACAGTGCACTCCTTTGGCATGATTCTTACATCTGTATTCTCTGGTACATCCCAATCCTGTCTTAATGAATTTGGCTGCATCTGGGGCCTGTTTCATAGCAGTTGTTGTGGAGATGGTAGATGCTTGCTTTATGCTCCAAGATTGCAAATACAGCCAAGACTGAGAATAAAATAGGGGTAGCATTTAGGATGGGAGAAATATGTCTCAATTTTTGGCTGCTGTGCTTCCATAACAACTCAGATGCTAACTGGGTCAACTCCAATCAATGATCCAGCAGTCATAACAGTTAAGGATATGGACAAAGATCCAAGAAACATGTCCTGATCAATTCCTTCAGTAAACAAAGATAGGAAGAGTGTTTTTCAAATATTTTGAGCCACTAGAGATTATTAGTGTGTTAACTTCCAAATTTCATCAAAATGGGGGGACATTCAAAAAGTTTTGCAGTCAGCCTGTACACTGCTGGACAATATTATTTACAAAAATGTGAATAACACAGCTGGCAACAATGGACCTTAAGCTATCAAAATATGCTTAAGTGCAAGTTTAAGCTTGCATAGTCATTGTCGTGGTCTTTAGAATTCAGTCTTGTGTTAAAAGCTGTGAAAAATTATGAATATTTCTAAAGAAAACTTTAGATTCTATATTTTCACAAGCTATATAATAGGTGAAAGAGTGAAAAAAGTTTACAGAGATTTGATAGCTGTAAATGCTGATCAAATGTGTTTATTTGGTACCATTGCAAAATGGGTTCCATAATTTGAAGAAGGGTGGGAGACTTAGACAACCCTTGCCTCGTGAAACTGTGAATGAGAGAACAATTCAAAGAGCAAGGAACATGGTGGAGGAAAATCAACACATTGAAATGCTAAGTATGAAAGGGGGTATCACTGCTGCGGCTTTGACAGTATACTCTATGAAAATTTAAAACTGCAAAAAATCTGCAAAATGTGTTCTGCAATCTAACCAATGGAAAAAAGAATATTCATAGAAACTGCTGAGCATGTTTCAATCAAATTGTGCTAAATGTTTGACAGATATATGCATTGGTGATGAAAGTAATTTTTATTACTGTACCACCCCAAATAAAGCTCAAAACTTATGTGGGTAGATGAGAATGACCAAGACCAGTTGTTCTTCAATAAAATTTTCATTCTTGGAAGCAAATGTTAGTGTTTTCTTCAACTATGAAGGACCATTAATGGTTCACTGTATGCCTGAAGGAATGACAATCAAGAACACTATGGCACTTATGTTTTGGATTCTTTATTTGAAGAGCTGAGGTGGTGATATCCAAAGACAGGAACTTGAAGGCTTTTGCTTTTCCATGATGATGCATCTTCTCTTACAACAGCTGCAAATTTGAGGAAACTGTAAGTCACCAATGTCAAGTTGCTTAACCATCCACCCTACAGTCCTGACCATGCAATGTGTGACTTCTGAGTGACATCTTACATTACTGGAAAACCTTTAAAAACAGTGCAGGACCTTGCTCAAACTATAAATTCACCTCTGTTGACAAAATCTCAATCTGGATGCAGTAGTGCTTTTGACAAGTGATTGCATCGTCTACAACTGTGTGTGGAGAGAGATGGAGAGTACTTTGAAGGATTGTGAGGATAAGCTTTCCAATTCAGTACTTAGCTTGGACTTTAAGGTGACACTTGCAAAAGTTTTTGAATGCCCCTCATATTGGAATTGAGCACCCCATATTCTTGCACCTTAAAAAGTTTAAATTATTTTTACTTTCACTGCTGCCTCATAATCTGTTGTGTGTATTGTGTGCCCACAGGTATGAGAATAACCCTGAGGAATTCCGTGAGAGAGTACGCTCATCTGTGAAACAGAGTCAGGATCATATTTATGATCCTCCAACTACAGAAGATCCTCATTACATCAGTTTTGAACCTTTTGATAATGAAATACATGGCCCTGTAAGGGATGCTATATTTAAATTAAAGGTTTGTGTAGTATGATATTTAAACTGTCTGGTATATGGGAAGTTTTACTGTCAGGGTGATCATACAATCTGTTACAACAATACAGCAATTTAGCTTAATTTTGTTGTACATTCAGCTCATGAATCAGTGACCAATTCGTTGTAGGAATATCTGAATTTCCAATCACAGCTGCCTATTTCCACAATTTTATAATTTATGTTTATTACTTTCATATTATCTTACCTATGTATAATTGTTTTTATGCAAATTCATCACAATGGCACACATACCGCCACTGGTGGCTCAGGTCGTTAAGGTGCAGACCCGTGAGCTGGAGATCTGGGGTTCGATTCCTGCCAGGACCGTCCTCCTTGACTGAGGTAATTTTCCAGGTTTTCCTCAGTTCTCATAAATGGAAATGCTGGGGATGTACACTAAACTTAGGCCTGGAACATTTCTTTTGTTAAAAAAGCCTTTGCCAGTTTATCATTTTATATCATGCATCATCAGTGTCACTGCCTGTGGTGCCTCAGTATAAAAATGGGCATTAAATACTATTGAAAAAAAAACAAACAAAAAACAATGGCACACAAATATTTTGATGTATACTACAAATCAGAAAAGTTTTTGCAAGATATCAGATACAGAAATTATTTCAAAGTTCTGAGTCAAAAAATACTCAGCAAAATAAAAATAATGTGTGAAACCAATGTTTGATTTTCAAAATTCTTAATAATTATACGAGGTGTCCCACATAAAACAGGTATGCCTCACTGCATTCAAAAATAAATGTTGGCCTCATTGCCATTCTGCCTTTTTAGAATTAATATATTTACACCTCACTGTATTCATTTTTAGAATTTGGCTACTATATGCTCCTTTTACATAACTGTTAGATTTTGACAGTGCAGTTTAACAGTAATTGATGAATATTGTGGATGTGTTGTGAGATAATGGTGCGGTTTTTAGTTGAACACCAAATTGATATTGTGGAATTTTATGCAAAGACAGGTTTTATTAAGGACACTAAAGATATGTTTGAGGTGAAATATCCTGGTATAAAGCTCCCCACATCCAGCACAATTCAACATCAGTATTAGAAATGGGCGACTACAGGATCCTTTGCAAATGTGAGTAGGAGTAAGCTTAAGCTTCCAACAGTGAAGACTATTGCAGTATTCCACAGAATTCACATGGGCATGACAAGAAGCCCCAAAAAATCAACAAGGAGATTATCTCAGCAAATTGGTGCCATTAAGTGCTAAAAGAGCTCAAATTATGAGCATTTTGTATGAGCATAGTTCATGAATTGAAAGAAGACAAAGGTAAACAAATGACTTATTGCAACTGGTTCTTATCATTGATCATTGACCCATGCTCTGGTTATGTTAACTCACAGAATTGCAGATATTGGTCACATGATAACCCACATACTGTGCATGAAAAACCTCTTTATTGAGTAAAGATAAGCATGTGGTGTGCATTGTCAGGAATGCACATTATTGGCCCCATTTTTTGCAATGAGACGATCAATAGCACAAGATATTTGCAGAACTTTGAGTAATTCTGTTCACAAATATCATAAAATGAAAAGGAATAGGGCATCTCTCAACAAGATGATGCCACCTCCCACACATCCAACCAGAGTATGGCTTGTATAAGTGAAGTGTTTTCCAAAAACTGGCTTGTCAGCAAAACCTGTGGCCTCCTTGATTACTAGATTTTTATTTATGAGAAACTATGAAAGGCAAAGTGCATACTAACAATTCTTGGACAATAGACCAACTGAAAGAGAACCTTACAAATAAAATGAATAACATCTCTCCTCAAGAATTACGTGTTAATCGGAACATTGTCATATGATACTTGGATGTGAGTAGAAGGCACTTGTTATAAACTGGTAAATCTTGTAACTATGCAAAATTTATGTAGGAACTAATATAATATAGTGTGAAAATAAAAGATGTACCATAGTGGCATCAGTTTGAGGTAATGGGGAAGTGCAAATAGAAATAAAGATGTACAAAATAAATAACAGGCAAAGCTGTGAATAAACTCTTGCAGCAAGGAATTTATTTTTAATTGCCCATCATAAGATCTTGCAGTATGCACGTATTGTAAAAAGGAAGCTATGGTTTTATTGTAATTGAAGTCATGATGCACACCATGAAGCATGTGAGGATACTTGATGAAAGACGTGAAGTTTGTTTTAAATTTAGACCATGGGCATCTTTGACAGGGTAATGTAACTCTCCACAATATTTTAAAATTAATATAATAGAATGTTTATGCTTTTGCAGGCTTTCTCTGATTTTATTCAATAGGCACTCCCCTTGTTTTAACATTGTCAGAGATGCCCATTTTAGACCCATTTCCCCATCCATCTTTCTTCCGCAATTAGCATTCTTTTGCTTATCTTCAGGAAACTATGGATTGAGGTTTCATGGTAGCACCATCAGCTTTGAACTCGTATATATATGGTTTGAGATTAGCAGGCAGTGGAAATACTTGTTAAGATGGATTTTGCAGACTGCCTCTGTCACCTTATTATTCATTGCACAGCATTGCATCTATGTGATGAATTATATTTTTCATTACAGGATGATGAAGAGGAATTAACATCACTGGGACTATCCTGGGTACAGCCAGGTTCTCTACAACCATTTTCCAAACAAACCTCATGAACATGGTGAACTCTTCCATTATTCAGCAGAAAGTGGTAATGAAGTTTAAACTTACTACTTGGCTCATCAAGGACACAAGTAAATATAACTGTCTTCTGGGTGTTGTAGGCACTTAAATGGTAATTTGCTGCTCAGCTTCCAAGTACTGATGTGCAGTATTTTATTTGATGCTATTAAATGTTCAGTATTTCAGTACTACAAATATGTTCCAATACCTAGACATTTGACAGTTCATGTGTACCAGTACTTTTGTGCATTGAATCTTTCTTCAATTGAATAGAAAGTTCTAAAAATCCATAAGAAGAAATTTAAGAGTATCATATAAGAGATTTTGACCATGTTACTGATCAATTGGTTTAAAACTATCTTTGACATTCACAAACATTTATTGCATGATCATCTAAATTGCTATAACATACACTCCAAAGTTGTTGATTGATTTCTCATACACATGGAGTTTTCTGTAATCATGTAGTATGCATTGTGGCAGTTCACTACTTAATGCATATTAAATCTTGCTTATCAACTACAAAAAAATTTATCGGAAATTGGGATTATCATATTTTTCAACTGTTACTTCAGAAGCAGAAGCCAATTACAAGAGTAATCAATAAGTAATTTACAAACAAATACAGAAATTAAGTATGAGTACTGATTTGAAAAGTACTTTTATTTCTGAACATAATCCCGTATACATTGAAGCACTTTCCCATTGTTTCAAAAGTTGCTACATTTCAGGGAAGTAATTTTTAACAGTGAGTCATTTAATTGTTGTTTTTATGTGAAAAAATATTATTTTTCTATGCATAGAGAGCAGTGACATTCTCTCATGCCAAACTATCCAAGGCAGGCTTATAAGTTCTGCCACCAGATTGGCAAATGCTGGGGAGATACCCTAAACTTAGGCCTGGAACGTTTTGTTCCTTAAAAATAAATCCTTTGCCAATATATAATTTCATTTCATGTATCATCAGTGTCCATTGCCTGTGGTGCCTCTGTAGCAGAAACAGGCATTAAGCTTTATTCATTCATGCCACCAGATGGTAGTATAATATTTAACAAATTTGCCACTGTTATAATGTATAGAAGGATAGCAAATTTTTACCCTAGTCAGATAAAAGTAACTGCAACTTGTTAACTTAAACCTAACCTAGGGCTTACATTTTAAGATTATTGTGAATTGCACAAATTGGACTCTTGTTATCATTGAATATATGGTCAGGTGTTTGCTTAAGTATGGTTTAAGTTAAATTCAGTTTAATTTAAGTTGCTTTAAATAGTTACACAAAGGAATATCTGCTATTTCTCGCTGGTAGGAAAAACCTTTGGCTACATAAGAAATACAAGACAGATTGGCGGGAGGAGCACCATTTTTATTGCATAGCTAGGAAAATGCAAACCATTTTGAAATTACTTTTTTCTATGCTATGTTGCTCTTTATCAAAAGTGCTTTTTAAGGTAGCTTTAACCTTATTTTATTTCATGGTTCAGACACATGTTATGTGTGAAACCTTTATCTTTGATTCTTTTTGTTGTTTATTGAATTGCTGATTGATACATGTGGATTTTGATCAATATATGTGAACAATTGTACTAAATTATCATCATAAACAGCTCTTTTTAGATGCTGGTTGCTTGTCATTTAGTAATTTCTTATCATGATGAAGCAGATGCTTTTAGAAAGTTATCTTTTTTTCTGGATGTTCATAATACAATCTGCAGCTATTTCATACATTTTTTCTTCATTATCAATAAATAAGGATCATTTCCACATATTTACCATTTGGAAACATTACTTAAATACAACTTTGTAAAATTTTCACAGTGGAGAACATAATTAAATTAAATGTTTTAGATGGTGAGGCCTACACACACTTATTTCTCCAGTTAACAGAATTGCAAAATATAGCGACTTCATTAAAGAACCAGAGGATAGAAAGATACAGAGGTTTGAAAAGCAGGAATGGATAAAGGAAGTTACTATACTATTATTGGAGAAAGAGAAATTGAAGAAATTTACAAATCACTCTTGGGCATTTCAAAAATGTTCAAAGAACTTAACATTACCCTGGTTCCAGAGAATAAGTACAGTGTTAAACATTTCATAACATCAATTCCTCCCAAATTCCCCCAAAAAGAAACCAGGCATCTACAGTTTAGTTGTTCAGATTGTAATAAAATATGCAATAGGAAAACAAAAAGAAAAATAAGTGACAAGCTAAAAGAACATTTCAGAAATATCAGATGTAAACAAACAGATAAATCAGCTGTGATCAAGAAAATAGCAGTCATGGCTTTACATATTTGAAATAAATTAAAACAAATGTTCTAAAGAATGGAAGTAATAACTAAAAATGTCCCTAAGTATGCATAGTATACACTTTAAAACAATAAACTTTTTGATAGCCTAAAATTTAATTGGTTATATCAATTGAGTTGGTTTAATGTAAAAAATATTTTTTAAGTTTTTCAGAGATAAAAATAGATTGAAAAGCTAATTTATTTTTTTAAACTTCAAATGGTAGTGTGGTAATGTAAATAGAATGAGTGAAAAAATGAAGGCAAAAACCAAGTGAAGAAAAGGGATTTGAAGGCAGAGAAGGAACAGGTCAGCAAAGAAATACTTGAAAAGATAGAATAAAAAAGATTGGAGTAAAAAGGACAGAAGAAAGAGGGAAATGAAAAGACTAAGTCTGGATAGAAATTGATGAAATTGTGTACATAGTAGCACAAGTGGAAAGAAAAAAAAGAAGAAACTTAAAATGATCTGCAATACCTGTCATCTGTCAAAAACCATGGAAAATGCTAAATTACAGTTTAAACATACAGCTTCTTTTAATTGAAACAATATCTTTTAAAAATTATTTTAAAAAATATATATGGAACCAACACAGTGAAGCCAAGTCATATGAATAAATTCATGTGATATATGTTGTACTAAACACTCTCATTGCTTCACTTACTTGTGTGATATTTGGAACCGGTTTCAAAGACCTTCGTCTTCATCTTCGGCCAAGGGTACGACTCGGTATGAGTATGGGTATATAAGTATACAAGGGTATGAGTATGTCATAGATTTATGGCATGTAAAAGAACCTCAAGCCATAAAGAAGAGGCCTCTGAGCAACATTTATTGCTCATTTCATGCCTTGAATTGTTTGACTATTGGATGTACAACCAATGTCTAAAGTGTGTATGATAAGACTAGACATAGCAATTTTATGAGTATTGTGACATGCTTCATTCAACCTTTCTGAATGGTTTGCTGTTTTTAGATGAAATTTCTGGACCAATGATGTATTTATTTAATTTTTTTTGAGCATTTTCATCATCATCATCATCATCATTTAAAATGGAAAATCTCATCATACCCTACATATATTGCTCTTTTTTTACCTTCTGAGAATTTTACAATACTGTTAAATGTTCTATAGGTTTTGGAACAGTGAGTAACCTAACAAATTCACCTCTTATATGTGTTAGGTTATAGGAGTCTTACAGCAAAATATTATTTACTGAGCTTCCTTTGGAATCATGTGATGGATTTCATATTTATGACAGTATTGAAAGTTAATTTTTTTGGATATAGTGCACTAAAGTGGTGTTTTGTTCCTGATGATGTATTAGTTATCCTCTTCTATGTTTACTTCATTATGGACAAATGGTGAAATGGTTTCCATACAATATAGGAGTGTTCAGTGCAAATAACTGCCTAATGGCAAAAAGTCAGCAAATCCAAATGTTGTAATTGTTGAACAAATAGAGTACTATAATGCTCTTTAACTTTTATTGTTATGTGGGTTTTATTTATTTATGGTTTTAATTGCTGTGGTTATTTAAAATATTGTTAACTTATATCATAAAAACTGTAATCTAATACAATATAATATTTTATTATAAGTATGATCTAATAAAAACACCACTGTGATACTAAAATACTATCTATAGAATTTGTTCTTGAAACCATCTTTTAATGAATTCCTGTTTTTAACATTTTCCTAAATCCCAGCCAATGCACCATAAGCTCACAGTTATTTAAGAAAAATTGTATGTTTAAGAGAAATATTTTACATGAATTGAAACCCCATTATAAAAAATTTACAAGAATCAACATTTTCTAAATTTGCCTTCATTATTACACTGGAACTTATTCACTTTATAACACAGTTTATTGTTGGAGAGTGCTGGCAAAATTTGCATGTAAACCCAAATTAATAAAATCAAAGTACACAATTGTTTGTTAGTCTAAGATTTGGAATAAATCGGATACGAAGAATTCAAGATCAAATCTTCAGCATACAATGCTGATGCTCTTTCATCCATACTCTGAAAATATTGAAGGTTATGTCATTACAGAGATTTTATACCTCAGAGCCAGCTAAAAGCATTTAAGTACTTATGTCCATACTTCATAGTTAATACCCCTAATATTGCGGTGAATTTGTGTTAAATGTGATTTTTTCACACAAGCTGTTGTAATCAGAGAAAGCACATGTACAAGGGTCATCCAATAAGCAAAAACCCTATTGCAAAAAAAAAAAAAAAAAAAGTACTTTTTTGTTTTTATAGTACTTTTTTGTTTTGAAATAAAGTTGCGAACATTTTGCACTTCCTAAGCTATATCTCCACATAATGACCATCTTTTTCTAAGCATTTTCTGTATCACAGTATCAACTTCTTTCTGCCCTGTTTGCACAGCCAATCTGTTCACTGTGATTTTCACTTCATCATTTTCAAATCACTGCTTTCATTTCATAAAAATAAGGGCAAAATCAGGAAAATAAGATGAATGGCAGAAAATTTCCATCAAGGATTCTTTCAGATAAATGTGGGTGAACATTGTCAAGCAATAGTAAAACATATGTCAAAAGTCTGAGGCATTTCTGTTTGATTGAAGCACCAAATTACGTCAAGACCTCCCAGTATCTTTTAATATTCTGTGAGGCAACCGACTTTTGACATATGTTTTACTATTGCATGATGAAAAAAGCTGCATTTTTCATCGTGGAAGGTAACTGCGAGCATCTAAATGGTTGTAGATACAGAGAATAATTTTGACGGTTATTCCCAACAGTTTAGTTTTTTTGCTGTAAAAACGCATGACTATGCAATTCACAATTGGCCACACTATATAGTTGCAGCTTCAGGAGCCAAAGTAATGCATTCATATAATGAAAATGATTCAAAGCTGCCAACACACCATAATAAAATTTCTTATCCAAAAGCTATATTTATATATACAAATTCTTCTTTCACGCTAGCTATGTGAAGGACATAAGTTGGAAATAAATAATCAGACTTGAAAAATTTGGGGTACAGCCAGGATTCCAATCAAGGATCTTCAGCCTTCTGGGCTGATACACTAACCAAGTGAACAATCATGTCCTAAACTTAGATATTCATTTTTTATATTAAACTCCACTCACTTACATAAAAGTAAGATGCGTTTCTGGAGAATCTCTCCTATCTTCAGTTGCTCACTGCCGTTACCATGTCCTCCTCTAAGCACAGAACCATGAACCTCTCTCATCTGATACTATAAGCTTCTCTACTATGAGAAGCCTATTATGGCTAGTGTGAAAGAATAATTTTTATATGAATGAATAATTTATCGCTTTGAAATATATACATATATTAAACTGCCCATTCTATTTGGCCCTGGCCACTAAGTTGGGAAGTCCACTAAACTTGATAATTACATGTTACATGGTATTTAATTCTTACATTTATAGTACTATTCTTACATTATTATTTGTGTCCTCTTTTAACAGTCTATTTCCACTTATTTTTTTCTTTCTTTAAATATTGTCCAATGCTCTTACAGTTATTATCTAGAATTTTATTTATATGAGTGTTCCTATTCATTCTATACAACACACTTTCTTTTCTCCAAATCTCTGTTTCTGTGTGTTCAAATAGAATGTGTTGTATATCTTCTCTTCCCCCAAATTATAGACATATGTCTTGAAGGTAACCATTTCATTGCCCTTTTAGCCTGCATACTCCTGCTCTTAACCATGCTACCCCCCTTTTTCTTCTTTTTTAGTGACTGCTACATATCTCTCTCTTTTCCAAAGATTTTTCTAATTTTTATTTATAAATAAAACCCTATATGTTTGGTGGTTAAACTAGGAGCCTGGATCATAAGTACTGGTATCATTATGAGTAACCTCTTAAGGAAATAATCTCTCATAGTAGAGAAATATAGGGAAGACTCTTGTTTGTATAGCATCAGATGAGAGTGGTTCATAGTCTGCACTTGGAGGACATGGTAGTTCAGTTGGTTAGAGTGTCAGCCTGGAATGCTGAAGATCTGTGGTTCAAATCTTGGCCATGACCCAAATTTTTCAAGTCTGATTTTTAATTTCCAAAAACTACATTGTTGCTTTTATTTTTCATAGATAAAAAATAGGAAAACTTATTGGATGATCTTCATAGCCAAGATGGTGGCTAAGGTGATATGTCTTGAGATTTGCATGTGGGAGGTCCGAGATTCAAATCCTTTTGAGCCTGTCATCCTAAAGTTGGGTATTTTGTGGTTTTCCCTGATTACATAGGCAAATGCTGGGATGTTCCTTTTTCCACAATTTTTCACTTTCCTATTTCATTCCATTGTTTCAGCTCTAGATTGCAGGGTAGAAAATGCCAAGCAAAATTGGCTGGTGCTGTGTAGTATTGCAATGGATTTGTGCTTGGAGATGTTTCTCTGCTAGCCTCCATTTAGGGCCCTTTTGGGACACCATCAAGTAATACTATCACAGCTCCTGTAGGTCTGCTGACATTTGGAGCTTATCATCTAAGGAAACATTAGGGCCCTGTTCATGTCCATGTGGTCCCCTCAAATCTTACTGCCTTGTATATGCATCTTGTATAAGTGCACAAGATGCTGTCAGAGTGAGTTGTTGAATTTGAATTACCCTCTGTTTGAGTTATCTGTATTCCAATGGTATATAGACTCAGATGGGGGATATCTGCAGTTTTGGCAGGATGGGGCATGGTATATCAAATAGAAGAGTATCAGCACAGTAACTGATGATATGTGATTCCAATTCCAAGTTTGACCTCCAGTTTTTCCTGTTATATGCAAACCAAAGCTATGAGAATTACTACAAAGTTTTGAGGGATGACAATCTGGCTGCAGTTTGTCATAAACTAATATATCAATTAAAAGTTCCTTCTTTGTATGATGCAACAAAAGCAGTTTGAATCATTTGGTTTGGGCAGCTCTAACAGAAGGCCTTTGAAGTGTTAAATAGTGTCATTTGATGCCAGTTTATGTGGGTACTTCTTCTGAACATGCAACAGATTTCCACTTAATTAGCCAAATTATACATAAAAAAACATTCCTTAAAGATGAAACCCAAGTGGCAGGCTACAAACAGCAATAACTGAAAAAGTGCATTTTTCTAGTATGATGAAAATTATACAAGGATAACCTATAAACATTAGTATTTATATACTTGACCAAAAAAGTTTTCTTAAATTTGTTTGTGATGCTTAAATTTCAAGTATTGGCAATAATTAAATGTGCAATAAATAAAGTTAAGACAGATATGAGCTGTTGCCAAGAGTTAAGACTTTTGAGCTGGTTGGTTAAATATTTTTCTAGTCAAAGAAATGTGGTCAAACGCATGTGGAGTAAACAAATTCATATTGATAAAAAAAAAAAGGACAAACAGCTTCAAAATGGAGAACACAAAATATTATTTACATTGAGACACATGTAAAATTATATTTATTTTATGCAAAGTATCCAAAAAAAATAATGATTTTACAGTAACTACACATAAAAGGTAAGGAAAATACCGTATTTTTATGAATCTAATGGACTATTGAATGTAATTTGCAAACCAACTTTGAAATTTAAAATCGTAAAAAGAGAAGATTTTGGCATATTGTTATATGGCATCTTAGAGATAAGTCCATTTGCTTGATAAAATGATCAGAACATAGAATTTATAAGTGGACATTGTTACATTTACATCTTGAAGAAGATAAGACAAAAGCCATCACTCCTGCTGTTGCCAGCACTCTTGGAATAGATCAAAGAATAAAACGTTATTTTTATTGTGTCACTAGTCACAGGTTCCTGGTTTTCCTCCTTTCGTATACTTTATGCTTGAAAGTAGATGTTCTGCTCATTTTCCCTCCAATAATAGGCCAATAATAAATGTAACAAAGTTGAGAATTGTAGCAATGCATTATGATATAAATAATAAATTTGAATGAAGTTACCAATGAACTAGTGAACAGATTTACACTCGAATCTAATATGTCATCAAACCTAACCACAATTTTGAATGCCATATTGGGACCAAAAAGGTGTGCATTAGATTTTCATAAATAAGGTATAATGCTAAATATCAAATTATCAAAAGACTAAAGCCAGTACTAAATTTGAATTTAGCATCACTGTGTAATATGTTTCACAGGTATTAGGTAGTGGATCCACAAATTTTACAGGATATAGTTGAACTTACACTGCCATTTGTGGTATTTTGAATATATGAATGATAATCTCTAACTAGTCATGTGTTTTGGGAAAAAAATATAAGAGAACGCTTTCACTTATGAATGCAAAACTAAATGCAGACTGTGAGGATGCAGCAAAGAAACTACATTCACACTTCAAACTGCTTTGATTTCTTTGTTTACTAGCTATCTCTGAGAAAAGTGTATGCTGCTGCCACTTACATGTAAATTATTTTTTAAAAAGACTTCTGAACAATAAGTTTCAAAATTTCAGGCATTTAAGTTACGAAAAGGAAAGACATTTCAAGATTTGTAAAAAATTTGCTCAGATCATGGATAAAGGTTGAAAAAAAGAGGACCCCAAATATGATTACACGGTGTGATGCTTTATAAATTTAATTTGATGAACAATGCAATTGCAGTGGCTTGGAAAATATGCCAGGTTCAGTGCATGACAGGCTTTTAAAATTCCAGACAGGCAAGTAAACCTTCGAGCATGAGCCACAAACAGTAAGACCAACAACAATGGATAATGAGAATCTCTTAGAGACTATTGAGTGGAATGAAGACATAACAATGTGACACAGCAATTCAATATTAGTGCAGGAACCATGTTGCTCTATCTCCATCAGCTACAAAAAATTTATAAACTCAGCCACTGTGTTCCAAGAATTGACAATGACTAATAACGTGGTACAAGCTGAAGCCAAATTTGCAGTATGTCATGTTAGGAATAGGGTCTCTTCTTATAACATTAATCATCACTTGCACTAGAACTGCTAAAAGAATTTGTGATACCCATCTTGAACTGACTGTATGCATATGTAAATGTCGATGAAGGATGCAAAGTACAGTTGTAATACAAAGTTCTAACCTGACAGCTATTTCTTTTGTCTTCAGATGCCTGTCACTCACAACTTCCTTCGTGACAAGGCAGATGTTTTATTATATCAGCACATCCACTGGTACACTCTCACATGGCTTACCTTCAAGGCTCTCTATAATCAAATGAAATAATGTTCACCATTGCTGTACAGTGGGATATGAAAGGGAAAGTTTCCCCATACAAACTGTTAAGGTATTACTTCCTTGTTTATTAAAAAGTTAAAATAATCAACACTCATGAGCGTTTCACTCCTTTAATTATTAAAATAACAGGACATGTTTCGTGAACACATCGTTCACCTTCAAAGGTATAAATTAATATGTTAAGGTATTGTTTAACATTTTGGTGAAAGTCCTTTAGTTAAAAATTTAATTACTTTTTATATTAAATTTTGAACATACACTATATTATACAAGTGGCATTCAAAAAGTTTTGCAACCAACCTATTCATTGATGGACAATAATGTCTACAAAAATGTAACTAATACAGGTGGCAACAATGGAGTTTAAGATATCAAAATATGCATTAATTTGCACAGTCACTGTCATACAGTCTGTTGAGTACAGTCCTGTGTCAATAACTGGCAAAGACTAAATATATCTAATGAAAACTTTAGATTGTACGTTTTCACATGCTATAAGCTAGGTGAAAGAGCAAAAATATCTACAAGGATTTGTTAGCTGTTCTTGGCAATCACATGTGTTCTTGTAATAACATTGCAAGATGGAATCATCATTTGAAGAAGAACGAGAGACTTCAAAAGTCAACCCTCTCTCTAGTCAGCTTCGGGAAGCTGCAAACAAGAGAGCAATTTCAAAAGTGAGGAATTTGACTTGGTGGAGGAAAATTGACATAATACTGTTAAAATGTTAAGTATGGAAGTAGCCATCAGTGTTGGCAGCATTGGCAGTACTCCATGAACACTTAAAGCTATGAAAAATCTGTGCAAAATGTGGCCCACATTCCCTAATAAGAGAAAGGAATGTGCAAAGAAATTGCTGAGCATGTTTCCACCAAACATTTGACAGATATATGCACTGATGGTGAAAGTTGATTTTATTACTATACCATCTCAAATAAAGCTCAGAACTGTGTGTGGGTAAATAAGAATGACGTAAGACTAGTTGTTGTTTGAGTAAATTTTTGTTTTCAGAAGTAAATGTTCACTGTTTTCTTCAACTATGAAGGACCATTAGTGCTGACTGTATACCATAAGAAATGCAATGAATGGAGAATACTTGACACTTATATTTTGGATCCTTTATTTGAAGAGCTAAGGTAGTGACATCCAAAGACAGAAACTTCAAGGCTTTCACTTTTGCTTGAATATGGTCTCCTCAGAGAAAGCTACAAATTTAAGGAAATTGGCAGTCACCAAAGTACTGTTGTCTGACCGTCCACCTTACAGCCCTGACCTTACACTGTGAGACTTCTGTTGTTTCCTTGACTGAAATTTTTCATTGCTGAAAAACCTTTTAAACGAATAGTACTTACTCAAGCTACGAATTCAGCTCTGTTGACAATATTTCAGTCTGAGTATCATAGTGCTTTTGACAGTGGTTGCACCATCTACAACTGTGTGTGTGTAGAGAGATGGACAGTACTTTGAAGGATTGTTTGGGAATTCAGTCCACAGTTTGATTTTAAATTGACACTACAATTTGAATGCCCCTCATGCAAGGAAATGGGGGTAATTTCTTAGCTTAACAGAAAATGAAATTGTATTTCAAAACAAATTTTTATTTATTTAGCATTACACCTTTTAACTCTGTACACTTAGCAAACATTAATAATAGATTTCTAAGCTGCTTAAAAGTTTTTTTATTGCTCTGCAAATTACTTTTCACAGTACTGCTTCATTTAATGAACATTTTTAAATGTATTTTTAGCTTTGGAAATAGATAATAGTTTGAAGGGGCTAAATGTGGAAAATAGTATGGTCAATCATTTCAAAGTAAACTTCATTAATATTTTGCATTGCAATTAGGGATCTGTAACTCGGAGCATTGTCTTGCCAAAAAAGCACATTTTTTTTTATTTTCCCCCATTTTTCTGAAAGTATTCTCACAAATTTTGTCAGTAATGCAGAATAATATATCTGTCACCATTTTATCCTGTTCTAAATAATCTGTCATTGTAATTTCTTCTTTGTTCCAAAAAAACGGATACAAGAACCTCCCTTTCAATTTTTGAACACAAAACTTCTTTGGGCAAGGCACTCATGTTTCCATTTCTTTAATTGATTTTTTGTTTCTTCATCATAGTAATGGATCCACGTTTGGTCCATATTTACAATATGATCCAAAAAGTTGAAAGAGTTGTCTTCAAAATGAATGACAAATGGACTTGGAAGTTGTCACTCTGAGTGATTTTCAATTCAGGCATTTTGGCAATGACTTTTCTCATACCCAAATGTGCAATGTTAAAGACACGTTCCAAGAAGATGTTCAAAGTTTCTGCTATATGTTTCAGCTGAATTCATTGATCCTCCAAAACCACTTACAGCATCAACATTTTTGAGAGTGGACACAGAAACAGGGCTTTCAGCATGATACTTATCTTTGAAAACTATTTTTTTTCTCTTAAACTTCATAATTCGATTTTTTATGATGGCATATAAAGGATGGTTCTTCAAAAATTTCCTTGCTAAACAGGCTTTCAAAAAGAAATACTTTATTACCAAACTGCCTCATTTTCTCAAAATTCAGATTCTTCTCTGCCATATTTATTTTAGAAATTCACAATTTAAAACCAGCTGTACATACATTCACCAAAATTGGAGATACTATTTACAATTGTCATGGTAACTGCTTTCTAGAAGAGCTCTAAGCTAAGAACTTACCAATACTCCCTTGTACAACATATCTGTCTTAAATGAAATTCTCCAAGCAAATGAATGTCATAGTCAGAAAAGAAATGCAGTGTTTACACTCCTAAAACATGTGATAGTGTAAACATTGCAACAATGAATCATGTCAGGCCATAAACTTATAGACCATATCTCATACACTTAAAATATTTTGTATTTTCTGCCAGGAAAAGTTGTAAATGTAGATGTAGCTAAAGTGCAGCTTTTGAAATAAATGTAATTTTGTGTTATTATAGAAAAATTGATAATATCATACTTTTCTATACATATAAGGGTATACTGGGTGTAACAATAAGGTACGGCCAAACGTTCAGTGCACATTCCTCACACATAGGAGAAGAAAATGTGTTATATGGACATAGATCCAGAAACGCTTTATTGCCATGTTAGAATTCATTCTTTAAAACTCTTCATATTACTTTAATCATGAGAAACACACAGGAACAGAACATACCAGTATACCACATAAAACTCTCTCATGCATGAAATGCTCAAAATGCCCTTGGTTAGGTCTGATTAAGTTGTAATTCTTAGGTCCACCATCAGTGTTTTGTTTTTCATTTGAACAAAGGTCAATGACCTTTGCAACTGGACCTAAACCCACTAGGATTTTATTTGTGGGGACATTTGAAAGCTTTTTGCATATCAAACCCCGGTACAAGATGCAAAGAGTCTTCATGTCCCTATTGTGGAAGGCTGCGACACAATAAGCAATTCTAAAGGGATATATCATTCCACCGGTATTCAATGTGACAGCAGGTTGATGCATGTATCAGTGCTAGCAGAGGAGGGCATGTTGAACATTTAGTACATTCTGTTCCCGTGTGTTTCTCATGATTAATGTACTACGAAGAGTTATAGAAAATAAGTTCTAACATGGAAATAAAGTGTTTCCAGACTCATGACCATATAAGATGTTTTCTTCTGTTTGAGGAATGTATCCTGAAAGCTTGGCCATACCTTATTATTATATCTGGCATAATTTTAACAAAAACAATTTTTTGAACTTTTTATTGCAAAACATTCTTCCTTCTCCTCTGAAGATAACTGTGGATAGAAAATTTGCAGCTTCAGTATATCAACTTATCAAGGGACTATATTTGGCTAGTTTTCCACCTTCCTTATTATTATTATTATTATTATTATTATTATTATTATTATTATTATTATTATTATTTTAATGCCATAATCTTTTTCATAAAAATTTGTATGTCCTGTGACTTCTCTTGTATAACTTTACTGGCTACTTCCAGTTCTTTAGCAGTCTGGTGTAGATGATTGGCTATTTCTTGTAGATTTGTCCATTGTTTGTTTTCTGTACTATTACAGTTGATGCTGGCAAGCACACTCCATTTCTTTCCAGCTAAGAGGGGTGGAGTAGCACATTCTGGCTCAGGATTGCTGTTGTCAGCAGACTGAGCTGCAGCAAGAGTGGCAGTGTCAAATAGTTCGGAATACAGCTGCTGCACATCTCTCAACCTGCAATCACATTGAAGTGAGTTATTGTTGATTGCTAGTACTTTAGGCGCAAATCTCATATTCTTAAGTACATTGATATCAATAGTCTGTAAATTATTTCCATCCAGGTAAATCTCAAGCTGTTTGCTCATTTGATTTTGAAATGTCTCAGGATGAATGAAGGATATGTAATTCTCAGAGATCCAGAGTTTTTCAAGTCTTCGAAGTGGTTTGAAAAGGTGTGGACCAAGGCTATGCAGTTTGTTGCCAGACAAGTGTAGATACCGTAGCCTGGGAGTCCAGCTAAAAGTGTCATCATCAAGCCAGCGTATCTCGTTGTAGTTGAGGTCAAGGTTTTCCAAACGAGTGAGGTTGCACAAAGCATTCCATGGCACACTCTTGAGACTGTTCTGAGACAGGTCAATGTGGTCCACATGACTCAATTTCCAAAAAGATGGAGCTTTCCATGATTCTATTCTGTTATCCTGCAGATCAAGGTCCTTCACCTGTTAAATACAGAAAGTTTTAAAAGGGTAATTTTAGTAAATGAATCAGATACTGCATCTGTCTTGTTTTATACATGATGATAGATTTCATTTTCTCGATGGCTTATAAAAATAATCTGCTTATTCCTTTTTCATTTCTTTGCTCAAATATTTATAACCAGAGCCCGGAAGTTTCAGGAATTTAATTTGTTGAAAATAGGTAGGGAAAAGACACTTAAAATACTGAAAATAGGCAGTCCTATAATTAAATAGGGATTTATTAAAAGTGAAAACAGAGAGTAATTAATGAAAATAGTCTTTTAAGATACTTAATCATTTCTTTATCACATAATTAAAGTACTTAAACTTACTTTTCTTGGTAACAAGCAGCAATAAGTTTCTTCAAGGTATCAACTGTCATAGTCAGCTGCTTGTCAGAGAGACCATTTTTCATCATGGAAAAAGAACTACTACTTACATGGAAGTGATTGGAGCATTATAAAACAAGCTTTTTTTGAAGGACTCATACCAGTTACAATAGAACTTCACCTTTCAGGACATTGTGGAAAGGTTGATCAAGACAAAGTTAAGAAGTTTTGAATAGTCCTGGGAAATGAGCTAAATATGTGCAGTAGTTTCTGGTCAAGTTCATTTTTTGTTTATGCATTTGGGAATCTCTTACTTCCATACTGAACACATTTTAAGGACGGTGTATTGTACCCCTCTCATCTTTCTCGCTTACAATTGTTTCTTACATTTATGCCGCTGAGAAGTTACCCCCACCACAAATTTCCTAGAATTGCTTTGTGTAGATCAATACAAGGTCATTCATAAGGACTATAAAATACAACAGTATTTCCCTCATCCTCTCTATTTCCTGGTATCTGTAAGCCTGAGGTAACAGTGCATTCCTTTCACTAATGAAGGTTCTGCTTTTTAAAGAGCTTAAGTGAATGGGTTGAGGAGAATGTTTCAACTGCTTGAAGAGAAATAAATGTATAATAAGATTCTCAATGTATGTTTTTGTAAGGTGAATGTGCTATTTAATTTTTATACCTTTTTTGCATTTCTATATATTGAAATTCTTTATTCACAATACATAAATAATTGCAGGAAAAAACCACAATGATCCAAAATAGGAAAATAAAGGTTTTAAACCTTAAAATAGGCAAAAATGGCAAAATAAAACTGGCCGTACTTTCATTTTTATCCAACTCTTAACTATATCCACCCAGATAGAAAAGGCATTTTGCCTAACTTCTGGGCTCTGTTTATAACCAAAAGATTCCTTCCCAGATCAGCAAATTACATGTCAAGGTACTCTCTTAGGCCCTGTTCCACAAAGTTATGGTCTATTACATTGCAAGTATATGGATTTTTAAATTGTAGTTATTAGCAGAACTAAGTTCCACAAAGGTTTCTTGTGCACTTGTACTTTAAAACTTCACACTTACACAGGTTTACAAGTGTTTTTTTCCTTGTTTTGTTCCATAGAAATATAGTACTTGTCATGTACTGATAACTTGTATAGATTTCTCTACAAGTGTAGGAATATTGAAAACTTCAAATAGAAGTGCAAATTTTAATATATTTGTAATAATTTAGGGAATCAGTTGACCTAAATATATGAAGTATTTAGCAAAAGTAATAATAATGATGAGAATAGGAGTATGTATAAAGAGAGTATAATTCAGTAATTGAGTATAATGAAAATTTTAGATTAAGTTCAATTGAAGTACCGCTTATGATAGATATTGGTATTTCCTGTTTGAAATGCGTATTTCAGCTCATCATCTGTTTGTGTTGTTTTTTTAAGCTGTTTGCTAAAGATAGGAAAATATTTTCTTTCCCTATCTCATTCTCTTTTAAAATAATCTCTTTTCATGCCATTTTCACCATTATTTGCTAATGATGAAAATGTGATTGCCAAGCAGTATAAAAATGTATATAAATAAAAATGATCAAATGAACTAAAAAAATAAATGACTGAGTGCAAACGAGAAGCTCAGTTCATTTGCCATTTCTCAACTAAAATTGATGATGCACCATCATCTTGAAGTGGACTATGCTTTGAATATTGACAAATATATATTTAAAAAATTGTTGTTTCTGAAAAAATATCAGACCCTCAAAGAGAATAGCCTAATCTGCTCTGTAAATTAAAAATACAAATTTATTATTAAGGTGTGGGCATAACCTGATTCAAGTGTTGATTTGATTTATTTACGGACGTTCTTTAACATCTCAGGTCATCAGTGTCCCATTCTATTCGGGGCATGAAATGGCTGACAAATTTTGCTCAGAGGCCTCTTCTTTCAGGCTTGAGGTTCTTTTTCAGGCAGTAAATGTATGACATGGGACCCGCAGCTTTACTTCTCTTCCAAAGGAAGACATACTTTGGATTTTTACGCCTGAAAAAAAGCTATCGATCCTGACCGGGTTTGAACCCGCGACCTTGGGTTTAGAAGGCAAGTATGGTTACCACTACACTATGGTTACCAGGAACTAAACATAGTTTTTTTTCTTCCATAAAGTGCATTTAAATCTTAACTGGGTTTAAGTTTTACTTGTTAATATTCCCCTTTCTACTTTGTTATTATTATTTTTAATTTTTTCAATTATTAATGTATATCTCTTACTTATTTTTCCTCCACCACATTTTCTCTTGTTGCTTATGTTATCTGCTTCCATACATTATGCTACTTCAATATTCAATACTTACTTTTATCACCTTTACTCTTCTGAGTTTGAAGAAGAACACAAGTTGCTTGAAAAATTGTGATATTTGTGTTATTATTAAAGTGTTTATCTATTTTTACTTCTCTATTTCTTGTTATTTTAGCTACATTCTTCTGAAGTTACTTTATTTTTCATTGTTGTGTGTGTATGTGTGTGTGTGTATAACACTGAAATAGTCACACAAATTTCACTATATATGTTCTTCAACAGCAGAAGACTATTGAGGTGGTAAAAATAAATAATGAATCTGGAAGATAATGTATTGCATGGAAACAGATAAAACAAGCAACAAGGGGAAAAGGGAGGAGGAGAGGAAAAATAAGAACAAGAAATATAAGAAAAGTTGAAAAAATTAAAAAAATAATTTTAAATGTTAATAAAGTAGAAAGGGAAGTATTCACTTGCAATGGCAGCTCATGGCCCCTGTAGAAGGATGGGCCAAGAGCATAACTACATGACACCCAAAGTGTTGGGAAAGGTCTCTTTTATCAAAACATATACTCATCCCTGATTTGCTCTCATAACTGCACAGCCATCATACGTTTGTGCTAATTCAGCTGTATGTTTTAAGCCTTCTGCAGTAAATTCAGAAAAAGCAATGGATTTTATGAATATTTCAACTATTTACTCTGACTGGTGTATGTAATATCATAACAAATTGTGACATACCACAAAACAGATATGCTTTTTTGTAATTTAACAGTTAACAATGTGAAAGTTAACTTTCCACTGACAAACAGTGTAGAAGTCACCCAGATTCAAACAAAGTGCACAAACAACCCCTATTCAGCTATGCGTGCTGTCATTAAACCCTCAATATCTGGTTCTGCAGAAAAGAGAAAAGACCAAGCGATGGCCCAAGAGAACACAGAAATAAGCAGAGAAAGATTAACCCTCTTGGAGGAAGACAAATATAAGGTTCTTACATCTTTGCTGGCCCATGAAGGTATACATTTAAAGCGTAACATTTTCCGGGCTGGCCCATGAGCTATCCTCGCTAATGGAGGATCTGCATGCTACCGCACCTACAGTAGGCAGGAAATGCGCTCATTGCCTAAGATACAATTAAGAACTAATCGATTATACATCGCTGTTTTAAAAGTTGATCAGGAGAAGAGGAAATGGTAAGTAATTATGGCATTTTCTTTTTGAGGCCGGGGGGGGGACATCTGGCCCTTATTGACTGGCCGCCCCTGTTCTCACTCTTGTGCTATACTCGTACGCCCTTTAAACAAAGTTCTCTATCGGTGTTAAGGATGCCTATGTCTTATAAAGCTGCAATTTATATATATATATATATATATATATATATATATATATATATATAATAATTTCTCATTCCATGTTTTACTAAACGTTAAGTATAGTTTTGTCTTTCATTATATTCAAAAGCTCATATCTATTAATCATTTCAAAAGCATGTTCAAAATCTATAAAGTTAGCAGTATTATCTGCTTTTCAATTATGAGGTAGGATGCAAATATGAGCTCTTTTTTGCTCCCTTTAGATACGAAATGTTATTTGGGTCTGGTGTTCAAAACTGGTAGAGTTTAGTTTGAATCATGGTTGGTTCTCCAGAAGGTGCAGAGTAAACCTTGACGATGAACCATGTGCTAGCTGATCTGTGACCACCCTATTGTAAGAAACATTAGCGCAACAATCGGCAAGTGCATCTGAGAACCATGGCACAACAATTGAACATTTCATATGGCACAGCGTATTTTGTGCATGGCAGATTGGGATATGGTAAAGTCAGTGCGCTTGGCATGTCCAAGGATCCTGTCAAAAGACCAGATGGGCCAGAGAATGTCGTTATGCTTGGGCACTTGATGCATTAGGCTGAAGATCATGAATTTCTGGATGGTATGGTGACTAGCGATGAATCCTGGGCGTACAACTGAGCCCGAAACAAACCAGGCCAGTAGAGTTCCGACACCCCGCCAACGAAGAAATTCAAGGTCACGCAATGGGCGAAAATTCCAACTGGGATTAATTAATGCCGAAACCTATGCTACAGCATTGGCAAACTGCATTGTGCCCTTAGAGACAGAGAAGCTGAGAATGTCAGATCCTCTACTTAGAAACTTTGTACATTTTATAAATATTAAATAAAAAAAAAACCTTACCTTCTCAGTATCAGTCCAGATATCTCTGTCCAAGACAGTAAGCTCATTTTTCCACATCCATAGTGTAGTAAGACTTTTCAAACCCTTGAAAATTCCTGCCTCCAATGTGTTCAAGTAATTGCGGTCCAGAAGAAGCCGAGATAAACTTCTTAGACCATCAAATGCTCCCACAACTAGGTGTTCTATGCAATTTCCATCAAGATATAACTCTTTCAAAAGTGGGAAGTTGCTGTAATATAAAACATTCAGTACATTGAAATCCTCTCAGACACTAAAAATTAGTAACAAAATGGTGTAAATACCACAAAGATAACAGTTAATACATAAAAGTATATGATGCCAAAAAGCAAAATATTGAAATAGATTTGAAACAATGGACTACAACAAACTCAATGTTTAGTTAACGAAACAGTGCTTTTTAAAAAGTTGCTTATTCTGTGCCCAAACTTTGTCATGAATGCGTATGATCAAACAGTTTAATGAATAAGGAACTAGTAGAAACCTAGTATATGGCCGAGGATGGCTTTTAAATATAAACTATGGCGTAAATGCTAAATATATTAGAAATATTAATGCTACATATGTCCCAAAATAATAGTTTCATTTCTTTAGAGAAGTATTTATTGACTGAATACAGTGACTGCCGGCCTTCTGAGAGTGCTTGCCTTCTCTGCATATCCTTCATTTTACAACTTCTTCCTTTTAGGATTATTTTCTTCTACATCTGTTCAATTCAAGCCATAGATTGGAATAACAGTGCACATGTGCTGTGTTCAAACAAGCTAAGCATTACATAGAGTGTCTGGTACATAATTTTGGCAGGCTATACTGTACACAAATGTCTAAAATAAAACATTGTTGAATGTTAAAATCTACTTAATCCAGAAACATCTTTCATCAGAAACATTGCTACATTTGTTGAAGATTAACTTACGCACTCATGCAAAAGAGTGTATAAAATGCTGATGCAAGTTTTGTGTGTTGAGATTTAACAAATTACTGTCAATGATAAATTATGAGCCAACATATTCTTTGAGTGTTTGATTTTCAAAGATCAGAAACTGGCTCCTGCGTAGAGCATGCATCAGACATAATTCCAAAAACATTGCATTAAGTGAAGTGTAGGCTTATGTTTTACGCGAGGCAATTGGGAGATCATACCACAAACTCCCCAAAGTAGCAGTTAAATAGATGAATCTTTACCATCTATATCAACACTATAGCCAACTAGCGATGGCTCAATAAACTACGGGAATGATTACACCATCTCTTTCTACCCGCTATGCCTTTTGCTCAGATTACCTGAATGTGCCCTGTTCAATAATGCTGATGCAGTTCTCCCCCACGTTTAGAAACTTGAGGTATTCCATGCCCTTAAGGATGTCTGATGTGAGGTTTGTGATATTGTTCCTCCTCATGCTCAGCATTTTCAACTCAGCCAGGTGAAGGAAAGCTCCAGGCGCAAACATATGAATAGAGTTTACATCCAACACCAGTTCCTCCAAGAGCCTCATGTCCTGAAAGACATGTGCCTCTACCACAGAGATACCATTCTTTCTAAGGTTGAGATATTTCAAATTGTGAAGACCCTTGAACATTCCTGGAGCCAGGACAATTTGGTTACCTTCTAGATCCAGATCTTGAAGTACATCAAGCCCCAGAAATGCACCGGGTTCTACCACATTCAAACTGTTTTCACGCATCATCAACACTCTCAGTTTCTTCAGCCCAGCTGTCTGGATTTCCTCTCTGATGAGTGTTGTAATGTTGTTGAAGTTGGCCCTCAGAATTCTGATGGATTTGTTGAATCCCAGTGGTATTGTGTTGAGAAACTTCCTGGAACATTCTGCAACCATCAGGTAGTCCTCGTTATGCATTTCATGCTGACACTGACAAGGAACTGGGCAAGCGTCGCCAAGTAAACTCTGCGATAGAAGAGTGAGTGCCAACAGTAGTAAAGATTTGACTCGCATTCTTTTCCTAAAAAGAGAGTAGTATCAATATAAATATAAAAATATAAATCAAGTGTAGCTAATCCAACCTTAAGTCGTTTAGAAAGAAACTGTATTGAAGTAAATTCTGCTATTTTAAGTAGTGGTAGTGCATAGAAGAGAACTGCTTAGGCTTTTCTTACACAGAAATAGCAAGCAGAGATAGGAAAACAAAAAAACATCCATCAAGCAAGAGCTGCTTAACTAAATGAATAGAAAATCCAAATTTTGACTTTATTAATTAATGCAATGAAATAAGTTATGGCATTACGGTGTGGTATTAGAGGTTAAAATTAGAATTCTTGCAATCTATAAGCATTATAAAAGAGAAACAACAAATTTAAAACAACACAATAATAATAACAATAATAATAATGATGATTATTATTATTGTTGTTGTTGAGATTAAACAATGAAAATGAATTATATACTATTAATTAAATTAAATATATTTTAAATATAACCATGTTTACGAACTGAGCCTTTGAATTCATTTTTACATTCATTAAATTAGAGAAAAATAACAGAAAGTTTCGAGTTACATTGGGTATTTAAGAAGATGTTCATATGTTTCAATAAAACAAATACATGTTACTATTTAAAAACAATTACAATGTACTAAGCAAATATAAAAAATATACAATCTAAATTTTCATCGGTTTTTATTCGTTTTGAAATTTAATTTAAATGTTATGGTATTAAAAACATATATCGTAAACGTTTTCTGAAGGTTATTACAGAGCGCTCTTACATACAAATATAATTTTCACAAACATGTTAGATTAATATTTCACGTTTGCTATCTTCACGACGATGCTTTTGTTAAACATAAAACATTTGCCACGTTATAAATACAGTTTATATGCTGAATTGATTTGTCCCTTTATTTTAAAACAATATAGAGAAAATAAAACACGAGCGCTTTTTAAAGTTTAAAGTACACCTATTCCTAACGGTCCGAAGTTCCTAAATTTTAGAAATTATTTTTTTTATTTAAATAGTATATACTGAATTTTTATGTGAAGAAATAAATATTGGTGCCGCTAGAGCTATTTTTAAATTTTGGGTTTCAGGTAAATCCGTTCTCCTAATGACCCCAGTATTTTTATTTTCAGGAACTAATTTTTTAATTTTATTTAAATGGTACACATCGAGTTTCGTTGAGAGAGAGAGAGAGAGAGAGAGAGAGAGAGAGAGAGAAATATTGCTGCCAATAGAGTAATTTTTAAATGGTATGTTTTAGGTAAACACCCACTCCTAATAATTTCATTTCACTGATTTTCAGAAACTATTATTCCCATTTTATTTCAATGGCCTATACGGAGCTTTGTTATGGGAAAAAAAAATGCAGTCGCTGGGGCGATTTTAAAAACTCATTTTAACCTCCACTCTTTAAATTTCGTTTTCAGCTATACCCCCCACTCCTAATGGCCCGATTTCCGTAATTTTCAGAAAAATGGTTCGATTTCTCTAATTTTCAGAAACTATTTTTATTAATTGTAATGGAATATACCAAGTTTCATTGAGAAAAACTAAACATTGGGGCTGCCAGAGCGATTTTTATTATTATTATTATTATTATTATTATTATTATTATTATTATTATTATTATTATTATTATTATTATTATTATTTTTCCGCTTAGGCAAACCCCCACCCCCAATGGTCCAAATTTGCGAATCGCTTGTTAATTGGTGCTTATGTGTGTCTTCTTGTTTGGTTTTTTGACCGGCCGTTGGTTCACTGTGGACGCATTTCGCCCAACATGAGCACCAATCTCGAAATGACATCCCGCACTCTCGGGGTCAGTCCTGGTGGTGTAGTGGTAACCATACTCCTAAACCCAAGATCCGGGTTCAATACCGGCCAGGATAGATTTTTTTGGCAGTAATAATCTTAAGTGTAGCTTCCTTCGGAAAGGAAATAAAATTGTGGGCCCCGTGTCGTACATTTACGGCACGAAAAAGAACCTCAAGCCTGAAAGAAGAGACCTCTGAGAAAAATATTACCGACCGTTTCACCCCCTGAATTGAATGGAACGCTGATGACCTGAGATGTTGAAGAACGTTGGCAAATAAAACAAATCAACAAAAGCATTTTTGATATGCCACAATTCTTCTTTCAGATTAAATTCAGATGCCTGCTGGTATTGCTGTCGTATTTTCGACCATTCTGAGAATGTGGTTATTGCGCTTATATCCATGAAAAGATTTTTGAAAATATTCTTCAAATCTCCAAGGATCATGTGTTCATAACTGCTATGTAAAAATGCAGGGATCTGGTGTATAAAATCGATTTTTTATGAACCCTACTTCAATGTATGTCATTATACGTCGAAAAATAAATAAACAAAACCAAGCTTCATTGCAATGTCATCATTATATTTTTTTCCATGTAGGAGTTTTTTTCAGTTTTGAATAAAGATAATGTCGAATTTATCTGAATGTAACACGACTTTTATTCCCCCAATTTTTTAAATTTTGAAAACTGCGACCCGTCTCAAATTCGCATATTAAAAAATAACGGGCCAGGAGGATCAAGGTTTTCATGTTGTATTTATACGTACAATTATTCGTCTCATCTCGCTTATATTGCCATTGGTCATATGTATTATCAGAAAAAGCGAGAAAATTCAAGAATACAGGTTGGCCAACAAGAAAATGAATACTTTTGCATTATGTATTTTTCTGAAATGCGTTGCGACAGCCAATGTCAGTTTTACTATTAGCAAAAACAGTATGGAAAAATAAAAATTTCGGTGTCTATTGATCGAAAACGTTTTTCTGCACACTCATTAGAATAATGTAACTAAGTATAGTTTTGCGGTCAGTTTATTGGTAGCTTTTACTACGAGGGGTGTTCAAAAAGGATTATCATTATTTTTTCGACATAACTTTTACTCATTCCTATAACTTTGATGATGTTTCTCAAAGTAGTCCCGATTGCACGCAATGCCCTGTCATAGCATTTCTGCCAGTTTTCGATCATTTTGGTAACCATTTTTTGACCCATTCTTCAGAATCGATTCCGCAGCCTTCAGCACTGCTTCTGACTGTGGAAAATATCTCCCACAAAGGTGGTTTTTTTCCCTCCAGTTTGAGGGGGGAGGGAAGTCACAGGAAGCTAAATCTGGACTATAGGGAAGGTGAGAGACACATTTCACATTGCTTTTCGTCAACATTACCAAGCGCGGCCGTGCATTATCGTGGTGTAGCAAGCTTATCTCACGGAAACATGATCTTGCAGAGTTTCCAGGACATCTCTGTAGTATTGTTTAGGTACAGGTGTGTGCTCAAAGAGACATATTTTTAAATAGTGTTTAACGCCCGTTTTTACTACTGAGACACCTTAGGCGGTGGACACTAAAGATACATGAGATGAAATGATATATTGGGAAAGGGTTTTTTAAGGAAGGAAACATTCCAGGCCTAAGTTTAGGGTACCTCCCCTGCATTTGCCATTTGTGAGTACTGAGGAAAACCTGGAAAAAAAAAAAAACCTCAGTCAGGGAGAACGGTCCTGGTGGAAATCGAACACCAGACCTCCCGCTCCGAGTCCGCGCCTAAACGACCTCGTCCCCCTGGCGATAGTGCGACCTAGTGCTAAACCATTCCTGGAGTTTGGAAAATGAGGTGACCATAACTTTCCCAACAGAAGCAACCACTTATACTTTTTTATGTAACTGATGGTGGAGATTTTCACACAGATCTTTGCTGTTTACTCTCAGCAACAAAATATGTAGCCATGTTTCATCAGCAGCAATTACTTTTGAAAGAAATTCTGCATCTTCCTATAGCGTCATCTTTAATGTGCACGCGGGAATCAGTTGTGTTACAATGAAGTGAAAAACTCTCCATACATCTTCTGTAGTATTGCGCAGCCCTCAGCCGAAGATGAAAGCAGTCTTTCAAACAGCGCATTGTTCTTCGCATTACCAATTCCATTTTACTGTAGTTATAACTGAACATTCTCACAGGCGGGAACCCGGAAGTGACAACAATGAAACGTGAACACTACGCACTAAGCTAACAAAATATTGTACATTTACATTTTTGCACGAGAAAGTATGCTTGTAAAAATTATGATATATTTTAATGAAAAGATGTCATAGATGCTTCCATGCCTTGCGGCACTGCGAAACTCGGTAATGCAGCATTTGTGTAATTTATCAGGTCTCGAACTAATGGACAATGTCGCGCTTCCATAGAGCTCGCATGCTCATATCGGATGACGCAGATGATAAGCAAAAGATTAAAAACTTTTTCGTTTACAATGATAACGAATTCCTGCCTATAAATTGCAAAGCGCACACAGCTGTTGCCTCTAATAAGGACAAAGAAAGCGAAATGAACAAACAGACTCACCAATAATGTGTTTGAAGAGTCCAGGTCTCACTATAAGCCTTTGTTCCTGATTTCTCGTTTCAAGCAGCTACGTGCCAACTGAATCAAGTAATAAACACCGCTGTTTATGATGGCAGCTTTACGAGTTTGCTTGAATCATAAAAATATTAAAACGTGCAAAGCTCACCCAGCATATTACTATAGAAATTCTACGAAGGAAATCTCCTCGAAGGAAATAAAATATATAATAAATAAATAGCAGTAACATATAAATATTATCAACACTAATATTTCTATTAATTGTTTTATGACAAATGAATATTATTCACAGCATGTTCCTTGTATTGAAGATTTTTGTGATTAAGACGAATTATACTTTTCTATGAAAAAAAGGGAGTGAAAAGCATAATTACCTATCCCCAGACACTATAGCTATTCATTTTAAATATTTTTTCTATACTTTTTAACCGTTAGGAACGAAATATCGTTCGTTTAATATTCAGTTACAAAACTGTGGAACGCATTAAAAGCTCTTGATATAACATCATTTCGTTCCTAAACCGCAAATCGCTATAATTAAACCACATAGAAACTACCGCTGTAACTTTTGTAGAAGATGAATAAATATAGGCAACAATAATATATTGAGCTGCGATTTAACCGATTTATTATATTGTAATGAAAATAAGATATATAATATCTTGTATTTAACAGTTTTGTCGCCCCTTTCACGATAACTGGCAAGTGGGCAGTCAGAACGGCAACTTCCGACAAAGTGGATGTTATATCCGCGCCCCTGATTCAATTTCTCGCAGTTATAACTGCAATTGGGTGTAACAAAAATTTCTGTTACAGTTGTACTTTTGAATATATAACATATTTATTGTTATCTTACATTAGTAATAGTTTTATAGCAATTGGAATGTTTATGATCAATAATCTGCATATAAAAACTGCAAGTCACACCTCCCAAAACGATCAGTGAGTTTGACGCTTGAGTCACGGAGTCTCACTTCTTCCTCGCTCCAGCTATCAGCCCATTACGATTTGTTGGTCTTGGAGTTCGAAACAGAATCTTCTAATCTGCTCCACAAATGCTCTATTTGGGTTAAAGTTTAGTAAATTTCCTCACCAGTCTTCCCATACTCTAATGCCTTTCTTTGTTTCATCAAGAGAATGCTTAGCTGTGTGTGACTTAGCTCCATCTTGCATTAGAACAGCAAGATTTGGTTTGGGAATTTTGTTTTGTCCAGTAAAACTTTAGAATAAGCTGGAAGAATTTGTGGCAATCATAGTCGGCTTTCTTCTCACGCTTAGAAGGATTTTTAAATTTCGCTTTAACTCCCACTCTTAAAATTTCGGTTTTGAGCTATAACCTCAATCCTAATGGTTCAATTTCCCTAATTTTCAGAAACTATTTATCTTAAAAAAAACAGCTATTTGTGTCGCTAGAGCGATTTTTAAATTTTGAGTTTCAGGTAAACCCCCGTTCCTTATGATCGATTTCACTGATTTTCGGCAACTCTTTTTCTATTTTATTTCACTGGCATATACTGAGCTTCTTTTTAAAAAAAATTCAATTGCGGCCGCTGGAGAGATTTTTAAATTTCGCTTAACCCTCACTCCAACGGCCCGATTGCTCTGATTTTTAGAAATTCTGTTTATTCATTTATTTTAAAGAAGTGTGCCGAATTTCATTGAAAAAAAAATTGAGGTCGCTAGAGCATTTTTATTTGTTTATTTATTTTAAATTCCTCTTTAGGTTAACCCCCACCCCCTAATGGTACAATGTTCCTGGTTAATGAAATCGACAAATCGTTTGTTAATTGATGGTTATATACCAAATTTTGTTCAGAAAAAAACAATCTATAATTGGATGTTACGGAACGTTAATGATATAGTAACTGGACCATGCATAATATTATTTTCTAATGAAGAATTTTCTTCAAATCTCTTACCAGGCGCCAAATATTAGGATTTTTTTTAGTAGTGTTTAACGCCCGTTTTTACTACAGAGGCACCACAGGCGGTGGACACTGATAATACATGAGATGAAATGATATATTGGGAAAGGATTTTTTTTTTAAGGAAGGAAGCGTTCCAGGCCTAAGTTTAGGTACCTCCCCGGCATTTGCCAGTTATGAAGACTGAGGAAAACCTGGAAAAAACCCCAGTCAGGGAGGACGGTCCAGGCGGGATTCGAACCGCAGACCTCCCGCTCACGAGTCCATGCCTTAACGACCTCGGCCACCCGTGGCGGTAAATATTAGGATGAAGTTACATGTGTGTGTGTGTTGATGTTCTAGCGGCCGCAATTTTTTCCCCTCAACGAACTCGGCATATAACGATCAATTAAAAACGATTCATCAAGTTTGTTAAACAAGCGAAATTGAACCGTTAACCTAAAGTGAAATTTTAAAAATTACTCTAACGCCCGGAATTTTTGTTTTTTCTCGACGAAGCTCGGTATATAGCATTGAAATACATAACAATAAAACTTTTTCTGAAAATCAGCGAAATCAGACTATTAGGATTTTACCTAGAACACAAATTTAAAAATCGCTCTAGTGGCACTAAAATATTGTTGTGGCGCTCTGTAATCTTCATAAATTCAACTTGCTGAGGAATTCGATAAGTCTGCAGCGTGACGTACTTTTTAAACTGTTGAAGGTCAGTTCATGTATTTATTGCTTAGTAGGATTCCTGCATTTTAAAGGGATCAGCACTATTTTCGCTGAAGAGCTGTTAATGGATGCTTGGACCAAGTACATAGCATAAAAATGTATGAGAAATAGATATATCAGTAAAATGCGTACAATTTTAACATACGAGTGTAAGGAACCTGAATTAGAATTGGAGATTGAAGCTTATATCTCTGATAAATTAGTAGAACTTCATGACAATGCGGTCAGTACCACGAATAATTACTGCACCTTAGGATGTCGTGCTTATATTTCTCAGTTTCGACTCAAACCGGCTGTTGCAGAGGTACTAGCTTATTTGCCACCACTGTTTATTATTTCGATATTTATCTTAAAAAATACAACTAATTTGTTTGGTATTCGTTATAACTATGTTAAAGTTTCCGTAAACACAATCGCCACGGGTAGCCGAGGTCGTTAAGGCGCGGATTCGGGAGCGGGAGGTCTGGGGTTCAAATCCCACCAGGACCGTCCACCACGATTGAGGTTTTTTCCAAGTTTTCCTCAGTCCTCATAAATGGCAAATGCCGGGGAGGTACCCTAAACGTAGACCTGGAACGCTTCCTTCCTTTAAAAAACATTCCTTATCAGTTTATCATTTCATCTCATGTATTATCAGTGTCACCGCCAATGGTGTCTCAGTACTTAAAAGGAGCGTCAAACACTACTGAATCAAATGATAGAAAAAAGGGAAGAAATTTAGCAAAATGTTGCAAAAAGGTACATAAAAGCGTAGCTTGAAGCAGAAGAAAATGAAATGAAAGCGTCTAAAACCACTCCACCCATTTGCCGCCCCGAAAAGGTGTATAGACAATTTCTGCATATCGAATCAAGAAGTGGAACATGGCGGCGGAGTTGAAGAAGGTAACGCCACGGTTGTTACCAACAGCAGGAAATGTACTACATAAGCGTAGAGAACGGGGACGGGCAAAGCTGCGTTAGGCAAATTTCTTAAACTAAACATCAGCAAACACCTAACCTAAGTAAATATTTATCATTACAAGCATGCTAGTAATACACCTAACCTAGAGGTTACACTTTTAGATTGCTAGTGCACGCTTGTAATCCATAACAATCTTGAAATGTAACCCCTAGATTACGAGGATAGGTTCATAAGTTTCCGGCCTCGCCTTTACAAAAGCTTTATGTTTTATGTCAATTAAATAATTGCATTCGCTGTGTTCAGTTGTTCAGATATAGTTGCATAAAGAAGGCTATGTATAGAAACTTATGACATGCTCAAAATGGAGTATCGCACTGTTATTAAGTTCTTCACAAAAGAACGATTTATTCCAAATGAAACTAAACAGCGACTGGACGGTGTATATGGGGAAGCACGCCCCTCATATTCTACCGTAAAAGAATGGGCCAAACTTTTTCGAATGGGTTGAGAAAGCATTGAAGATGAAGAGCGTACAGGTTGGCCCTTGGAGGTACTCACTCCTGAAAATATCGCTCTTGTGGAAGGAGAAATCATGGAAGACCGGCGGCTCAAAGTTACAGAAATAGCATCAAATTTGGGCCTTTCTAAAACAACAGTCCATCGAATTATTCATGAACATTTAAACATGAATAAGATTAGTACTAGTTGTCTTTCCTCAGTTCAAAAGCAGCAATGAGCCATCTGTTGTCAGTCATTTTTGGAGCTCTGCCGTGGCAACGAGGCAGAAGGTCTGCAAACCATTGTTACAAGAGATGAAACAATGGCCCTCTACTATGATCCCTTGTCCAAAAGAGAATCGATGGAGTGGCGTAAACCTAGCGAAGCACTGCCAATTTATTATTGAACCATTATACTTGTCCATGTTTGAGGGGTTTCACTGGATTGCTTTAGTTTATTGTTTTATAATCTGTAGCTACAAAAATACAAGTTTATAGATTGTTAATGTATTACTTTAATTGCCATTGCATTTATTTCCAGCTATATTGAAGCGATCGGTGTGGTACTACTGTTTGTAGCTTCGGTTTTGTGTGGTGCCATCCAAGTACATTATTATATTTACATAAAATTAGGCATAAACAGCGAATCTTGTGTAGATAAGTCAATATACTTTTTAAAAGTTCATTTTTCTATTATACAGTTGCTGCAGTGTCTCTGATGTGCTATAGTTTATTTGGAAATGCAGTAGTTTTTATTTTATCAGCATTCAATTACGTAATAAGTAGTCTAAAACAGTGAGTAGACACAATTGTGTACAAAAGTACATTTTTAAACTCAAACTATATAGTATACGCTCAGCATTATTTTCAAATTAAACTCCCTGTGTGGAAGTAGGTCTGCACCAATTTTTATGTTACGAGCCGCCACTGCTTGAAAAAAGAGCTACGGCTCGAAATATTATACACATATCCACACATATAATCAAATGAAAAATTAATAACTCTTGGAACAATGTAACTAATATAACAAGAACCAGAGAAGCAGAAATAGATAAAAGTACTTAAACAATAACACAGTTTTTGTTATATTTTAAACAAATGTTCTTCAAAGGGAGAAGTCAAGCTTACAGGATGATTCTAAAGCCCTTCCCTGGTTTTGGGGATCGGTAGAACAGAAACAATGACAGACATAGTGGAAACGCTTATATCAAAGGAAAGGATACCTCTCCAAGTTTGCATTTTTAATAGGCGTTGTTGTAGATTTAGCGGCTGGAGGGCAGAATGGCGATAATTGGCGTTCACTAGTGCAAATAAAGCTTTCTGCGTGCTACAATTTGCTAAAGTGAGTCCGGTTTGACGGCATAACGACGACTTCGTATGAAACATCAACAAGAACCACCTACAGCAAAAACAATTTGTGTATGGTTCAAAATTGAATTGACTGGCTGCTCGTGTGATAAACAACGAACAGGTCGGCCAAGAGTGTCGGTTGAGACCGTTGAGCGTGCGCGAGAAGCATTAGTCAGAAACCTTAAAAAGTAGACACATAGCTCGAGCCAGGAAATGCAGATTCAACAGTCAACTGTGGTGTTTTTATGTCAACAACTTAAAGAGAAGTCATGCCTGATACAGATGTTGCAAGCGCAGAGTCCCGGGGATCACAATCGTCGTCTTCAAATCTGTGCTGATTTTCAAGAGTGGCTAGAAGAATACGGTTTTGCTGATAAACTGAATTATAGAAACGAGGCCATGTTTCATGTGTCCGGCAAAGTGTACGCATTTGGTACACAGAAAAACCTGGTGTTGGGGTAGAGCACGTCCGTGATTCCCCTAAAGTAAATGTGTTTTGTGTTGTTTCTTCGTCAAAAGTGTACGGCCCATCTTTCTTTGGAGAGAAAACTGTTACCGGCTCAGTATAGCTGGATATGCTTCAACATTAGCTAATGCCACAATCACATGCAGATGTCCAGGACTTATTTACGAGCAAGATGGGGCTCCGCCTCATTTTTATCATAACCTCCGAAAATACCTCGATGCTGAAATTTCTCGTTGTTGGGTTGGATGTGCTGCTCGAGATTACTTCTCTTCTCCTGTAGACTCCACGGTCACCTAGCCTAACCCATGTGTTCGTGCCGCCTTTACCACAGCTGCGAGAGAGGATCACGCCGCTGGTATCGACCGTCAGATGTTGGGACGTGTGTGATAAGAGCTTGACTACAGAATTGATGTCTGCCGCGTCAAACGGAGGACATGTGGGACACATGTAAAGTATGTACAACACTAAGAGAGATACTCTATCCATCGATATAAGCGTTTTCACTATGTCTCTCACGGTTACTGTTCTAACCACTCCCGAAACAAGGGAAGGGCTTTAGAATCGCCTTGTGTATATGGGCGTGAAAGGAGGTAGTATTACAACTTCAAGACGAGGGGCAGATAATTTTGAACAAGGCCTATTTAGTTCGCAGTCCCCATTCCTTAAAACTATGGTTTACAAATTATAAAAGCCAAAAGGTATTATGAAAATAAATAAACAAATAAATTACATTTAAAAAAACAAAAACCATTAATATGCGGATGACCCTCAAATGCCCTTGTGTAAGTGATGACCGCAAGGGACCTTGACGCTATTCTTCTTGATCAAGCACTGAAAACTTCGCTTGGGCGTGAAAATCGCTAATTCGCGCACTGTCGCTTCTTTTGTTTGGTTCTGCATGGATAGGTCCACCGGACGCACACAGTATCTTGAGCTACTTCAGGGGCCTGATCGGTTCATCATCTGTGCAGAGGATTGTTTTAGCTGTTACATTAGATATATGGAGCAAAGGAATTAAAGAATCCCGTAATATAATTAACATGTTTAATTAATTTTATATTTAACATTATAAATGAATTAAAAAAATGGGTATAAAGAAGAAGCTCTGTCTTTTTTTCTTTTTTTCTTTTTCTTTATTTATTTTGCAATCAATTATTTTAGATAGTGTTCCTGAATTCAGAATTAAAAGTGTCAACCTATCAGAAATAGATTGGACTTATTCATTGCAATTTTAAAATAGTCAAAATCCGGGACATGAAAAAAATAATTGCTATAAATGTATGTAAATGAAATTGAAATTTAATATCTTGTATCCTATAGATAATTTAAATATCAAAATGTAACAAATAAAAAAAATAATGGCGAATATAGCATATTGCCAGGAAACACTCAAGTTTTATGCACTAGAGTGAACAAGAGCCGAGATTATTTTCGTCCGTTTGGTTCTAATAGAGGGACACCTGCTGCAATAATGGATTTCATCAAGGGGTTCCCCCCCCCCCTTTGAATGTTAAAGTGAAATTTCATACATTATAAAGTCGAAAAATGGGGTTTAAGTATTATGCTCACTTTAAACCAGCTCCTTTTGTCACGCCAAAATGAATACATGAGCGAAAACACATACTCAAGCGAAGCATTAATTCTGGGGAGAGAGCGAATTTAACTAACTACAATTGCAAGAGTTGCTTGTTCTCAACATTTGTTCCAAAAAAAAAAAAAAAAAAAAAAAAACTGTACTTATCTTCAACTGTCAAATTATCATTCTCAGCTAAATCACACACTCTGCCTTTGGCATTTTGAAACTACATCCTTTTCAACTAGCTTGTATTAGGAACTTTCTAAAAGTTCTCGGCGTGACCAAGAAAACTCCAGATTCAAGAGAAATATTATTTTTTATTCTTCAACACTATCATCTTGTAAAGCAATACGTTTAGTCCTAACGAATTTCCATTTTTTTTAAACTCTCAGTAAAATAAGATTTGTGTAACTGTGAAAAATAATCGTTTGTCTCGGTTTAAACTTCATCGTTTGATGTGAATCTTGGTCCACCCAGCCATTTCTTCACTTTTGGGGACAAAAAGTAATCGCTGAAAGCGAATATGGCAGATGTTAAAGCACTTGGAAGCGAAGATCATGCAATTTTGCAGCAACAATCTCAGAAGTGTGTGAAGGCGCATTATCGTGATGAAAGAGAACTTTCTTTTTCAAAAGGTGTGAACGTTTAACCTGAATAGCATCCTTCAGTTGGTTCAGTAGTGAAGTGTAATGATATTTCTATGATATTTCTCCTTTCTGGAGGTAGTCTACGAGTATCCATTATACTCCCAGAAAACCACAATCATGACTTTTCCTGCAGATAGAATTGCTTTCTTGGAGCACTTTCACCTGTTTGGATGCTTGTTCGTCTCTGGAGTGCAGTGATGAATCTATGTTTCATCTAGTGTTATGAAACGTCGGAGAAACTCACTGGAATTCTGTTTAAACAAATCTAAGCACTATTGCGAAATATTCGAATGCGTGTTTGATCCATTGCTAACAAACGCAACACTTGTCGAGCGGGAAATTTTAAGACCAAAACTTCGTTTATACTGTAGTGGACATGGCCTATCGAGGTCTTTGCAATATCAGGCAACCCGCTTACCTTAAATCGGCGATCATTGAGTACGGCATTGTGAATTTTTCGTCACAATCTCATCGGCCATAGCATTTTTGGGATGCCCTGAGCCTCTTCATCTTGAATTGATATACAACCACGCTTAAATTCAGCAGCCCACTTTTTAACCGTCGAAAATGAAATGGAAGAATCCTTTAGTGTGGAATATATCTCCTTTTGTATTTATGTTGCGGCTAAACCCTTCAAAACGAAGTACTTTATCACAGCTTGTATTTAAGTTTTTACACATTTTGTAGACAATGTTCACGCTAGATTGTTTAAATGGTCGTCACAAACAAGTGACTACACTTATGAGTCTGAAACTTTACAACGCGCCACCTAAAGGGTGATAATAAATATCATAGTAATTTGACCATCTTCACGATATCTCTGAGTCAGGCCCAGAGCTTTTAGAAAACTTCTCGTACTGTTGGAAATGTTCACCCTCGTCAATACGCCTAGCTGAAATTTTGCAAGCTGTAGAGAGTGCTGATTTTGTAGCAGTTCGTGTAAAATCAACTTTCAATGTTAAACAATGTCACGATAAGTATTTACACTAGCTCCTCAATACGATTATGAATTTTTGAATGCAATATATATCCGTCATAGAGTTCTGCTAGTTGACGGCGAAAACTAACTTCATTAATTTCCCCTTCGTTAAGCAAGGGGTGGGTTTCTGTGGTTGAAAAGTGTTTCGCCTTCTTATTTCTAATTTTACCAGTGAGTGAAACTTTGACTGTAAAAAGTTCAATATTCGTCATATTTTCATAACGAATTTATTGAATACAATTGCTGTGCACTTTTTGTCGAGAATCCTAAAACTGAAGCCATAAATGCGAAATCAGGCTTTTAAAGTTTTCCTTGAGACTTAAGATTTTAGAGAACATTTAGAAAAAGCAATAGCCATTTTGTTTGCGAATGTCCAAAAATTGATTGTACTGAGCGTCTGTGTCGGTTCTGTTGGTGTAGTGGCAACCATACTTGCCTTGTAGACCTAAGATCGATCCCGCACAGGGTCCATGCATTTTTATGGAGAGAAACTCCTAAGTCTGGCTTCCTTCGGAAGGGAAGTAAAGCTGTGGGTCCCGTGTCGTATATTTACAGCACATAAAAGAACCTCAAGCCTGAAAGAAAGGGTCTCTGATTATGAGCAAAGTTTATTAACCATTTCACGCTGTGAATTTAGGCACCAAGGACTCATTATTTCATTAGTCCATCATTAATTTATTTCATTCATCTGTAGGTCGGATCTCATTGGTAAAGCATAACTGTATCACATTAACCATACCTCTACTACAATAACGTAGCGGCGCCTTATGGACATCCCGGCCGCAGAAGTCTGCTACTGCCATAAGTTTACGAAAACAATAGGCTGGTATTTGAAAAAAATAATTCCAAATGAAAACTTAAAAACTAACCACACCAGGGTCCTTGGCTACTTCATGAAAATCTGAGCTTCATAAAATATTAATCTTCCTTCTTCGGATTTCCAGAAGAGAAAGGCTTTCAACTTCATGCTTTATGTTTACTTCTCCATAAAGAGAGAGAATCTAAAAAGACAGACTACCCTATTAAGGAGTCTGTCTGAGAAATCCTAATCAATTTATTTAGAACAATCAACAATCAGTTTATATACTTTAATGATTAAAATATAAAGAAAATATTAAATATATACAAAACTAAATCACATTTTAGATACACCTTTATATATCTGTGTGTGTGGCTATCGGCCGCAACTTTTGTATTTTCTCAACGATATAACCTCCAATTAACATACAATTTAGTGAGTTCAAAAACCAGAAAAATTGGACGCATAAGAGTAGGAATTAGCTTAAAGCGAAAATTTAAAAATCACTCTGGCGGTGGCAATTTTTGCTTCTTCTCAACGAAACTCGGTATAAGAAAAATAGTTTCTGAAAATCATAAATTAGACTATTAGAAGTGGGGGTTTTGCCGAAACCCCAAATAAAAAAAATCGCTCTAGTGGCATCAATGTCTGTTTTTTCTCAACAAAAATCGGTTTATGCCATTGAAATAAAATAAGAAAATTAGTTTCTGAAAATCAGCGAAATCAGTCTCTTAGGAGAGGGTGTTTATCTGGAAGCCAAAATAAAAAAAAAAATCGCTCTAGCGGCACCAATATTTGTTTTTTCGCAACGAAACTATGTGTATACTTTTAAATAAAATAATTAAAATCTTTTCTGAAAATTATGGAAACCGTATCATCAGAAGTAGAGATATCCTTAAAGGCACCGTCACGAGTGGTCGAGGTTGTTAAGGCGCGGACTCGTGAGCGGGAGGTCCGGGGTTCGAATCCCACCAGGACCGTCCTTCCTGACTAAGGGTTTTTTCCAGGTTTTCCTGAGTCCTCATAAGTGGCAAATGCCGGGAAGGTACTCTAAACTTAGGCCTGAAACGCTTCCTTTCATAAAAAAAATCCTTTCCTAATATATCATTTCATTTAATGTATCATCAGTGTGCATCGCCTGTGGTGCTTCAGTAATAAAAACGGGCGTTAAACAATAATACCTGAAAGGCGAATTTTAAAAAGTGCTGTACCTGCAATTATATCGAGAAAAATAAAGTACAGACTAGGATAATTTTTACATTTGGAAAAGCAATTTGCGATTTAGAATGGTCTGGAGGATTTGATCTGGTATTTCAACTTTGTGTGTGTGTGTGTGTGTGTGTGTGTGTGTGTGTGTGTGTGTGTGTGTGTGTGCTATTAGCCAAACTAGAACGTTGCACTGTTTTAAATAAGACTGACACTTAAAACACCAATCACAAACTAAAACACGATATTTCGAGCAGTGGTCATATATTTATGTATAGAAAAGTAAGAAAATCTTTAGGAATGGTTTTCCTTGCATTTATTATTATTTATTCCTATTTGGTGATGTACTTCTTTTCAAGGCCACAGCATGGCTGATATAATGATTTCTTTTTTTCAGAAACTCGGGCTAGATGCTTTTCATTTTCTTCAAACCTTGCGGGGGGTCAATCAGCTGACCAGTAGTATGGTGAAATACAATAACGCCTCATTTCACCATCCTGAGAAAGGCAGCCAACTTCTTCATGCATTTCCAGGCATTCTTCTTTACGGAGGCTTTCCTCGTAGTGTGTAAGACTGCTATATCTTGACAATTAATAAGAATCCCACCAGGACCGTCCTCCCTGATTGAGGATTTCTCTAGGTTTTCCTCGGTCCTCATACATGACAAATGCCGGGAAGGTACCTTAAACTTAGGCCTGGAACACTTCCTTCCTTAAAAAATATCCTTTCCCAGTTTATCATTTCATTTCATGTATCATCAATGTTCACCACCAGTGGTGTCTCCGTAGTAAAAACGGGCGTTAAACACTATTAAAAAAATCTTCAACCGCATGCAAATGTTATTCGATGATCCTCTCTCTCAGTGACAACAGTCATGTAGATGTTTTCTTTCGGTAGGGCACAAACTGGAGCTTTGGGCCTATCTTCCTGAAATTAATGCTTCCCCTCTTACACTTTAAACCATATTCGATCTGTCTATGCCTCCTGTAACGTAGCTTAAATCTCAACTGAAGACTGCCGGAAGCGGCAGTTCATCTGTGCCACTTCCATTTTGCTGTAGGTGGCAGTTAACATGTTTCAACTTGCACACCTCTCACAGGCGGAAATCGAAAGTGACAACAATGAAACCAACTAAAACTTGTACATTGTCCTTTAAACTAACAAAATATTGTTAAATTTAGTGTTAGAAAGTATGTCTCTAAAATAATTATGATAGTTCTTTATTGAATCGCCGTGCATGTTTTCCCTCTGAATACCTTACCCGTTCATATCACAAACTAAAATCGTCTCAGTTTTATTATCATTATATTGGTCGTGCTGGAAACAATTCGTCTCTTCCGCGAGACGAAAACTAATTTCACGCTTCTGGTGTACATAGCACACTTTAGCATTAATTCAAGTATCGCCCCTGAGGCAAGATGCGATTTCACGGCCTTCAGCTATTATCTCGCGTGACAATCTGAAGGTGTCTTTTATTGAGAGAGACCTTGAAATCCAGGCTTGGAAATACTATGGTCTTTACTGTCACATATTCCTGAATGAACTATCTCAAAAATATTTACGAGGACAGTCTGAAAATTTCCCGACTCCGCGCAATTGGTAAAATATATTTTTTTTTAACTTTGGTATGTCTAACTTAAACATTCATTTCAAATTCCAAGTCATTGTTTCACATCGTTTATTTAATACAGCTTTCTAAAACAGACGTGTTGTGGGTATTCCATAAAATGAATGAAATTGAGCGTCGTGCGGTAATAAATTTCTTTGTAAAATATGCAAGGTAGTCCGTTTGGGTATGGGTAATATTAAATATTAATATAAAAACTAATATGATAGCAGGAGACACTTCTTGCTGACAAGCAATATTTTACTTAAAAGATGGGAGTTTCCTTACATGACAAGAATGAGCATCAACAATGCACAATGAAAATGAAAATCGTGGATGATTAAAATGACTAAAATCAACAGCGGACGCAATATTTCTTTGAGAGTGTTAAACAAGTTCAAAGAAAATTGTATGATGTGTATAATGTAACTAAATGCAATTCCAAAATGTTGTGACATAGAAACGGATTCTGTGTTTAAAAAAAATGCGGGAGATTACAGGCGAAACCCAGTACGACAAGCAGCCATCTCTGAAGGCATGACATGAAGCCGTAAGAAAAGTTTAAGATGACTGTCAACAGAGATGAATGTACCATATACGTTTTATCAGCGTAATCGAAAGTGCCTGAAACTGTACCTATGTCACTTACATCGTCTACAAGCCTTACGCAATGAGGAGCTGAAGCTCGTTTCAGTTTAACATCCATGATGTGCGAACAGATAGATGACGATGACTGCTTCCTAAACAAATGACTATTAACAGACGAAGCGACTTGTTAGTGGGAGAGTAAATACTCACAAGTACATTGTTTGGGCAAGGGAAAAATCCATCTCTTTCGTACGAGCTTGAAAAATCAAGTCCAAAAGTTGTGTGGTGTGGAGTGTATGGATCATTTTTCTTTGCAGAAAAGACAGTACGCTATGGATCTTATTTGTATACGTTGCAGTTAGTTCTGTTGCCACAACTCAAGGAAGAGAACAACATGAAAGATGGTGCAGCCCCTCACTGGACATGGGAAGTTCGTCATTTTCTAAACACCGCTTTCAATCGTATGTGGTGTGTTCGTTAGAGGCCACTTTCTTGGCCCCCAAACTCCCTAGACCTTACCCTTTCTGACTTCTTCGGGTGGGGTTTTGTTAGAGGTACTGTCTATTCACAGAAACTCAAGAACATTGATGATCGGAAATTAAAAGTTACTCTAGTTCCCCCCCCCCCCAAAACACTCCTCTGACGTTATAACGGACATGGCTGAATTGCGTCATCGTTATGAGTTGTACATAGAGTGCGCAGTGTGGTGGACCATGTAGTGCTCTGAGAAATCTCCCAACTTTCAATTATTTATACACCAAGTTTCAAAATATAAAGTTCAGCAGTAAATGTTTTACAATGCTTTACATTTTATAAATGCCCAAATAAGTCACCCTCATTCATACAAAGTTTACAAAAGTTTCTTCTTTATTTTCAAGATTAAAAATGAACTGCTAAATTTAAACATGGCCATATGAAAGGCGTCCAAAAATGTAACAACAGTAGAATTTACATGATATGGAATTGAATGACCGGTGAATTAAATGAGTGAAATTGTTGATTATATAGACATTGCAAGGAGCTGGTAGGTTTTACAAGAAGAATTTCATATGGAAAAAAGAACTACAACAACAGAACTATTTTGTAATAACTGTGAATTATACTTGGATATACCGTCTCACATTAGTCAAAACAGTGAAAAGAAACCAGTTGTTCAGCGCCAAAGAAGACAGAAAATCGGTTCCTTCTGCAGGAAAAGTTATAGCACAGTCTTTTGGAATGAAAACAGAATGGTTTTGATTGGTTATCTTCAGAAGGGCACAACCACAACCATAACTCAAACTTTTAAACCAATTAAATGAACAAATTAACGAGAGAAGATACCCGATTTGCGGGAGGAAAAAAAAAAAATCATGAAGACAATGCACCTGGTCACAAAAGTGTTTTAGCGGTGGCAAAATTGAGAGAGTTAAAGAATAAAGTGTTGGAACATCCAAACTCAAACTCTTTCTCGCTGTTCAGGGTTTTCTGTCAAATCAGGAAGTCGTTGGAACTTTAGAGGAGTCTTCTGCAGACCTTCGGGAAAACGACTTCATGGATAAAATAATGACATTGGGGCATTGCTGGAATAAATATAGGGTGTCCCATAATGAACACATACTTTATTTGAAAAAGTATTAATATTATTAATTCAATATGAAGCACATACACTAGTATCAAACATGAAATAAAACATCCGGCAAATGTCCTCCACGGCTTTGTTAGCACACCTTAGACTATTGGCAAACTTTTCAACATCTTTAGAGCAAAGTTCAGGCTGAGTTTCACCCATGACACGTCTAATTTCTGCCTTGAGTTGAGGCATGGTTCGTAGGTTGTCCACATATATACAAGATTTTACATACCCCCACAAAAAATATCATATGGTGTGAAATCTTACGACCTCGGTGGTCAATTTTGATCGCCATTGCGAGAGGAGTAAATGTTCGACATTCGTCGGCTTCAGCTCTTGTGTCGGTTCGATCTTAAAAGGATGCACATGCAAATCTTTTGTAAAATTCGCTGCAAACTGCTTCTCGGAATGGTACATTGTTGAGAACGGCGGCGAATCGACTTCATTGTGCTCTTGCAACACACTGTCTGACGAGGGCAACATCCTCTACCTATCGACGAGAATGTCCAGGTGTTCTCTGTCGATCCTGTATCTTCAAATTTCCTTACCATTCTCTACACTGTTGGTATATTAGGCGCATTTTGTCTTCCAAAAATTACACACATTCTTCGAACGATCTCTGCATAACATTAATCGAACTTAAAAACACTTTCAGAATCTGGACGCGTTGATCCTTCGTGTATCGAAACATTTTAGCTGATAACAATACACACGAAAATGACATCTCAATACAAACAGATGACGTCTGATGAATTTTAACTCCGGCAGAAAACCGATAGAGACGCTCAATTTAAAAGTTGTTTTCATTATGGCGTACTCTGTATTATGTCGTAAAGGGATGTTATTTTGAAAAATAAAGTATGTTCAAGTTAAAAACTCTTTTCTTCGTTGTACTTTTCAAATGTTCCTCCTACTTTAATAAAGACTTTTGAAAGACTCTTCTAGAATACTCACTCTGTTATATGTGGGTCATACATTATTCTTCATTGTTCTTGACATATTGTCCTTGGAATGTTATCTGCATTGCAATCCAAGTTAATTGTCTGTCAAATTAAGTGAGAACTTTTATTTTTGTAGCTTTTACATGAAAGTAGAAGTTCTGAGAGCTTTCAATAAATAGAGAAAAACCAGCTTCATGCTGCTATTAAATAACCGCACAAGAAAGAAAATCATGAAGATATCATTAATGTGTATGGTGATGATGCTTCTTCATATCAAATATAAAGAATTGGTCTCGGGAGTTTGTAACATGCGAGTAGGAGAATATTGACCGTGTTTGAAATCCAACCAAAGCATATCGTTGATTAACTGATATGCGTTTAACTAGATAATAGTATTTTGAAAAGATACAGCTGAAATAATGGCAATTTTGATAATGTTAACGCTCCGTTTTCACTCCTTAGCCATCACAGGAGGTGAACACAAACAATACTCGGAATGAAATAGTGATTTGGGGGGGGGGGGGCATTCCAGGTCGAAGAATATTTCAGCGTCATTTGCCATTGGCGAAAACTGAGGAAAACTTGAAGAAGAAGAAGAAGAAGAAGTTGAAGAAGAAGAAGAAGAAGAAGAAGAAGAAGAAGAAGAAGAAGAAGAAGAAGAAGAAGAAGAAGAAGAAGAAAGGCCACAGTTCTTCTGTTCACAAGTCAGTGTCTCTGTGCCGACAACTACATAATTAAAATAATTGAAGTGCATAATGATTATTCTAATATTAATTTTGTTTTATGTTAGATCATTATTATTTTACAAATATGAACTGAAGATTTTTGTGCAAAAATATCACATACACTAACACAGGTCCCTCTTGGCCGGTCCATGTATTTTAGGCATAACTCTTATTCTTGCCGCAGATAGGACAATAATTGCTACATATTCTTGTGGCATTTCTTTAAATTTTAGCACAAAAAGGTTACATTTGTCAGTGTTTATTTTCCTGTGGATTTTCGTGCCTTAAATTGGAACATTAATGCCCATGTAAGTTCTTAGTTTCTCATAGGAGTATAATTTGTATTTACGCTCTTTAGTATAACTTTTGGTTATTATTATGTGATCTACAAGCTTTCAATTAGTTATGATTATCGTTAGAATAGGAGATGTAAAACCTCAACAACTTTTGGTTCACGACCAAACCGAGGCCTTGTTGACAACAATGTGCCCGTTCGCGGTAATGAGCACTCCATGGCTGTGAACAGGACGCGAAGAGGAGGAGAAGAGGACGCTGAATAAGAGCAAAGGAATCCAGATACTATTTTTCTTTGTCATGCTATAATGTTCTTTCTCTCTCTTACAGTTGCACGCAGCATGACGCGGTATAAAATGGAAAACGTTCGATTCTCTCGATTTAAAAGGCTGCCAACTTGCAGGAACACATTAACAAGGTAACTTTAGGAGAACATTTTTCTTAGTGCCTACACTAAATGCTAATTTAATTTTAAATCTTTTAAAATATGTTTATTTAAATTCATATTCCCCCACATAGAGTTGACAAGAAATTAATAATTGTGATCTTTCATCATAAGTTTATAATGGATGTCAATAAAGTATGTGGCGGAATTAATGTTGATTGGTTGACCAGTTTCTTTGCTTCCAAATTATTGCGAAGTAGTACCGCTTATTAAATGAATATGCTCGGTTATTTGAATGCCTTTCTGTTTGTTTTCGTTTCTTGGTATACCGTGAAGGAACTATTTTATCATATTTTGATTTGAATTTCTGTCAAGAACTAATTTTTATGAAAGAATACGGCAGTAAACGGGAGAGGCAAAGCGGGAAATGCAAACTGATATTTTACTATAAAGTTATGATGACAGATTGTACCAATTTAAGTGTTGAATACAACGGGATATCAATTAAAAATTATAATATCTTTCTTTTTTTTAAAAAAGCATTCATTTCTAAAAGAATATTAACAAGAGTACCTGCACCTCTCTAATTAATATCATGTTAACAGTGTCTAGTAGACGTGAGTTCGTTACACATAGGCTATGTTCAGTGCTTAGATAACACAGCTGCATTAAATGTTTTTTTTTCCTTTTAAAAAGAGAAATCTCAGTAGATGTTTGTGAATAGGTCACTTTATTTTGTTTCCCAGATCTGCTAATAGGGGGAGGCGGATTGTAGAGCCCAGATTCAAAGCACAAATTATTTTCATTATATATGGAAGTGGATTTCATCATTTAGGGGAAAAAGAGAAATGTGCCTTTCACAAAATTCGCATATTGTGCACATTTATCCATGTTATTATAATAGCGCGAAAGCAGAATACTAAACAAGCACCATAGCGTAATAACACATAACCATTAATGCCCCGGTTGCGGTGTATGGACCTAATAAAAACTCACAAGCACCAAAATCACAAACATTTAAGCATGGTGGGTTACTTGGGACTACCGCTCTTTTGGGTTATATTGGTGACTGTTGATGTCATGATTGCGGTGAATAGTTGCAGGTTGCATGGAATGGTGGCCTTAATTTTTTACAAAAAATTTCAAGGCAAAAGGTAATTTTAGAATGTTTCATCGAGACAAGAATTCAGTTGGCATTGTATATACTCGAAATACTTGATGCAAATACTTTGGTATGGATTAATGCATTTCCCCATCGGGGTTCCTGAAGGTTACCTTCAACACAAAGTAAAATGCCTGTGAGATAAGGCGCTCGTTTCTTTTGCAACAAAACTAACGAAGAGTGAAGCAGAATAATGCAAATTATGATAAGATGCCACGAAATCGTGGGCGACATTTAGCGCTTTGAATATATTCTTACACCAAAATACTCTGGTAGTTTTACTCCTCAAACCTGTACAATCCTTAATGCCTTCTGGGTAATAAAAACAAATGAATAAGGCGACCTATTCTCAAACATTACCCCTGAGGCTGAACTTTGTGTTTAAACATATAAAAGTTTTATGATTACTGTGATTACAGTAATTTCTAAAGCAAACTTCAATTAGTTACAGGCGTGAAGAAAATGGCGGCAGAAACGATGGCGTTGAAATGGCTGCTGATTGGTACAATAGCGTGCACTCTCGGAGAGTCTTCAGAATATTATAATCATCCTAGGTGGGGCGATGAATGGTATTACTCTGACCATTACAAATATTATCCATCCCAATATTGGTATCGGGAACCGCCTGATCTTTACTCCAGGTAAGTTTGAAAAAACATAACCTCTGCAATATCGTTTAAATTGCGCATAGAATTAAAACTAACTTAGTCTTAAGTTTTATTTGCTTGACATTGTTTGCATAATGTGTTCATTTATTATTAAGGACAAGTATTAGGTCATAGCAACTATTTTTTTTTTCTCGCGAACAACAGATAACGAAAAACCTTATACCTACGATTGAAAGTGTATGAAATTGCTTTTGAATGAAGACACCAGATGGTTTATGTCATTTGATATGTGACGTGGTCAGGAATGGAAATCAAGAAAAGTGACCAACGCGCATAAGTGAAAATAGCGTTCCTCCCCGAGAATGCCACGCAAAGCTACGAGAAGCACTGGGTGTGCGTCCCTGCCTATCGAACAGTGGCGAAGTGGATAGAGGCCTTTAAACGGGGCAAAATGTCGACTGCTGATCTGCCATGCAGGGTGATGGTGATGGAATAGTGCTTAAGCGATGATAGGCGCTGGACACTTGTGGAATTAGAAGAGCGAACAGAAATATCGGCAAAAACAGTGCACCGCATTTTACGGGAGGACCTGAACATGCGCAAATGTGTACAAAGTGGGTGCCACATCAATTAAGTGAGGTGCAGAAGTGGACTCAGTACGAAACATGTCGCATCAATCTGGCGAGATTTCAGCATGAAGGGGAGGATTTGTTAAATCGCATCATTGCAATTGATGAGACGTGGTCAAGGGCGTATAAAGCGAGTCCGGTGAATGGCGTAACCCTGGGCCACCACGCACAAGTTTCGCCAAAGTCCTTCACCAACACAAGTGATGGTCATTCTGACGTATGATTGTCAAGGTGTGCTTGTGTGTCATTGTGCGTGTGTGGCATTCTCGTGCATTCCTGCCGCGGAGAAATGCTATTTTCACATACGCACATTGTTTGCTCTTCGTGATCTCCATTCTTGGCCATTGTTACGTGTTGAGACTTGCAGCTCTGCTCAGAAACACCAGCTGGTGGCTTCATTCGAAAGTACATTCCATAAACTTTCAATCGTATATCTTAAATTTTTCGTGTTGTGCATTGTTCGCTAGAAATAAAAATAGTTGCCATGACTTACGACCTATACCTTGTACCCTATTAATATAAAGGGATTTTATGGAAATTTATAGCACATTCATTGCGCTGATTTTAAAAAGCTTTCGGTGCGATTAAAAATTAGTTTTTTCAGTTTATATTACATAGCTATTCTAGAAGGTTGTTCTTGCACTTTTTTTTTGTTTGTTTGCAGATTTATATTATCAATAGCAACAATTGCTAAATAGCTATAAACTGATCGTAGCAAAAATGTTTCATACTACTTTTTCCCCTCTCTTTTTCAAGAAATTAAAACTTGCTTATTTATGGACATTACGTTTGCTGTGAATTATTTAATCCGATAGTATATATATATATATTTTTAGATTTCCCCGGTGTATGTGCACAATTATGAAAATAAATGCTTTTGGGAAATGAGGTGTCTAAAATGCCCACGCTCGTTGTCCACATTTTTAGCACATCTATAAGAAACTACCTGCCACTTAGGTTTCTGGCTTGCCACAAAATATTCATTGTCATCAAAACTTATTATTTGTTTTATTAAGAAGGTATTTTGCCATGTTCTGCATTGAGAAACAGGCAATATCTGAAACAGATATTTCAGTTCTTACAAGTGTGTAAATTATTTTGTACATGATCTCACCGATAAAAGATTTTTTATTCGAATTCTGCCCAAATGTGACGAATCAACTCTGTCACTACGTATAAATTATAAATAATAAATAAATACTCGTTGTGAAACTATATGTTTATATGCTTGTCTTCTTGCTTTAGAAGAAATCTAGTAGTTCCAAATATAGCGATTACAAGTGTGACTTTCCCTTAGTGCTTTATGCTTTTCTGCTTTTATAAATACTATATATATACTTCGAAATTATTGCATTTTACTATACAGGAATTCAGAATGGCGTGACTTTGTGACAAAACTCTTATCTATCATAGCAGCAAAGTCGGTGGTCGATATTAGCATCATATCTTATTTAGTGAATTTAATATAAGACATGTTGCAAATACACAATATTTAAATGATGAAAGTAAAATATTATGACTTTGTTACTTACATTGTAAGCTGGGAAGGTATGGATGGAGCTTCTAGTCAGCAGTTCTCAACTTTCCTTGATCACAGATTCCTGAATTTTCATCTTGTAGTTTTTTAAATCTGTTCATCATTGTTGTTTAAATTTAAAGATATAAAGAAAGAAATAAATACACATTTTTTCAATGTGTGCCTTTTTATTGTAGTGCCTCCTTACCCAATAGTAATAATTTTAATAATAGTACATTTATAAATTATGTTAATACATAAATAAATCATTAATATTAAATATATAATGACACTACTGTACTCTATGTTGGTCCTGGTGTGTAGTGGTAACCATACTTGCCTTCTAAACCCAAGGTCGCGAGTTCAAACCCGGCCAGGATCGATGGGTTTTTTCGGGCGTAAAAATCGTAAGTATGGAAGGGAAGTAAAGCCGTGGGTCCCGTGTCGTACATTTACGCCACGAAAAAGAACTTCAAGCCTGAAAGAAGAGGCCTCTGAGCAAAATTTATCGGCCGTTTCACGCGCTGAATTGAATGGCACACTGATGACCTGAGATGTTAAAGAGCGCCCTTAAAAAAAAAAAAAAAAAAAAAAAAAAACCTACTGTACTCTTTAATTTTAATTTCTGAATCATAGACATGATGTTGCATTTGATTCTAATTCACAAGCCGTAATCTTTTGCAATGAATAGGAGACCTTGTATTCTGAGTTCTGATTCTACGTTTTCCAAATTATATTCATATTTCCTTTTAGATACATGGATGCAGAGAATGATTTTTCACTAAAATGCATCAACACTTTCATTGGTCTCTTTTGACAATCCGGGAAAACTGCAGTTCGCTTTCGAAAGATGCACTATGTTGCCAGGGATACTATGATCGCAGTCGCAGTCGCTATCGATTTGAAATATTATGATGTTACGAGAACTTCACTCAGAAAACAAATGACATACGATATATAGAAAGCCTTACATATAAACCCTATTATTATTATTATTATTATTATTATTATTATTATTATTATTATTATTATTATTATGCTCTCATATAATTCAGTTTGTTCATGTATGTCGTCAATAACCTATAAATAAGTTATGACATTTGGAAAACAGTAGAAATGAGGTAGGATTATAATTCAAAGCTAAGAATTGATATTAAAAAAGCTTTACACCTCACCATGTTTGTTTGTTTCCTCGGAAAACTATACGGCATTTCTTCTGCAGCCCAGATTTTTTAATGGTGTTTAACGCCCGTTTTTTCTACTGAGGCACCACAGGCGGTATACGCGTATTAGAAAGCTCCCTACGGAAGAAACAGTTGCCTTCAATTTGAGTGTAATTCATTTTATCTCAATGTCATATCACTTCAATCTGTTGGTCTTTTAATGAGTTTAGGCAACTCTAAAAGAGTAAGTCTAACTCCAGGATGTAGATTTCACCAGAAATGCATCATTATGCACATTTAATGAAAGTGCCATACTTTATATTTACAAAATTTACTGGTGTAAAGTTGGTCAGCGATGATCATTTTTACATAGTTTGCATTAAAATGCCATATTAGAAAAAATAAAACATGTTAACAGGAACTTAAATTATTTACATCTAGAATGTATACAAAACTGAATTAATTCAACGAAGAAAAATTAGGACACTTTTTTTGATGATATGAAATCCTTCTCTGTATAGAAGGTGTGAGTAATAAGGTGTTTTTTCAATGCTAACCTAAATTTGTTTTTATTATTATGTATTTCCTTTCTATATGATGAAAATGAATGATATAATATTATAGCATTGTAATAAACACCTTTATGGACGGATTACAAGCTGTTACTTAGTCTGTGTAAGCCCTTTTGTATCTGTTTTTATTTTGTTTTGTTTTTGTTTTTTGCTGTGTATACCTGAGTTTTTTTTTATGATACATCTGAGTTGTCCACTACAAATAAAAATATAGCTTACTAATTGCACACTTCCAAATGTTTTGAACAATGGGTTGCATTGAGTTGATCATTGAGTTGCCATTGTTCTTATTACTCTTTTTCTATCCATGTCCTTTTTCATTGGCCCTATAGCCTCGGATGAGCCTTGGCCTGCCGCAGCGACCTCTTCTTCCTCTATCACTGTCATTGATAGAGGGTAGTATTGTAGGGGGGCATGTGATCAGCACGGCGGCACCCTCTGTTCATCTATCACGCGGCTCCCTAGATCGGAGAAAGCCACCTTTCCACCAAGCAACTTCCCAGTTGTCCTGACGATGCTGGATGTATGTCGTTCCAAGCCTCCCTAACTTGGAAACATTCCTAAGCAGTACCGGGAATCGAACCCGGGTCTCCAGGGCAGCTCCAGTCACGCAATCAACTACACCAAGGATTTGTATCTATATGTTCAAGAATAAATAATGTTAACATTATTCTGATGCTTTGTACATCCCCTAGGAGAACCTTGCCAACCCTGGGAATCCGCGAAACACAGTTTGAGAACCGCTGCTCCATGTATGACTTTTATAACATGTAGGAATCAAGTATTTCTCATTCTTGAGTAACTATGGTAATTGTATAGTCTTAAATTATTTATATTCCATATCTTCCTTGTTCATATTTCTTCACTTGGCATGTTTCATTGAAGGAGACACAGTATCTGGCCAGGAACAAGAGTGCGCGTAGGTCAGGGACGCTACAGATTGTTATCTTCGTTCCAGGCTGAGCTAGAATGTCGTTTTCCAGATAATGAGTACATCATATCGGTAAGTAGTACTTTCCTCTAAGGTTCTGTACAGGGTGAATCTAAAGTCATGCTTTAGTTTTGGGGGTCAATAGAACAGGAACCATGGCAGACATAATGGAACCGCTTATACCAATGGAAAGGATATCTCTCCAAGTTTGCATTCGTAATAGGCGCCATGACGTAGTTGTAGATTTAGCGGCTGAAGGGCAGTCGTAGCGAAAACATGGCGTTCACTGGTGCACATAAAGCTTTCTAGTGTTATAATTCACTAAATGTGAATTCGTTGTGATGGTGCAACGACTATTTCGTACGAAACATAAACAAGAACCACTTACAGTCAAAATATTTTGTATATGGTACAAAAAGTTTGAAGCAACTGGCTGCTTGTGTGATGGACATCGAACAAGCCTGTCAAGAGTGTTGGTTGAGCATTTGTCAGGAAATAAGTCGCGCGAGCCAAGAATTGCACATTCCGCAACCAACTATCTGGTGTATTTTACGACTTAAAGTGAAATCATCCCAGATACAGCTGTTGCAGGCACTGAGTCTCGGGAATCACAATCGTCGTCTTCAATTCTGTGTTGATTTTCAAGAGCAGCTAGAAGATGACGGTTTTGCTGAGAAACTGAGTTTTAATGACGAAGTCATGTTTCATATGTCTGGCAAAGTGAACCGTCATAATGTACGCATTTGGAGCACAGAAAAACCTGGTGTTGTGATAGAGCACGTCCGTGATTCCCCTAAAGCCACTGTTTTTTTGTTGTTTCTTCTTCAAACGTGTATGACTCATTTTTCTTTGCGGAGAAAACTGTTGACCGCCCAGCGTATCTGGACATGCTTCAACAGTAGCTAAAGCTATTACATGCAAATAGCCATTTATCAGTAAGATGGGGCTTTACCTCAGTTTCATCATGATGTTCTTGAGTACCTCGAAGCTGAAATTCATCGTCGTTGGATTGGACATCTGCTGCTCGATGTTCTTCTTCGGTGTTCCTCACGATCACCCGACCTAACCTAACGCTATTTTTTCTTATGGGGTTATATTAAAGATCCAGTGTTTATGCCCCCTTTACCACAACTGCGAGAGGGGATCACGCATTCAGACGGTGGTATCGACCTTAGATGTTGGAACGTGTGTGGCAAAAGCTTATCTGGGATTGATAATATATGTCGCTTCCCCAACGGAGGGTACACAAAACATCTGTAAGGTTTGTGCGAAACTTGGAGAGATACTCTATCCTTTGATATAAACATTTCCGCTACGTCTGTCATGATTACTGTTCTATCGACGCAGGGAAGGACTTTAGAATCATCCTGTATTTGTTCATACGGTTTGGTCAAATTTCCTCTTTTCGCCAAAGTAACTAAACCTGGTATTTTGAAAGTTTTTTGGGGGGGGGGTAGAGATGCGAGTTTTTTTTTCCCCCTTATAGAGACTGAAGTAAGCCTTAAAATGTATCATGATGAAAATACGCCCACATAACATATTCAATAAAGTATAATTTATTTTTGTTTCAACTCATAAATAGTAAAAAAAAAAAAATCCATATTTAATTATTCAAATTTATTACAGCTTATAAATTCGTACACACTAACACCAAGTTCTTCTAAAACATTTTAAAAAAAATAAGCTAAATAAAATTTAATTAGGTGCAACTTTATGTCTCAGAGGTTATTTGAGCAACCGGCCGGCAGAGCGTGGCTGCATTTTGGAAGAAACCAACTGTCAAGAGCTAATGATACATGTGCAAGTAGTAGCTTGTAAGTCAGTCGTATGTTACTCAATGTTTTCAGTGTGTGCTAATTGTTCTTCGTTAGATATGTTACTACATAAATACAGTCTTGATGAACGGGTGTTTGTATTATGTATAAAATAAACTTTTCGCAAAATTGTTAAACAGTTACGAGAGACAGGATCTCTCAATTACAAGAAACGTGTTCCGTATCGTTATGTTCTTACGAAGAAAAAGAATGTCATATGCTTGCCGCTGAGCAGCATCATTTTTCAACATCTCTTTTAATCAGAGCCCGAAAGTTGGGCAAAATTCATTTTCTATTTCGGTGGATATATGTAATAGTCAGATAGAAATAACTGTATTTTTGTATATTTGGAGTCGGTAGGCCAGTTTTTGTATTACCTTTATTTTATTATTTTTATTTATTTATTTATTTATTTATTTATTTTTTGCCTATTTTGGCTTCTGTGACCTATTTTAAGGTTTAAAACCTTTTCTTGCCTGTTTTGGATCGTTAGGATTTTTCTGCGATTATTTACACATTAAAAAAAAACGCCTATCGAAGTGAATAAAATGGCATGTTCACCTCACAAAAATATCTATTGAGAAGCTTGTTATATATTTATATCTTTTCAGGCAACCCAAATCTTTCTACTCAACCCATTCACTTAAGCTCTTTAAATATCAGAACCTTCATTGCGAAAGGAACGCAGGTTATCTCGGGCATACGAATACCAAGAAATGGGATTAGGGAAGTACTGTAGTTTTGAATAGTCCTGGTGAATGAGCTTGTATCAATCTGCGCGAAACAGCTTTAGAAAATTTGTGCATAAATGTGACAAACAATTGCAAGCGAGAAAGATGAGAGCGGTACAGCTATGCAATAAACTGTCACTACAATGTGTTCAATACAGAAGTAAGAGAGATACTAACCTGATTCCCTTGTAAACGCATAAACAGAAAATGAACTCGGCCAGAAACTGTGCATCTTTCGCCCATTCGCCAGAACTATTTCAAAGCTACTTTACTTTGTCTTGGTCAACATTTCCCCGATGTCCTAATGTTCTGTTGTGACTGGCATGAGTCCTTCCGAAGTATCTTATTTTAAACATGATCCAATCACTTCAGTGGAAATAGAAGTTCTTTTTCCATGACAAAAAATGTTCTCTCTGACAAGCGTCAGACCATGACAGTTGATACCTTGAAAAAATATTCTTGTTGTATGTAACCAAGAAAAGTAGTTTAAGTACTTTAATTGTGTGATAAATAAATTATTAAGAATCTTAAATGCCTATTTTTATTAATATTGAGTTACAATACTCTTTGTTTTCATTTTTAATAAATGCATATTTCAATTATATACTGCTTATTTTGAGCATTTTAAGTGCCTTTTTGCCTGGCTATTTTAACTAAAATCCCTGAATTTCCGGGCTTTGCTTATACATCAGTTATAACAGATGGCAGTGCTTATTATTATTATTATTATTATTATTATTATTATTATTATTATTATTATTATTATTATTATTATTTACAATCGCATTGTTGAGCGTGTCCACAAAATTTCTTATAACTAGACTATCAATGTAAGAAGAAATAAGAAGTAGAAGTGAAACATGCTCTTCAGTTAAAAGCCAGTCTTCAACATTGTTTCTTTTTTCGGTTTACTTTTCTAGCATTAAAAACGACAATGCATCATGGGTAGCAGTAAGTTGTCTTAAAGTTTCCCTCCCAAGCCAGTTGCTGGGAATTTTTAAAAGGGAATCGAAAAATCAGTAAAGAAATATATTTTCAGACTAGTAGGGCTGACTTCGCCAGTATCTAAAATGTGTTTGGCACACTTTCTACGAAAAATAAATAAATAAAATATAAAAAAGCCTGACAGAACTCCAAGATTTAAGCGGACATACCAAAGATCGAATTCTTAATTTTCAGAACATCATTTGGGTGCGAGCAGATCTCCGTGACTTGGAGGTAAGAGCTTTCTACCAAGGTGGCCGGTACATCGATGTGATTGGATATCATCATGGTTCGCTGTTGAAAATTCACCGTCTGTCACCTCTAGACATTGGACTTTACCGTTGCATGGCCACTGCCAGAAGTCCTACAGATGGCCGTACGCGCACCATCTTCCAGGATGTTGATTTTTATCCTAACCTTTAGCTATTATCGCTGAGGTCCCTCTCCAGAAGATTCTCTCCCAAGAAAATCAGTAATTTATTAATCAAATGCATCCTTGAGGTTTTTGTCTTATGTTCTCTCTCTTGCAAGAATGGGCTGAGTTCACTACAATAGGCGGGGTTATGTCTCTACAGTGAACAATGCATAAACAAGAAACTGCTTATCACAAGGCTCTACCTCGCGTCACAAAAATGCTATTGTAGGTGATCTAGTTAATATATTGGTTTTTAGTGTTAATAGACGACTCATTTTATTCCTGAATATTTCTGATGAGAAATAATTTGCATGATCAGTTCAGTATTATTCCGTTACACTCTCTTAAACTTTGCTTTCAGCACGAAACTTAGGACTTTAAATTATATAAAAATAAAATAAAATTTTCAGCTGTATTCGAGTTGCAAGTTTAGCTGTATTCCAGTTTAGTGACCAGTTTTGACAGAGTTCTGTACTACCAAAGCACCAAACAGTACCATCAGTATTCCCAACATTAAACAGATATTAATAAGCACAGTTGCCAATGCTAATGGTTTCCCACCGAATCTGGAAGTTTTTGATAGCCTACAGCGTTGGCGCGGGGTGCCTAAGGGAGTGATTGTGAGGAGGATTTTAATACTGTTTTGTAATTTGAAAATACGTTTCTTATTAATCTTGAATCAGTAATTGAAGACAATATTTGACAGCCTTTTCTAAATGAATGGGAAAAATAGTAGTGTTGGCGATAGCAATGACGATGGTGATGGAGAAACACAATTATTGTATTAAAAACTTAAAAAATAAATAAAATCTAAATATATTATCTGCATTTATTTCCTTAAAATTCACTTGTTGTAACAAATGACTCATCATTCAGACTGTATTCAGAATGTTACAGGACTTTCGATGTGAATTAACTTTATTTCCTTTATAGTTCAAATATTTTCTAATGAGGACTACATAGTGTAATTTTACTATGTGCTTTGATATTTAAGTAACGGGTTTATAGGAATATAATACAAATAGTATTTACTGCAAAATATATGCATTACACACATACACAAACTAGAAACATTTTTCAATTTCGGTGGTTTCTATTGGGATTTTATTGTCAATTTGGAGGTTCCTGCAATGAAGACGTTGACAAACCTGGTAATATGGCGATACTCCGCAAAGCAGAAAGTTGATAGTTGAACCTAACCTTCAAAATAGACATGGTAGGTGTTAAATTGTTATAAATAAAGTAGAAACGCTTTTTCGATTTTTCAAAAGAAAATAGTTATGTTGTCTTTAGTACTTCAATGCGCAAAAGGTAAGAATAAATTGTCCAATATCAGTAACAGATATTCCAGAGAAATTAAGCAATGGCACTTTCTGTTGATCATTACAAAGACCTTGATCGAAAATGTAATTTCTGAACATGAATAAACGAATACCAGAGCATTGTTTTCATGTAATGCTTGATCCATAATCAATAAATGTAAGAGGTTATATTTCGAAGACTTGCTTGCAAAGCGAGTTATTTCAAGTACGACACAAAGCTCACGTTCGAGGCAGTACGATAACATAATAAAGTGAGTTTTAACATTCGGAAGCGATTATGAGCTTTATGTTGAACATGAAATTACTGGTTTTGTATGCAAATTCATCTATATGCTGTAGAAAAACTTGTACATTCTGTTTATTTCAGCATAATGCTTCAGTGCATACGGTAATGGAAAATAATTTTAACACCTGAATACCCTTAATACACGTTCCATTGTATGTGTCTCTATAAAACAGATAGCTGGTTTGTAGCAACTTAAGGTATGAATGTAGGTCTTCTTTTATTCACTTGCACATTTCCTCAAAATAATTCAGCAGTAGATGTTACTGTTTTTTTTTTTTTTTTTTTTTTTTTTTTGAGAGAGAGAGAGATTCAAATATACTGAACACATCATGCAATTATAAAGCATTAAACTTAAGAATAGATGAACCCTCACCATTTATAGTAACAAATTGCCAATTTCTTGATTGGGGGGGGGGGGGTATCATTGCATTTCTGTGAGTTATCTGAGTTCTCAGTGAAGCTTGTTATATACATGCACCTCAGAGCTGCCCTTCTGGAAAGTTGCTATTGAAATGTATTCTCTAGTTAAGAGTAAAATTATTCGCTTCTTAAATAATGGTCTACATTGTTGAATACCAACAAAACAGGATTCTTATTGCTCATTTTTTCAGGATGAATATTCTCTTACCATGAACAGGATTACCCCAAAAACTATTCCATATCTCATAATGAAATGAAAATATGCATAATGCACAAATCTTATTTAGTTTATAAAATTAACCAAATTTCTCAAAGCAAGGATGCAGGCTGAGCTTTGAACCTGTTGTCTCTGTATGTTTATTCCACTTTTGCTTTCATCAATTTCTGGCCCCAAGAACTTGAAATAAGGAACTTTCCTAATTGTTTCATTAGTGTAACTAAAAGTAAGTCTGATACTGGTCTATTTTTAGTTTTAAATTGGATATAATTTGCTTTCTTAAAATTTAGTGAAAGCTTATCAGCTTCAAACCAAGTATTTAACTCTTTAAATGCTTTTGTGGCTAAATTTGAAAATTAAGCATAAGAATTTCCAGAAACATGTATGTATGAAAAATATCACTGTGCTCCTAGAAATGTTAGAAAATGTATCCTCTCATTAAAAATAAATTGAAAATCAGGAAGATGAGAATGTTAGAATTATTTTAAATGAACACTTACTTACATCCCAGCATGATAGAGCACCACCACATTATACACAAAATGACATTTTTGAATACATGGATTGGTAGAAGAGGGAATATTGAATGGCCTGCAAGATACTCTGATTTAAGCCCTTTTGATTTCTTTGGGCGCATCTAAAACACAGCCTGCCACAGTTGAAGAAGTCCTAACAAATGATAACCCCAGCTTGCAGGAATATTTTTAAATGCATGTTTCAGAATGTTAGATGACCTTTTGAAAATAGATTTATTTTTGAATGGAACCAAATGGAGAACATTTTTTCCAGCATGTGTAATTCTTAACTATGATTATTGATGAGCGATTAGTTTTAAAAGAAATTTCCATTTTTATGTTTACAGTATGAGAAAGATAAATAAAAGAAACTTAATGTCTGTATTTAAACTGAGTTTGTGTTTTGTTAAATTCAAGTAAATTAAATCTAAGTTAGTTTTGCAATGTATTAACATTAATAATTTTTTCAAACTTCTAAAATATTTTATAAAATAATGCTTGGTTTAATAAAAAAAGTGTTTCAGACAAAAGTTGTTTTACTTTTATGCTTAAAATCAAAATTCTGTTAAAAAATTGAGGTCCACACTAAAAAAAATTGAGTTGATCTTGAAAATTTGCACTAAATGAAGTGTAATTAATATCATTGTTGTTCTCCCTTAAATGGAGAAACTTTCCACATAAATTGTTTTCTTGAAAATGTGTTGCTTTCAAAATAATCAGCTGAAAAAAAAAACACTATTTCCAGAGCTTAAAATGGTTTGGTGTAGAGAAAGTTATGATGAACTATGCAACAAAGTAGGAAGAGAAGGCTTTGCTTGGGCTAGAACAAAGATTCGAAAATTGAAAGGTTTTAGAACAGAAGAGAGTTAGATAAATGTTCATTTTGTAATCTACAAGGTAAGGGGGTTGGCACATTATTTTAGAATGAAGAAACCAAGATTCTTAGGAAGAATGTAGGAATAAAGAAGTGGTCTAATTTACAAAGGAGTATTATGGGAAAAAAATGGTAAATGTGAAATCGAGAAAAGATACATTTTAAATAGGAAATTAGGTAAAGTAGGAATAAAATGGTTGAAGAGATTAAGTAAATAAGATGAAAATGAGATACAATGAATATTAGGTGTTAGATTTAAGAGCAAATATTGCCCAATAGCTGGATAACTGCAGTGTTTGTATACATTGCACCCCAGGTAACTCAGCAACTTACTATAAATTATTTATGATTTGCTTACATATATGCATTATCAAATTTTTGTTGGAGGCGTCTTCTGGAATTGTTGAAGGCACTGATCCTATTTATTATGCTTTAATTGGTTTTTGTGTTCATTTTGTTAAAATATTTTGTATGTAAATGTGTGAGAAATAAATTTAAATTCATATTGTTCATATAAATAAATTTTCTCATATATTTCTACAATTTCTGAATAGCTTTAAGAAGTTTTGGCTCATTTTGAAATTCATGACTTCCAGATTAAAAATTATATGCTATTACATTTGTATTTCACATTTACATTGTGTCCCTTGAAATGTAAAGTTTTGGTCTTACCTATGTATTTTAATTGCAGTCTTTACAGTTTATTGCTTAGGGGCATTCTGTTTTTTTGTTTTGGTTTTTAAGAGTTTTTTCAAATTTTTGATGTGCCCTTGAATGAAATGAAAATTTCTTCTGCCTTTGTTTGTTTTGTAGCTTTTCAGGAGGATGATGTCTTTTTTCCTAAATCTATAATTCAGTGATAATCTGCTTAAGGGTAAGTTAATTAATCTGAATGCAAGATTGTTGATTAGTGCAAGTTTGTGTGGTTTTAGATTATGGCTGTTGTTCTTAATGCAATTATCTGCCTGGGTATCTTTTCTGAATGTGTCAAATTTCAATGTTTTTTGATGATTTTAATATCCAGGAAGCAAAGAATGTGTTGGATTCAGTTTTCATTGAATTTTACTGTTTTGTCTTATAGGTTCAATAATTTCATAGCATCTTCTTTTCAATTTTTAACTATTGCAAAAATATCACTTACATATATTGCCTGCATTTGTATTTATTTGAGAAAGCTTCAACTATATTTGGTTTGTCAACACTATTCTTCCCTTTAAACGTAATAATCAGAGCCTGGAAGTTAGGCAAAATGCCTTTTCTATCTGAATGGATATATTTAAGAGTGAGATAGAAATGAAAAATTTTCCATACATTTGGAGTTGGTATGGCCAGTTTTTATTTTGGCTTCTGTTGCATATTTTAAGATTTAAAACTTTTTTCTTGTTTTGGATTGTTATGAATTTTTTCTGCGATTATTTACGCATTTTAAAAAGCACATAAAGAATTTCAATATATTGAAGTGAAAGATGTTATAAAAATTAAATGACACATTCATCTCATAAAAATATCTGTTCAGAATCTGTTTATACATTTATTTATTTTAAAGCAGTCATGTACTTTCTCTTCAACTCATTCACTTAAGCTCTTTAAATAGAAGAACCTTCATTAGTGAGGAATGCATGGTTACCTCGGGCATATGAATACCAGGAAATAGGGTTAGGGAAGTACTGTAAATTTGAATAGTCCTGGCAAATGATCTTGTATCAATCTGCGCGAGACAATTCTAAGAGTTTTATGGTGGAAGTAACTTCTCAGTTGCATAAATGTAAGAAACAATTGCAAGCAAGAAAGATAAAAGCAGTACAGTTGTGCAGCTGTCCGTACAATTGTGTTCAGTACAGAAGTAAGAGGATACTAACCTGATTCCCCTATAAACACATAAAGAGAAAATGAATTCAACCGGAAGCCACTGCGCATCTTTTGCTCATTGGCCAGGACTATTCAAAACTACTGTAATTTGTCTTAATCAACATTTCCATGATGTCCTGAAAGATGGATGTTCTGTTGTACCTGGTATGAGTTCTTCCGAAATAGCTCGTTTTAAATACGTTCCAATCACTTCATTAGAAGTGCAACGTTCTTTTTCCAGATGAAAAATATTCTCTCTGACAAGCAGCTGACTATGAAAGTTGGAATAACATCTTATTGTTGCTTGTAACCAAGAAAATTATGCTGAAGTACTTTAATTGTGTGATAAAGAAATTATTAAGTATCTTAAATACCTATTTTCATTAATAATGAGTGATATTTACTCTTTGTTTTCACTCTAAATAAATACCTATTTTAACCAAAATAAATGGTAAACTTCCTAGCTCTGATATAATAAATCTTTCCACAGGAATATAATTATACCATTATTTACTTTTTGAAAAGAACAAGCAGGTCAAATATTTCCTTTGTATGGATATAAAATTTTTTACTAGTTAGTTTTGGTTTTTAAGAGGGTGGTGTTATGAATGTTTCTCATTGCTTGCTTTAAATATGCTCTGTTTCAGGGTTAGCAGTTCAACAAAAGCAAATTTTAGTAGCAGTACAGCTTAATATATTGAAAAAAACAATGACCAGTAACAATAATTCAGCACCTGTGGAGAATTCTATACGTCAGAAGTTGACAGATGAGTTTTCACCCATTCATCTAGAAATTTTTAATGAGTCTTACATGCACAATGTGCCAAATGGCTCTGAAACACACTTCAAAGTGGTTGTGGTTTCAGATAAATTTGAGAACATGTCCCTTATAAAGGTATGTAATAATTTTCTCAAAACATGTTCATTTAGCAACATTTTAATATAAGACTAAGGTAAGGCTGTAAGCTAAGTCACATGCTTTTTAATTTGTTCATTGATATTCTAGAGGCAGTTAATATGCTAATACACCATGTTCCAGTAATTAACATCATAGAAATACCTGGTTTGTTATTTGCAAATTATCTCAAAATTATGGTATTTAAGAAGGCAAGCAAGTTAAAGAAAGATTAGAAGTAGTGTTAAAGGAAGAGAAATCAAGGTGGTTAATAAATTTGATTACCTGGGAGCAAGATTAGGAGTAATTGTGGATGGAGTGAGCAGAAGAAAAAGCTAAATTAAAAACTCTCCTTGAAACCAATAAAAGCATGTGTAGAAAAATACCAGGGATGCAAATAAAATGGTTGGTAGTTGAGGCTCTATGTAATAGGTCTGGGGTTTAAAGGAGGGATGGATAAATGACTCATAGGAACATTTTAAACAAATCTTGGGCTTGCCTAGAGCTTCACCCAACAGCTGCATAAGTAGAATAAGGAAGAATTAGTAGGAAAGGGAAGTTTTTGGAAAGAGTATGAAATATTGATATAGAATTAGAAATTTAGATGATCAGAACAGCTCACATCATTGTCTGAAAGTCCAGGAAAGGTTGAATAGAGGAGAAACTTGGTTCAATAGGATTGGGGAAATTTGAAGAGATAGAGAATCATTAATCAGTGGTTTCTGGAAAGAAATGAAATTAAGAATGGAAGATATTGAAAGGCAAGATATATAGTTGCCAGTTTAATTAAAAAAAAATTATTGAACATATATAGAGATTTGAAAATGGTGTGGAGTAGAGAGGATAGTGCAGATCAGTGTGATAAAGCAGCAAGAGAAGATTTTTCATGGGTCAAAACGGGGGTTATGAAACTGAAAGGGTTAAGAGTAAGGAGTAATTTAGAAAAATGCTCACCCTGTAACAAAAAGAATAATTATTGGCATATATTGTCAGAATAAGAAGAAACCAACATTCTTAGAGAGAAAGTAGAAATGAAGAAGTGGTCCTATTTGACAAGAGAAATCAGGGGGGGGGGAGATATGATCAGCACAAAATCAAGCAAAATATAAAGGAAATAGGAAATTATTTAGGTAAAGTACGAGCCAACTCAGGAAATAAGCAAGATACTGATGTAAGTAAGATTATTAAATATAAAGAGAAAATAGAGCCCAATAGCTATGCTATAGCTAATAACTGCTATGTTTCTATTGCGACCTGCATGAGAAATCAGCACCTTAGTGTAGTGATTTGCAAATTAATTATTGAAGTATATAATAAAGGGCTTTTAAGTATTTTGGTTAATATTAGTTTTGGTAAAGTTACATTTTTAAATATTTTGTTTATTTGTTTAGGGGTAATTTAGAATTATATTCAAATCATTTTATGATATATCAAACTAAAACACTCTTATTGCTCCACTTGCTATGAAATGCACTAGTTTTCAAGAACCACATTTCGTAGCATGTAGAGTAATAAGAGTGTTTAAGTTCAACATATCATACAATGATTTGAATATATGAGTGGCTTCACTGTGATAGTTCATATATGAACATTTTAAATATAGAATTATCTGATTGTATTTAGTTTTAATTTTTATTAAGAGTATAAATAATGTTGGTTGTTTGTAAGTACATTTAATTGAATGTTGGTTAACATTTTAGTCTGGTTCGTGCATATTCCAGTAGGCTACTACTGATGAACTGGGGACTGGAATTCAAAAGTAATAATAGTACTTGGTTATTTGTGAAATAATAGAAATGTGTAAATTTTATTTGTAATGTTTGTTGGAAATAAATTCATTCATTCTTAGTAACATTTAATTTGTTGTGTTTAATTGTGTCATATGTTTATTTAATAGAGACATCGAATGGTGAATGATATACTTCAGGAGGAGCTGCGAAATGGAGTGCATGCACTTTCAATATTGGTGAGTGTGCATCAGTTTCATATCACATCAGCTGCTTATTAGACCTCTGGTGAAAGTTTATTTTTAACTATCACTACTTCTGAACTTAAATTAATTTATATTTGTTAGCTAAAGAATGAGTGAATTCTAACCCAAACTCACTTACATATTAGGAGCTTTGCACTTGTGCAGTGGAGACCAGAAATGTTGCCCATTTAACAATTCATGCAACAGGAACTAGGGGACTAGATTATGCTATATGAGGTGAAGAGTGACGATGGTGCAGTGTCAAATGAATGACAGGATAAACTGTAAGACCCTAAGAAAACCTGCTGAACTGCTACTTAATCTGCCACAAATCCCACTTGCAGCCATTGGGATTAAATCCAGTAATCTTGAAAGAGAGACGAGCAGTCTAACCACTCAGCCTTGTCACTGCCACTTAGATAAACATGAATCAGTAAATGTGATAGCCAGAGAACTGTTACTGATCATTTCCCAAGAACATTTTTAAGTATCAATTAAATTAATTTCAGATACAGCCTTCAATGCCTGAATTTTTATTAAATTGGTAGTGCAGTAAACACAAAATAATTAAGATCATTGTATGATTGAGTCAAACTACACACTCTTATTGACTCCACTTACTTGTTTAAATTTAGTGCACATTTCACAAACCATTGTTTGCATCCCCAGCTATCCATCGACTGCTGGATAATTCATTATGCTATGGGGATGTATATTCTGCTCTGTGAATAACTTTAAAGTTTATGTTTTCATCCTTGGAAGTGTCAAAGTTCATTAATCTGTCTCTGTATTTGTAAATGTAAATTTTATTCCATGGTGCTAACCCTGTACATCCTTGTACTGATTTAAATAATTTTACTTTATTTACTATGGTGTGGTTTTCTGTGCAGAAATATTTTTTGTATTTTATGTTCCTGAAATATTCTTTTAACCGTATGCCTATGTTTCTTTTTTGTTTTTTCATTATAGACTTTTTCACATTCTGCACAACTTATAACAAAAGATGCGCAGTGGTTTCTAGTCAAGTTCATTTTCTATTTATGTGTATGTAGGGGAATTAGGTTAGTATCTCTCTTGTACTGAACTCATTATAGGGATGGTTTATTGCATGTTCTCATCTTTCTAGCTTGCAATTGTTTGTTACATTTATGCAGCTGAGAAGTTATACCCATCACAAATTTCCTAGAATTGTTCTTACAGAGATCAATACAAGGCCATTTGCCAGGACTATTCAAAACTACAGTACTTCCTCATACTCTCTCTTTCCTTTTGTTTATATGCCCAAGTTAACTGTTCATTTCTTTCACTAATGAAGGTTCTGGTATTTAAAGAAATATTCTCAATAAATATTTTTACTTCAATATATTGAAATTCTTTATGTGCTTTTTAAAATGCATAAATAATCATAGAAAAAATCCATTATGATCCAAAACAGGTAAGAAAAGGTTTTAAACTTAAAATGGGAGGGGAAAAAAAAAAAAGGTAAAATAAATACTGGCCCTACCAATCTGAAATGTAGAAAACACATTCATTTCTACCTGACTCTTAAATATATTCACCCAAATAGAACAGGTATTTTGCCTAACTTCTGGGCTCTGAATATCAAGTCAATGATCATTATCAGAAAGGGAAAAAATGAAGAAGCTCATAAAATATGGATAGAAATGTTTTTTTTAAATACTAAAAGGTTTAGTGTAATGGAAATCTGCCCTTTTAACAAATATCCATTCTTGTTTTTTTCTGCTTTTTATTATTATTATCACTCTGACTCTGATGTTCTTGTAATGACGTCTGTGGGTTATGGGTCATGTGTAATGTAAAATAGTATTTAATTTACTTTTTATTGGTTAGATGGCTTTAGTTATATAGTAGTCTCTTTGTTCCATCCATTTCATTCATATTGCATTTTAAATCTTAAAATTTATTTGTGTGTTTGTGGTAAAGGAATATTCAATTCATATTTGTCTGAAGATTAAGAAAATTCAGTTACACTACTAAGGGCTGGTCAGCAAAGAAGATCAAAGCCATTACCTCCAGATTACCTCCTACTTTCCCTTGTGGTATTAAGTTAGTAATAAAAATTTTGGGGTTGAACGTCTCTATTAGCTGCATTGAATTTTGCATTTACAAAAATTGAATGTCTAATTTTTTTTGTTTAATTGTTGTTGCAGGCAAAAACATCAGAACAGTGGGAATCAAGCAAAGAAGTCAGTCCAAGTCCAGCATGTAGAGGGGGCTTTGGAAAGTAGTGCGTGATGTACCAAGCTTATACAATTTTTATGTTGTATGTTACATTATTATTATACTTTAAAGTTTATTTAAAACAATAGTAGTGTTTACATTTCAAATCTTATACTTTTTAGGACATTTGCAGCAAGTGAAAAATGGCTAAATAAAAAAAACAAACAAAATGAGTAATTAAAATGAATAGTCTCATGCATAAACATAACTAAGAAAGCATGAACCCCCCCCCCCCCAAAGATGCCATTGGGTTCCTCTTCTCATACCCACTGAAAGTTGTTTTATTACTGTGTTAATGTATCATATTAATACATATATCATATGTAAAAATATGTTACAAGGTTTGGTGGTAGGTAGATGGGTGTCATGTGAACATATGTTGCTAATAAACCCATGTGTAGAAATACTTTGTTTACATGGTAGCGTCTCAGAAATGTGGAGGACATAGTGCATATCACTAAAACTAGGAAACAAGTAACAGAAAATTAAAATACTGTAAGTAAACAGCATTTTAATGAACTACAGAAGGTGCTCAATATGGCTGCCACAAACTTTGATAAATTTTGTGCATTGCCTGGTTATTCATGTCAAACTCTTAGAATGATTCCCTGCATATCTCGGATGACTACAGTTGCTACTTGAAGTCTTGCCACACGATCATATTGTCTCTCTGTGGGAGTATTGTACACCAGGATTGGCATGTACCCCCATAAAAAGAAATCCAATGGTGTCAAGTCAAATAAGCAAGGGAGCCAGGCTATAGGACCTCCAGGTCCAATCCATCTATTGCCAAAGGTGTCATTCAAGTGGTCGTGTACTTCATATGCTGGAACCACATCGCTCGGTGGATTTGCATAGGCAACTCTTCCTGCAACTCAGGTAAGACTTTCACAGAAAAACTAGGTAATCAGGACCATTAATGTACATAAGTATGAGGTATGGACCTATTAGATGGTCATCAATGACACCTGCTGGTACATTTACAGTGAAGCGATGTTGGTGGTTTTGGAGGTGCAGATCTTGAGGATTCTCTTCCATCCAAATATGGCTGTTTCTGGAGTTGAATATGCCATCCCTGGTAAAGGTACGCCAATCAGAAAACAAGATAAATTGTAGGAAGTGACGTATCTTCCTAGTTTGTGCGAGTGGCCATCGGCAAAAGTGACATGAAGCGGAAAGTGATTCTGAGTCATACATAGCCTGCACCTTCTGGGAGTGGTAGGGGTTATGTTGCTCATTGTTCAAAACTTGCCATACTGACATGTGGTTTACACCAATAGTGTGTTACAGCTCATGTGTTCGTAAAAGGCTTTTCTTCAAAATGCTGGAATACTGCCTCTTCAAACTCTGGTATATGATCGGTCCGTGGGTGTGTTTACTAGGTATGGGCAAGGTGACACCTGTTGAGGTGATATTACTGAGAACAGGGAAGCCTCTTGCATTCCTTCAGGCTTCTCCATAGAGGAGAAGCATCTGAGTGTACTCTGCATTTGTGTAAAAGGCTGCCATTCATTATGACTTGGCACTTGCTACACAAATGAATATTGTAAAGTATGAAACTACTGAACAAAATAATACTGTAAACACTGCCATTGGCTGTGGGATATGCAAATAACAGCTGAAGCAGTACCACCGGTAAACAACCCTTAATTAATGAATGCGGTCTCTACTGCTTGTTGCTGCATCTAATGGTTTGTTTACCTAGTCATTTCTCTCTGTTACAGAGTTTCTAGCATATAAACAATGTGTTTCTGGACATGGGTTTTTTAACAACATATGATCTATCCATCTATCTATCACCAAGCCTTGTGACATAAATTTTTTTACCCCAATTAGTTAATTAGAACTTACCAACAATAAGAGGCCTCCTTCATAATTTTCCAAAGTGATGATACATAATCAACAGTAACTCATGGACCACCTTCTTAATATCAACATTCCTGTTTCCTTCACTTTCAGTGGAGAGTACAAGATATTGAATTCAGCTGCATTTATGACACTGTACTATGTAGGTATATTTTTATTATTTCAGATTAGGCTAGTGAGTTGATTTTGTACTCTTGTGCTCCACTTACCATTAAACTACTCAGAATATGTTTCACAAGCCTTTTCCCCCATCATCAGCTTTGTGTCTACTGCCAGATTTCCTGATGATTGGATGTCTTTGGTGTAACTTAATGAACTTTTGAATCAATTTGTCTGGAAGTTCATATCCTTATCCTCATATTTCTTTTTCAATCAATTCTTTCTCATGTTTCCAGCTTCACTGGTCCATCCATGAATTTCAGTAACATGCTTTCCATATCTATGCAATGTTTGTTCTCCTTAAATTGATATGATAATGCCAATTTTTCTGTGTGTTTGTATTTGATGTTTCTCCAGTGCTCCTTCTTGTTTTCCCAATCTATATTTGGTTGCAATCTGAGCAATTGATTTTATATATTCTGGGTTTCTTCTCATTATGGATTTAATTATTAATTCTGGAGGTAAAGAGGCAGATTACGGAATGCTGCCCCAGTTTAAGCCCTGATGATTTTGAATTGCTCTCCCACTCCCTCAAATGGGACATGCTTATGTGTGCTATTGCATCAGTTCATTAGTGTGTCTGCAGTTTGCTGGTACAGTCTGATACAAATATTATTCATAATGGCTTCAAAAACTTGCTGGTTTGTGGCAGGGGTACATTATTAGGCTTTCTGATGCTGGTTACAGCCTTTTGATTGTACTAGAAAGGTGTAAAGAGAAAGGACTTACCATTAATAAGGCATGTGTGGACTGTATAACAAACTGCACAAAAATGCATTCTCATCTGAAGCTCAACAGCAGTGACACCAAGAAACCCCCCCAATACAAAAAAGCATGGCCAGCCACATTGGAAAATAGGGACTGTTTATAGGATAGTCTACCAAATTATGGGCCTAGAAAAGTGGCATAAAGCACATGGGCATGACTTGAAATAACATATCAGAGAATGCTTCACCAATGCAAGAGAACTGTATGAACAAGACCTGGCAGGTGAAAAGTGGCAATGGGTGGTTTCTATGAATGAAGCATGGATTTATCTAGATAACGCAAACAAACCCCATGCTATTTGCTACCATCAAGGAGGCCAAAAGGTTGCTCCAACTTTATCCAGGAAAACAAGGGGTTCATGGTGATTGTAGGTTATTGCGCTTGGGAAAACTTAATATTCCCATAGTTACAAAAAATGTACAAATTAATGCAACCTATTACCAAAGCAATATCATGGACCAATTTTTGATGAAAATATTCCCCAATTATATGATGAGGATGATCCCAAATGTTTGGATTTGCAAGAATAAAGCTTCAGCTCGATCATCCCAGGACTACTACCATCACCAGAAAACTGTGCAAATGAGTATCAACATGATACCATTTAAAAGCATCCCTGTAAAATCACAGGGATGCCTCACCAATGAGTTTTTGCAGATTAGGTCTGCTGAAACAACACTTTGCTTCTCAATATCCCACCACGAGTTAGGGTCTCTGGAAAGTCTGCCAGGAGCAGTGGGCTAACATCCCCCTTCCTGTTCAATGGACATTGCATTGCAGAGCCATAGTTAAAGCTGGCAGATATCAAATTAAACACAATTGGTGGTGGAGAAAGTGAATCACACCATGAAAAAATGTAAGTAAAAACGTCTGAGCTTAATTGAGGCAACCTTCCACATTTACACTGAATTTATTTGCTGGAGACAATTAATAATGAAATCTCTAAGGATTTCCTGATAGCCTAAGGATGACAGTTGAACTTCTTGTGAATGGTTGTTTCTTTTTCTACTGTCAAAGGTAAACTTACTGTCGTCTCTCTCTCTCTCTCTCTCTCTCTCTTTAAACTTCCTTCTCTGTTTCAATTTCTTAAGATTTCAATATTCCTTTGTTTTCAGTAAATAAATTCAGTTTAAATAATTGGCTTATTTCTAAAGTTATACCCAGTCAACTGAAACATTGCACTTGACAGCATCAGTTGTGTAATGTTGATTATTCTGAGGTTGCGATGTTGCAACTGATATTGTAGAGTTTTCATTTTATCTAGTAAGCATGTAATAAGTGTATGAATAATGAAGTAATTTGCTCTAGAATTATTTATGAATATAATTAAATTGTTGTATAGTTAATGTAAGGTTAATAAAGAACAAACTTTCCATAGTGAAAAATTTACTATGTAGAGCTTTGCTCATGATTTTAAGTAGGAAAATGTTTTAAGTCTTTACAACATGTGCCTTCTCTAAGAGCATTTGCATATGTGTAATATCGCGACCTAAAGTATTAGGTATCACTCTGCAAGTAACCTTTTTGAGACTTTTTCTAATTACTATAAATTGACCAGTTCAATTAATCACAGTAACTCAACTGCAAATACGTGATAGAAATCAGCTGTTCACATAATTAGAAAAACTAGCAAGAGCAGCTTCCACGTTTCAAGACTGACTGACCGATAATGCTTCTTTGTGAATGGTTCAGAAGGTGTAACAGATTTTATTTCTCATTTATTAATCTGTAGCATTGCCAACTGAAAAAGCAGCAGTCAGATGCATAGTTTCAGTGACTTGGTTATAATGATAAAATCCTGAACAGAAACCATGAATATTCAAATTAATTGCTCTGATTGCTTAAATTGGGAAGACAAAAAGAAGTATGGGGATCAGACTGGAGGAACAATAGTTGCAATCAAAACATCTGCCAGGACACTTTGACCTCACCCTTGCCACTGAAGATGTCTACTACTAAAGTAGAGGAAACAACATCTGGGAAGAAGGAGCTGTAATTGACACTGGCATTGAAGGCTTACAAACTTTGAGGAATGACTATTTTTAACTTTATATATGAAAATATGCCGTATTTTATTCTTAGTAAATACCAATCAACTTTGTCCATTTAACTCTGCTCTGAAACATTAGCATTAGTGGCACTAATAACAGTAAAAACATGAATATTGCATCTCATAGTTGCAGCTATCTTTGAAGAACTGGATAGTAAAAAAAGAATCAAAAGTCATTTTTATTTTAACAATTAATATATATATTTTATTTTTGGTACTACATTTTAAATTGTGACCATAAATCTGGTAAATGAAAATAAATATTACAGTTTCTTGAAAATCAGTATTGAAAATTGAAAAAATGCTGAATCATAAGTTATGTGGTCTAAATTTCTAAATGATATACAAGGAAGTTTTACTTTCTAAAACAGCTACTCAAGTATTAAATCTACAATAAAACACTTATACTGAAGTTATAAAGGTGTGAATATCTTACTCAGCAATAACTTTTGCTGTTATTAGTTTCTAGAGAGAAAATGTACCTAATTTGGTTTCACTTGTTCAATATTAAGTTTGATTTGCAGAATGTTGCCAGTAGAGAGATACTGTGCAAACTGTAAGGGCACACAAAGGCAATCGCGACTTTGGAAAATCAAATCAAAATCAATAGTATCTTTGTGAGTGCATCTGGAATATGTCAGGCACTTTTCTGTACCCTTTTCTTCTGCATTGATTTCAAATCGGTACCTACATTTTTCTGCTAACTTACTGGGACCCACATATTGAACAGCACCCAAAAACATCCCAACTGCTTTTTGAAATACAATCTTAGCCCAGAAACTTCCAAAAGTTGTAACCATCAGTGCCATTAAATCTATATCTTCACGACTGTCCATTTTCTTGATTTTGAATAATTTTTCTTCAGATGTAAACACTCGCTCACTGTGGCTCTCAGCCATGTGTAAGCATAAATCAGCAGAAGAGCCCTTCCAAGAACATTTTAATGCAAAACAGCTGTATGGTCGATAAGCACACTGCAATTCATGAAGTTTGAAGTTGTTGCAGGTCTTCAGGACAACCTCTGGACAGCCTATCTCGCGATTTTTGCAAGGCACCAAGAGTTTACTGGAAATGTCTTCCAGAGCAACATTACGAACTTGTACAATTGGCTTCTTACATAGAGGGCAATTCTGTGAGTTACTTTTCAAACATCCAATACAAAGAGAATGTCCTGCCCTGTAACAAAACAAACATGGAAGTAGAATTAATAAGGCAGATATGGAATTCCAAAAATCTGGATTCATGTGGAGGAATGGAAGACAGTATTCAGTTATAGAGCATAACTCATGAAATAGAAAGTTGTGCATCCCTACTTTCACAAAGGAGTTTAATTTGAAAATAATGTACAGTCTACTACAAAGTATGATTATAAAAATATACTGATATACCAATTATATCTACTCACTGTTTTGAACTTCTAATTATGCAACAGAAGGCTGATAAAGTAAAAACTATAATATCTCAACATAAAATATAACACAGAGATACTACAATATGAGGAGTATAACAGTAAAATGAACTTTTAAAAAAGTAATGACATATGCGTATGTACTTACACAAGATTCGCTGTCTACAAAGGGATATCTAAAAGCTCTCGGGGTGACTAAGAAAACACAAGATTTATTTATTTATTTGAATGCTAAGAAAATACAAATTACAAGAGACCTCCATTTATCTGGCCCAGGCCATTTTAGATGTACCCCTCACAATTACAATTTTTACAATATTTCGTGATATACTAATGCCTTAATCTAAATTCCAAATAAACAGAATACCAATTATTCACTTGTATCAGACCCCAGTCCCCGGTTCATAAACACAACGTACTGGAATTCCAGGAGACCTGGCTCTGACCAAACCCCAGGCGCCAAAATGATATTTAACGTACTCTGCCTATACCACAAGATTTAAGAGAAGTGTTTTTTTTGGTTCCCCCCCCCCCCAACATAGTCCCCTTATAAATCAATACATTTACTCCAATAACTTTCAAACTTTTGAATATTATCCTCAGTAAAATAAGATTTATCCAACTGTGTAAAAAAAGTGTTTGTATCAGCTTCAACCTCATTTGATGTGAATCTATGTCCACCCAGCCATTTCTTCAGGTTTGAAAACAAAAAGTAATCACTGGGAGTCAAATGCAGCAGATGTGCAAGCAGTTGAAAGCAAAGGTCATGCAGTTTTGCAGCATCCCAGATGTTTGTGAAGACATATCATAATGAAAGAGAACTTTCTTTTTTGCAAGGTGGAGCTTGGCCTTAATAGATCTTTCAGTTAGTTCAGTAGTGAAGCATAGTAATCCCAATAATGGTTTGCCCTTCTGAAGGTAGTCTGTGAACACTACCATGAGAATCCCAGAAAACATATGTGATTTTTCTTGCAAATGTAACCATTTTTGCTTTCTTTGGTGCACTTTCACCTGTTGCCACATACTGTTTGAATTCCTCCTTTGTCCCTGGCATGTAGTGATGAATTCATGTTTTATCTACTATTATGAAACATCACAGAAATTCACTGGAAAAACATTTAAACAAATCTAAATACTCTTGCAAATGTTCATTTTAATGCATTTTTGGTACATTGTTAACAAAGGCAGCCCCCACTGAGCAGAAATCTTTTTCATTCCCAAAATTTTGTGTAAAATGTAGTGGAATCAGCCTATTGAGGTCTTTGCTATACCAGCGAACTCGTGTACCTTCAATTGGCATTGTGAATTTTTGTCATAGTCTCATCAGTCATAGCAGTTTTGGGATGCTCTGACTACTCATCATCGAGAATGGATGTACAATCATGCTTAAATTAATCATCGAAAATGAAGGGAAAGAATCCTTATTGTGGAATCTAACTGCTTTTGTATTTTTGTTTTGGGTTAAACCCTTCAAATGGAGTACTTTATCACAGCTTATATTTCAGGTTTATCCATTTTGTAGAAAATGTTAACTAGTTTGTTTACATTCTCATTACAAACAAGTGATTACACTTACTCAATTGAAACTTTATATCATGCCATCTATAGAATGATACTTAACAATTATCATAGTAATTAATCCATCTTTATGACTTCTCTGAATCAGGCAAGAACATTTAGAACACACCTCATGTTATTTTACCTAAATGCAATAATGTTCTCCACTTCCACAGGTGGCCAAGGTTGTTAAGGCACGAACTCGAGAGCGGTAGGTCTGGGGCTCAAATTCCGCCAGGACTATCCTCCCTGACTGAGGTTTTTTCCAGGTTTTCCTCAGTCCTCATAACTGGCAATTGCCGGGGAGGTACCCTAAACTTAGGCTTGGAACGTTTCCTTCCTTAAAAAAAAATCCTTTTCCAATATATCATTTCATTTCATGTATCATCAGTGTCACCGCCTGTGGTGCCTCAGTAGTAAAAATGGGCGTTAAACACTAATAAAAAAAAAAAAAATGTTCCGGAATGGTGCCATAGAAAACTGAAGCTACAAACCATTTTACCAGACCAATTCCTTGCTGGAGCTAAATGCAATAGCAATTAAAGTAATATGTTAACAATCCAAAAAGTCTTATTTTTATAGCTTCAAACTATAAAACAAGTGGCTAAATCAATATATCAATAAATATAAAATTTAAAAATTGTAACAACTAAGTCTCAAAAAATTATATTTAGCAAACTCATAAGCTTGCCAAATCATGCATTTAAAATTATTTAAAATTATTTAAGGGGACACATAAAGTTAACATTTTTTTCAGTATGTACAAAATTGGATGAGTTATGTATTTAAGCAGGCAATCACAGTTGGACTTTTGAATCAACCTCAGCTGTGCCCCTTTCCCTGCTTAAGGATTTTTTTAAGTTATTAAATTTTACTATTTAAATTTTATGCTATTGCTGAAGTTGTTTCATTCTAGTATGGCAGGCCTGTTACAATTAAAGGTAACTGTTCTGTCTGTTGTTTCTGATTTTAAAAGTGAAAGAACATGGTGCCTAATTATTCTGTGATATATATATATATATATATATAAATTAACACTAATAATAAAAGTAGATAAAGATAAAACACAGAGAAAGAGTCACACTTGAAACTGCTATATTTCGAACTACTGCGAGTTGCTAGCTTCTTGCCATTGAAGAACTCGCAGTAGTTCGAAATATAGCAGTTTCAAGTGTGACTCTTTCTCTGTGTTTTATCTTTATCTACTTTTATTATTAGTGTTAATTTGTTACATTGTTAATAGTGTTTCTTTATTTTTATGTTTCATATATATATTTTTTTTTTTTTGGAGGAAATTTTTCAAAAAAATAAAGTCATTTAAATTTTGTGGAATAAATGTTATGTTATAAAAATGCAGAAGCACAAAAGTACCATCACATTTCAAATAAACAAATAAATGAGTCAATGTATGACAGAAAAAGCATCTGCACTGCAAAAATGACATATAATGTAAAAAAAAAACATATGAAATCCAAATGTCTTGCGTTTACCATTTTTTTATTTAGTTATTTATTATTATTTGGTTATAGTTTTCACAAGTTCAATTGCAGTTTGCAAATACAATTCATTCTTATTTTATAAAAAAATATAATGAAAAGAGGTTTACATACAAAATGGAATTGAAATCATGTGCAGTTTTCAAAATTTTCTTCAAAACAATACAGGTGCTTCTCTTTAGTGAAAGAAGTATAAAATGTACTCACTTGCACTGTCTTATTGGTGTGTAGAGATAATAGTTGCATTGTGGTACAGGGCAAACAAGAGAGCCCAAAATGCTAGCTCCCAGCATCTGCTCCATTAACGATAAATTACCTAAAGGCTCCCCGGCTGCCTTTCGGGACTTTGCTTTTGCTCCAGGAAGCATAGCTGAAATATTATATAACAATTATTATGACATAAAAGTCTCTTGTTCTCGCATTCACACTGATATTACAACAATGACGTCATATGAATGAATTATCTGGAGATGTGCCAACACGCGTACTAATTGTAATCGTTTTAAATTTCAAATTTAATTTTAAATATCTGCTTTATACATTCTCTATAAGGTGTACTAGTCTAAACCGATAATTGTCGTGGTACAGTCGGACCGAATTTCGCCTTACCAACAATATACATGTTCCGTGGAATTGTTTCGTCGAAACGAGCAACGAGTTTCGTAAATTTTTCGATGTTTTGGATTTTGAGATTCCATAACGACAATTTCATTCAGGCGAGTGAATTGTGCAGAAGTTTCAACTTTTAAAAGGGAAGACCTCCTTTCTCAAAGTGTTGGTAAAATTATAAAACGCCTAGGAGAATATTATGTGATTCTTACGCCATTTCGTACGCTCTTGAAATAATAGCACTAAATTTGCATTTGTAAATCTGTACGCATTGCAGGCTACAAATTTGCCTCAGAAAGATCCTAGCTTGAAAGGAGGGGTAAAACAGAAGGAATAATGAGTTTTGATTATGCCATGTTAATTGTTAAATCCGTTGTAATTAAAATGGTTTACCTTTGCTCTTTTAAAATTAGGCAATAAGTATCAAAAAGAATGTATGTTGTTACGCAACTGTGGACTATTTCCATAATATTTAATGTTGTGATAAAAGAAGGAGGGGACATTATTGTTGACTATGTAAGTGCATTACTTCTCGAAAAAGAAAACGCAAGCTGATTCCAATTATGTTCACAATTGCCGTTTAGAAGCACAAAAACTCAGCACAGGCTCTTCTTTGAGGCCTAAATATTTACTATACAGTTAAGTTGTTTGTATGCCTACAGTATTCGCACTTAGTTATGCTTTTCCTATGTTTTAAATTTTAGAAAACTGCATTTTTCGTATAGGAAAACAACAAAGGCATTCCTGTGAGTATTCTCATGTTAAACAACTTGCTAAAAATCCACGTACACACACATAGCTACTCGACATTTGAAGGTCATCAGAACTTCACATCGCTATTAGTCGTTCTTTTCGCAGAAACACTATTATTTATTTATTTACAACATTTATATCACCTATCGCTACCGAACTGTAGAAAGTTAAGAAATACGATAGTATGAATTACCTCTTTTTGATTACTTCCAGCTGTAAAGAGAAGCATGCACGTATAAAAAAATGTAAGCGCTCTCTACCGTCGAGATAACAAATACATACATGCCCTTGGTACGAGGTTCATACCTTGCGAGTCGCGATACCCGAATGAGCAACTGCAAACGTCACGCTGGACATACACGTGGCTAACATCGGACGTACCTTTACCCGGAGAAAAATGCTCGGAGCGACTGCGGGAGAGAGGAACTCATCCCGAACGGTAAAGAGCGGAAGAGGTATTTTTCTCTCTTTACGCGGTCGTTTGTAAAAGTGTAAATATTGCATGTATTGTTTGTTAAAAGTAATGTAACCTATGCATTGTCCGCAACTTTCTGGCTGCAATATGATGATCCTTGTTAATAAACTTTTTTCACTTTCTACCGCATGTTGTCTTATTGGAATTCGCAAATAATTCATATATACACTAACCTCGAGTAAATCCTAGAAACCGGTGGACCCAGTGGTTTGCTGCGGCTCGTTACGGCCTGACGGCCTACGCTCGCCTCTTTTTCGTAAATATAAGTTGACATGGGGCGGGTAAATCTCTGTAATAGTGGCAAATTTCTTTTGGTTCCAGCAGAAAAAGAAATTCGTAAATATCAATTTATAGCGCATTGTGTGCGTGGTATTATGTTAGGAAGGAAATCTTTGGAATGGTTGCCAATCTCCTTTAACTCCGTCAGGGAAAAAAAGTATCAGGACATGAGGATTCGAAATCACTACCTTCACAACTATGGCATAACAATCTCACTGTCTGAGGTATCATACCGTTGCGCTTGGAAGCTTTCTTATCTTGCTATATCTGTGCAAATCGCACTACTTTCGGCTCTCTACGCTGTCGCTCGGGACTGCAGCTGTTATTACACCAACAATCTCATATGTTTCTTACTTTAAGAGTAAGATTTTATCATCTAGCTATATCTCTGAAAGTTGCACTGCCCTCGGCTTTCTCCGTTATCGCTCGGCAGTGTCTCGGGACTGGAGCTGTAGCAGCTCCTAGCACCTCCGAGAATATTTCTGCGGGTAAGGAAAAGTCATTTACTCTTGGGATATATTAAAGGAAAATTAAGTTTAAATATAATTTTCAGTGGATTTATGGATATGTACCATTGGTAAATGTGGCTAATTATTTTCTTGAATGCAATAGCTGAAGTTTGAATGCTTGGCCTCTTGTTTATCTCTGTGTTATGTGCTAACGATGCGTTTTATCGCGCTGAACACGAGCGTAAACATTAAGCCACTTCCTTTTGAAGACTGACGCTCTTTCTGTTTGAAACAAACAACAATAGTTAGTTTCTAATTTTACCTCTAAGTTCAGTTGTAATTGTGGCAGTTGAGTACGGAAGACTTGCCAGCGCTGTCACTCTAATTAATGATGGACGCAGCCTCCGTTACACAACTACAGCCATAGGCGAGCCTTATCCACGGCGCAAGAGGCTGTGAAATGGTTCCGAGAAACGGAGCGTTATTCCTGAAGATCTGGATTTATCGGAAAAAGGAAGACTACTCCAGAGATTATCACATTATCGTCTACCAGGTTCAAGCTCGGAATCTTTTATAACATGTACGAAGTATTAATGTGAGCAAGAGGACATGGAGAACAAGATCTTCAGTTATGACAACCTGCTACATCACCAGTTCTGCCAGAGAGCACAGAGTCGCTCGTCACCACGTCCATTGGACTGTGCAGGAGAGGAGGGAGCTCTTGAATTGTTCTCGGACGAATCCAGGTTCTCCCTGAAATCTCTAGATGATGGGGTAAGAATCCGGAGACGACCTGGAGAACGGTTCGCAGAATGCACATTCTCCAAAAGGTCACCATTCGGCGGAGGTTCCGAAATGGTATGGGTTGGTATCTCTATGAAAGCCCAATCCCCAATCTGTTCATCGAGAACAGCAGCCTCAACGCTCATCGTTATATCACCGAGGTTCTCGCCGATCATTCGTGCCCTGTGCTCCATTTGTTGCAGATGAATTCATATTCATGCACGACAGTGCTCGTATCGCGGTATCTTGACGACATGGGGATTGTTCGACTCGATTTTCCAGCTCGCAGCCCCAACCTAAATCCTATAGAACATCTCTGGGATAGGTTAGGTATACGTAATTCGAGGTCGTAATCCTTTCCTTGGAGACAACAGAAACTCAGAGTAATGTGGACAATATCGATCAAAGAGATATCATTACTCCCGAGATAATGACGGCCGTAATTAAAACTAGAGGCGGCACACCAGATACTGGGCGCTTGTTTTGTTATTTTTAGGGCAAACTTAAGTTGTTTGCATCAATATCACTTCCATTTTCAACCTTAGTGAAATTTAAAGGACAAATATTGAACATAAAAGTTAAGTGAAAATTTTGACAAAAAGCGTATATCTTTCGTTTATGAAGGTAATTGTTTCAAAACTGACAAAAACAAGTGCAACTTGTTGTATTACAAGTTCATTAAATTGTAATCTTCAAAATGAGGATGCTTGCAACAATGTTATTTCTGGAATTACTTCGACATTACATTTAAACTTCATTTTTAGTGTCTTATTTTATTTATTTATTTGCGCGTTAAGAGGTGTATATACGCTCTTTGGGAGCGGATAATGATCGATTGAATTGTTTATGCTTTCCTGGTCTTATTCGAAGGCAGCGCTCAATAGACCCTTCCCTAAGATGGAGAATTCCACCGTCTTATAGTGAACACCCCCTCTAGCGGTGGGGAAATTGTTATTTACCCCATTTTTCATAAAACATTTGTCACCAGACATCTGTATTCTTGAACCAGGTTGCTATTTTGGGGGGGGGGGGGCAAAACATTTTTCAAGGATGCAAATTTATTTGGGTTCTAAACAATTAAGATGATTGACTTTTTTTCACGTTTTTAAATCAGCGAAGATAAGGTTCTTAATTCAGTAAATTAAAATTGTTATAAAGTATTTGGGAAATGGAATGCTGAGATTTCTGTGTAGTTTAATTTTATTGCTTTTACATACTCCCCCAGCTCGGAGGGCCGAGGTTCACCGCATGACTGCTGCGTTCTCTGCTTCCATCTTGCGATATCAATGACATAGTGCGGTATTGCAGGGGGCATGTGATTAACACTGTATCCCGCCAGTCACTATCATGCAGTCTTCTTGATCAAGGGGCGCTAACTTTCCATCTTGTAGTTTCCCAATTGCTGTGACAAGACTGGGTGGACCTCATTCCAGATCACCCTAACTTAGTAAATTTCTAAGCAGGATTGAACCCGCAACCTCCAGGCCAGCAATCAGGAATGCTAATCACTAGCTGAAGGAGATGATCTTTACTGCTTTTAATGCCACAAAATTTTTTCTCAATCATGAGATTGTTTTCAATGTTATCTTTGCAAAGTGATAATTGGTGAGGGTTGATGTACATGGTTAAAATCAGTTACAATCCTTAGTCTGTGTTTGAGAACCATATTTCACCTGTAATTCGTAAACTAGCATTCAAAATGGTGAAACAAGAATTTCATGTATTAATACTTAGAATATTACTGCGCCTTTGCTTAGGATGGCTTAACAGTTTAGATGTGAACAAACGAACACAATTAATGTGCACCATTCTGGACTCTGTCGAGGTAATTTTTTCCATACAAAATAATATATGCCTAATTGTGCATAATTTCTGTTACAAATAAAATTATTGATTTTGAAATACAAAGAAAGTACACCACCATTTTTTCCTCCATTACTTATTTGGTTTATGTATTCATATATAAAATAACTCAAAATCCAATTCCTTGTTTATTCGTAAACATTTACTCTTGCTATAAAGTATAGTTTATAAAAACAATGTCATAACATACTATTCTCGACTGTGTTTGCTGTTCTGTATACATAAAATACTTTAAATTCTGAAAGTGTCACTAATTTAAATAATTCAGGCAGTGTTACAAATAGATGCAATAGGTTAGTCATTAACATTTATTATTTATTGAAATAAACATTGATATTCCATTTGCTTTACTTGTAGTGTATAATGTTTGTACACATAAAAAATATCAGGAGTTGCCACTTTTCTATTCTATAGATTTTTTTGTATTTATGAATCCTTTCCTTCTCAATTTTCCCAATTAAAATTGTCAGTAGGTGACAGTGCTTTACTCACATTGTGCTTTAAGTAGCAAGATTTTCTTTCACAGACCAGCACTTGCTTACCAAATCAGCAGTCAGTAATGATGTAGCATCTACACTGTTTCTTATATATCCCCTATAAGAAATTTGTGACAGACTTTATACAGGGACTAGGTACATAAAAAGCAATTCAGTGAAATGCAGCGTTGTCATATGATGTGGATCTTGTCTCTTCTTTCTTTAAAAGCCTGGGACCCAATAGTGAGATGAGGCTGGATCCAATGGGAGCTGTTATGAGAATTGCCAATACTGCCAACATAAGCACTTTGCTGGCATGTATTATATCATCTTCATCAGGTCGCTGATCACGAGCTAGATCCAATGCCACTGGGCCAATAGCTGCCTACATATAGAACAGAAATAATTTTATCATCTTTAACTTTAAACTAATGGCTGCACTCTTACCTCTTGAAAGTTATGTAACATACCTGTACTGTAGCTTTTGGAAACCAGGCAAATGATACAAAGACCTTTTCCTTCCAATTTAGACCACCTCCTGCTGCAACTACTATAGATATAAGAATTCTAGCCTGCAAAATCAGAATAAGATCATTAATTAAAGGAAATTAAGGGGAACCAACCCTGCCTCAACAGGATAAAAATTATGAAGCCTCATTTCAAATCATGAGAAATATTTCAATGAATATAACTTCCTAGACGAGGAGGAAGTCTTCCTCAAATTTAATACTTATAATTCCAAATTTTGAGTTCTTGTATTATGTTTTAAACACAATACTTTTTCATACTTGTTCAAGGTATACATGATTTTTTTTCCTTTCATTATATTGAATAACACAACCATTTTCTTTGATTGGTTGGATAAATAGTTTAAAATATCCAATACAAAGCAACTTATTCTTAAAGTTAGATCAAAATACAATTTCTCCAAGATATTTTTTAACTTTATGGCAAAAATTTGATGTCAAGGATATACAATATAAATTACAGTTTAGTTTTTTATAATAATGGAATATTTAGTTTGTATTTTGTTGAATTGAAGTTCAAGCTAATTAAAAACGTTTCTTGAAAAATTATGTAGTGCAGAATATGCATTTTGAAACAATTCTCTACATATATTATGCAAATTAGATTCTTTTAAAACATATTTGTTGTTGTAAATTAATAATTTTCATAGTTCTTAATTAAAATCTTGTGATAATTTCATAGTAATGCAAAAATTAATGATAAAAATTATATGATAGTGATTGTAAAATTTTTAAAATAAATAGAATCTATAATGATTGTAATGTGTACAAAATAGAGGTAGTAAAAACCCTAAAACATTAAAACACTCGTACACTAACACTGGGTTATATCCCCCCTCTCCAAGGGAATTTTGTATAAAAGGTAACTTTCCAGCTTCATTTGCAAAGCAAACTGAATGATTACTATCATTGAAAGCAAGTTTAATTTTCGAACCTTAAGGAAATAATAATAAATGCTCTAATTTTATAAAAGTAAACCTTTATTGGCCTTATTCATGGTTTTTGTTTCAGAAATAAAAGATTTTCCTTTTTTGTCCATCAACTTTAGGACACCAAAAAATTATATAAAAGTCTTAGCTCAGTTTTTTCCTTTAAGAAGAGCCTTTTGAACTCTATACTTTATGCAACTTCCAATTTTCGGCTTTGTTATAAACTTAACTGTGATGGAAACTTCCAGGAGATAAGTAATGATTCTGTATCCTAAATAGGCCCAGGTATTTTACACAGTTTTTTTTATGATTGGCATAATCCTAAAAAAGAATGACTGATTATATGTATTATCATACACAGTAACTTAAGACCAGATAGAGTGTTTTTTGTAACAGGATGTAGTTACATTATAAACATGTTGTTTTTGTCTAATATTTGTTTCACATTTGGCAATTAAGCCAATCTTGCTCTCAGTATTTTTTTATGATGGATTCAGCAGGATCACAGGTTTTAAGGCATTCTTCTGCCATTTCTTTTATTTTGTTACACAAAGGACAATCTGGATTTGAATAACTTCCTAATTTATTTAGATATTTGATTTGTTTTCCCAAAATCCTCCAGTTAGGTCCCATAGACTATAGATAAACAACAGGAGCGATTCACCACTCATACTGTGGGTTTTCAGTGAGTGGATGATGTAAAACTGGTGCCTAGTTAAAACTGGCTTTGCAGATATGCTTACAATGATTACTCCTACAGATAAATTATTTTGGAGTTAGAAATGTTCCCTAATTGGATCTCTCTCATTGGTCCAAGTGATGTAGTTGTAAGCGTACTTTTCTCTTAAACCCAAAATTGTGGGTTTAATTCTGACCAAGATCAATGAATTTTTTCAGGGGCAAAAATCCTAAATATGTCTTCCTTTGGAAGAGAAGTAAAGCCATGGGTCCAGTATCATAGATTTATGGTACGAAAAAGAACCTCAAGCCTGAAAGAAGTGGCCTCTGAGCAAAATTTATTGGCTGTTTCACGCCCTGGATTGAATGGGTCCCTGTTTACCTGAGATGTTAAAGAGCATCTCCATAAATAAACAATAAAAAAAATAATTGAATTTCTGAATGGGATATGTACAAGATGACATCATTTACATACAAATTGTAATTGCTTAAAAACCTCCAATGGAATACAGAATGAATTTCACCAGATAAAAAAAGTTAAATTACAAAAAATCTTAGAAGAGAAAGAAATAGATTTTGTATGGCAAATATTAAAGAATCAATTTAAGCACTTTATTCATTCATGCTGGCTTCTGATGAAATCTGTAATCAGAAGATGATGTACCAAAAACCAAGTAGCAAACCCAGAAAAAAATAGGGGAGGAGGGGAGACAAGCTAAGAAATTATAACAAGAGTGATATAACAAGAACAGATATAGATAAAATGGTAATATTATATACGAGTCATTACAAAGTTGTGAAGTACACATAAAAAGAATAACAATGAAAATAGACACACAATTCACAAGATATTTTGGTAAGCTAGATATCCTTCACAGTATACAAATTCAAGAAGTGATCTGTGAAGAGGGATACTTAGCTATCCAAAATATTATGTAAACCGTGTGTCTATGTTGTTATTGTTTTTACATGTACTTCATAACTTTTTAATGAGCCTTATATCTATTTCAATGTTTCCTTACTCTGTGTGTGTGTGTGTGTATAAAATTATTTGGAAGAAGAGGAATTTTCAGAATTTAAGCTTGTTTTAGGATTGGCCATTCATGCCTAGCCCCTATGGGTACACCTCTGGGAGAAAGGGCTAAGGTATGGGAGACACTGAGTGGCAGAATGTAGGGATGGAGAGACATGTATGTAGATGGGGATTCCAATACTGTTTTGAGATAGAGTAGCCCATTGCCTGTGAGCTTCCCTCCAAGGAATTCAAGCCCTTCAGAAATGCTGCTTCCAACCAGGGTTGGGGTACAAGCAACTGCCTTACTATACAAAGGAAAGTTTCATCCCAGCATTTGCATAAGCAGCCAGAATAAACATAAAAAAAAAAAGAACCAAGGTTAGGATGGCTGGTCCCAAAGGATTTGAATTCAGGACCATCTGAAAGCAAGTTTCAAATGTCACTATCTGAACCACCTCAGTCAGTCAACATTAATGAAATCAGAGCTCAAAGTGTTATATATGTATGCATAGTATTTAGCTCAATAAAATAATGTTATTGATACTCTCTCTTATTCTTAATAAAAGGTATTCATAAAAAATTCTGCTCTTATGGAAAAGATTTGATTTAATTAATTTTTATCATACCAAAAAATAAGGAGAGCATGCTTGAAACTTGGTGCAGGCAATTGTCATTTTGTGATCTTCTAAATCAATTCCCCCACTCTCTTTTTTTAGAAACATAATCATCCCTGGCATCTGCATTTCAGAATTTTTTCATTTTGAGCTCTGGAGATATTTTATTATAAAAGGGAATGAAATGTTTAAAAAAATGTTAACTTAACTAGCAGTATCTATTTTGCAATGCTTTATGAGGAAATAACTTAATCAATAATTTTAACCTACTACTTGGACAATTACTTCACCTGTATTTTGAGTCAAATAGATTATGGTTAAAGGTACAAAAGACTAGGGCTATTATTTTTTATATATCTAATGAAATTATATCTCCAACCTTCAAGTTAAATGATAAAACACACTCATTTTTGGGCATAGAAATTGATGAAGGCCTACCCTGGGCTGATCATATAAATCTTGTATGTAATAAAATAAGTAAAATTATTTATTTAGGTAGAATAATGAAAAGATACTTTGACACTACTTATTTAAAAAATTATAGTTTGATCTTTCCATATCTAAATTATTGCATTGAAGTTTGGGGATATGCTGCTCAAACACATAAGAGATGCATTCAAATCATTTTAATCTTAAACCACTGGAATCTTGTAGAAACATATTTATCAAAGAGAAAATTCTTACATTATTTCATTGTTTCATTGTATATGTATAAAGTAATAATAGCTATAGATGGTAATTCATTTAATAAAAGGAATAATGAAATCCATTTTTACAATACAAGACATAATACTGATATATATATGTACACATAAAGAAAGTTATGCTTGACCCTTATATAATGGATGGCATATTATATAACAAATTACCAACAAATTAAAAAGTACTCTTTGGCAATAGATTTAAAATAGAACTCAAGAAGTATCTAATTTATAAATGTCTTAATAATATTGATGAATTATTAATATTCTAATTAATGTATACTTTATATATGTACATATGTTTAATGTTGATGATGTCAGATAGTAATTTTGTATGAGTCTATTGACTGTAAATAATGACTGAATTAGTGAAATTGAATGATTTCCTCATACGAAATTGCAAATTATACTGTGAAAATTCCTCCTATTTAAAACTACACTTATTAGTATCTAGTTTGTAGTTTTGGACAATATAGTACTATATATGAAATACAAAATACATTTTTTTCCAAAACCCCACCTATTGGTTCTACTTACTGTTAATGAAACCAGTAAACACGCAACTCCAAGGCTAACAGTTTTTGGTTCCAAAACAAACAAGTTGATTTCTGTTCCAATGAGCCCAAACAAAATGGGCTGGAAAATTTTCCATATGACTGCAAAGTTGTTTGCAACAGGATTCTGTGCTTAAACAAAAAATTAAAAATACAGGTTGTGCATTTCTAATGCAAAATAGTACAATGTTTCAAACTAGAGACTATATCTGTGTGAACAAAATTTTCTATACAATAATATAACGAACAATGTACAGTTTCCTATCTTGAAAATAATATCTATGAAAAAACAAAGTTGCAACTGATGATGAAGTATTTATATCTTCACTAATAAAGTATTAGCTTCTTTAAATGAAAAGCATATTGGAGGAATAATTTTTGTAAATTAATAAACTACTTGAATCATATTAATAGCCAATTAAGTTTTTACAGTTCAAAATAAATTACTTGTAATGTTTATTCCAATATATGCAAACTTAAAAATCTATTAATACATTTAATGTTTAAACTATGCACAATCTTCTGTAAATTAATTTCTGTAAGATTTTAAAAATAGACTTAACTGCAAATTGTTTAAAATTTCTTCAGGTACTTTACAGCTTCTGATTACAATTGCCCCAAAAATTGAAAGAAAATTCTGTAGCTTCATTTTTTTTTAAACAGTATTTAATGCCCGCATTAACTACTGAGGCATCACAGACCGTGAACACTGATGATATATGAGATGAAATGATAAACTGGGAAAGGATTTTTATTTTTAAAGGAAGGAAGCATTTCAGACTTAAGTTTAGGGTATCTCCCTGGCATTTGCCATCTACGAGGACTGAGGAAACCCTGAAAAAATCTCGGTCAGAGAGGATGGTCCAAGTGGTAATTTAACCCTAGACCTCCTGCTTATGAGCCCAAGCTTTAATGGCCTCAGACTACCTGTGGCTGTTTTTAAACTTTACAATATTTTGTTTCTTTAACACATAATATACACATGGTACTAGTTTCATTGTTATTACTCGCAATGTCTGCCTGTGAGAGATGTGCGAGTTGAGACATGTTCAGTTCTGCCTATAGCAAAATAGAGGTGACATGAGACATGTATTTCACTAGGTTGATGTGTATAATTAACTAGTTTGACATGTTTTTAGTTAGGTAAAATGTATTTAATTTAGTTAATATATGTGAAAACATGTTAGTTCGACATCAACATAGTTAAATACATCACACTAATTAAATACATGGCAACTTAATTTTACCCATATTAACTAAATTAAATACATTTCATCTAACTAAAGACACGCAAATCTTGTTAAATATATATCAATGTGTATTTAATTAGAGGTTTTTTAAAGGCTTTGGGTATTAAAATAAATTAAGCTTCAACTGCAAGAAATAATATTTAGTAGTAACTATTAATCTGGAGATTATACACTTGAAACGTTAATTATAACTTGTACAGTGAAGCTAATCATATAATTACACACTCTTAATGGTTCCACTTACTCATTTAATTTTAGTACATGTTTCATGGACCTTTGTCCACATCCTCAGCTAACTGCTGGATAATTTGTAATGCTTTGGGAATGTATATTCTACTCTGGTGGAGGTGTGATGAACTTATGTTTTCATTTAAACTAATACAATGTGGGTAGCTTTTTTTACACACTTCACTTACTATCTTTAAGTTAGGACAACTTAACATTGGGTCAATGGTGCTTGTGTTGGTCTCATGCAAGTTGTTATGTGGTATGTGGTGACTCTGGTGGATCTGAAATGAATTTAGAAAGGTGATCCCACAGCTGAAGACCAAAATTCATCAAAAAAGAAATCAGGAATATACGCCATAGAATGCTTAGATGTGAATTCAAATACTTAGGAACAACTAAAAGAAATCTGACAATTCAGAAGAAAAAACATTTTAGAAACATCAAATTAAAACAGACAGAAAAATCGGCAGTTGCACACCATTATTGGAGCCAAAACCATGAAATTAACCCAGAAATAAAACTTCTAAAAGAATTACGAAACCCATTTGAATTGGCAACCTGGGAGAAGATTTTCATCCTAAAATACCAAAAAATTGCAATGAATTTTAACCTCCCGCCATGGGATCACCTTTCTAAATTCATTTCAGATCCACCAGAGGTCACCACATACCACACAATAGCGTGCATGGAACCAACACAAGCACCAGGAAACATTGGGTCAACATATGAATGGGAACGCTGGTTCTGGAAACATTGTCCAAACTTAAAGATAGTGAGTGAAGTGTGTAAAAAAGTTACCCACATTGTATTAGTTTAAATATAATAGCTATTAACAGCTTCAAAATTATATAAATACATTATGTTTTCATCCCTGGAAGTGTCGAAGTTCATTAATCTGGCTCTGTATCTGTAAATGTAGATTTTCTCACATGTTTCTAACTCTCCTTGTACTGCTATTAATAATTTTGCTTTATTCACTGTGTCATGGTTTTCTGTCCAGAAATGAGATACTACTGCTGATTTCTCCATTTATTTGTATTTTATGTTCCTTAAAATGTACTTTTAACCGTGTGTCTATGTTTCTATTTTCCAAAGTAAACTTTTTTGCATTCTGCACAACTTTTTTTTGGTAAATACCTGGTTTTTTTATCCAGTGGAGTACTGTCATTAACATTGTCTTTCAGGAAACTTTTAATATTAATTCTGTTTACAGATGCCAACTTGATATTAAAATCTTTTAGAATTTTTTGTAGCCCATGGATGACATGTCAATTTTTTTAAAAATTATCACATTTTTTCCTGCTGTAAGTTTTGTGGCTTCTTTAATAAGTTTCTGTGATTGAATTTCTGTACATTTTGAGAACTATTTCTTTACTAAATCTATTTTTAATCGCTGTTCTTTATATTTGCTTGTATTTTTTAAGAGTATTCTTCCTTGTTAATATGTAGGTTAACTAACCTGTGTGTGTGTTGATCACTGCATGTTTATATGTTTTGGGGTTAAATCTGTCAGCTTTGATGTGATTGTGTGGGTGTTCTTTCTGTAGATTCCAAATGCCAGATTTCCTTGATGTTTTATTATTTTAATGTTCAGGAATGGTAACATGTTATCTGTTTCTGTTTCATATGTAAATGATATGCTTTTATCTTGTATATTCATAAGTTTTAATGCATCATCAATTTGCTTTTTGTTAACTATGGCAAATATATTGTCAACATACCTGTACCAGATTTGAAATATATAGGGAATGCTGAGTTAATGTGCATTTCAAATCTGCTCTTGAACAGGTTAGAAAGAAATGGAGTTAGGGGACTGCCCATAGCAAGTCCTGATGCTTGTGTGTAGAGTTTTCAATGAATGGAAAATAGGATTGGTTTATACAAATTTCAGTGAGTTTTATGTATTCCTTTAAGTGTGCATCATTAATTCCACTTGTTCTTAATGACAATAATATTGACAGTATTCCACTGGAAAAAAAGTAGGTATTTACCAAATAAGTTGTGCAGAATGCGAAAAAGTTGGAAAAACAAAGAGAAACACATGCACAGTTAAAAGAACACTTCAGGAACATAAAATACAAATGGAGAAATCAGCAGTAGCATCTCATTTTTGGACAGAAAACTACGACATAGTAAATAAAGCAAAATTATTCCTAGGGACCTACAGAGTTAGTAATATGGGAGAAAATTTACATTTATAAATACAGAGACAGATCAATAAACTTCCAGGGATGAAAATATAAACCTTAAGTTCATCATGCCTACACCAGAGCAAAACATACTAATTTTAAACAAGTAAGTGGAGCCAATAAGAGTGCATAGTTTGACTTAATCATACAATGATCTTAAATATATGAAAGCTTCATGTTTTCAAATTGCCTGGTATCAAGTATTATAACTTAATTTCCTAAAAATCAACAAAATTTGATATGTATATACATATATGCTGATATGTAGATTACAAAATTTTTAATTTTTTAAAAATTCTATTTATATCTTATAAACACATAAAAGCATTTTTACTTTATCATCTGTCCATCCTTGTCTTCTCCAGGCATGGCAAGCTACAAATGCTGCAGTAATTACTCCTAGAGGTCCTGCTCCTTCATAACCTACTTCTTCACTGCCCAAGATCATCAGTAGTCCACCTCCTCCAAGTAGAATGGTTCGAAACCCCACAACAGTGTCCTATAATGATACAACTTTGCTTAAGTAGGTAATAATAATAATAATAATTGTCTCTTATGTCTGCTATTATCACATTATCATTAATAAGTGCATATAAAATGTTAAATTACACAGGTATATGTGCATAAATACTTGTTAATGTTTATATGTACTTAATTAAATTAGACAAAATATTATTATGCTTAGTAGATTTCATTTCAAAAATATCTTAATCTTGTACTTTAGTTTAGTTAATTCATTTCTTAATTTATTTAGATTTTTTATAAAGTTGATGGTTTTAATTTTTTAAAATATCTTATTACTACTAGGATCCAGTAGAATCACTACCAACAAGAAATGTGAATATTAGGGTATATAGAGGCTACATCAACCCAGATCACATCTCAGGAGATAGCTGCTTAAGAATTCCACCCAAATCACCTACCCACCTCTTATTATTACTTTAATATTTATTCACCAAATGATCAATTTCATGATTAAGTTCTTTTTCTCAAACCAAAGAATTCAGTTTTCTTCTTATATGTTACAGGCAGTGTCATTCTAGCATAGAGCTTTAACCATATGTACCCATATCTTTCTTTATTTCCATATACAGACAATGCAGCCTCACTGACAACTTTAACAAATTGGTAAACAGCCTGAGTATGGTATGGGAACGCCAGAATCTCTCTGTCTGGAACAGGTTCATTCTTCAGAAATTACTGAAATTTGCATGTTTTGATGTGGCTTAAAGCTGGAGGTTCTTTCGCTGAGTTCTCTTCCCAATCAATCAAATCTACTTAGCATGTAGCTGAAAAATTTAGTTTCTGGTTTTGGAAGGTAAGAATTTCTTTAGCATTACTTTTGACTGTTTTCAGAGCTCTTGGCTGAATAATTCGTTGCACTGATAGCAATCTCAATTTTGGCGGCCATGGCCAATAACATATTTTCTGGGCGACAATAAAAGGCATTTCTTGATATTACACAATGAACTATATCTCTGCAATTATCACTCAAAAATATGGATGGGCTAGTAGCTAAGAAAATATATCTTTACAATGAGGATTGCATTTTATTTGAAACCACAAAGGAACATAAACCTTCACAACAAATTCTGTCTAGTTTTGAGTCCCTCAGATGGTTTTTCCATAGAAATGTAGAGAAGAATCAGTCTCGATTCTGTTGTAATCAGTGTGCATGACTCAGCTTTTTATGGACAATATTTTGAATAAGACTATGGAATACTTGGATTTTAACAGGCCAATTGAATTGATTTCTGTGGGCTGTGCTGAAATGCTTGCCTAACATCTTCAACTTTAGCTGCAGACACCTTTTTTTTTTTTTTTTTTTTTTTTTGCTACTTCTCAATTTCTTAACACAGAACCTGTTTTTAAAAGTTGATTATAGCATTTCACAATGGTATGTTCTGGAGCATTAGCACCAAATTCCTGCCTGAAACTTCTTTGCTCTGCAATTGGGAACTTTAATTCCACTAACCCAATAATGCTGAACTGTGAATTCTACCATTTTAATTATATGTGTTTTCATACCATGCACAGATGTACTAGCATCATAATTTTCATATGCTACAAAACTTAGAGAGTTTCTGCACAAGATAAGATGAAAATCAAATTTCTAACTTAACCGAGTTAAGAGATATTCACATTTCTTATTGGTAACGATTCTACTGGACACATTATATTATGGACTGTATAACTCTAATATTGGGAGATCTAGTTTATTTGTACTTTACTGTGACTCAGTTTGAATGGAGGACATAATTGCTAGTCAGTGCACCTTCTCTCGAAGGGGTAGTGAAAGGATTTCAGCTTCAATAGTATGATACAAGAATTGACACAACTGCATTTTGTAAATACATGATTTAATAGTGACATGGCAATAGTTTTTCTAAGGTGCAATCCTGTTCTCTACAGTAAATACTCAGAATTAGATCAATTGGTTGCTGGTTATACTGATAGACACTCAATCCACAGTAGTGACATTCATTTCAAATGATTCATAGTGAAATACCAATAAATTTGATCACCCCGGTATATTTCTATATAAAAAATATCTTTCTTTGTGTACCTAAGAAAAATTTTAAGTTTGAACAATTGAAAGAGTATCCAGTTTGTTCTAAATTAATTAAATGTTTGTATTTTATAGAACACAATTTATTATCAATAGCAAACACAGTAAATATAGTCCTTACATTGACTTGTATTATGTATTTAAATTAAGTTAAAATGTACACAATAATTATCAATAGCAAACATAATAAATGTAGTCCTTACATTGACCTGTATTATGTATTTAATTAGATTAACAGATTTTTAATTATGTTATGTGCATTTATTTAGGCTGAAGTAGTTTTCATTATGTTGAAATTCATTTATTAGATTTGAAATGTGTTTAATCAAGTTGACATATTTTATGTATTAGGGTGACGTGTATAATTAGACTGGATGTATTTTATTAGGTTGACATGTATAATTGTACGTACAAGCTGTAAATATTTTAATTTCACTATTTCTCCATTGCCATTGTGTGTAAGTTCAATTGCAGATTGAATAAATAAATATATGCTTATATGTTGTAATGCAAGAAAAAGTGTCTATTCATTGGTCACTGAGATAATTTTCAAATATAGTAGTATAAGAATTGCTGATAATTAATTGTAGTTGTACATTCAATTCAGTTCATTTAAATGAGTATATTAAATCTCTCTCTCTCTCTCTCTCTCTCTCTCTCTCTCTCTCTCTCTCTCTCTCTCTCACACACACACACACACACACACACACACACACACACCCAGGCACATGAAAGAAGAAAAAATAGCAATAGTAACAACAACAACAACAACAACAACAACAACAACAATAATAATAATAATAACAATAATAATAATAATAATAATAATAATAATAATAATAATAATAATATCACAAAATATAAGAGACTTCACATAAATGTAAAAACAGCATAATGTTATTAGTTAATAGTTGAGTTAAATTGAATTGAATTTAGCAATGCTGTCCTATATGTAGGGTAAAGACCTTCTATGACAGGATGAAAAGCCCTATTTTTAGCTATCACTCACATTTATTTGGGTGGTGGGTCAGATCACGCAGGTGGTATGCTTGAAACTATACTCATCACAACACCAATTACACACATTAGAACCTAATTATACTCATAACCCTAATTCCTATGCTTGTTCCACTTTCTGTTTTTGTTCCTTCCACAATATTCTGTTTTTGCTTTTCTTGACCACTGTTTGCGTGTTATTTCCCAAACATGTCCACCCATCCAAGTCTTGGTCTCACCGAGCCTCTCTTCCTCCTGTAAGTGTCCCATTATGGTGGCTGTATGAGTCCATCTTGACTAGTGTAGTATTGCCATGTGTCTTCGCAACTTCCACTTCATCAACATTCCCATTTCTTTTCATTGGAGGTGTTGCCAGCTTTTGCAGTGCTTCATTTATGGTTTTGTCTCTTAGAGTGATGCCCAATATTTTCCTCTGCATTTTTCTCTGGCATGTCAGGAAAGTTGATTGATGTTTTTCTGGGAGTGACCAAGAGGCAGCCATATAGCAGAGATGGGAATGAACTTATAAATACTGTTACAAATTTGAAACCACTCATCTTTGGCAGAGGTAAAATCAGTGTAATGAAATTAATATGCTATTCATATGTTACATGAGATAATTTCAAAAGAGTGGTTGAAAAACAAGTTAAATATACATTTTTTAAATATTAGTTTTATTTCTCAACAGTAGATATCTTAGAATACAAGCTACATACTTGGTCTAGGGAGTTACCAATTTTTTAATTCCATGGAAAAAAGTGAGACTTGTCAAACTCGTAAAATAGTCGAGGGCATCAATGACATAAATCCTCATATAAGAAAAATGTCTTTCCATCAAACAAACCAAATTCTTAAGTTCAGGAACAGCAAGAGCTTGCTAGGGACTAAATCTAGGGATGCGATGGATGAAGAATTGCTTTAAAAGTCAGTTCATGAACTTTTGCCCTTGCAACTGTTGATATGTGGGATGGCATATTACTGTGGTGAAAGAACACTTTATTGTGCATCAATCTTGGCCATTTTCCTTTCATTCAACTTTTAAACGGTCCAACTCTGTCACATAATAAACCTCTTTTCCAATGGTCTGCAATAATTGTTTCTCCTTAGGATTCATCAAAATCAATGGCCATTATCTTCCCTTCTGATAAAACAATCTGCACCTTCTTTGGCATAGTTTCACCAGTCTTCATCCACCTGTAACTGCTGTTGGCTCAGATGTGTAATAATGATCCATATTTTGGCCAAGATAAGCCAAACACTGCATTGAAATGTTTTTTTGAGGCAGCAATTGCCTATACAGTTTTTTCATATGCAAATTTTTCATGTAGAATATAATATACCCACAGTCTGGACTATCACTTTCACTTAGCAGGCTTCTATTATGATGATCTTTTGTAGTAATCTCAATACGTCACCCAGAGCACATTTTTGTCATCAGTACATGTATGGTCATATACACACATCTGTTCAGAATAGTCATCAGTGTTGTGCAGAGGCCCCATAAACTGCACAGTCATCCATTTCTTCAAATAAAATGCCTTACTTTCTGCACGAAACTGTTTTTTCACTCTTTTATGTCAGATGCAACAATGGTAAATTCAAATTATGTTAAACATTAATTATGCTTGCCAATAATGATGTCACTACTGGAATTTTTGGCCATTTCTCTTTTATATTTCAGAAATCAATATAAAGTAATAGAGTGGAGAGATAAAAAAAATAGAATTCCTGTAATTGAACTTTAAAAGTGTATGGAAAAAATTGGATTTAATGAGGCAGCCATTTGCCATTATTTATAGACAAAACTATTCAAAGAAGCTGAGTACAAGGAAAGCATCAAATGTCAGAAAGACAGCACAGTGTTTATATACCACTAATAATCAAAACTGTTAAGTTCTAAATCTACTAAAACTCTCTTTGTAAACTACAAAATATCATATGGCAGACAGATTTCCAAAAATACATGTCTCATATTATCAAAGAAGCAAGGCTTTCAGTACAGCCAGAGAAACCACAATGAGAAAGCGGAATATTGCCCAAAACAATGCTCTGAGAATATGTTGTGGCACCTCAAAATCTACACCAATACCTGCTTGGGAAAGTCAGAGTCTAGTTGAACCTCTCGAGCACTGAAGAAGCAAAGCTCTACTTAAATTCTATGAAAGATGCCATAGAAGGGCTGATAATTTCTGGAAGCAATATAAATGAGCTCCTTTAAGATTAAAATCCCAGATTACACCAATAACACATGCCGAAGCACTTTTGATGAAGTATAACATTGATCCAGGGGAGCGCCAATGCTTTGGAAAACCCAAATTGTACTCAGAAATACAACTGCCACCATTTTCAATTAATGTCCCTGGGATTGATAAACCCAATACAGATATAGCTGCACAACTGCTGAAAGCGGCAACACTTAAAATGATAGCTACATTATATCCTCCACCAGAATGGCTACATGTTTATACAGATGACTCAGCTATTGATGAATGCACAGGCGCAGTATTTTTCTCATCTCTTGGCAGGGAAGCCTTCCCTGTGGGAAGAATGAGAACTAATTTTGTTGGTGAAGTAGCAGCCATAAGTGAAGCGATTAATACACTGATTTCTCTGAATTCAAATGAAAAATAGTCTTCCTGTTTGATTCTACTTCTGCACTCCAATGTTGGGCTCCCCAGAGCTGCAACATGAAGTCGATTTAGTAATCAATGTGAAGAGATTGCAAGCATTAACTGAGATATCCACTTACAATGGGCTCCTGGTTACTGTAACAATAGATGAAACGAAGAAGCTTGACAAATTGGTGAAGGAAGAATGCACAATGGATAACCTTTACTCCCTTCTATCGATGCCATTATATGCAATGTAATTTCAAACCATATAAAGAAAGTCATTGCATTCTCCTGGAGGGCAGCAGCAGTTGGTAAAAGATGGGAACTGATTATATCAAAATCTATCCCTAATAATCTGTTCCGCCATGGCCACTTTCAGGATGGCCACAGGCCACTTCTGCGTACAAAAACATTTGCATAGAATCGGCATAGTTGACTCTCCAGTTTGCCCTCTCTGCTCAAAAGAGGAAGGAACGGCTGATCATCTTCCACACGTACAGCACTTCAGAGTGACTCCATTAGAAGGACGAGCATATATGTACTGGGTGACACAGCATCAAATGGTTGACCAGCCAAGAATGGGTATTGGCTGAAGAAGAACATATTATCAGACACCTGCACTTTAAGTTCATTGTTGACTTGAAGAACAAAAAATAGAAATAGCATGGTATGCGAATTAAAAGCTTAAAAAATTCTGTTTCCGATAAGAAAATTTTGTATGGTGAAAGAACCAAATAACAAACTGTCATAAACTTGGTATCTCTAGACAAGACATCTCAATGTCAGGTCAGTCAAACATAGAAACTGAACAGTAGTGAGAGGCATAACTGAAGGAGGAAAAAAGGGGAACCATGTGTGATCTACACTAAGCTAACCAAATTATGCAATTGCACTGGTAATAAAATAAGCAGGATCAGCCAATTTATGCTCTGGTCTGGACATATTAATGATGTCAGGAAGTGCCATATTGAAGTTAAATCAGAACTGAACTGCACAATGCACATGTTTAATGAAAAAATTAGCAATTTTCAGTCAGTGATGTAACATGAAAATACACACTGCTAATTCCCCCTTCCTCTGCTTATTCAATGGAGGAAAAGCAAATACTGGTAAACAATTTTAAAAAATTGAGTTGAAATTGTAACATACACACCACTAAAATTCAATAGAATGGAAGACTAGTTTCGGGAGCCATCGCTCCTATCATCAGTTCCTGGTCGACTCCAAACCAGGAACTGATGATAGGAGCGATGGCTCCCAAAACTAGTCTTCCATTCTATGAATTTTAGTGGTGTATATGTTACAATTTCGACTCAATTTTTTAAAATATAAATATTTGACACCACTGTTACAAAAGTTCACTATATTTTATACTGGTTAACAAGATTGGCACCCATATCTGGTCCTTTTGAGATCCAGTTCTAGAGGTATGGCAACTGGTGTAAATATATCAAAGTTGATACTCTGACATTTGTTAAGGCTTGGAAGAAGGTTGCCTATAAAATATTTTTGGGCCATAATTTTTGTGGTTACTAGAAAAATCTTAAATATCTGTTTTAACAGTATTTAAAACACTATAAATATACAAATAAAATTTTTGAATATATATAAATTGTGAACTAGAGTATTCTGGTAATAGATAATTAAAAATAAACACTATATGCAATAAAACATATATTTCAGGCCAATTAGGATCTTTTTTTGGTTGGAAAATTATAAAAATCAATTTAATTATTTAATACCAGAACACCCTAGTTCATAATTTTTATAACACTCTATGAGTTAATTTAATACATGTTATTGGTAAAACTTCACTTTGTATATTCAACAAGTAACCCTTTTTAAACTTACTAAAATAACAGGCTTACTTATTTTTTGTAAGTGCAAACCAAACAAATGCAACAGTCAGTTGAATTTTTAATCAATTCATGTATACATGCACTAACCTAGACCTAACCTCAAGGAAATCCAAGAATTTGGAGGATACATTGGTTTATTACTTTTGTAATAATATCTCCACCTACTTTTCTGTTACATTACATAAGTTTAAAATTGGCTCACATACATGGGAAGGAATTTTGAAAGTGAGATATTTTCAGTTATGTTTTTATAGAGATACTTACGTCATTTGATGCAGGCAAGTGCTGCAGAAAAATACCCCACACTACTCCAGATAAAAGTCCAATGCCAAGACCAACAGGACCTTGAATGATCTGGACAGTCATTGAACCTGTAAGCAAACAGTGGCCGGTTTGCATAGCTTTATAAATGTTTGTTGTGATAGAAAATGTTTCATATATTTTTTAAGTATTGGCAAACATGAACAAGGATAGTACACAAAAATATTGGAAAAGCTTGTTGGATCACATTCTTATTATACCTAATCTTGTCATTAATACTGTTACAAGGTTTTCATTAAATAGTTATATTTGAACATTTATTTTGATATGCTATTCTCTCAGATTTAGCACCAATCTGTCCTCAAAATGCAGATTATTAACAATAGATCATTGTTGTAATCTGACCTCTGCAATATAGTAACTAACATCTGATTCTCAATGCATTAAAGGTTCTTAAAAAAGCCATATTTAATATTAGGAATAAGTCATAAGTTATGGCTATATTTTTTTCTTGTGAACAACATGAAAAATTTAAGACATGCAATTGAAAGTATATGGCATTATTGCCAAGTGGTGCCACCAAAGAAGGCTGGATGTAGGTGGCTCTTTTAGGGAAGAAGGAAAACACAGGCAAACAAGCAACATTGATTTATTATAGCATGTTACACACAAGTACTTACACAGGATCTCCCAGGTAAAGCACAGTGTTTAGCAGCCTTTGAAGTTGTTTCCAAGTACATCGATGGTTCATTGCCAGTGATGGGAAGACCTCTGTCCACCTTACCACTGTTCATAGGGCAGATCATGAGCCCTTAGCCCTTAGCCCTGTGTTATACTCTCATGATTTCTGCCAAGGAGGAATGCTATTTTCACTTATGCTCATGTCCTCCACTCCTGACCAATGTCGCTCATCAATTGAACTTTGGGATGGTGAGACATGCTGCTCTGCTGACATATATCATCTGATGGCTTCGTTCTAAAGCACATTCCGTATACTTTCAATCGTATATCTTGTATTTATCTTGTTGCCCCTTTTTGTGGAAAAAAAAAGTTGCCATGATTTATTCCTTGTATTTATGTGTAACTGATCTCTTTTCTATGAAAATGGTTCTGCTAATGCTATTTTCATAACCTGGTCATTTTTCCTTTGAATTCTATTATCTAAATTTTCTGTTTCATTACAGCTGCCCCGGCCCCCTTCCCATTTTAAGATTCTAGACCCAGTACTGACAACATTTTTTTTTAATAGTGTTTAACACCCATTTTAACTACTGAGGCATTGCAGGCAGTAGACATGATACATGAGATGAAATGATAAACTGAGAAAGGATTTTTTTTTTAAAGGAAGGAAGTGTTCCAGGCCAAAGTTTAGGGCACACCCCTGGTATTTGCCATTTATGAGGACTGACAAAACCTCAGTCAGGGAGGACAGTCCTAGTGGAAATCGAACCCCAGAACTCCCGCTCATGAGTCTGTGCCTTAATGACCTTGGCCACTCATGGCAGTACTGGCAGGATGATTCTTTCTTGTGCTACCAAATGTACATTGATGTATTTTGTTATCTAATCTGCATGTGCTCTCTTGAAGGCCAATCTTTTCTTTCCCAATGATCACATTTGATCCTATTGTCCCAAAGGCAAATGAAGCAAGGATACTATGTGTGGCCACTATGTTGACCAAGTCTATACAAATCATCAATTGGCATTTCCTTGTATTTATTTTTTCTATGACTAAAGAGATGGCCTTCTACACTTCTTTCATTCCAATGGAGTACCCAATTAAAATGGAGCTATATTTGTTGCCATTGTTTAAAAGAACATATTTCAAATTACATTTATCAGTGTCAATGAAAAAGAGGCCAATCACTTGGGTTATATTCTCAGGAACCTTTTTCTTCATAAGGCCTCCAATGTCACCGCAGAATACATTGTCTGGGATTTAATGATACAACAGTAGCAATATCATTGAAATGGTTTTTGGTTTCCCTGCAACCACTGGTATCCTGAATTTCTAGAAGCTTCTCTTTTTATTTGTCTACTGATGCTTTGCATACAATATGATGCTTATATGGATCTTGAAGTTTCACACCAAAATTTATGTAGTCTATGAAAACCATGGTAATAACCATAAGATGTTATTACACAGAAAAAGTAATAAAATAAAAAAGTTTTGCCATTTGAGCATTACATTTTTATCTCAATGTGTATTACAAGAAAGCAAATAGTTTTGAAATGAAATTTGTTCTACAGAGAAAAATATAGATGATTTAAATACATAAATGTTCTATTCAAATAAGAAAGCTGTTTATCCCATTCATTAGTATTTCAAAAAATGACCAAAAGTTATATAAAATCAACCAATCAAAGAAACTAGAGCTAATATAGTCTGCCTAATGCAATTTTCTGACTCAGCACTCCAAAAATAAGTCTGAGAGCTAAGGCATCTAGAAAAAGTATTTTTTTTTTTATTGGATTGAGTTAAAGAACAGGGAATATTTGATACCAACCTGTAGAGAAAATGATACTTAAGAATACACCAAAGGCTGAGATGGCTAGTACATCATCAAAACTAGCTGCAGCAATTACAAGGGTTGGTATTCCTTTTGATACTCCATAACCTCTGGCTTGTAGACTGAACAGACAGGGTATCACTACAGCTGGTGATACAGCTGCCAATACGGACCTGGAAATAAATAACATGTATCAATTTCATAATCTATACCAATTAAAGAAAATTCATATTTGAGAAAATAGTTGCTTCACAATACATATACGGTCTATACCTAACATTAATGGAGCCATTTATGAAACATTTTCCAGTTCCTGATCCTTGCTTATCTTATACTTTGTAATGATATTCTAATGTTTTTTAAATAGTGTTTAAAGCCTGTTTTTAGTATTGTGGCATTACAGACTGACGATACAAGAGATGAAGTGCTAAACTGGCAAAACTAAACTGGTTTCTTGGAGTGGAAGGAAGCATTCCAGGCCTAAGTTTAGAATATCTTCTCATAATTTGCCATTGATAAGGTTTGAAGAAATCATGGGAAAAAACCCCAGTTAGGGAGGACCGTTCTAGCAGTATTCAAACCTTGGATGCCAGTAGTGAGCTTAGACTATCTGATGCACTCTCAATAAACTAATATGCAAATCAAAAAGAATGCAAGAGTTTACCATTATTATTGCATCCGTCTAATCATTCAGATGATATAGCACATGTCAGTATAAATTATAACTAGTGTTACCCAGTAAATGAACAAAAATGAACAAAACCATATAATATAAAACTCAATAGGGATCAACACAGCAAAATGTATGTAATTTCTTTGTATAAACCTATTTCAAACCATTAAAACTTCTGTACCATATATAACAGACACAACCATTTCTAATGGTTTTAAAAAACAGATGATAGATCAAAAAATTGTAAGATTTCAGACACAAAAGAAAATTAAACAAATTACCAAATTGAGTGCTTTATCTAAAGATATGATCTACAAAAAATTCAATTACCATCCATAATTGAATAATAAGTTTCAAAAAATGTTTAATCAGTACAATATTATATTGGCTCTTCTAAATAGATATAGTGTTGGGAAATTGTTGAAACTAAACAAAGCAGATGGCAGACCCAAAGAAGAAGAGTCAGGGATATATCCGATAAATTGTAAGGACTGTGAAAAAGTATACATAGGAAAAACTAGAGAAACATTGGTACCTGAATAAAGGTACATATAAGAAACATTAGACATAAACAGATAGAAAAATCAGCAGTATCGGCACATTCTTGGTATAAGCACCATGAAATTGATAATGAGAGCTGTCCAATTTCCTAAAGAACTGAGCATATGGGAGAACACCTTCATTAATCGAAATGAACTCAGACTTATGAACTTTGAAATTCCAGAAGTGGACAACATTCTGTATAAGTTCTTTCATAGACCACCAAAGCCCCATACAGTTACCTGCCTATCCAATCTAGCATGACTCGCTGGTCGTGTCAGTTGATAGTGTGAACGATGTTCATGAAACATGTCCTGAATTTTAGTAATTTAAAGAGTGAAACGCTTGAGAATGTTGAATATTTTAACCATTTTAACCTTTTTAAAATTTTAAACTTTCCCTTGGGAAAGAAATTTAACTGGTTTGAAATAGGTTTATACAAAGAAAGCCATATACTAGCGATAATTATACGAAAAATAGTAGTAGTGGTAGTAGTAGTAGTGGTGATGGTGGTGGCGGCGGCAGCAGCGGCAGCAGTAGCAGCAGCAATAGTAGTAGTAGTAGTAGTATAAAATCTTAACTTTTAATATATTTAAAACTTTTAGAAATATGCAAAGTTTTTGTACTTAATCTATAGTGCTATTGATAGAAATATTTGACTTAGTATTAACAGAATGTGGTATGTAGTATAGAAAAAATAATGAGGGCTTTCAATAAGGAATGATCATAATTTTGATGAAGTTTCTCAAAGTAATTCCCATTGGATGCAATGCCCATGTCCCAGTGTTTCTGCCATTCTTCAAAGAGATATGGAAATAATTTTTTCACAGATCCTTCAGAATTGCCTCTGCAGCCTTCACAGCTACCTCTAATGGAAAATGCATCCCACGAAGATGTATCTTAAATTTGGGGAAAATGACAAAGGTGCAATATCATGGTATAGCATCTGGAAATGTGATCTTTTTGACTTGCAGAGTTTTCAGGACATCTCTGTATATTAATCGTAATCAGTTACAGTTGTGTATGCAGGTAAACTATTTCTTGAATATTAAAAATGAGATGGCCATAGCTTTCCCAGCAGAAGCAATCTGTTTTGATGGTGATTGAGATTTCCACACAGATCTTTGCTTTTTGCTCTCAGGATCAAAATGATGTAGTTAAGTTTCATCAGCAGTGAGTACCTTTAAAGAAAACTTTGCATCTTCATGTAGCATCATCTTTAACTGCTCACAAAACCTCCTTTTGTTCAGAAATCAGCAGTCTTGGAATCCATCATGCACAAGCACATCTTATATGCAACTTTTCAGTTACCAACATATGCATGGCACCCAATGAAATTTTCAGAATTTCTGAAAGTGTTGTTAGTTTATTACATGATCCTCTCTCACTCACAATGATAACAACAGTGTTAATGTTTTCTTCCATTACAGTCAAACTAGAGTGTGAGGTTCAACTTCCTTTGAAATTGATTCCCTCACTCTTTAAACATTTTAAACCATCTTCAAGCTGTTCTGTAGGGAAGAAAAAACCCTTCATAGGTCTCCTGTTGCATGTATAGGCCCCGGCTGTGTTGAAAGCAGAATTTTGGAGCAGATATAGTTTGTCACATGTCACCTCCCTTTTACAATGGGCAGAACTGAATATATCTCAACTTGCACCCTCTCAGATGGGAATGGGAAGTGACAACAACAGAATTAGTACCATATGTACATTATGCATTAAGCTAACAAAATGTTTGTAAAGTTTAAATTTTAGTACTAGAAATTATGCTTATAATAAGATTATTATTTTTCTTTATTGAACAGTCCTCATAATTTTTTTTATTAATTTTTATGCCCAAATCTGCAATCTTGTCCTTCTGGTAGCCATCATGTTTTGTATTGTCAACATCATTCTTACAAACCCATTCTGATTTTATGGTAAAATTTCAACTAAGGGAAAAGAATCTATAATTCAAAATTCTAAGTTACCTTTTTACCTTTAATTTTGGAGAAATAATAAAAGAGAAAGTTACCCGAGAAGGTAGCCCCAGATCCATGGAAGGCCAATGAGGTAGTGTGTCATAGTAGCAGCAAAAGTTGCTTCCACCAGTGAGGGTACCATTGCCAGTCTTATCACCATACCACTGAGACGCTTCAATGCTGTAGGATCTAATCCAAGTCCCGCTCTAGTTAAAATTATCACCAGAGCTATCTTTCTGTTGAAATAGATACAACTAATTAATTAATTAATTTTTGTAATAGAAATATAAAAAGAAACTTCTAATTAAAATATATTTTGAATAAAATAAATATATATGGATAAATAATTTTGATTAAAATTACTTTTCCAACATTTTTTATTTGTGATGTTTTTAATACTCAGTAGGGTGCAGTGTATTTGAGGGATATCTTCCTCATCTTTTTCAATTTCATAAAGTGCTGTTAATGTGAAATTGCTCCAACACAGAGTAGCTTCTTAAAACTCTTGTAAGAGCTTCCATGCTCATTCGTGATCAGTTGTCTATTATTTTTCTTTTATTATATCAGCGAAAGTATCTGTGAAATACATTGTGCACTAATGTACCTCATTGTTTTTGTATCCTTTGTTGCTGTCAACTGTGTTTTCATGCATACAGTGTAACAAAAAAGAGAAGCATTCAATCTAAATGGCCCCAAGTCCCAACACTTACATAATACTCTGAGAATATAATGTTATTACAATTAGCTACACATTTCTGTTATTCTGCAATGAAATAAATTTTAGTCTGTATCACTAAAAAGATTCACAGCAGTTCTTGACATATTTCTTGCAAATCTGTGCTAAATGCTCTAAACAGCTAGTAAACTTTACATTTTCTGCAGCAGTTTATATTTAGAACATGTTTTGCAGACAATTGCCCACATCCTCAGCTAACTATCAACTGCTAGGTAATTCAAGGTGTGCATTTGAGGATGCATATTCTGCTCCGGTGGCAGTGTGATGAACTTAAAGTTTATGTTTTCATCCCCAGAAGTGTCAAGTTCATTAACCTGTCTCTGTATTTATATATGTAGATTTTTCTTCCATGTTCTAGTCCTTCTGCTGATTTTGATAATTTTACTTTTTTTCATAATGTTATGGCTCTCTGTCTGGAAATGAGATGCCACCACTGATTTCTCCATTTGTTTGAATTTAATGTTAAAAGAACATTTAATTTAATGTACCTGAAGTGCAGTTTATAAATTAATAATGTAATGCATTAACAGCATTAAATGGAGGGAGAACCACACTTAGCATCCACAAAAACATAATATTTGGGTTGGTATTGTTGGTGACTATCATTTCTTTAGAGAAGCATTGCATGCTAATAGATATTCACTTCAAAATCACATAATGCTGGCTATCCTAAATTAGTTTCCATATCCAGTCAACTATTGGCTTCCATGACATATATTTCCAACAAGATGGAGCATTGACGAACATTGGGCAGAATGTTTGTCAATGCTTAGACCAGGTTTTTCCACGTGGATTGTAAGGAGAGGTCATATATGAATAGAGTGGCCAGCAAGATACCCAGATTTGTCGCCTTTGGATAATTTTTTGGGGGTCATTTGAATGAGTAGTATATTGTGAAAGACCCAACAACTAAGATGATTTGGCATATTGAATAATGGAAGGGGTGCAAGAAATTCCTAAAGCCTGATTAAGTCATTTTATTAAGATCGACTGGCACATTGTGAAACAGCTGGTGACTACCAATTTGAACACAGAATTTATGGTGAGTTACCGTTTTTGTTTTTGTTAAGGAAGGAGCATTTTGCTAATTGCTATATTTTTTTGTTTTCTTGATTTAGTAGTGATAAATTTGTACAGAAGTATCTAGTGTGGATACTTTTTGGAAAGCTCTTAATGAGCTTTATTAAAAAAAAATGTATAAATATATTAGGTATTCCATTTGAAATAAGAGAGATGGAGTAACTTCTGATTAAACTGGAAGTTGAAAAAATCATTTTTGATTTCTTAGTATGTGGCTATACCCACACTCCAATTTTCACATCACTGGGCCACATGCTTAAAAATCATTTAGGTGGTGTGGACTTATAAATAAATAAATAAATAAATAAATAAATAAATAAATAAATAACCCTGTAAGTCTCCATGGTTAAAACTTACTGTATAATAATTTTTAAAAAAGACAATTCAAAATTTAACTGAATAATTATGCTAAAGGATTTACTTTTCCATGTATGTTGACAAATTTCTTTAAATTAATATGCTATAAAATTCCTGAAGATATAGCAAAAAATTATAATAACTTTATGCAGAGACTAAAGCAGGGAACTGTACCTGAGAGTGGCAGCTAAATACAGGTATCCTCCTTGCAAGTTGACAAGACCAAGGTTGCGGCAAGCAATTCCAGTAAGCAGCATACCAAGGAGCGGAGGTAGTCGCAGCCAGCTAATTGCCCAACCAGCTATATGTGCTAGTACAAATGTTATACTAAGTCGAAACACAGGGCCATTTGGACTAGCAGGCTCACCCATCATGCAGTACAGAACACCCCAGAATAGAAGTCCCGCAGACACTTGTACCAGAATTCCTGACATTCTCTGCCATAGCCAGTGAGTTTTTTGTCCTCCGCACTTGCACAACCTGAATCTATGTGTTTGGTACATTAAAAAAGAAAATAATTTGTAGAATTTGTCACTTATTATTTGAATACTTAAAAATAATGGCTATTCTGGTCTGTAATATAGTTTATACACTACTAAATGCTGATTGTGATGAATCAGTCATTGTAAGTCTGTGGTTGTCCATGTTCTAATCAAGTGTGAAAAAAAAATATCTATTCCTACTGTTTAAACGAAACATAATAAATTTACTTCTGCCAGGAATGCTAACAAAGTAGGTTGGGGATCTTTTCATTTTGTGTATGAAAATAAGAGCTGGTGAATTTATACTCTTGAAGCTATTAAATTTGAAGAAATAAAATAATATTGATATATCTTCCTCTTTCTGGAGCTCTTGCTTCATTTAGCATGACTGACACTTAAGATGTGACTATCATATTAAAAATATGCTGCTTTTAACAATATTAGCATAATATGTATTTATATGTAATCGTCAAATTATGCTTAAAATGCAACAAATGCTAAGAATCACAGAGAAATGTGACTATATGATCTAGCCACAGATAAAAAAAAAACATGATATTGAATGAAAATCTGGTTCATAATAATATTTGTTTTATTTCTAATATAAAAGTTTTTAAATATAAAGGTATGCAGCATATGCTGGATTTATAATGCACCAAATATAGCATAGCTTATAAGTCATAATTTAAAATGAACATATCCAGTAGCTAATGGCAATGATATGGTGCAAAAAAGCTAGATGAGACAAAAAATTTCCATATCATCGCTTCGGTTGGTTAGGCATGATGACTTTCTGTTATCATCTACAGTGTTTACTGCATTGAATTTCACACTATTTTTGTGTTTTCTACAAGATGAAATTCATCTATAGATTCAAAGAGGTAGAAAATGTTCATATGAGCTTACACATGACTTAAAGAAGTTTTATGTAAATTATTAATTCCAGTCGGTCAATATACAATGTACACTAATGTGTAAATTTTCAGAATTTGAAAAAAAAGCAATAAATGTTCTTATAGATAAGAAATAAACAAATAAATTACAAAAAATAGAAAACAAAACATTTCAGTCATGTTGTGCAAAGAATAATATTAAGAAATTCACTTTAAGCATAAAAATTCTGGAAGTTGAGATGTACCACAATAATATCTGATCAGCGATATGTAAAATCAATTTGATATGTTCATTGTAAAGGTACAATGAAAATAATATGGTTGATCAACATATATCTTTGATGATATCCAATATCCTTGATATATTTAATCAAATCTAGCCATATCCTAACTTTATTTATATTTTTAAAATATTTGATTTTTATGAAATTCTGTAACAAAAAAATGTATTTATTTAGAGGAAACAATAAATTAATGTATTATTTTCCTACGAAAATAAGAACTACTGTAGTAACTTAAAACACCAGTGTTGATGCCATATTTCAACATTCATAAGTAATATTAAAAATGAAATTTGTAGGTATGATCTATATAAGAGATAACTTTTATTGTTACTAATATCTTGCTTTCATCAAGCACTAATAATTGTCTTTAGTAAAGGTAAGGTTATTTTTAAGTTGAACATATTTATTTATTTGTTTGATTTTCTGATGCTCTTTTACATCTCAGGTCATCATCATTCCATTCAATTCAGGACGTGAAACGGCCATATATTTTGCTCAGAGGCCCCTTCTTTCAGCCTTGAGGTTCTTTTACATGCCATAAATCTATGACATGGGACACATGACTTTATTTCTCTTCCAAAGGAAGCTATATTTAGGATTTTTATGCTTGAAAAAATCCACCAACCCTGACCAGGAAGTTGAACTTTTTCTTATTTTTCATAACATACCTAATTCATTTAAAAAGAATGTACAGTGAACAATTTTTTGTTTCCTTCAAAGAAAATGTGCCTCAATAATAATTTATTAACTGTGAAATATTTAAAAATTTTGTCAGTGGAAATAAACTTTTTGGACCGATTATAAAATAAACTTTTTAACAACACAGGAATAATATCAACTTTTCTTCTCAAAAATTTTGTCCTAAACTGTATTGGAGCTGCCTTTGTATACTCAAATTTTGAAGAACCACCATGAACAATTTTGAGAAATATGTTTTTTTATTTATGCTCCATTACATTTTTAAAAATGCTTTTTTCTCTTGTGAATAATAGATATGACTTAGTAGAGTTATTAAGAGTGAATTACCTGTTCTTAGTACCGAAAGTAATTGGACTTTCAGGAATGTTTTCATTTCCATCCTTTGGACCAGGCTCTGTCACATTTGGCGGACCTGAAAAAATCTGTCTATCAATAAACACAAATTTGTAAAATAGTTTTATAAGTTGTTTTTGGAAGAATCATTTGGAAACATTTTTATCTCATATTATAATTACAGAAGTATAACTTGGCACAAAAAGTTTCATTAAAATCAATGAAAAATTTTGATAAAATAAAAAAAAAAATGATAAGAAAATAAATTGTAATCTAAAAAAGAAAATAGCTCATCTAAGACTCTTCTAATATATATTATTATTATTCTTTCTCGTTCTCTTCCTCTCTTCCTCCTTCCTCCCCCCTTGTACTTCAGAAAAGTTGTAACAATATCTATATCAATATAAATCATAATATGTAATATTCACATGCTTTATTAATTTGGCTTTTTATGTATTTTATAAAACTATGTATATTGTAATTTATTTTTGCTGGTTCTTTGCCATGTAGAGTGGAAGAGAGGGTCCCATGTCCTAAACTCTTGCCAGGATAAATAAATAAGTAAATAAATTTATTTGAAGTTCTTCAAAAATGAAAATGGTATTATTGGGACAAAATAAATATTAAATGTATTGATAAAATATATTTTAATTTTGACAAGAAAGATACATATAAAAAGACAATATATCAATTAAAAAAAAATGTAACAAATATCACATATATGAAGGTAGGTCCATAAGTTTCCAGCCTAACCATTTTCTAGGTATGATAAAGACAAAAACTATATTTCACTTTTCAATATAGTTACCCTTTATTGCAATACACTTCTCATATCTTTCAATTCAATTCCCCAAATAGTCAGAAGACTTGTCTGCAAAATGGGCATAAACAGCATCCATCGCTTATTTGTCACACTTGAATTTCCTTCCTTGAAGGTCCTTCTTGAGTTTTGAGAAGAGGAAATAGTCACCGAGAGCTAGATCTAGGCTGTAGGGTGGATGGTAGATATCCTTGAAGCCACATTTCTTCACAGCTTCCTTTGCAACAAGAGCTGTGTGCACAGGCACATTGTTGTGAAGAAGGCATACATCACCACTCAGCTTTCCTCACCTTTTCTGTTTGATAGAAGCACGTAGTCTGTGCAGTAGGCCAGCATAGTACTCCCCATTTACTGTGTTGTTCCTCTTGAAGTCAATGAAGAATGTTTCTTCACAGTGCCAAAAGTATGTGGCCATGATCTTCTTGGTTGATTGAGTGACCTTGACCTTTACAGGCGGTGTTTCGCCAGGTTTATGCCACTCCATTGGTTCTCTTTTGGACAACAGATCATAATAGAGTACTATAGTTTCATTTCCTGTAACAATGGTTTGCAGAACTTCTCTCTCGTTGCCACAGCAGAGTTCCAAAAATGTCTGACAACAGATGACTCATTGCTTCTTTAGGACTGAGGAAAGAATTCCAGGCACCCATCTTGCACTCACCTTATTCATGTTTAAATGATCATGAACGACTGTTAGAAAGGCTAAATCTTGTTGCTATTTCTGTAACTTTGAGCCACCGGTCTTCCATAATTTCTCCTTCCACAAGAGCGATGTTTTCAGGAGTGAGCACCTCAAAGGGCCAAGCTGCATGATCTTCATCTTCAATGCTTTCTCGACCCATTTGAAAAAGTTTGGCCCATTCTTTTATGGTTGAATATGAGGGGGATGCTTTCCCATATACACTGTCCAATCACTGTTTAATTTCATTTGGAGTAAGTCCTTATTTTTTGAAGAGCATAATAGCAGCTTGAAACTTCATTTTGAAAATGTTGCAATCTTCTACACATTGCCTTCTTTATGCAACTATATATGAACAACTGAACACAGCAGAGCGGAAATTACAGCTTCAATTATTTACTTAAGGTAAGGTATGGCATCAGATAAGGTTTTTGTGAACGCGAAAACCCTTATCAGCAAAGCCAGAAACATATGGGCCTACCCTCATATATCTCAAGAAATAAAAAAAGATAATGGTACTTCATGGTAATATCCAGTGAGAACTATTATATAATTATTGCAAATTTCATTGACATAATCTTATTTTGATTTAAAGTAAAACACTAAAAATCATGTCGTCACATTAAAACTCTCTTTAAGTTTCACAAACACACTTATAAAAGTAATTTTGGTACATGTTTCGTGAGGTACATTCCTCACATTGTCAACCAAAACGACGACTGAGGAGCCAATTTCAGCAAAGTATGTATGTTACTCTGCTTGCTCTGGTGGTCTGTTAATGAACTTAAACAATATGTTGTCTGCTTCCGGTATATCAAAATTCATAAGTTTGTATTCATATTTTTTTATGTAAATTTTTTCCCATATATTAAGTTCTTTCGGATGTTGAATTGTTTTTAGTAATGTTATGTCCTTCTCCATTTCATGATTCTCATTCCAAAAATGTGCAGCCACTGCTGATTTTTCTACATTTTCTACATTTTTCTACATTTTCTACATTTTCATTGACATACTTGTAATATCTTTTTATGATTGAACATATAACAGTATGTAGTGGTAACTGAACTTTTGAACAATGTGATAACCTTTAGTAAAGTATGAAAGGACTAAAAAATGATTTTATTCAATTATGATGTTATAGTCATGTTATTGTGAAAGTGAGACATGGACTGTAAAAGAGAACTAAAAGAGTAGTATATGAGCAGAAATAATGCTATTTTAACTACAAAATAAGAGAATTATAAAGTAAATGCAGTGAGAGAAGAGCTAAGAGTTTGGCAAAATTATAGAAACTGATGAATCAATAATGTAACAATTATTAGGAGAAAGAATGCTCAAACAAGCATGAACTATGAGTTAAATTGGGCAATCACAAGTGTGGACTGGGGTAAAACAATTGATATCTACCCCAACTATGAAAGAAAAGTATGATTTAAACATTTTAAATAAATTATCTCGGGAAACTAATATCTTCTTTGTCTAGCTGCTGATATGGAGAATCCTGGAATGGGAAAGTTCAGCTTCATGAAGACAATTATTAAGTATCTTAATGAAGAGGTAGTGGAGTCCTAGTCTTAAAAACCGAAATGAAGGTTATTGGGATGTGGTAGCTCTCTGTGGTGACTGTCAGGTTGGACTGTTGATCTAGACTCCTTGTGAACTATCGTGACAGGAATTATGTATCTTAGAGTTGGACAAATCGCTGAAGTTTTTTTTAATACAGTAAATAAAACATACATTGTTGTAAATTGGCATGCCATGTTATGAGTTTGATGACTTACCTGCTTCCAGTTGATTGTTCATTGCTAGGTTGTGTTGTCAGCTGGAGTGTAGATTAAACAACTATGGTATAATTTTTCAGTCACCTGACAATGAAGTATTTCCTGTCGAAGACAGAGTTCTGAAAATTAAAGCATATTTCCAAATTAATGTCTTCAAAGCAATGGTAGATTTTGATCATCTTATAATCCTTACTCTAAGCACTGATTAGTGGAAAAATTATTTGTAGAATTTATTTCTCATAAAATGAATGAATTGTAAATATAGTAAGGTAGTAACTTTAGCTATGAGCCCTAGATGTTTCCCCGTAGAGAACTTCTAGCAGAAGAAATATCCCAAGTGTTCATTTGCATGGAAAGTTAAAAATGTCTGAAGTTGTCTCTTGATGTTTTCAAAGACATAGTTATTAAGGGTGAATGAATAGTTTAACAAAAAGAACAAAGAAGAATTTTAGTCTATTGTAAGTGTGCACGAACCAGGTACAAATCTTGGTGCTGCGTTTAGGTAAACAACTTTTATGTTTACTATTTTCGATAGTTTTTTTGTTTCTTGGATTTCATTGTACCAGCACTTCCCACGTCCTTTTCTTTTACCCCTTCATGTTCATTTCAACTTAATGATCGGTGAAGACCGAGACATTTGTGGACTCGTCCATCTCCTGTATAACGCTGAATTTGTTCTGGCTTTCCCTTATGACCTCGGGAACTCGATTTTTTAAATCAAATGTTGGGAATACGGTACTTTTATCTACTTTCTGCAAAAGCGCTGTTAAAAAGCCATTAACGTTGGATCTGCTCAACTGTTAAGGACAGTAAGGGGTGAACAAGAGACCTCACATATTCATTGGTTTTTGACGTCTTTCGTGATCATTGATCATGCATAACGGAACATGGACTTTTTGCAAAGTATTCATAAAATAAGGGAACATTTTGGAACAGTTGTTTAAACTTCTAAATGCAGTTCCACCTAATATTCCAAGAACGAATTTATGCTTCCTGTAATAATCGCTGCACTGTGCAACCTAATGAGAGGGAAACGGGTCTGTATTATGGTGGTATCTAAAATTTAACTGGGGGCTCTTCTTTGATTCTCGGGCAACAGACATAGAATTGTTTCTCGGAAGAGCAGGTGTAGTATACCGTTTTTATATTCCAAAAATGTCAACGTTAAGCTTTGAAATTCCTATAACTGTTACTTAATACGTTTTTATGCATAAAAGAAAAAAAAAAACTGTTTATATGGGACTTAGCTTACACCTGATGTTTCTGTTATTATCTGTAGGGGACTAAGTTTGCAGACGTGCTGTAAACCATTTCCTTAGTGAGGTTGTGTGTGTTATGACCAAAGGAAGTGAGAGGAAACGAAAGGAGAAGTCTCTATCCCATAAGAGTTGTTATGTGCATGCACCAACAGAAACGTCATTTCTTTCTTAGGAAAGCCTCTAATTTTATACAGACGAATTGTTGTATTACAGAGTTGAAAATCGTATTTTAAAAGAATGAAACATATATTAATGTCAACAGAAACATGTATTAAACATTATATATGCACATTAAACATATATTAAATGTGGGAGAACTTGGTTTAATTCAATATTATATTTGAAGTAGCAATTCTCTCGTGTACAAACTCTCTAGCACTTGTTTCGATATTAGTCGGTTGTAACTGAATGACAGACTAGTAACATTTCGTGTAAATTGGCAAAGTAGCTGCTTTATTTCGTTCTATGATAATTGAATGTGAAGAAACGCTACATTCACATTCTAAGCCTTTTTCATTACTACCATTTGAAGAGGAAATTGGAATTTAAAAAAAAAAAAATTGTATAGACCAATTGCAAGATTAATTTGATTATTTCAAATTCAAGTGATTTCAAAACATGGCACTTATACAATACTTTTTGTAGAAAAACTTCATCCTGCAGATTCCAGATTTTAATCACAGGATCATCGAAAAGTTTGTTGCTTGAAAATCAGTAGAATTGTAACACATATATATGTATATAAGTTTACTATTATAAACTTTATCTCTGTTATGTATGTTTTTTTCTAATAGCGTTAAACGCCCATTTTAACTGAAGCATCACAGGCGGTGGACATTGGTGATACCTGAGATGAAATGATACATTGGGAAAGAATTATTTTTCCCAGCCCTAAGTTTAGGATACCTCCCCGGCATTTGCCATTTATGAGGACTGAGGAAAACCTGAAAAAGAAACCTCAGTCAGGGAGGATGGTCCTGTCCGGATTCGAACCCCAAACCTCCCGCTCACGAGTCCCCGCGCCTTAACGCCCTCGGCTACCTGTGACGGTGTTAAAATAATGAAGGAATAGGCATAAATTGCAAATTGCGATACTGATACCACTATTCCCTAGGCAGTCTTTGATTCGCCGGTGGTTAACATTTATAGTAGCAGATCATGTCATCGATGCTTGTCAAGAAAATTTGTCAGGTCTATACGGAGGATGCTCGAGGACTTCCCACATAAAATTTCGCTGCATCTCATTTGTCTTGTATGAGGAATCCTCACCAAAGGGTGTTGCTTTTGTGTGAGACGCTGCAAAATTTTAAATGGGAAAGTCCTCGGCCTGACCAAGAAAGCACAAGATTTATGATAATTGTTGTTCAGCATTTATTTATTTATTCATTCATTCATTCATTCATTCATTCATTCATTCATTCATTCATTCTGGTATAGCTAAGGCCATTAGGCCTTCTCTTCCGCTTTACCAACCTCTACCAGCATAGTCCCTTGTACATCAACACATTTAGTCCAACAACTTTTCAACTTTTTAATACCCTCAGTAAAAGAAAATTTTCCCCCTATAAAAAAAAAAAAAATAAGCATATGTCTCTGCTTCAACATCATCATTTGATGTGGCTTTTCATTCACCCAGACATTTCTTCAGGTTTGGGAACAAAAAGTAACAAATGGCAGCCTAATCTGGCGAGTATGGCGGATGTGGTAGCACTTGGAAGCAAAGGTCATGCAGTTTTGCAGCAACAGTCCTAGACGCGTATGAAAGAGAACTTTCTTTCGCAAGATGTGGACATTTAGCCTGAATAGCATCCTTCAGTTGCTCCAGTAGTGAAGCGTTTCATGCCATTCGGGGCGTGAAACGGCCAACAAATTTTACTCAGAGGCCTCTTCTTTCAGGTTTGAGGTTCTTTTTCGTGTCGTAAATCTGCGACACGATATCCAAGGCTTTACTTCTCTTCCGAAGGAAGGATGGATTTTTTAGCCCGAAAAAATTCATCGATCCTGACCGGAATTGAACCCGCAATCTTGGGTTTAGGATGCAAGTATGATTACCACTACACCACCAGGACCGACTCAAATAATTCAAATGATATAAATGAATCTTTTATAAATGCCATTTATTTTTAAAATTTAAAAACTAATATTGTTACAATCGATGTTTCCAAATAGATGATGATGATGATGATGATGATGATGATGATGATGATGATGGTACGTCAAAACACTTTTGTGACTTTTCGATTAAAAGAAAAACATTAAAATGATCTAATATTTGAACATTATACTTAATATTTTCTGCTTATGATGGAAACTACCCAGAAATGAAGTAAGTTGATAAAATCGTCGGCAACGCGATGGTTTTTAAAAAAACCGAAACTTCTCTTTTAGTTGAAGCAGATATATAATACTGCACAAAATTTCTGTTCTAATTTTAATTCTATAACCTTTCTAATACAATTAACTTTATTAAATGATTACCTTTAAAGTATTTCACAGCACTAGAAGACTCCATGAGCAACCTCAGCGTGTACAGTTACTGCATACCATGGTTCCAAATTTTGCCATATAAATAGTATGGTCTATGTTGACAGAATCACTTACACCTCGGAACAGACAGTTTTTTTTAATTCCTTAGGTACACAACGTCCATCCAACACGACGTGTCTTAGCAAACAAGCTGTGAACTACAGGAGAGCGTTTTAAAGTAGAGTAAACCATGTTCAATATTCATAAGAGAGCACATTACGTAAAGGCAACCAGCGATAGAAGATGCTCCGTTTTATTCTTCTGTTCTTTTCATACTTCTTTATTTTATGCATCAGGTGTTAAGGACATTTGCTTTTAGACAGAAAGTACCCCTTCCACATCATGTATTTCAACAATGTGTTTAATGCGTCGCAAGTCGCAAAATAGTGAGAAAGAGATGAAAGCAATATTAAATACTGCATCAGCATTGTTACCATAGAAGTGTACACTATAACAGCAGTTGAACAAAACCACAATAGCCGCATATTATGCCATAACCTAAATTACAATGAAATGAAAGAGATATTTGTTGGTTGCGAGATGTCGATACATTGTTTATTGCCAAAGCATTAATATCGTTTTATTTCCATTGAACTCGATGAAAGTGTTTCGATTTCTTTGCTGCACGATATTTTGGACACACTGTATACATTACTGAAGACTGCTGCTTTTTAACTAAGTGGATTCATCATGGTTTGCAAACTTAATTAAACTGTTGACATGTACAGCTGACGAAACAGTTCGGCCCAAACCTAACCTCACTGGTAAGAATCGGCAGTTAGAGCCTTATCTTAGTGCCTAATTATGAACTTATAGGAATTTACTAATTCAGAATTTTTTTAGCTTAGTAATTTCTTAGCTTATTTTTTTTTTTTTATTTTTTTTTTTAACTTCTCAAACCAAATTGCCTATTGTGCTTTTGAAGAAGAAGTTTTAAGATCCAGTGACTGTTACGTCATATATTAGCAGTAAGGTGACAAAAGGAGAGCCCATGGCTGTACCTTTCATTTGTTTGTAAATTCTGCTTTGAAAAGAGAAGACTTTATTGCTGATACAATGTGCGGCATAAACTGGCGAACGTTTACCATGGTATTTAATGCATTTTTTTTAAACTATTAACATCAATGTAAATACAAATATAAGTATAGGTATAAATTATGGAAGTAAATAAAATGTATTTAGTAACTGGTCGACCGTTTCGTGGACTGTCTTTGACACTACCAGAATGAAATATTCGTTTCTCCCAAGCGAATAGGGCTGTTTTTTTGGAGGTGGCGTCTCAAAACTGTCTGAATTGCGTCATAATTTGTTGCATTGTCTGTCCAGTGTGAACCAAAACATTCGCAACTAAGCGCTCTTCAATCGAATCTCGTATCTGCCATCTTGGCCAACTTCCACTAGCACGATTTTTAATTATTTGTTATTTGTACCACCTGTTTTCATTGCTAACAACACATTGTTCCATTGTTGCTAAAATACGATTATTATCGATACGGGATATACTTAATATAATTTACATAAATAAATTGCATAAACATGACGTATTGTGAATAAAATAAAGTACGGTGACTTATTGCGCACCCTGTTCAGAAAATGCAGCATGTAAACTTAAAATTGAAATTCTATGACTGAATAATTACATGTATATTTGTGAAAGGTTCTGTGTCCTAGCTGAAGCATTTAATGATCTTTCATTGTCATTAAATAACATTAGCAATGCTATTCTGTTTATGACACCATTATAATAGTTTCTAGCAACAACTTTGATAATCTTGTGGAAAAAAATAATTATGTGCTTAATAGTTTAAGTTAATGAGAAGAAAAACTAAAATATATTCTTGTTTTGGGTTTCAAGTTATCAATTTTCATTAAGAATGAAATTTTCCATCCCGTTCGTTCGGTACCTCCCTTACCTCACCCTTTCCACCGAAATTTTATGTACAATGCATATGTGAAAATGCAGAGAAGCGGTAAGGCGATTCGCAAGAAAATATCCTCAAAATCGCGTTCCAGGTAAATGAGTTGTTCGTAACTTGATATAAAGATCTCTCAATGACAAGAAAAAGTTTCGAACCGCTGTGTTCTTACGGAAGAAAAGTTAGATGAAATACAGGCACTTTCTACCCAGAGGCCGATAAATATTGAAGCTGAGGGATATCATTTTTAACATTTAACACAGGTTAGTGCTTAATATTATCAGTTTCAAGTACAATATCATTTTATGTTGTCAGTAAAAATATAAATACTAATTACGCACGGTAGTAGTATAAGCACCCCTTGATCCCATCCCCTATTTAGGCGTTTTGAAAAAAAACAAAAAAAAACTACCCAAAAAATAAAATCTGCCCCTAAAAATAAAAACTACCCCTATTTCAAGGTCAAGCGAGAGGCACTAAAACCCTTGCCACCCCCCTCCAAGGCTCCCACCCCCCCCCCCTAGCCCCCCACCCCCAGATTTTTGGTAAAATAATTTTTTTATGATTATTGTATAAGGTTTAGAAAGGCTAGCTTAATAATTGTAAGTTGAGTTTATTACTGATGAAGCCTGTTTATGAATATAGCATTGTTATATAAGGATATGGACTGAGGTATTAATAATTGTAAGTTGATTAATATATATTATCTTTTGTGAGTATTGTATGAGGATCCACCTCTGGATATAACATATCACGTATCGCCTATGGTGCCTAACTGGCGTTTATTATTTATTTCTTGCTAAATTTTTTGATTTTACATCAGATGGTAAGCATTCCTCTTACCATTTCTTGATACATTAAAAACCAGTTTTAGCCAAGCAATGCAAGAATGCAGTTTCAGCCTCACTTGCTTGCCTTGCAATATAACAAATAATTACGATTGCTACCAATCGTCCCATGATATGGACTGAGGTATTAATATTTGTAAGTTGATGAGAAATGTATAAGGGATATGGACAGAGGTTTTAATAAAGAAAAATAGATTACATTGATTTAGAAATTATATTTATTGACAATTCATATGATTTTACACAAACATTGGCTTAGAACATATAAAATACCACCATTTATCCTTTTCTTTTAGCATTTCAGTAATAAATGAATCTTCACAATGAAATTTTTTCATATGAATAAAATGTTTATAATGATCTTCTTTGTAACATAAAAAATGGCATTTTTTGTTAGTGTCAACAGGATAATACATGGCGGTAAGCTTTACAGGAAAGTCAAATGGAATTACTTGTTCTATTGAAAAGTCAAACTCAAATAAGTTTACAACCATATACATATAATTATAATAATTTGTGTCCTTATGTAAAAAATTTAAAGTTGTGTTTTCAAACAAAACATTTGATGCTATACCTTTTAATGATGGTGCACTCGTATGACATATTGTGCATTTGCATTCATTTGAATTGGAACAGTTAAATAAAGCTTTGGTTTTTTAAAAAGTTCAAATTTAATTTTAATGACGTATGCCATCGGTTTAATTTTAATTCAGGCTCGCAAAGGTGTTTAAAAAATACCTTGTTGTGAAATAATCCCATTATTAAGCGTTTTTGGAATGCAATTCCAAAGTTTCTAAAAAGAAAATACATAAAGTCCACCCAACTGTCCTGCAAAGTCACATGTTTATGAACATATATATGTGTTAACTTAATGTTAAACTCGTATTCTTTACACTCTACTTTCCAAAAGTAGAAAAGTGTTGGTATATTGTTTAAGGGTAAACTACTCTGTTGCGCATGGCTAAATGTAAAATTCATTAAATTATTATTTTCATTAACATGTACATAGTTATTTGGAGAAAACAAAAAGTTTAACATTCTTTCTTCTCGTGTTCCCTTTTTGATAGCAACATATATGGTAACATGACTGGGTTTATCATCAAGTACTCTTGCTACATAACATGGAAATGCATTCCCTAGCATACAACAAATGTTTTCTTTACATAACCAGAACAATAACAATAGGGTTGACCAGTATTCAGGAAAATGAACAGGCGTATATTCTTCAAACAGATCATTAAAACAGTTTCTTTTGCCAACATATCATATCTTCTAGTTAATCGGTTTGTGTTTCGAGAGATGAAATCGTCCATGGCCTATAGAAGTACAAAAATGAAGTATTACTAATACTGTCCTGTGCTACCAAAACCTTTGTTTCCTCTTTTAGTACATTTTAATTTATTAACATATTTAACTTTCGGCGTGTATATTTTTTCACAAATTAATTGTGCAAATTTTTGATTTTTTGAAATACTTTGTCTTTTATCCGAGTTGTTACACATTATTACACATATTTCACCGGTGTAATCCCTATCTACACATCCTCCTCGTATAGTAAATCCTAATAGTGCTAAACTAGATTTTTCTGCTATTCGTAGATAAGTATGCTTGGGAGGTCTTGCTGATAGTCCTGTTGGGATAACTATGGTTTGTTGAGGTTGAAACTCGTACGTTTTGGGTGAAAATATATCTAAACCTGCTGATTCTTCAGTGCATCTAATAGGTAATGTAACATTATTAATTAGCTTAATTCGCAAAGTCATCTGAAAAGAAAAAAACATTAGTTATTTCTTTTGAAACGTTATATTGTAGGCATTGTTAGGAGTGTTAAATCCTAGAAACTGGAACGTTAGGCATAGTCTTTGTTTATTAATATCTTCAATATCGCTTTCTTTAAAAACATCCGTGTATTTTCTTGGAACAAACACGCTAATGGGATCTTCATCATTTTTTTGAAGTTTAATGGATATTGAGGGTCCATACTGTGTCACCACTCTTGATGCAGCAACTACGTTGTATGGAATATTTTTGGATAAATCTCGAATCTGCATTGCTTTGGTGGTTTGAAATTGATTAAATCTACTGACAAAATCCATTCTGCAAAGAAGATAATTTCGTATAAGGATCGTTTTAAGAAAAAAAACGATAAAAATAGGGAAAAAAGTAGAATACTCACCTTGCTTGTAGCAATGTTATACCTGGAACAACAGTGAACTGTGGAAAGGCCTATCCTACCAGCTTTTATACGTTGATTTTCAGCCAACGCCCAAAATACGTCATAAGCGGAGTGCACATTGCAGCATACGCCCATAAGCGGAACTGCAATTTTTGCCGGTATATAAAGAATACTGCACCACCTTCCTACACAGATGACCTTTTGTTAGTGCAACAGACACATCACAAAGTCTTCACCAATGTAAGTATCAGCATTATTTTTTGCATTTTGTAAAGATTTGGATAAACTGAAAAGTTTATACAATATTTTATGTTTTTTCAGCATGGAAAACATTACAGTTGTGAGCGAGGCGCGTAGGGAGTATAAGAGGTTTAATGCTCATGGGAGGCATTTTGTTATACAAATTAAACCATCTCCTAACAATGAAAATCCCATCCTTTATTTTAAAGGTAGCATACAAACGATTTTAAATACTGTGTTACAGAAAATTGAACCGCATCATATGGTAGGTTTATCAATTACTAACTCTATAAATTTACAAGATAAACCTATAGGGCTTAGTCTTCGTCGAAAGGATCAAGTTCATTTAGATGTAATAATGGCGGTAATGGAAAAGGTATGCCAATCTAATGCCAATTTTTACGCTACGGATACCTTATCCATAAAAGTAGACCATATTGAGATGCCGTTGGGAAACGGTGGAATAAAGACAAAGGGTCGCGACTTGTCTGCTTTGGCACATTTGAAAAGAAGCATTGTGACAGTCAAATCATATATAAATTGTTTAGCCCATGCGTTAGTAATAGCCATTGCTCATTTTACTAAAGATCCAGACTATAAAGCTTTCATACAGGGTAGAAAACTACATTCTAAAGTTGATGATCTTCTAAAAGCTACAAATATTGATCTCAGTAAGGGGGGAGGAATTGCAGAATTGCAACAATTTCAAAATTATTTTTCAGAATATAGAATTATAGTTTATGATGGACTGTATTGTGAAAATATTATATTTGACGGAAATTTAAATTCATCCAAACGACTTAACCTCTTATATGATGGTAAAGAAAAACATTATAATGTCATTGTAAATCTTACAGGCGCTATGGCTAAACGATATGTATGTGAAGGGTGCAATAAGGGGTTGGACAAAGGAATCAAAACCCACAACTGTCAATACAAATGCTCGGGATGTTTTGCAGTTCCCCCCTGTAAATTTGACGGAAATTATTTGTTTTGTTATATTTGTAATAGATATTTTAGAAACCAAAATTGCATGAATAATCATATGCAAAATAGAATTGGAAATAAAACTATTTGCGAATGGAAGCGCCATTGTCCAACTTGCAGTCAGCAGCTAAAACCTAACCATGTGTGTTACAGGGTATATTGTAAAAATTGTAAAAGTGACGAGATGCCTGGACACATGTGCTTTATGCCTACACTGAGCCCTAAAATTCCCTCTTCCGAAAAGGTTTTGTTTATATTTTACGATATTGAATGCACACAAAATACTCGCATTGGGGATTCTTCTGCATTTTTACATATCGCAAATTTGCTTTGCGCAGAACAATGTTGTTTTCGGTGTGAAAATAGCAAAGACTTGGAATGCAGTCAGTGCGGAAGGCGCAAGAACTCCTTTTGGGGAGATAACTGCATTCAACAATTTGTAGAATATTTAAGAAAGGATAGACCATTTTGTGAAAAAATTATAGCCATAGCCCACAATGCCCGGGCTTATGATCTTATGTTTATTTTGGATTATGCCATAAAACAGAGTTGGGTACCCGATTTAATCATGAATGGTGCTAAAATTTTGTGCATGAAAATGGAACATATAACCTTTTTGGATAGTTTAAATTTTTTACCTATGAAATTGCGAAGTTTGCCCAAAGCCTTTGGCATAAAGTCTCTAACAAAGGGATACTTTCCCCATTTTTTTAACACTTTGGAACACATGAGTTATGTGGGAGCTTATCCCGATCCTTCTTATTACGGTGTCGACCAGATGATGCCAGATGAACAAAAAGAATTTTTCAACTGGTATGACACTGTAAAAGATGGAGTTTTTAATTTTAAAGAAGAGTTAGAGACTTACTGTAGGGCAGATGTTACCGTGCTGAAAGAAGCGTGTTCCATATTTAGGAATACCTTCTTAAGCATAGGAAATATTGATGTATTTCAAGAATCAATTACAATAGCCTCAGCATGCAACAAGGTATTTAGGAAAAAGTACTTGCAGTCAAAGACTATAGGGCTCATACCTTGTGGAGGCTATAGAAAGGCAGATAAGCAGTCCAGGAAGGCTCTCATGTGGCTTAGATACGAGGAAATTAAACGAAACATTCGCATTCAACATGCAGGTAATGGTAGAGAGGTCAGATTGCCAGAGTTGCCCAACCTCAAAGTGGATGGGTTTTGCGAGGAAACGAGAGAAGTTTTTGAATTCATGGGATGCTTGTGGCATGGTCACACATGCTTAAATAATAGAGATGTTCCAGTCATAGACAGTAAATCAGAAACGCTTGCAGATAGGTACGAACATACTTTGAAAAGGATAGAAAAAATTGTGTCAGCAGGGTATATTTGTCATGTTATGTGGGAGTGTGAATTTGAGGACATTTTAAGGCAACATCCAGCGCTTAGTAACGATCCCGTTGTGAAAAATGTTCCTCTTGTTCTCCGAGACTCCCTTTATGGTGGTAGAACGGAGGCGCTGAAAACTTATCGCAAAACTGAAATTAAATACTTTGATATCATGTCATTGTATCCATATATTTGCAAATACTTTAAATTTCCTATTGGTCATCCTACAATTCATATAGATTGCTCTAATATTCCCGCAATGCTTAAAAAAGAGGGGGTAATAAAGTGTAGAGTTTTGGCGAAAAATCGGGAGCTTTATCATCCCGTACTACCCTATAGATGCCGCCAAAAGCTGTTGTTTGGTCTTTGCGCCAGTTGTATGGAACAGGGAAACGAAGAAACAAATTGCAACCACAACGAAAATGAAAGAGAATTCATTGGTACTTGGATCGTGGATGAGGTAAGAAAAGCCGTTGAGATGGGCTATGAAGTTAGAGAAATTTATGAATTTTACGAATACAGGGTGGAACAGTATGATAAATGTGAAAACAAGGGGGGTTTGTTTGTAGAATACATAAATAGTTTTTTAAAATTAAAGGCAGAAGCCAGTGGCTATCCTTCCTGGGTTAAGAGCGAAGAAGACGAGGAATCCTATGTAAGGAGCTTTTTTCAGAGCGAAGGAATACTTTTGGACAAAACGGCAATCAAAAAGAATCCCGGTGCAAGGTCTTTGGCAAAATTGTGTCTAAATAGTTTTTGGGGAAAACTCACTGAACAGGGCAATAGATCGCGAACAAAAATGATTAGGGAACCTCGAGAATTATTCGCTTTTTTGATCACCCCCGGGATAGAGGTGCAAAATTTAATGTTTGCAAGCGACCAGGTCGTTTGGCTCTCGTGGAAATATGCCGACCAGGCTGACGCCCCTTCGCTGGCACATACCAACGAAATACTCGGGGCATATGTCACTGCTGGTGCAAGACTTAAGTTATATACCTATTTGGAGGCCCTTAACGAAGACATTTTGTACACAGATACCGATTCTATCATTTTTGAGGTTAGAAAAGGAGAAGAGTGTAAGGTTAAATGTGGAGATAACTTGGGAGATATGACCGATGAACTTGCAGACTATGGGTCCGAAGCTTACATTTCAGAATTTGTGTCTGGAGGACCAAAAAATTACGCTTACAAGATTAAATTGGCAAATGGAAATTTCAAAACTATATGCAAAGTGAGGGGAATAACTTTAAATTATGCTTCTTTGCAGCTAGTAAATTTTGATGCCATTAAAAATTTAATTTTGAATGAAAATGAGGAGCGAAACATTGTGGTTAGAACGGAAAAGAAAATTAAACGCAAAAGATCTGATGGAGTTCATGTCGTTTCCGAACCTGAAGATAAAATCTATAGGATTTGTTTTCACAAGAGGAGACGAATATCAAATTATGATTCGGTTCCATTCGGGTATATAAAGCCCAGCTGACCGAATCATTTCCTCTCATTATGGATTTGGAAGTGAAGGCAGCTGTGTCAAAGTATTTGGACAAGCGAAAGGGGCTAAAATATTGTACCAATGAAGAGCTAAGGCTTATTCCTTTGAAAGTGTTTGAGCAATATCCACCATACGATGTAGAATATGTATTGTATAGGCTAACAGACGATTTGAGGCAAAAATTGGAAAAATTTAGGCGTTGCACGCATGGACAAAGAGAGTGCACTGCCTGTCGTAAAATTTCAGCACCCCTTCACTCTGATAATTAGTGGCAGTTCAGGTTCGGGTAAAACGGTATTTTGTGTAAAACTGATTAAAAACTTAAAGCAGTTGTGCACTGTTAGTCAGTTTAAAGAAATATTGTGGTGTTATAGCGAAGAGTCGGCGGTTCCCAAGTTAAAACATGTAAAATTTCACGTTGGTGTTCCAAAATTTGAGAACCGGAAAAGAGAGCCAAAGCTGGTGATATTAGACGATTTGTTAAATTCTGTTTATTCGAGAGAGGTGTGCGATTTGTTTACAAAGGGTAGTCATCATAGAAATATAAGTGTCATTTTAATTACTCAAAATCTTTTTCATCAGGGTAAATATTGTAGAGATATATCATTAAATGCTAAATACATCGTAGTCTTTAAAAACGTTAGGGATAAGAATCAAATAGCCCATCTAGCCAGACAAATATACCCAGAAAATTGGAAATCTCTTTTTCAGGCCTATTTAGATGCTACGAAAAAACCTCACGGGTATATGTTATTTGATTTGTGTCAGGAGACCGATAATAGATTAAGATTTAGAACCAACATTTTCCCCTCGGAGCTTCCCACTGTTGTTTACCAGCATGAGCAAGCGGATAAGATCGAACTACCACATGCTTCACGTGCTTAAAAGAGCCAAACCGAAACTGAGGACAGCCATTTTGGAGAAGGCAGACAAAGAGCTCATATTGGCTATTGCCGAATGCGCTCTAAATGTTTTGAATGGTAACTGTAAGGTAAGCAAATGTACCCTACGCAATCTGAGAAAATATAAGAACGACCTCAGACAAGTGGTGGATAAATCTCAAAAAGTTAACAGCAAGAGAAATATTATAATTCAAAAGGGAGGGTTTTTGATACCTTTGCTGTCTGCAGTATTGACAGGACTAACAGCTCTAATAAAACATTAAATGTTGCATAAATCATTTTTAGTCTCTCAGCAATTCTTAGATGCCCACTGTTCCATAAAGAGAAAAAAGAAAAGAAAAATAACCGTAAGGGATCCCTACAAAGAGTTGCTTAAATTTAAAGTCAGTCGTCCTCCACTTCCCTTATTACCACAACAGCAGCAGCAGGAACTGCAGCCTTCGCCAAAGCGCGAGGTTAAAAAACGGCTCGTCTTTCTCTCTCCAGACGACAAGAAAGAAGAAGAACAAGAAGAACAGAAAGTAGATTATGTAGAAGTGGACGAAGAGGAGACCAGGGCTTTACCATTACCACCAGACGAGAAAAAGGAAATTGAAGAATTTACTAATCAGAACTTTGGATATCTAGCCGGACCTTACATGGCACCCTATTTACACACCCCTAGAGCAACAGACACCGTCTTTGGCATCTATAGGGATAAGGACGGAAGTTTTAGGATTGGCGATTCAGTAATTAGAATAGAGGATAACGATTTGTATGTAAAGAATAGATATTTCAAGGGAACTCGTGGTTTGTGGGAATTATTGACAAGAAAAAAGGTAGATCTCTCAAAAGTGACATCATCGGATAAGAGTAAATATAGGCAAATTCTTCTTTTAACCAACGGACATTTGCAAAATAACGAACCCTTCAATCAGATAAAGTCAAACAAAGGTCAGAAATATAAAGAAATAATTACCGAACTATTTCCGTCAAAGGTTTCGTGGGAAGAATACTAACAATGTACAAAAAGTACTATTATGATCCCGAAAAACCTTCCTCCTTTTCTACTGTAGAAAAACTTGCTTCCGTGGTAGGAAATAAGAAAAAAACAGCGAATTGGCTTCTTAAACAAGATGCATATACTTTGCATAAACCTGCACGGAGAAAATTTCAGAGAAATTTCTACACTGTAAACAACATTAACGATGTGTGGGAAATTGATTTGGCCGATTTGAAAAACATTAAAAAATATAATGATGGAGTTCAGTATTTGCTAACGTGCATTGATTGTTTTTCCAGATTTGCACGGGTAAAACCCATAAAGTCTAAAAATAGTACGGAAACTGCCAATGCCTTTAAATCCATGCTAGATAGTGCTGTTCCTCTTACCGTAAGATCCGATAGAGGTAAAGAATTTTTGGGTACTGCATTTCAAAAACTGTTAAAAGACAAGGGTATAGAGCATCAAATTTGCAGAAATCCTGACGTAAAATGTAGTTTAATTGAACGTTTTAATCGTTCTTTAAAATCCAAAATCTTCAAGTACATTACGTACAAAAATTCTTACCGCTATGTAGATGATCTTGATAAATTTGTTCTAGCGTATAACAATACCGTTCATTCGGCAATTGAAATGCCTCCAAGCAAAGTGAATGCCAAAAACGTTTTACAAACATGGAAAACATTAGAGTCAAAACGAACTAAAATAAGGCCTCGACCCGTCAAATTCAAAGTAGGACAGACTGTGAGAATAAGTAAAGAAAAAATGAAATTTGCCAAAGGTTACGAGCAAAATTTCTCCACAGAAATTTTTAAAATTGTAAAAGTTATAAAACATTCTCCACAACCCCTTTACGAACTAGAGGATTTGAACAAAACGCCTATAGAGGGACAATTTTATAGTTACGAGCTTACTCCCGTAAAAATTAATAAATCCACTCTGTATAAAATAGATAAAATACTGAAAACTAGGGTGCGGCAGGGCAGAACTCAACATCTCGTTCGATGGAAAGGATATAGTCCACAGTTCGATTCGTGGATAGATGCATCATGGATGAATTCTATGTAACTGTATTGAGTGACTCTAGCACAGATGTGTATCCTGAAAATTCACTAGCTAGTTTTCGTAATGAATTAGCTCAGCCTATCAATCTTCAAAGAGAAAAATGGGTGGTAGGTTTGGCGGAGCTCTCCTACTCTTACGGTTACGAGTCCATAGAAGAGGATATACTTAACGAGGCAGGGGAACTGAATAAAAATGTAATCATAACTAGAGCAGGTAGAATAGTTTTTGAAAAGAAGGATTTTAAAGACTTTAAAGAATTGTACACCACCATAAAGAATCAGGTAAAAGATGAGGATTTACAGGAGATGCTTTTAACAGAGTTACAGGGCTACCTTGTTGCTCATCAGAAAGAGATTAAGGAAATTGAGAAAACTAAGAGGGAATGGGTTCCTTCATTTTCCGTTTTAGACGAACACACTGCAAAGGCTAATAGTATTCACATGGTAATAGCTAGAAAAAAAGACAATAAGCTGGAAACGATCTTTGACGGAAAAATCTTCTTTCCCACCAGGGTTTATTATGGCATTGGTGATCTCGTAGATACCATAAAGAATTCTCTTCCAAATTTTGAATGCTATAAAAACGCTAACAAAAATTTGCTTTTAGAGGTAAGTCATGATATGAAAAGCCTTTTCCTTAGATCACACAGAAAGACCAGCTTTGAATTTATTTATGAATCTGAGCCTGTCTTTGTTTACTGCAATCTAATAAAACCACAACTGATTGGTAGTTCTTACGTTCGCTGCTTAAAAATAATTCAGTTTCCCTCCTACAGCAGTCATCACACATTTGAAAACATATTTTACATTCCCGTAGAACTTAATTATTTTCAAACTGTTGCAATTGAGTTAGTGACTAAGTTTGGCGATTTGGCTCGCCTGAGTAGTAGTATTACACCTACCATTGCTGTGTTACATTTTAAGAAAGTTAAATAATCATATATATTGCAATGCACAAAATTCTTTTTGTCAGTTAACAATGGATCCACTAACAGCGTACTATGTGAACCAAAGTGGAGGGCGTCTCGGCCAATACATAGGCCCACTGTATGCTGGTAGCCCTTACGTTCAGCATGGTAGAGGCTTAGGCAGCTTTTTGGGTAGTTTATTTAGAATTGTTAAACCTGTTCTTCTATCAGGAGCAAAATCATTGGGAAGGGAAGCTCTCACCACTGGCGCAAACATCATGTCCGATATTGCAGCAAAACAGGCGGGCACAAAAGTTAAGGACATTGTGGCATCTAGAGTCACCGAAGGTACACAAAAATTGGTATCTAAGTTGCAGCAAGGTAAAGGTAAAAAAAGAAAGAAAACAACTTCAAAATTCAAAACTAACAAGAAAAAAACTAGAGATATATTTGCATAAATACCTCCTGCCCTTTTCGTAAACCGACACATGCGGTTTGGGTGGGAGTAGGAGAGCACCATGATCGCCTGTACAAAATCCGAATTTGATATATTTGCTAAAAAACCCATTCAAGCGGCAGTTTTAGGAAATTACACTACACTAATCAAACCAATCGCCCCCGTAGAGCAATCTGTATTGGAATTTGTTATTCCTGGAGATAAGGAACATTACGTTGATTTAAATGTATTTTTAAAAGTAAAAGGAAAATTTGTAAAATCAGATGGCACAGACTTGGCAGCTACAGTCAAAACGACTGGAGTTAATAACTTACTACATTCCCTGTTTAGTCAATTGAGCGTTTCCATAAACGGAACATCCATCACTCCTTCCGAAGATCTCTATCATTATCGTAGCTATTTTGAAACTCTACTCACTTACGGTCACGATGCAGCCAAAAGTCATTTAACTACCGCTTTTTGGTATATGGACACGCCTCTCAAAGGTCTAAAAGATGCCGATGCCGCGAAAAATGGAACTTTGGGGGCTGGCGATTCTAATCTAGGGTGGAAAGAACGGTTTGAAAAAAGTAAAACATCAAAGGAAATAGATATGATTGGCAAATTACATGGAGATATTTTTAACGTACCTACTCTGTTGCTACCAGGACTCAATCTTCAAATAAAGTTAACCAAGGCAAAGGAATCTTTTTACGTACTAAGCGAATCTGCAGACTCAAAAGCGAGGTTTCAATTTCTTGATGCCACTCTGTATGTGAAAAAAGTTAAACCGTCTCCAAGTATTTTAATGGCTCACATGAAGGCTTTAGAAAAGGTAAATGCTCGTTATGACATTACACGTGTTGACGTGAGATCCTTCACCTTTGGAGCTGGGCAAAGTACCATATCTATAGATAATGCTGTGTTAGGCCCACTTCCAAAAAGAATACTTATTGGCATAACAGAAAATACAAATTTTTCGGGAACTCCTAATACAAATCCGTTTGATTTCAGACATTTCAATTTGGAATATTTCGCATTGTATGTAAATGGTCAACAAATTCCGGCCGAAGGCCTCTCTATCAATACATCGCACGAAAAAGGTTCAACGCTAGCATATCATACTCTATTTTCCGGTTCTGGCATTCATCACACCAACAACGGCATTCAAATCACTCACGACATGTATATATCTGGGTATTTTTTGCTGCTCTTTGACTTAACGCCAGACAGTGCGGCTTCAGAAGGTCATACTTCCTTGTTAAATAATGGGAATATAAGAATAGAGCTAAGATTTAGGGATAAGCTTACACAAGCAATCACTTGCCTCATGTACTGCGAGTACGAAAATTCAATTCAAATAGATAAAGATATGAAAGTACATACTGATTTTTAAACATGAATACATTACAGATAGAACAAACCTTACAGGGTATTCCAAATTTTGCAGGTGTTTTTGCATCAGATATGTTGCCTAAAGAATTTAGTAAACCATCCACATTTGTAATAAATTTAGATCCCCACAACATGCCTGGTTCCCATTGGATAGCTGTTACTCAAAATTTAAATTCTTTTGCATGGTATTTCGACTCCTATGGTCTCCCTCCTTTTGTAAAACCCTTGAAAGACTTCCTTCCCCATCATTTCTCCTTTAATCGCCTCCAGCTTCAAAACCTCTACTCTGACATCTGCGGACAGTACGTGTGCCTCTATACGCTATACATCTGTAACAAAGGATACACCATGAACGAGTTTGTTGCAATGTTCAACTCCACCAATCCAGACGACCAGGCTAGAAAGATGTTTCGCAGGGAGTTTACACCCCCGAAGCAATGCAGCGGTGGACAAGGATGCCTGCCTGGTATAAAAGTAAGTACCGTTATTTTTTCACGTCAGTTTTCTATGCATGCCTGCAATGGAAGGAAGTCTAGTGGTGGACTTTGAGGCCCTCAGGGGCAACAGCAAGGAAATAATAATAAAGGAATTGTCCATTGCTGGCAAAAATTTTGTTCAAACTTTTCATTTTGCAAGTCCATATCCTTGGAATCATAAATTTGAAGGATACAACAAAGAAAGTCAAAATGGAATTCATTTCAATGATGGATACATTCCTTACAGCATGCTTAAAACAATACTAGAGGAGGTGGTAGCGGGACAAATCTCGCTATTCGCCTGCAACGAAGATAAATGTGCACTACTTTCGGCACTAACAGACAGAACTTTTATTAATCTAGAAAAAGAATTTAATTGTCCAAATCCTGAAAATCTATACCATGAAATGCACTGTGGTTTTCCTTGTCACAAATTTTCTAACTCTCATTGTGCATGCAAACACGCTCACGCCATGTTCAAGTGGCTAGAGCATCATAAACTTAAAAAACTTAACATTAGATGTCCTTCCGAAAGCTCTAATAGACATGATGCATTTTTTGTTTCAGGCCTATAAAAACAGGAATCGTACCCTCTAGACACCAGTCTACGCCATGAAGTCTAGAGGCAAGCAGATCAGGATGTTCCGTCGACGTCCAGCGTCCATTTCCAATTCAGAGCCCGTATTGCATCGCCGAACCTACTTTCTCAACAATCATCACTCCAGATACATCAGCTTGGGTTTCTACAAAAGAAGAAACTACGAGGCTCACGTGGAAATTGGCGGAGTGAAACAAGGGAGAGTTGTGCTTTCCCATCATTATTTCACAACTTTAATAAATCATCTACCAAAATTGGCGGAACATCTCAGCAAGGACCAATCTTACAAATGCATCGAAGAAACGTTTCGCCTACGTTCCATTAAAGGACAGCGTGCCAGAATACAATGTGAACAAGAACACGTTGTTTTAAATTTAGACGAAATAAATTATCTATTGTGCAATGCTAATATATTGCAACACCAAATGGCAAAGTATATATTAGCTACATCTGATGTGAAAGATTACATTAATAGCGCTTCTGACAGCAGCACTTTTGTAATTCCTAAAGAAAATACTTCATGTTTTGTACTTTATGATGTTATTTGTGACGAGTTAAACTCGACGCTTGTGTATTATAAAGATGAATAAAATATTATTTGTAAACCTGTTTTGTTATTTATCCTGTACTCACCTATTGAAACCTTCTCCACTTGTATTCTGATAAAATGCTTAAAATGCAATCTTTTTATAATGCTACCTTTTCAGGAAATACCTTGAATTAACTTTGCCAATGCTAGCCGCTCCGCCAGAACGACATTGTAACACATCTGGTAGCCTTGCAGGAAAAACCGGTTCCCGGAACTAATAACGACGGTTTTAAGAGGAAAGCTTACCAATCCAACATTAAGAGGGATGCTTACCATCTGATGTAAAATCAAAAAATTTAGCAAGAAATAAATAATAAACGCCAGTTAGGCACCATAGGCGATACGTGATATGTTATATCCAGGGGTGGATCCTCATACAATACTCACAAAAGATAATATATATTAATCAACTTACAATTATTAATACCTCAGTCCATATCCTTATATAACAATGCAATATTCATAAACAGGCTTCATCAGTAATAAACTCAACTTACAATTATTAAGCTAGCCTTTCTAAACCTTATACAATAATAATAAAAAAATTATTTTACCAAAAAATCTGGGGGGTGGGGGGGCTAGGGGGGTGGGAGCCTTGGAGGGGGGTGGCAAGGGTTTTAGTGCCTCTCGCTTGACCTTGAAATAGGGGTAGTTTTTATTTTTAGGGGCAGATTTTATTTTTTGGGTAGTTTTTTTTTTGTTTTTTTTTTCAAAAGGCATAAATAGGGGATGGGATCAAGGGGTGCTTATACTACTCACGGTCTCTCTTTTATAGCAATAGAGCTAAAAATAATTAAAATTAGAGGTTAAGAAATCAGTAAAACACTGAAATATCTACACAAATGCGTCAATATTCGAACAGCAATGTGTTCTTCTCCAAGGGCAGAATACGAATGTATAGATGCATTAACTTGAGATCCCCTCTTGTTGTGAAATCACTCGTGAATATAGATAAAAACCTGTCACATTTAATACAAATAAGCCATTATAACGACTTAACCTAGGAAACCTGGGTCACAAATTTGCGAAGGTTACAGTCATCTTAGGGATAAAATCTCAGTAACAAGATAATTTTAGAGGTTTCTAAGCTACGAGGCCTGGTCAATAAAGAAGAATATTTTTTCGACAACATAACTTTATTTATTTAATAATTTTGATGAACTTTCTCAAAGTGGTCCCCATTGGATATAATGAACCTGTCCCAGCATTTCTGCCAGTCTTCAAACGCATGCTGGAAACCATTTTTTGATATGTCCTTCAGAATCGCCTCGGTAGCCTTCACCACTACCTCTGACGATGAAAAATGCTTCCCACGAAGGCGTTTGTTCAATTTGGAGAAAAAGAAAAGTCACAAGGGAATAAATCTGAGCTATAGGAAGGGCGAGGGAGATACTTCACTTTGATTTTAGTGACGTTCAACATTTGCGTCGTGCGGTAGTGCATTATCGTAGCGCATTCAGTTTTTGCTAGAATGTGATATGGCCTTGCAGAGTTTTCAGGACATCTCTGTAGTATTGCTCAGCTAGCGTCGAATGACGAAGTTTTATCAGCAGTATCTATTTTTGAAACAAACTCCGGAACCTCGTGCTCTTTAATTGCAACGATCCTCTCTCACAATGACATGGCGCTGTTAATGTTTTCTTCCGTTAGAGTACTAACTGGAGCTCTAGGTCTACCTTCCTTTGAAATTGATTGTCTCCCCTCTTTAAACATTTTAAATCATCTTCCATCTGTGCTATAGGGAAGAAAAAACTTTCCATAGGCCTCAGCTGAAGATTTGTTGAAACAAAAGCAGAATTTCATACGGTTCGCTGCGTTTCACCCTCATTTTGCACAACTCTCACAGGCGGAAACAAGTAGTACCAATTGTCACTACGCATCAAGCTAACAAAATATTGTAAAGTTAAATTTAAGCGCGAGAAATTAAGTCTGTAAACAAATATTCGTGGTTGCGATCGTAGAGATCATGGTATCTCAGATGCAAGAGCACCGGTACAGTAAGCCCAAGATTCCTGGTTTGAGCCTCGGATTTGACCTCGAATTTTTCCTATCAAACCCAGTACAGTTCATCACATTATTTGAGAAGCAACATTTCAAAAAGCAGTTTTCCCATTAATATTAACTCTTCAAGAAAAAAAGACAAACGCACATTGACCACACTGTATAGCAAGAAAAATTAAAAATTGTAACTCTACAAATCGAGTCCTTATAAGGATATAATGTTAAAAAAAAAAACAAACAAATAAGTTGTAATAATCGGTAACTATCGTAGAGAAACTGAACAAGCTGCTTTTTGCAACAAATATATATGGTTTGAGACACACCCATAATTTTGATTTTTTTATGACGCATCTATTTTTATTAATTAATTTTTTTAAGAAGCTCTGAAGCTTTAACATTCCTGATCCTTCCAGTTTGAGGCGTGTTATGCGTCATGTACTCATAAAATTGCCGTCACGGATGACCGAGATCGTTAAGGCGCAGACTTGTGAGCAGCAGGTCTGGAATTCGACTCCCACCGGGACTGTCCTCCCTGACTGAAGTGTTTCCAGTTTTTCAAAGTTTCAAACCTTAAAATAGGCAACAGAAGTAAAAAAAAAGACAAAATAAAAACTGGTCCTACCGCGCCCAAATTTACGGAGACATGTTCATTCTTATCTGACTCTTAAATATATCCACTCACATAGAAAAGGCATTCTGTCTAACTTCCGGGTTCTGTAAATTACCTTTCTTTGAAATTGCCCCAAGTCAAAACTGTATCATTTGTTGACGACACAAATCTCATACTTAATGAATGACACCAATAAAAATTACTTGCAATTATAAATCATACAGACTTCAAGCAGTTTGGAACAATGGTTATCGAATAATAAACTTTAGTTAAATGACAACAAAATTATATTTAGGCGTTTCAGTAATAAAATCTAGCAACTATACATAAATCATTTTAAACCTCACTACAGTTCATAAGCAGAGCACAGAAAATTTCTAGGTGTATGCATTAACTTTGTTATGGCATCACCACATAGAACATTTAACTTCAAAATTGCGTTGTTTGTGTTATACATTTGGAATCCTGTCTAAAGTACTGTCATTTGAAGCTTTAAAAGTATATACTGAGGACAAGTTCACTCACTACCGTCAAATGGTATGATTGTATGGGGAGTATCATCAAAATCTAAGCATATCTTAATATTACAAAATGATGGTTAAAACTATTATGAATATACCAATTCGATCAGAAAGTAAAAGAGTTTTCAAAGAACTTAGAATATTGCCAGTCACTTGCATATATATGTAAAGAAATAAATATATAAAAGAAAAATATATAAAATAAAAATAAAGTAACACTATTAACAATGTAACAAATTAACAGTGATTATAATAGTAGTATAATTACTGTTAATTTATATATATATATATATATATATATATATATATATATATATATATATATATATAATATTTAGAATTTGTATGTTTCATTCAGCAAAACTTTGATTACTTCCAGACAAATTCAAAGTTTCTTGACTACAACACGAGAACATCTAATAATATATACTTTAATTTTCACAAACGTCTTCATGGATTATCTCATCTTGGTAGCAAATTTTATAATCTTGTTCCACATACATCAAGTAGTTCGAAACAATTTTAAAAAACCGGTAAAACAAATACTGCTAACTTATGCCATTCTGAATCAGTAAATATTAGAAACTAAAGTTTTAAATACTAAATTAGTTTTATAATAAATATTTCATATTAAAGGCACTATCCAATATTTAGTTTATGTTATACGAAAGACATTCAAAAAGAGTTTTACAAGTGTCATCTTAAAGTTCAAGCTAAGGGCTAAATCTGAAAACTTACCCTCATAATTCTTCACAGTACTCTCCATTTATCTCCACACACAGTTGTAGACGGTGGAGTCACTTGTCAAAAGCACTACGGTACTCGGACTGAGATATTATCAACAGAGCTGAATTTATAACTCGTTTAAAAGGTTTTCAAGCAATGCAAAATTTCACTGGAGGAAACGACTAGAAGTCACGCGGTGCAAAATCATGGCTGTAGGGCGAATGGTCAAGCAACTGCATTCCTCAGTTTCCTCAAATTTGCAGCTGTTTTGTGACGCATTGTAGTGCAAAAGCAACAGTCTTGAAGTTCCTGTCTTTGGACCCCGCCTCAGCTCTTCAAATAATGGATCCAAAATATATGTGTCATTTATTATCAATCCTTCTGGCATAGTCAACCACTGATGGTTAAAGTAGAACGAAACAGTGAATATTCACTTCCGAGAACGAAACCCTTGTCGAAGAACAACTGATCTTGGGTCATTCTCACGCAACTCTGAGCTTTATTTGGGGTGATATAGTAATAAAACCAACTAGCAAACGTTTAGAACCTTTCGATAGAAACAAGCTCAGCAGTTTCCCTGCACACTTCTTTCTCTCTTCTTCTCTTCATTGGTTAAGGGATGTGGAACCCATTTTGCACAGATTTTTCGCAGCTTTAAATGTTAATGCTGCCAATACCAATACCCACTTCCATACTTAGCATTTCAACAGTAATGTGTCGATTTTCCTTCACCGAGTTCCTCGCCATTTGAATTATTCTCTTGTTCACAGCTTCCCGAGGCTGGCTAGAGCGAGGATTCTCTTTCAAAGTCTCTCGCCCTTCTTCAAATGAATGAACCCATCTTGCAATGGTATCATTTGAACACAATTGCTCACCAGGAACAGCTACCAAGTCTTCGCAAAATTTTCTTTCTTTCAGCTAGCATATTGCATGTGAAAATTTAGAATCTAAAGTTTTCTTTAGAAATATTTATGATTTTTCACCATTTGTTGACACAGGACTGAAAAGACTGGACACAGTGACAATGAACTTATGCATATTTTGATAGGTTAAGGTCTATTGTTGTCAGCTGCGTTAGTTACATTGTTGTAGACATTATTGTCCAACAATGAATAGGCTGGTTGCAAACATTTTTGAATGCCCCTCGTATGTACTGGACAGGGAAGAGGAAGAGGAGCTCATCATCACATGAAAGACTACACATTTCAAGACTATGCACATATGTAAAAGCATTTTGTAAATTCAACATCACGTGGCAATATGTTTGTATTTTTAATTATATTTTTATAAACTCTGTTTATAATTTGAAGCCCTGACGATGCCATGAATTGCTTTTGTAATTCTAACGGCCAATAAACCACTCAACTCAATATAAATTTGCCCAGTAAGTTCAACTGTAAAGAAAACACGACCTAAAAGAAAAACCGGTTCAACTATCAATGTCATGGCCTTCTTAAATTGTTCTTACTGATTAAATTGCTTACACCACACAGTGTAACAGCTGAGTAAAAGGAAGTGCTGCCGGTTCTTTCTTCCTTTCATACACCGCAACCGGATTTCAAACTGCACTTGAATACTTTTTTGTTTCTCAGAATTGTCATCTTTCTTGTGACGTAGTACACAGTAATTAAATTCCCGGAATATTGTACCATACCCATGCTTCATAAAAAGAAACTTCGGTGGTGATTTTGGTTTACTTGGCATTTGCAGCCAATCTTTGGAACAGAAAGAGTTGTTCATGTGCTCGAGGTAAGTTTTATGCGATTTTTAGAAATAGTGTTTTTGTGAAGATATTTTCGTCTTGTGAATGATTTTTCTTAAGTGTAACCTTATCTACTTCTGTACATACCGTGCGTTTGTTTTATTCCATCCAAGGGAAGTGTATTAAATATATATAAGCATATAAGTAACTAATCAAAATGAAAAATTTACTTCGTTCCTTGGTTCCTTTAATGCAGGATTTCGTTTTTTGACAGTCAAAATTTAATGTTTATTTATTTTAGATTCTTTCAAAGTCTTGCGCCTTTCAAAAAGCTATAGAGTATTGCTTTGTTAATGTCTAAAATATTTCAAGACAATTATTATACAGCCGTAACAAAATATAAATGCATTAAGATTGTTTTAACATGTTCCGTTTAGTTCTTGCACTGATAATGACCATTTTGTTGTATTGTGTTTTCTGGGAATAAATAAACCGAAAGCGTGATTTTGTATCTTCGCATGGTGTAGCTGTATGTGTGTTAAACTCTTAGTATGATTTTTCTCTCTCTTTCGTCTTCTATACTTTTCCCATTCCTTTTAATTTTCGTCATTTTACAGCACTTACTTATTTTTCTCTTTTTATTTACTTAGCGTTATTCCTCATTTTCTTTTCTTTCTTTTTAGTCCTTAATTTACAGTTATAAGTCTTGGGACTCATCTAGATCATTAAACTATTCAAAATGTACTATTAACATTATTTTCAGATAATGCTTACCGAAACAAGTGGCCGAGATCATTAAGGCATGGATTCATGATATGAGGTCTGTAGTTCGAATCTGGCCAGGACTGTTCTTCCTTACTTAGAGTGTCCCTCGCCCCCTTTCAGGATTTCCCTAGTCCTCATCATTGGTAAATGCCGGAAAGTGCTGTAAACTTGGCCTAAATAGCTTCTCCCTAAAAAATAATAATATCCCAATTTATTACTTCATATTATGTTTCATTAGTGTCCACCGTCTGTGATACCTTAGTAGTTAATATGGACATTAAAAGATACGGTTGAGGGAATATGATTTTATAACACGTTTTGATTAGATTTCACGTTAATTACTTATATTAATCCTTTCTTACCTAGATTCAAATCGTGCTGCGGTTTATTTACGGTAAATAAGCTTTTTAACAAGATAAATATTTGAAATTCTGAATGGTATATACACTGAACTTACATTTCATTATATTTAATATAAAACAGCATATTCTGACCAGTTTTCGACGAAATAAACGCCAACAGGCATTACATTTTATGCACACTTATTGCATTGGTATTATTTAACTCGATGTTCTAGCGACATATTCAAGGGAAGCACTGTTCATTTCTAAACGGAACGCGAATTGAGATTCCGGGGTCCATCCGTACTAAGGTGTTCACTGGATTATCGGAAAAAGATTAGGAAATTCCTGTTTGCAATGTTGGCATTTAAGATTTTGCCAATAACCTTGCCAGCTAGTCTAATATGATGTAGCAATGTGAAACGATCTTGAAGAATCACAGGTTATTTGAGAGAAGGGTTGCACATAGCAGGGTAAGTTTTACTAATTCAGTTCACGAGGCGTTGCATGTAATCCTGCGCGACTTCTTTTCAGCTGGGACATGTGCTGTAAACCAAGTTGTTTGCTTAGCAATTTGCACGTCTGCTGTTCATTGATTGTATGTAATGGAGATAAGTAAACACGTCACTGTCAGTTACGCTCTAAAGCCCTTTAATCCATCATGCGTGTTCTAGCCGTATAACGCGTTCTTTGCACATGGGGAAATGTGAACTACAAGCCGCTAATGTCCATAATTTAAACCATATATCACAGATTAGCTTAGCTTGTTTTACAGTACAATTCTTAGTTATAATTATTGACTTAAACCATTTACTCATTGTTATATATTTTGTCATTGTAGAGATTATAATACACCGTTTATTTCTGCATTTCGTATTAGACTGGTTTATTTTTATTTTATTAAATATACTATTATATACACCTATATAATGGAATACTATTTGCTTATACCAAATATAACACGTGCTTTTTACGCATGTGTACAGATACATCCACCATAGTTATCAGAATTTACATTTGGTAGGTACCTAAAAAGGATTGTATAAACGTAAATTATATACGTGTTTTAAGCATATATAACACGAATACCATTTCTTTAAGACATTAAAATGCAACATTCTTAAATACTTTGGTTTAGCTAATGGAGAACAAGAAGACTGTTATATAAGAAGTTTAATATTATAAGCACTTTTTTGTACATTAGTATCTAAAATACAGAGATTATATATATTGACTACATTTTAAAGAAACGGTGGCGATTAATACTTTAGAAATTAAGGCATATTATTATTTACTATTATTGTGTTCACTATGCGCTGAAAACATTACAAAATGACAACTAATTAATTCTAGTCCTGCCCACTTTCTAGATGTTGCACGTTACAAATTCTTATACAAAAGCATATATTGTAATTACGTCAAACCTTCATGATAAGTATAAAGAAATAATTTTAAAATGTATTGATTATTGATAATAAGATTTCTAACTAAGCTAATTTTATTCCATCTTCTCCACTGACCATTTCCATTTCAGGCTTATTTTCCATAAAAACTCGTCCAAACCCCTTAGCTGAATCTTATCATGAACATTTTTATCACTCCTTATTAATCTTCAACCATTCGCTCTAATTAAACACTTCCTCCATTTCTTAGCACCGTTATATTTCAACAAAATACATACAACATATTGCTCCCTTGTTGACCTTGCTGACTGTCGCAGTCGTAGCACAGTTGTTCCCGGGTGTGTGTTGTGTTGTGTTGTTCATTTCTCAATTTGGCAGTATACATAAAGTGTAAAAGTGTATTATGCCGCATATGTTTACAACGGCACAGCGTGTCTTTATGTGCGAGTCATATGTGTTAACTCAGTGGTGAAAGAATCATAGGATTTTTTTAAAGCATACAGTTGATTCTGTTACTTACCGAATGCTATGCAACACCCCCCCCCCATTTTCAGAGAATTAACCAACAGGGAACGTGATCATGAGTTTATTCAACAGGACTCTGCCACTGCTCACACTGCGAATAATATGAGAGCAATTCACAATGTGATTCCATAAGACAGAGTTATTAGTAGAGATTTGTGCCCCCCTCGATGCCCCTCTTTAACAGCCTGCGATTATTATCTCTGGGGTACATTAAAACTGCCATACACAAGAAGAACCTGCAAGAACTCAAAGATAAAATTCGTAAGAAAATGTCCGGATTTCTCAAATGAACTATATCGAGTGAGAATAATTTCATAAAGAGATACCAAAAATGTTTGAAGAATGAAGGCGGGCAGTTTTAACACCCCATTTGATAATTTAATAAGTGACAAGCCTCTTAAATTAGTTTGTGTATTGTTGTATGGTTGGTTTTATTATTTTACCCTTCCGCTGTCGGTCCTGGTGGTGTAGTGGTTACCATACTTGCCTCCTAAACCCAAAATGCGGGTTCGAACCCGGCCAGGACCGATGGATTTTTCCGGGCGTAAAAATCCGAAGTATGGCTTCCTTCGGAAGGGAAGTAAAGCCGTGGGTCCCGTATCGTACATTTGCGGCACGAAAAAGAACCTCAAACCTGAAAGAGAGGCCTCTGAGCAAAATTTGTCGGCGGCCGTTTCACGCCCTGAGTTGAATGGGACGCTGATGACCTGAGATGTTAAAGAGCGTCCATAAATAAATCAATCAAAGAAAAAAAAATCCTTCCGCTAATCACCGAGACCCGCATAACCGGCTAACGAACGGCATGCCCATAGAAATACTCGGGGGGAAATCAACACTGATCGTACGGTATTTAAATAGTTGCGTTATATATTGGCTCCTATACTTGAAGCCCATGTTTACTTCCTTATGCGTAAAGGTTACACTTTGCGTACATGAAAAGTAATAGAATTGCTTTACGAGTAAAAAGTTTTACAATGATATGTTGTAAAGATTTTTTTTTTAAATTTTGAAGATCAATTTACAATTATATCAGACGTGTCTATTGATACACGAATACACCGTTTTTCTTAAATTACTAAGATAAAAATATATTATAAAATAAAAAAGTTACAAAATACTTAACATGTACCCTATCTAAGATCGACAAAAATATAAGTTATGTATTGGTGGAAATAATTGTGCGAATGTCTATAAGTAATTATTTACTCTTAGATTTTTAATTAAACTTGTAAATAGCTGCAAATTTTACACAGTTCTGAAGGCTATAAAATAAAAATGGACCGACCATTTTAGCTATGGACAGCGATCCTTGAATTAGATTGAATTAACTGAATTATTATTATTATTATTATTATTATTATTATTATTATTATTATTATTATTATTATAGAAAATATCAATACTCTCAGTTCTTTGTATAGCTAAGTACAGTCTTAAACCATTTTTTGTACAAAATTGAGGTTATGAACCGTGTTGTTTTGTCAAGTTAAATTTTTATGTTTGATGTAGATAATTGTATCCATGAAGTGTATGTGTGGTGTAGCTTTATTTACCCTCTTAATGCTATTTTCCATGACTCATGTCTATGTTGAAAACTCCCTTTTTAATTAAGCCCTTGGGCATCAACCTCAAACTGTTTAGGAATAATATTTAAATGCTGTATCTCTCATTTTTTTTCCCCAGGACTAATGGTTTAGAGCCAATTTGTTGCATAGTCGTTATCTCTTTATTAGGTTAAAATGCCTCGTAGACTCATGGTCATGGATTCAAACCCAGCCAGATTCGATTGATTTTTAGGGCGTTAAATCCTAAGTATGGCTTCCTTCGGAAGTAAAACCGTGGGTCCATGTCGTAGGTTTATGGCATGTAAAAGATCCCCAAATCTGAAAGAAGAGGCCTCCGAGCAAAATTAATCGACCGTATTACGCCCTGAATTGAATGGGACGCTGATGGCCTGAGATGTTAAAGAGCGTTAGCATTACATCAATGTTTTGGCAAGTAATTTCTCGAAGATTATCAATATTTTGGAGAACTGTGATGTAATGATTACTGGATCATTTACCATCTTGCCCTCAGCATGTAAATGTTTCTATGATCTACGTGGGAAATCTCTGAATTTTTAATTGCGTTTATCTATTATATGTGTGCTTTGTGATCAACGTAATTAAAGACAAACATATTATAGGCGTTTCGAGCAAAGAATAAGAAAAGCGGTTTCTTTAGAAGTTGCCCTGGAAACAGAGTAAATGTTTTTTCGGAACAAAATTTCACATTCTGAACAAGTTTTAATGACGTATTCGAATATTTAAAAGTGGTGCCTGGTGTATAACACTAGTCATTGCTTTAGAACGAGACATTTGCAAACATGGGTCGTTAAGTAGCTGACGGCACGTGCAACTGTGTGTAACCAAGGTTAATGGTGATGACGTAAATGACCGTGCTCTTCCTTGAGCGCCTCTTAGCTCGCAAACAGCTGAGTAATTCGTGAAATGATAAATTATGTCTTCATTTAGTTGCTTTGTTGTTTTGATGCCTCCATTCCGTTCCCATCGCATCAATCATTCGGTGGTTTTCCCCATTTCCTCCAATATGAGGATGAAAGGGTTGAGAGAGTTATATCATTGAGAACATTGGTTTTTAATATTGAAAAGAGCTAACCTCATTATTTAGTTTATTTCCAAAAAGAGCGGCATATCTCTTCTAGCAAGCAATAGATATACTAGGGGCGTTCTAAAAATTCTTGGTCTGAGCAAGAAAATACAAGATTTAAGAGAAATGTTTTTCTCATTTTTAAACATAATTACCTTGTAAATCAATACATTTAGTCCAAAGACGTTCAACTTTTGTAATACCCTCAGTAAAATAAGATTTTTCCATTTGTGAAACATTAGCGTCTGTCTCAGTTTTAACCTCATCATTTGATGTAAATCTTTGTCCAATCAGCCATTTCTTCAGATATGGGAACAAAAAGAAATAAATGGCAGCCAAATCCGGCGAATATGGTGACGTGGAAGCATTTAGAAGCGAAGATCATGCCGTTTTGCAGCAACAATCCCAAACATGTGTGACGGCACATTGTTGTGATGAAAGATAACTTACTTTTTCGTAAAGTGTGGACTTTTAGCCTGAATAGCGCCAATAGTGTACACATTGTAATTTTCGGTGCCTTGTAGGTAGTAGGATCGATGGAGATTTGAAAATCAATTTCAAAAACCATTTCATGGGTACAACCGTAATAGGTACGTTCTTTCGGAATTTGGTTTGAGTGCCTTGTGTCAAAAAAACTAATTTTTGTATGAGCTGTCTTAAAAAAAAGTAATATATCTTTCGAATATAAGCAGTGGATATATCTTCGCGGTAAATGATATCTCCAACCTAAATAATATTTATTGAAATGCTAAGTAAAGTGCAAGGAGGCCTTCACCCATTTGGCCCAGGCCAACTTTAAGTGTGACATTCCAAAAACACAATTAAAATATTACTATAATTTTTTAAAAATTATCAAGTGGTCGTAATTATTCTTATTGCGATTCTTAGAAGAAAACAAAATGAGGTAATTTCTGGCTAACACTTGCTAAAGTCCTAAGTATGGCTTCCTTCGGAAGGGAAGTAAAGCTGTGGGTCCCGCGTCGTACATTTACGGCACAATAAAGAACCTCAAGCCTGAAAGAAGAGGCCTCTGAGCAAAATTTATCGGCCGTTCACGCCCTGAATAGAATGGAACGCTGATGACCTGAGATGCTAAAGAGTATCCAAGCTATCCTATGCTAATCTCTTTCTTTGGTTCGTCAGTCATTTCCTACTGGAATTCCAAAAGACAGAAGTTCAACTCCACTCATCTAGCTCTTTTATAAAATTACCTTTGGATTCAGCCCAGTTACGGTCAAATTTACAAATACCTACAGTATACAAATTGTGACTGTCTCTTAAAAGTAAATAAAAAGACAGAAACTACTGTAAACCCAGTTTGCACTTCTTCTTTTCTCACAGTCAAATCCACTGTCCTGCATTTTTACTGCCCTTACTAAATTTCTTCAATTATAGCTATTTTTCTTTAATTTGTAATTCATAAGTTCCTTTCTAACAGTTCATTTCATTTATACTTAAATAGCATACAAGTTTAGTTAAAAGTCCCGCATCTAAATAATTTTTAAAGTGTGTGGTTCAGTGACGTGAAACTTGATGTATATGTGATGTACAGGGATAGCTGTATAATGAGAACTCAAAAATTACATGAACGACTTTTTTTACTGTTTAACCGAAAGCAACTCAAACTCTGTTGTTTTAAATAGAATACCCAATATATATTATATTTGTGAATAATGCTCATTATGTTCAAGGAAGAAAATAAAAAAAGGGTAGCGAATAATAAAATGCTTCTCAACAAAAACAAAGCAATTCTAGTTAGCGTCTAAATACTGTGATCAAACTTAGCTTGACAATGTATGAATCAGTCAAGAAACCATTTAATAAATTACTTTACCAGAATTACTTTAGGAATGTCTTGCACCGCTTTTATAATTCCATACTCCAGGTCTTCTTAATTGTTGGGTCTTTTTTGACATACCACAACTTAAAATGTTCTCACAAAAATAAGTTTAAAGGCGACAAATCAGGAGATCTTGTTCGTAACTTTATGTAACCCAGCTACCATTCCATTGCTGTGAAAACATCTGGTATAATGCTGATGTATATTCTGCCCTTAGTGAGCTGGAGCTCCATCATGTTGGAAATATCTCTGAGTAGACTGCCACGGTTGGTCGAGGTCGTTAAGGCGCGGACTCGTGAGCGGAAGGTCTGGGGTTTGATTCCAACCAGGACCGTCCTCGCTGACGAGTATTTTTTCCAGTTTTTTCTCAGTCCTCATAAATGGCAAGTTCGGGCCGACACCCTAAACTTAGGCTTGGAACGTTTCCTTCCTTTTAAAACAAAACTATTTCCCAGTTTATAATTTCATCTCGTGTATCATCACCACATACCTCTGACGTACTAGAGGGAGCCGGGCCGGACTTGATTCGAACCCCTCCCGGAAGGGAGTTGTCCGGATTGGGTTGGACTGGGCTTGGCAGTGGACCCGTCACTCACGGGGAATTGAGGACTTACGATGGCGGCGTGTCCCAGGGGAGTGCCTAAGGCGTGTACCCTGGGGGCCGGTGCGCCGGAATCGCCGTTGTTTGTAGGGAGGGTGGTGGCTACCTTAATGCTGGAGTGACTCACCTCTTAAATACGAGGAGGTCTAAGCTAGTATGACCTATCCACCAGTGAGAATCTGGAAGCTAAGGGAACTTAGCGCGCCTGGGCGACGCAATCGTCTTCAGTCGAAAGGCGGGTCGGTTTAGGAGACAAGGTACCGTCCTAATGCAAAATACCACGGGTAGCACAGACCTCTGTGTTGTACCCCTGGACCCAGGGTTTGGTCAACCCGCTATGAACTATGAACTGTCCATCACCAGATGGTAGCATAAATGGGAAAATTCTGAGGCAGGCAGGAGAACTTTCAAGTTATTTAACGTCTTTGAGAGATTAAAGCTAAAATTTACAAAGCTTATTGGACAAAAGTTAGCAGAACAAAATACGGGCCTATATAAATATCTTGAGCAGGCTACACTCAAAATAAGTAATCTAGCACGGGAAGAGGTGACACCACAAGAACTGATAATAAGAAAAGTCAATAAAGAAGCAGAAAAATAAGTAAGAAGAACAGAACGCATTATGCAAAGATAAAACACAACTAATTTAACAAAAATACATAATATACAAGACAACCTTTATTAAATCAACAGGAAGAGAAATGGCAGAGGAGAAGATGAAGATGATGAAGAAGGGAGTGATGAAGGAGAGGAAGATACCTAAACTTATAATAGGTGGAAATATTTATGGACTTCAACCGGAAGAAGAGAATGGGGAGGAAGGGGAAGATTTTTATCTATAAGAGATGAAAATAAAACATTATGCAATTTGCAAGAGGAATTTGGACAAATATAGAAGAAAGACAGAAGAGTCAAAAACAGGCAGGAGGAAGAAGGAAATAGAGAAGAGAAAGCGATGATGAAAAAGAAGCAGAAGAAATGGGGTAGTAAAAGTATAAAATAAAAAACAGTATATTTTTAATTAAAAATTATAATGTATTTTTAGAAGAAGAGGGTGAGGAAGATGCTAGCTGGGTACCAGCTTCTCAACCGTTCGGCTTTCGACGGAACATTTTACATTTTTAGTTTACCAATGGCTACCAGCTATTGGTTATGTTCATTGTTTTCGTAGAGCTGTGATTTTATTTAGTATTCTTTTTAGTAGAGAATTGTTTAATTTTTTACAGATATCTTATACTTTTGTTTATATAATTTTAGGATCAATTATTATGTATTGTGGGAGGAAAATTTAATAAATGGTAAAATTTGGAAATGCATGTCCCGGTATAGGTAACAAGGAGCCGGGACGCTGATTTTTTTTTTTTTTTTTTTTGGCCCACCGCCTGTGATGGCTTAAACTGCCTTTTTAAAAATCTCTTGAGTATAGCCCATGGTTGACTGAATCTGAAAACAAATTTACGCTAGCCGGTATTATGTGATTTGGAAGCAAATCCAAATATCTATTAGCGGTTGAAGTTTCTCTAAAGAAGAAAGGACCAATCATATGCTCACCAACAACACCGGCCCAAACGTTTTGTGCATTTACGTCTGACCAGTACCAACAGTTGTGTCTGTTGACAAATCCATTCATGCAGAACCTGAGAATACAATGTGTCTGAGAAAAACTGAATTGGTAATGCTCTACATCATTAATTCACATTCTTCTATCGGGATCATCTCCTGAAAGTTCCTGCAGGTGTTGAATTTTATAAGGATGTTACTTGGAACTTTTGCTTTTATTTGATTCTAACGACAAATTTGTAGTAGAAATTTTTGTATTTTCTCACTCACGGAGAAGGACATCCAATGAAGCATTCTCATCAGTTGCAATTTTCGGACGAACTGATCTTTACACTTCCAGTTTGAGTAAATTTCTTTACGACCCTTGTCACTGCTGTGTGTGGAATTGGATCGCGATCAGGACGCATATCATTAAATAGTTTGCCGGCTCTCGATGAGATCGTTGCCTATGTCCGTAGCCAACCATAATTAAAATTCTTTCTCTTTCTGAGCGAAAGAGAAAGAATTTAGATTGAATATTCAACATACTAGATGTAAGATTTAATCCCTTAAATAAGACGTTTCTGTATTAACAGTATTTGTGTTATTAGTGACAAAAACTGTAAAAAAGGAAACGTTTTATTATTCGCTACGCTGTTTTGTTTTCTTTATTTAGCAACAATAAATTTGTGCAGAAGTATCTAGTATGGGTATTTTTTGAAAAGCTCCTAATAAGCATTATTCGTTAATGTAAAACTTTATTGGTCCACTTCCTTGGTCTAGTGGTTAGCGTTGCTGATTGGGGGCCGGGAGGCCCGGGTTCGATTCTCGGTACCTATTTAACAATTAGGGAGGTCTGGAACGGGGTTCACCCAGCCTCGTGAGGACAATTGGGAAGCTACCTGATGAAGAGGTGGCGATCTTCGATCTAGTAAGCCGCAATAAAGCGATCGGCGGGATGCGGCGTGCCCCCCTGCAATACTGCCCTCTATCAATGAATTGTCAGACTAAGGTAGAGGACGTAGCGGTCGTTGCGGTAAGCTAAGGCCCATATGGGGCTGTAAAAGGCTATAAGAAGAACATTTTATTGGGTGCTCTATTTGAAATTGGAGCGTTGGAGTTATTCGCGGTTAAACCAGAAGCAGAAAAAATCCGTCAAGCAGGAGATGCGTAAGTGAATTCCTCAGCAAGTTGAAAAACTTTAAAAGGAATATAAATTCCAAATTATAGTCTTATTAATCAATGAAATGAAATAAGTTATGGCATGACTTTAGCAGAACAAATTAGAAACCAACTAAAGAGAAACCAACTTTTTGAATAACATTATTATTATTATTATTATTATTATTATTATTATTAGTATTATTATTATTATTGAGATTAATGCACAAAATTTATTTTCTTGTAAATTCAGGATTCTAAACCAATATTTATACATTTTCCTGTCACTCTTCACCTACACTCATTCATAGACATTTTAAGGAAGTGTGGGCGAGCTTGATCTACATTTTTACTGGCAGTTATCCAACACTGGTCATCTAGCGCCGTTTTTTTTTTTTGTTTGTTTGTTTAATGCTCTGAGAGATCCCAAGTCTTTTGAGAAGCAAGAGAACACGTCTGAAAATTTAATGAAGTTGTTTGAAGTGTTAATGAGATCCTTTTAGTCACTTGACAGAAGGTCAATGTGCTGAACTTGAGGACTCTTTTCCGTGTTTCTCCTCCATGTACATGTTATCTGATTTTTGTAGTTCCTTTATTTACCTGTTTGAAGGTTACTTTATCAGATCTACAGTGTCCCATTTATCTTGCTCCCCTTAAATAACTTTTCTGATGCATCAGGTGTAAAATTGTTTCAAACAAAGGTTCCCCCCCCCGCCTACATCATGGGGAAGTTCTTGCTGTGGGTATAATTGTTGTACTTCTATTAATGTAGGAGATACAGAATGGAAATTCGTTTTTTTAAATGACACCATGTACATTTTATTAAGGAATACATTTACCACCCCCAAGAGCTATTCAAAAATGTATCACACTGTACCATTTTAGTCAAGAAATCAGCGTCTCAAAACTTTCGAAGTGACCTTCGTACTATTGCGGTAGTTAAAATGCTAGCAAAAGGTTATCTTGAACACATGTGTCTATAGATTGATATACTTGAAAAACAGTCTTATGCTTAGAATTTTGCACGGATATATAGGACTCCTTTGTCTATAGGATACAGATAACGTTTATCTGTTTGCTCTTTGGCCTTCGCCAAGGTTTCTATTAACCAGTGCTGATATGCACATCTGAACTTTCATTCCTTTAATATTTTATGAGCTATGATTATATCAGTATAAAAGTATTTGCAGTCAGAGCTTTGATTTCAGTGGCCACAAAGTCACACGAGGGTACCTATTTGATTTACGGAACTGTACTAATTAGGCCTACGTAATTCAGCAACTCTGCCAATTTCTTTTCGAAGTATCTGTCCACTCTTGATACAAAGTTGCATATTCCGGAAGCACCCACATGCTTCTTTAGAAATGACACCACTCTCCTTTTAGTAGAACGCTTCTTCCGGACTCCCACATTGATGGTCCTCAGCTTTTCGTTGATAGTTGGAAACAGGCAAATGTCGCAGAGAGTCAGATCTGGACTATATGGCAGGTAACACGCCATTCTGTTGCAGAAATATGCGCAGAGGCGTTTTCGTGATAAAGCAGCAATGCTCGCAACCTCATGTTTTGTTTCTGGAGTGGAATAGTTGCAATATGACCACTTTGTGAAGGAACTGGCAACCATGTTCCCACCTACATTTTGACAACGCTTAATCTTTACTGATAATTGTCATTTGCGAAGACTCAGATCGCCGATTACTTGGAGTATCTAACTTTCATCACCGTGAAGATATCGTTGACTCGTCTGGAGCTGTCATTTGCGAAACCACGAACCATTCCTGACTCCATTCTTTCTTGATGCCTTTTGTTCTTCTGTGAGGTTGTGGAATACCCAACGATAACAAAGGTTACCAAGGCTGTTATAATTTTTTGACAACACACCTTGACTCATCCTCATAATTTTGATATTTCGCAAAATGTCTCCGTTGGATGCACTGCGCCTGTCCCAGTGTTTCTAATATATGTTGAACACCTTTTTTTTTAACAATTTCTTCAGAATCGCCTCTGCAGCCTTCATTGCTGCTTCTGATGATGGAAAATGTCTCCCACGAAAGTGTTTCTTCAATTTGGGGAAAAGGGAATAGTTCACGGGGCTGAATCTGGACTCTAAGGAGGATGAGAGACACACTTCACACTTATGTTTGTGAGATATTCAGCAATGTGGGTCTTTCCATGTGATATGACCTTGCAGAGTTTTCAGGACATCTCTGTAGTATTTCTCAGTTACATTTGTGTGTGCAGGCATGACATGTTGATAAACCATTCTAGAATATCCAGAAATGAGATGACCACAACTTTCCCAGCAAAAGCGCTTCTGTACCTTTTTTTCTTCTTCTTTTTGTGCTAATAACAACACAGAGCTTTTCTGTTTGCTCTCAGGATCGAGTTGATGTAGCCAAGTTTCATCAGCAGTGATTACTTTTGAAAAAACTTCGCATCTGCCTGTAATATCATCTTCAACTTCATCCAAACCTGCACGCGGTTGTCTTGGAACCTTTTGTGCACAATCACATCTCACGTGCAACTTTTCAATTAAAGATGAGTTAAAATGTTTAAAGAGGAGAGACAGTCGAGTTGAAAGGAAAGTGGAACCGACGCTCTAGTTTGTGCTTTAACGGAAGAATTGCAAGCCATTAAGCAAATTAAATGGCAGCATTAGTCCGGTGGCAATTGGTAACATTTGACACGAGACAATCTATGTTTACAATAGCAAAACAGCAGTTGCAAGATGGCGACGCCTCTGAGTGAGTGTACAACTCTAGAGCAGCGCTCAGTTGTGCGATTTTTGTGAGCAAAAGGTATGTATGGATCAGAGAATATTCATAAAGAAATACTCCCCATCTACGGTGAGAAGTGCCTGTCACGTTGAACTGTTTACAATTGGGTGCAGAAGTTCTCTGAAGTGCGAACACGTATTAAAGACAAACACAGCGTCGGCCGTCTAACGGAGATTGCAACAGTGACGAATTTGCAACGAGTTGAAAACTTAATCCGATGCATGGCCTACCTGAAGTTAGGTTTTCACAAAGTTACTATAATAAAATGCGAAGGATGGATTTGGCGTTACAATATCTCAATCGCTACCACGATGAAGGACACGATAAGATTGTCACAGGTGACCCGAGACAATGCGGTGGAAACATCCTACTTCGCCTGCGGAAAAAATGTTGTATGACACTATCTGCCGGGAAATTGATGCCCCACAGTCTTCTGGGATCATAAGACTACTGCTCACCGCATTCCAGCCTTAAAGACAAGCCGACTTATACTATAACATCCAATGGAAATGACCAGGACTCGTCAATTTTGCTGAAAACGCGCGCCCTCATACTGCCAACAAGATAAATGAGACTCTGCGAAATTTCAAGTGGGAAGTTCTCGATCCTCCTTCATATAGCCCTGACCTTGCTCCAAGCGACTTCGATTTTCTGATGATGAAGTTATAGAAAGGAGGTCATCGCCGACAGCAGCCCAAACAGTGTAATGCGGTTGGATTTCGGGGGCTTGTGAAACGATGGGATAAGCGTTTTAGTAAGTGAAATGGAAGCACTTTAAAGTTAGGTTCTTGTAAACTTCAGAGTGTAAAACTTTGTATCAGATCTGTATAGCGTGCCGATATAAACAACAGCACGTTTCTGGCATGCAGCCACAAACACTAATCCCCTCCCTCTGATGTACCAAGAAAATTAAAGTAAATCCATGTAGCGAATTCTTTGAGTGATCAAGGCTGAATCCATTTCCCCGACCCCAATGCAGAAAAAATGGAGGCTTTCATCTCCTTACTACTGCCAGTAGCAAAAATGAACATTTCACGAAGTATTATCAGAGTACTTAAATTGTTTATCATTACAAAATATTTCAATGGTTTTTAAGATTCAAAAATTGTTAATAAACAATATTTCCCATGTACAAACGCAACATAAAATATCAGTAATTCTGATTACACATAGTCGTTCATGTACAAACAAATGGTTAATCAACAACTGCCCATTAATTACCGTTTACTGCAATGCAATAAGTAATATAATAATAATAATAATAATAATAATAATAATAATAATATATTTAATAAACATTTTTCATTAGTGTGACATGCATAAAAATTATTTTAAGCAAATTTATTGCTGCAAAATGAATAAATAATTTAAACAAATATACTTCTATACACGCATTTGTGTGACTTTTGAAAATCCATACAAATATAAAGTAGTTAGCCATTTATATCTAATTGCAATGCTCTCTACGAGTGGAAAAAACAATTTTAACCAAACTATTGGAAAAGAAAATGTAATACAAAATACAATTTACCATACATATGTGTAAGACATAGTTGTAGTCCATACCAAGAGTTCTGCTGAATATGTAATTCGATTTGTGTAAGAAAGCTCTAATGCAACATATTTTACCAGCTTTCTACATACAGATCATGAGCTGGTGATAAACTTTCCTGAATAATTCATTCTTTCAATAAGCGAGATATAATAATAACGACGATAATAATAATAATAATAATAATAATAATAATAATAATAATAATAATAATAATAATAATAATAATAATAATAATAATAATAATAATAATAATAATAATAATAATAATAATAATAAGAAGAAGAAGAAGAAGAAGAAGAAGAAGAAGAAGAAGAAGAAGAAATATAATCAATTTGCTCCATTTGTTTTTAACTCCTTACTTTCACTGCACTCCAAGATCGAAAACTGAACTTCTCCATAGGCAAGCACATATCTTTTAAAAAAATATACTCACTTCTAAATTATGGACACAGATGGGGCAGCACCATGTTCATCATCGTCTGTTTTAATGAAAAGGACAAAGTCTTCCTTTGCAATAGTTATAAACGGGTGTATCTGTCTTTTCTTAACCTCACTTGCAAAGGAATCGAAACATGTTATAACATCCTGCTCACACCATTCATTAACTTTCTTCATCCCGTTCCAAAATCCGCTTCACGCCTTCTTTCGGACCTACCTTTTCATTGCTAAACCCCATTGTCACATATGGTGGTAGATTAGGGAAAATGTCCTCCCTAGTCACAAATTTTGGTACGAAATGTTTTCTTTCACACTACAGTTATATCATTAAATTCACAATTTGCACACTGTGTACGCTTTGTCCAATTCTACTTTTTGACTGCTCTTTAGGAATTTTAAATATGGTATTATACGGTGCACTGCCATAACTAGAGGTACAACCGGGCTCACAACAAGAGCGACCCATGTTGTACTAAACACCTTCGATTACACAAGTTGCTGATGTAGTAGTTTGCAACTATAAACCGCTGTAATAAACCACATGACTTCAACGAACCAAGTGCTTAATTACAGCAGCATACTTGAACCTCGATAGCCGCCATTTTCTGTACTATCGATATCCGTATTGTGGTCTGAGGATTGGAGTCGGTCTTGATTTGATCAAAGGAAATACGTTTTTAGCGAGATATTGTCTTCCTGTTATTGGCATAAAAAGTCCACTTGTAGTACTTCACAAGCAACATGTTATGTTAAACATGAGTGTAAACTGTAGGTCTAATGTTGCTACACCTGAATTATCAATAAATATTCAGTGATATTTTTTCTTCAAGCTTACGTGTTATGTATTAGTGATTTAATTTACTCAGTTTCTGATTCCGCGGAGAGAATTTGGCATCCCTTCTTATATTTTTTGAAAAAGGTTTTTGGATCAACAACTTCGTATTTGGATTATTTTTACTCATTGCTTTTATTTTCTTAACTTTTAAGGTAATCAGCCGCTCGCTCCAGAACAGAAAATGGTTGAACAGTTTCAACAGCCAAAGGACTACGACGACGGCTACAAAAGAAGGCAAGTCGACAATGCAGCGTTACCTGACGATCATACAAGTCCTTTGCTCCGGAACAAGATCGAGGCGTCTGGTATGTACTGAAGGAAAGAACACTTTAAAAACATTACAGCTCGTATATTTTCTACTTGTTTAATGTAGTAATTATTGCTTTTCAGGAGCGGCTAACGCAAATAAAGCTGTGCTGATATCTGCAGAGGTACACGAGACGAAACCAGACAAAAAGTAAGTTAATACTATCTTCTTTCAAACATAGTGGTTTATTTATAGACATTCTTTAACATCTAAAGTCATCAGTGTCCCATTCAATTCAGGACGTGAAACGACGGATAAATTTTGCTCAAAAGCCTCTTCTTTCAGGCTTGAGATTATTTTACGTGCCGTAAATCTATGACTCGGGATCCACAGCTTTACTTTCTCTCCGAAGGAAGTCATACTTAGGATTTTTACGCCCCAAAAAAAGTCATGGACCCTGGCTCGGGATCGTACCCGAGATCTTGAGTTTACGATGCAAGTATTGTTACCACATAATCACTAAGACTGACTTAATTGGTTATGCTCTGAAATATTACGTCATATGCAATTTTATTAAGTGCAACAAAATTAATCAGATATACTCTTATCTAATCAGACAGGTATACAAAATCACGGCTTCCTGATTGTATTTATTCTAATCTCCTTTGTAGCATTTGAGTGTTTTTAATTCTGATAAGTGTTTCTGGTTGCTTAGAAAGCTACACACATACTTTAGAGATTTGTTATTTGTTTTGTCTGCACTTCTTATGTTGGCTGTATTATGTAAGTTCTAGTATTAAGGTTATCGTATTTGTTATTGTTCGTTCCGTAGGGAGTTGCAGTAAAATACATAAAAAAACATATTTAAAAATTCTAATTGTGCAGAAATTGTACGTGTGATAAATTTTTCTGAGTTATAATATTTGTATTTTAGCTTATATACATAATAGCAGAAATAATGTATCTCCTGACACAATAATTAATAATAACATTAATAATAATTCATATTAGCTTAGTTATAAATTTAATTTGACAATAAATATTGGCGTCAGCATATTATTTTGAAAAGAACTTTATTATTTTATTGTGTGTTTAAATATAGTTGTTAGAAATGAACCCCACGTTAACACTAGAGCAGAGAATATTTTGTGTATAACAGTGATATGAAAACAGAACCATGTTGAGCGGTGCACAGGTAATTTGTGTTCCAGTTTCCGGTCTACACACATGCTTTAAGTAACACTGTTCTTAGATTTAAGGAAACAGGCTGGATAAACAGTTTTATATCTAGGTACAATATTACGTATTGACCCGGTGAAAAGGGTATAGACGTAATCAGCTAAGCAGATGATAATATATACAGAGTAAAATGAAAAGAAGTCTTCACGTAGGAGCTGCGTAAACTAAGCGAATTCCTCAGCAAATAGAATAACTTTAAAAAAGAATATAAAATCTAAATTATGGCCTTATTAATGAATGAAATAAGTTATGGTATTACAGTGTGTTAATTAGCATGACAAACTCTAAAGCTAGCTAATAAAAGAAGAGTTGAACTATAATAAATTACTTAACTAAGTTTGTCTGCTTTCTTCCCTTCAAAATCACTTGAAAGTAATGTTCATAGTGAAATGACACTAATTTTTAAAAGTAAGGGGAACAAAATTAGAATTCTTGCCATCTGTGTATTACAAAAGAGAAGCCACATTTTATTATTATTATTATTATTATTATTATTATTATTATTATTATTATTATTATTGTTGTTATAATTATTATTTAAATTAAACCTAAAATTAAGGTATAATATTAATTAAATGAAATATATGACCACTATACTGTATGGATATTTTAATTAACCATGTTTATGAACTGAGCCCTTATCTATCTTATTTTATTTAAATGGTATATACCGAGTTTCATTGTGAAAAAACAAATATTGGTGCCGTTAGAGCGATTTTTAAATTTTAGGTTTCAGGCAAAAAAAAAAAAAAAACCCACTTCTAGTAATCTAATTTCACTGATTTTCAGAAACTATTTGTCTTATTTTATTTCAATGGTATATACCAAGTTTCCTTAAAAAAAAAAAAATTGCGGCCGCTAGAGCGATTTTTAAATTTTGCTTTAGCGCCCCACTCCTTAATTTCGGTTTTTAGGTTATACCCCCCTTCTAATGACTCGATTTTCCTCATATTCAGAAAATATTTTTTTTTATATAATTTAAAGTTTATATACCAAGTTTCCTTAAAGTATGAGCTAAAGAACATTTCTTTCCGGCCAACCTAGTAATTCTTCATCTTCTGCAAAATGACAACACAGTTTTTGTACCTAGTGAATGGATACCATAGCCGTTCCATACACAACACAATACATCAGTGTATATTTATAGGTTATGTACTTCCTACTTTTAATAAAATTATGAGGGCAAGTCATTTTAACAGTGTTTAACGTTCGTTTTAACTAATGAGGCATCATAGGCGTTGAACACTGATGATACATGAGATGAAATGATAAACTGGGAAGATATTTTTTTTTTTAAAGGTAGTGTTCCAGGCCTAAGAATAGGGTACCTTCCCGGCATTTGAAATTTACGAGGACTGAGAAAAACTGACAAAAACTCAGTCAGGGCAGATGGTTCTGGTGGGAACCAAACTTCAGACCTCGCACTCACGTGCCTGCACCTTAACGACCTCGGCCAGCCGTGGCGATAGGATAAATCGTTAAGTAAGCTACAAATGGAGTTCTGATTAAAAAAAAAAAAAAACTTTTTATTGCTCAACATAATCTTCCTGTACAATGAGGCACGTATCCCATCATTTAACAAGTCCCTGAAATCCAGGCTACTGTTGGAACCGGGCGGTGATTCCCTTTCTACACCTTCACCGTGGGAAGGATGATGTTAAGAGGGCCAAACAAATGGAAGTCGCTTGGAACAAGTCGGGGCTATACGGAGCATGCTCAAAGACTTGCCACTTGACATTTCGCAGCGTCTCATTTGTCTTGATGGCAGTATGAGGACGCGCGTGGTCATGCAGGAGCAACACCTTGTGTGAGGAGTGCTGGTCGCAGGCATGTCTTTGTTTTGGAATAATCCAATAGGGAAAATTACTTTTTGATTCATCTTTGTACATCACACATGGATTTTTATATTTTTATACCTATAAATGTTATAAAAAATTAAACTTTTGTATTTGTACACAATAGACGTACCCTTTTGTAATTTTAAATTTGTTAGATGCTGTTGGCCTATCTGCAATCACTATAGCATGCATTTAATGCTTTTAATGCTTGTTAATTGTAATAACCTCATCATAGTTTCCCCTTGTTGTTACTCCCGCCAGCACTAATCGCAACTTTTTGATTATTCACAGGCCTTCGTCCAGTTTGAAAACATGTTATAAAAGCCTAGCGCCTGGAGCAGTATGTCCGAAATTCAACGTGTACTTAAGACTGGCAACATGTATAAACATGTTGTTGCTTCTCTGGGGTGTGTCCTACACCATATTCCGAGATGCAGTGTCACCTCATGGGGAGCTGTTTTCAATGGCTGTGCTTTTTATATTGGCCTATGTTGCTGGATGGATCGTTTCTTTTATTCGACTGCCGCCGTTGCTGGGGATGCTCATAGTTGGCATCATACTCCGCAATGTTGGGCTTTTCAATATGACGGGAGCGTATGTCGAAGCTGTTTCAACTTTAAGGTAAAGACGTTCATTATTTACCAGTGTTGTAATGCAATATGCAAAGTGATAGCCTTTTGGAAGCACGTCTATTTTCAAACCATCCAACAATTTAGATAAATATTACTTGATTAACATTTTCCCCTCATTTTTATCTTCTTGTATTCCTGAATGTTTATTTCTGACTTTCCACTCTATTTTTCAGCAACCAATTTTTAATTTATACCTATTTTTTTTTTACTTTTAGTTAATTCAAACGTAAGAGAGATACGTCATAAGTCGTGGCAACTATTTTCTTCCCTCAAGGAACAAGAGACAACACGAACAATCTAAGATATATGATTGAAAGTATATGGCATTTACTGCCGAGTGGTGCCACCAAAGAAAAATTGGATGTAGGCGGCCCTCGTAAGGAAGAAACAAAACACATGCAACCCAACATTGGTTTATTATGGCATTAACAAAAGTTACGCACAACTACATACACAGGGTTGCAAATCCGTCACAGGACGGGTCTCCCAGATAATCCACGAGCAGCCTTCGAAGTAGTCTTCAAGTACATCGATGGTTCGTTGCTATCGATGTGGAAGGCGCTGGTTACCATCTGCTGCATGTGAGTTGCAACGGTAACCACCACGCGTTAAAAGAAATGCTGTTAATATGTCCGCTTTGTTGGCAATATGCTTCCCATTCAATGACTGCTTCACTTTGGGAATGAGATTATAACCACAGGTATTGAGATCGGGCGAATATGGCGGGCGTGGAAGATCTTCCCATTCCCACAGCTGTAAAAGACGCTTGATACTCGCGTTATCGTAGCATTGTTCAAAAGTTCTGATCGTTTGGTGCGTACGGTAGGGCGCAATTGTAATACTGGACATTCACAGTGTCCCCGCACACACACAAGCACACCTCGACTGTCATATGCCACAATGACCATGACTTTTGTTGGTGAAGAAGTTTGACGAAACTTGGTGACTGTCGTTTGATTTACACCCTTGCACACGTTTCATCAATTGCAACGATGCGTTTCAACATGGTATCTCCTCCTTTCTGAAATCTCGCCAGATTGATGCGAGTCCATTTCTGTACCTCAATTAATTGATGTGGCACCCACTTTGCACACATTTTCCACACGTTCATGCCCTCCCTTAAAATGCGGCACTGTTTTTGCTGGGAATTCCTGTTTGCTCTTCTAATTCCACACGTGTCCAGCGTCTATCATCGCGTAAACACTGTTCCAGCACCATCACCCGTATATCCTTGTTCGCGGACAGAGTACGCCAACTGCGCGGCAGATCGGCACTGGACGTTCTGCTCCATTGAAGGCCTCTGTCGCTGTTGGATAGGGCAGGGCATGCAGGCCCAACGCTTCCCATAGTTCTGTGTGGCATTCTCGTGCATTCCTGCTCCAGAGAAATGCTATTTTCACATATGGACGTTGTTCACTCTTCGTGATCGCCATTTCTGACCACTGTCGCTCTCCAACTTACTTCGGGGCGTGCTGATACACGCAGCTTTGTTCACATACATACACCATTTGGTGGCTTCATTCAAAAGTACATTTCATATACTTTCAAACCGCCTGTGGTGCCTCTGTAGTAAAAACGGGCGTTAAACACTACCCAAAAAAAAAAAAAAAAAAAAATATACTTTCAATTGCATATCTTAGATTTTTCGTGTTGTTCACAAGAAAAAGTAGCTGCCATGACTTATGATTTATCCCTGATATAATCATTAAAAATCGAACCATAGAATATTGATACATATACAGATGTTGTTTTTGCACTCCAGAATATGAATCAAATCATTATAAAATCAACCTCTTAGAAAGAACATATTGCCATCAATTCAGTTTTCACACATCATTGATCCTTGACAGTGTCATTTAACTTCATCTAAGGTCATTAGACTTTTGTAGATATAAATAAATGTTAAATATATTGTGTTTTAAAACCATATAAGTTTCATATTTATATTCAACGTGATTTCATAGGTGGGATAAATAAATAAACAACATACATACATGGGCGAGTTTTCTTATCCTGCAGATTGGTAATTAAGCAAACATGCATTTTACAGTTGATATTTAAGCATTTCCAAGTAAAGTAATTTCATAGTCCACATTTAAGCATTTAAGAATATCTACAAAGAATAAAATATCTTCAGTACCTTTTGATTGTTATATCGCATTAATGTAAAGTTATTCACATTTACTTATTATGTTCAGAAAATAAATTGTCATTAAAATAATTTGTGATTTATTAAAATGTACGTAATTAGAATTTTTACATTAATAAATATCACAGAATATGCATAATTTCCTCTTGTGCCAGAAAACAAAGCAAAGGTATACTTTCATGGGCCAGTATTTGAATCCCAGACCTTCACCGCTAAAGCCCAGCACATACACAGTACAACACAAGTCAGAACATGCTGAGAGGCACCTAGCAGCCAATTTGGCAAAATTGACATGATACAGGGGACAGTGTTTATGGGACAGCTAATAAAATGCTGGGACTGTGTAACTTCCCAATCCACAGGTTGAGAAGACTCATCGATATATGTAGAGGAAAAGATTAGAATTTCCAGATTAATAAAATTGATTTTACATGTTTCTTTTTATTATTTTAGCTATTATTCTTATTGCCTTTTTCCATAATTTAAACTGGTATTTCTTATTTATATGCCTTTCACTGTAAAGTAATTTCATAGTCCACTTGTAAATTAATAAATGCAAATATACCTGTTTAACCCCCTTTTGCCCCACAACTGTTGTGTTTGTCTTAAAACATGTATATCACTATTTATTTTTTATTTATTTTATTTATGTGTAATTACCAATTTACATTTTTATCAATGTAAAGTCCTAAAAATTTTCTTTACTTCCAATATTTCTTCATGATGTAATTTTATTTCAAAATACTTTTTTGTTGTATCTCTTAAATAAAATTGCATACTGTTTTTGTTGTGTTTAAAACCTTTTCAGACTACTCATATACCTCTCCATCTCATCCATTATATTATTTATTTTTTTTGTTTAGATCTTTTATTATGCTGTCCATTATTGTTCTGTAATCACCATATCCAATTATTTTACCACCGTGCTTTTGAATTAATTCTGCTGGTCATTGATGTCTATGGCAAGAACAGAAAGTGCCCCGGTTTTGACCCTGGTGGTGCCCATTGTTTAATCTTATCAAACTCAAATCTAACATTTATTATAATTTGGTTATGTTTATATTTTATTTCAACATATTGTTCCCTTTCTCATATATCTACAAAGTTTGGCATCAATATACAGATGATATCTTTGCAATCATCAAACATAAGCACACAGACGATGCATCAAAACTTTTAAATTTACAAGATCAAGCTATTCAGTTTACAGTTGAAACAGAAATTAATAAAGTACCTTCCTTTCTAGGCCTTCAAATAATTAAAAATAAATATAAAATTGAATTTGGCATCCATAGAAAAGCAATCCTCACATAGACTTTATATGTAGTTATCATGCACTGTTTCCTACTAGCAAACCTAAAAACATTTCATATGGCTTACTTTTAATTTTTTAAAAATAGTTTTAGGTATGGCTTAGTGTTATGAAGTAGTTCAACAATAAGAAAATAATATTGATAAATGGTTGGTTTGGTTACACTTGTACTTCACTTACTTGGTTTTTGTTAATTGAACATGTTTCAGGAACATTTGCTCCCATCATCAGCAGAAGACCAATTGGTACAAGCATACTCTATAGGCAGTCTGAGAAATTTATTGATTATATCCATCAATGGTGTCTTGATGTGGTTTTTATTTTTGAGGATGTAAATTTTTTCCCATGTTATTAGTTCCAAAGGTTTGCAAGTATATTTCAATAATTTTGGTTTTTTTTATCAATTTCATGGTTTTCTGACCAAAAATGGGCTGTCACTACTGATTTCTCTATCTGTATGTAACAGTATTTCTGACATGTTCCATGCTAAGGGTTTCCATCCCCCCCCCCCCCCCCAATATGTACTTGATCATAGTCTTTGCAATTAATTTGGTAGATACTGGCTTCCTGACAGAAGATTTAGAAAATATAGAAAAATTGTAATACATTTTTAATAATGTGGATGTTTTGAGGAGCCAATATTATTTTCTGTTTTTTAAAAATTGTTTAAAATTTACTGAACATATTAGACATGGGAAAAAAATTTATATCATCAAAAATAAAAACCAGTTCATGAATTTCGAGATACCATCATTGGATATATCTGATATATTTCTCCGACTGCCTACAGAGTATGCTTCTACCAGTTGGTCTTCTACTGATGATCAGTGAATATTCCCAAAAATTTCCAATTAAAAAACCAAGTAAGTGAACTATGAATGTATTGCTAAACTAGCTCTATATCAATATTATTTTACCTCTTCACTACAGCTTCAAGAGTAAAAGTTCATAAATATGAACATTATAAACCAATATTTGTATCTCTAGAAATTCACACCATTATTAATTTATATAATTTTGATGCATTGGTACATTTTAAGAGAACTGCGCATTTATAATGTAAGTAAGGCACATTGCACATGTAACAGAAACAGAGTGAATATACCATATCGCAGACTGCAGAAGATCTCTGGATATTACAAAATATCAGGAATAAAACTTTTTAATTCACTTCCTTTAGAAATGAGAGCTGTAAATATTCAGTTATTCAAAGATAGAGTATATAAATGGTTAATCAAACATCCCTTTACAGAATACAAGACTTTGAAGAAGAAAATAAGAGTAATATGTGTTAAAAAATGTTATAATGTATTAATATATGTAAACTATTACTTTTCATCTATAGATTTTAAGCCTAGTTCTCCTTTCTTGTTCCGAACAATGCCTATTGTAATTAATTATCAAATAGTAAATAAACTACTATTATTATTATTTATTATTATAATTTTTTTCTTGAGTTTTTCATTTGATACTCTTATAGCTTCAACCTCGGTTCAGGTATAAAAGATCGGTATGTCCATTCTGAATATCTGTAATGCATCAGGTTATCTGGCATTAAATGCTTCCTATTAGATAGCTCTGTAAGTGCCATGGACTAACATAGTTTTGAAAATAGGAAAGTTTACGACATATGACGTTATGAAAGAAATAAAAAGTTTCATTGTTTATCTTTATGAAATATGTGCAATTATGGTTGCAACAGCTATTTCCTTATATGCAATCCTCTTTCATGCAATCATTCCAATAGCTAACTATTTTTGTCCACGGGTGGACATAGGTGTTTTTGAATGCAAGCTCCTCATTTATGGTTTGATTATTTGCACTAATTAGTGAAATACATGTTTTTTACAGGTTGGTAGCAATGGTGGTCATTCTGACAAAGGCAGGATTAGGTCTTGATGCAGCAGCATTGAGAAGATTGAGTGTTGTTGTTATTAGACTGGCATTTACACCTTGTCTTGTGGAAGCTGTAACAGTAGCTGTTGTGTCACACTTCATAATGGGTTATTCCTGGCTCTGGGGCTTCCTTCTGGGGTAAGTGAACTTTAACATAATGTTGGAATCTTTGAAGTGAAGGTGAACAAGCTTTTTAACGGAAAAGGAACTGGGCAAGGTTAGTTGATTTTAAATACAAACAGTGGCATATGCTGGGATCATGACCTGGGCTATCACTGCACTTAGTTGGCGTGCAATTTAATGTAAAGTTGCAATTAACTAGCAAGAATTATTGTCAGTATAATCATATTGTTATAAGGATGTTTTTTTTTCTCTCCTGTTCATAGCACGATGAGGTAGAACTGGAGTAAGACTTTCCATCTTTCACAATAATCTATTCAGCTTCATACTTAAGCTGCGAGAATGGGTTTGTTCAGTAATTAATATTACTGTTGAGTTGCTTTCATGACACTTATATTTCACTTACTTGGTTTTTTTAATTGGATATGTTTTGGGAAACAGCCATTATAAACAACATTGGCTCACCAACCTACAAGATAGCAAAATAGCTTTTCCAGAAATTGTGTTCATTAACAAAATTTAGAAATGTACAAATAAAAAAACTCTTTTAATTTTACTGAAAAAGTTGAGAATGTACATATTTTGCTGGAAGACCTACTTGCATCTTTTGATGTGTCTGCATTATTTTCCAGAATTCCTAAAGAAAGAGTATCTAAACTGTTAAAAAACTGGCTTATATCCATTCAAACACCTGCTGAAGCAATGGAAGATTTACCAGTTTGACAAAACTATTCATCAATCAGCATTATTTTAGTTTTATTGCTAAATTTTACCAAAAAAGTTATGGATTGATTATGGGTAACCATCTTTCATGTTTCTTGACAGATTTATTTATGAGTAATTTTTAAATTCACCTAACTGATGATTTTCCTCTAATTTTTAATACTTGGCACAGATACAAGGACAACAAATTGGCTTTGTACCTAAACATCTGGTTAATGATGCCTTAAATTGTTAAATTTACAGGGAAGATCAATACAATTTACATTAGAAATTGAAAATAATGGATGGATCCCCTTTTTTAGATTTGAAGATTATGAAAGACATTAACAGTTTGGCCTTTGGAATATACAGGAAACCTACCCATAGTGACAATTACATTAAAAATAATAGCTTCAATCCCAAAACACATCAGCATGCCATCCTAAATAGCCTTGCATATATATTAGTGAATGTTGCTATTAGTAGAAAAGAATACAAAGAATAATATCAATACATTGTCCAGACAGCACATATGTTTTCACTAAAAAATTAGTAGATAAAATGATTAAAAAATTTAAAAGAAATGAAACCATCAAAGACACAAGTTTGCTACACAAAGATGTGCAATTCAAAAACTTTGTATATCTTCCTTGTTCAATACATTTAAAAAAAAGGAAAAAAAAATAAATAAAAAATAGTGTTGTCTCCTGAAACGTCCACAGTATTAGAAACTTGTTACAATGTTCCTGTAAAGATCCTATATCTTCTGACAAAAAGTCAGGTATCAAAGCAATTGAAAAGACTGTGATCAGGTATATATATTGAAAAAAATGAAAAGAAATTTGGAAACCCTTAACAAGGAACATTTCAGAAATATCCATTACAAATAGATAGAGAAGTAGGCAGTAGCAGTGCACTTTTGGTCAGAAAGCTATGAAATTGATAAAAAAGCAAAATAATTGGGACATACTTACAAACCTTTGGAACTAATGACATCATCCAAAATAAAAACAGTGTCATGAACTTTGAGACACCATTGTTGAATATATTCAATAAATTGCTGCTTCTACTAGTTGGTTTTCTGCTGATGATGAGAGCAAATGTTCCCATAACATGTCCAATTAAAAAACCAAGTAAGTGAAGTATAAGTATTATCAAACCAACTGTATATCAATATTATTGTACTATTTCACTGTTCAAGAGTATAAGTTCATATTCACTAATTGTTTTACTATGAACGATTCCACCATTCAATTTTAAATTAATTTTGTGTTGTGACTAATACAGTGAAGCAATTAATTTATTCTTAATTATCTAGTAAGTTGATTTAATACTCTTATGCTCCACTTACCATTGAGAACATGTTTCACAGGCTTTTTATCGCATCATCAGCTGTGAGTTGACTTATGGATTCGTTATTGGTTGGATGGACTTGGTGTAACTCTCGTGGACATATTATGAACTTCTATTGGGATCTCGAAGTTCATAACCTTAATTTCATAATTTTTTATTAAAAATTTTTTCCCCATATTCTCAGCTCCAAGGGTCTATCTATGAATTTCAACAATTTGACTTCCATTTCTATATAATATTTATCTTTCCAAAAGTGATGTGCAACTACTGATTTATCTATTTCATTGTATCTTATGTTTCTCCAGTGTTCCTTTAACCGAATTACAATGCTTTTTTTTTGCTTTGCCAATATATACCTTTTGCATTCTGAACAGTTGATTTTATATATTCCTGACTTTTTCTCATTACATATTCTATCATCACTGGAGTCGAGCAGATTATTTAGTTCACTGGGGACAAAGTAATTGCAAACTCTCGGAGTATTTTATGGACTTTTTTGGTGACCCAAGGATGATAAGTAAATTTCTTGTGAATGGAATTTCTTTTTTTGCTGACACTGTTGTAACCTGTTTTAACCTCTTCTCTTGTTTGAATTTCTTGATTTTCTTGTCTGCAATTTCTTGGCCATACTCATTGGTTTTTGCCATTTGTATTATGTGAGAATACTCTGTTGTATTTAACTCATTCATAGGTATGTTAATGAGCCTATGTGTTAAGCTATTGAGAAATGCATGTTTGTATGCTGTGGGATTGAAGCCACTGGCCTTTATGTAATTTTCAATCTGCATATCCTTTCTGTATATTCCAAATTTCAAATTATTGCCTATTCTTAATCTGGTAAGTGGAGCATAATAGTATTAAATCGACTCACTAGCTAATTAGGAATAGATTGCACATTATAAAGAAGTCAACACTATCTAATTTATATATACTATATACTGTTCTAGGGTCAATAATAGTCATATTTCACAAAATAACCATAAACAGTGTAAACAATGTACTAATATGATTACTACTCTTTCCAATGTGCCAGGCAATCTTGAAAAATACTTAGAACAAAGAATTGACAAAATTACCAGTAAACCAGTTTATTATCTTGTATTATCATTTTTCAGTTTCACCCAAGGGCTCATAACGTACATTGTTCCATAAACTATTTTCACTCATAGATTGTCGGGGGTCATCTAACAATTTTAATATCTGTTGGTCAGTAATAATTATGGTTGCTCTTCTTGCATATGCAACTGTAGAAATGCATTATGAATAAAACTGCATTAATGTTTCAGGTTTGTTTTGGCCGCTGTCTCACCAGCTGTGGTGGTACCATCGTTACTCATGTTAAAAGAGAAAGGTTATGGTGAGGACAAAGGAATATCAACGCTAGTAATAGCAGCATCAAGTATTGATGACATATTGGCTATATCAGGATTTGGTGTAATTCTAGGAATCATATTTTCACATGGTTAGTGCTACACCATGACACAATAAAAAATATAACTTTCACAGATGAAACAAGGATATAATCTGAAACAATTTTTATATCTGTTTGTTTTTAGGTGAATTGGTACAACAAATATTACAAGGACCTATAGAAGTTGCAATTGGGCTGAGTTTTGGAATTTGCTGGGGCATCTTCTTGATGTATCTTCCTCATAAAGATGATGTAAGTATTTTTTGTTGTGCTAATTATAAAGCTTTCAGGATATCTTTGTCATATTGTTCAGTTACAGTTGTGTGTGTGCAGGTATGAATGGCGTGGTAAACCATTCCTTAAATATCAAAAAAAGAGATAACCATAACTTTCCCAGATAAACGAACCACGTTTGCTTTTTTGGGTGTTGGAGGTGATGGATATTTCCACATAATTTGCTGTTTTTGCTCTCAGAATTGAAACAGTATAGACAAGTTTCATTAGCAATGAATACCATTGAAAGAAACTCCGCATCTTTCTGTAACACCATCTTCAATTGTATGCAAACCTGCACACAAATGTCCTTTTGTACGAGAGTCAGCAGTCTTGCATTCCACCACATACAAATATGACTCATGGTAAGGCTGTCATTACTCAGTTTTCTCTGCTGCCCTATGCTGCCATTTGTCAAAGGGGTAGTGCCTTCGTTCCTCGGTTCCACGCAAGAAGGCAGGATGTAAGTTCAGCTGAAGATATGTTGAGACGAAAACAGAATTTTAGAGAAATATATTGTTAGTCGAATGTCAGCTTCACTTTGCTGTAGGCAGAACTGAACATGTTTCAACTTGCACACCTCTCAGAGGCGGAAACCAAAAGTCACAAAAGTGAAACCAGTACTTGTGCACATTATACTTTAAGTTAACAACTTATTGTAAAGTTAAATTTTAGCACAAGAAGTTATGCCTATAAAATAATTATGCTCATTCTATATCTATAATTCATGTGAGGCACATCCAGATATAAATTGTAATAATAACAATAATATCATTACAATAAGAAGAACTCAAAATCTGTAAAATTTTGTCAAGCCCTTGCAAGATTTTGGGGATCCCCAGAAGACTTGCAAACCTGTGTCTGGGAAACGGTAAACTAGAGGAAGCAAAAATGTTTTAGTGAATAAACAATATTTTCAAACATTTTGTCTGTTTTCAGGAATGGGTAGTAGGTTGCAGAGCATTTTTGGTGGGAGCTGGTGGATTATTTGCTGTCTTTGGTAGCAGTTTGATTGGATATTCTGGGGCAGGTGCTCTGGGCTGCATAACAGCTGCATTTGTTGCATGTTGCGGATGGAAATCACAAGGCTGGACAAGTTCCTATGTATGTAACGCTTGACCACTGAATAGCTATAGATTATTAAATCAGGAATGTTTCAGCTGTGGTGATACAATATTTTTCTGTTTTTAGAATCCTGTAGCAGAGATATACTCTACAATATGGTTGATCTTCCAGCCAGTTTTATTTGGGCTGATAGGAACAGAAATAAATCTGAGGCAGTTGGATATGGATACTGTTTTATATGGCCTGGGTGTGTTGGCTATAGGTTTAATTGTAAGTACTATTACAGATTGCCATTCAAAACACTATACAGTGAGGGGCAAAATGTGATGTTATTATTTTTGTTTGTTGTTTCAGTTGAGAATAACAGCAACTTGTCTGGCTACCTGGAGAACAGCTTTGAATACAAAAGAAAGGTTGTTTGTAGCAATAGCTTGGTTCCCAAAAGCTACTGTGCAGGTAATTTTCATGTGTACACTTACTTTTTTATGAGGGCTGCCAGAAAAACAGCAAGCCTTTCACTTTTAGGAGGTAACAAAGCTACTTGACTAAAACTTTTTGACAAAAAAAAAATCACCCTCTCTTTAGTGAATGTGATCTAGGTTCTTCTGAATCTATTTAAACACACTCTTTTTGGCTTCACTTACTGGAGATTTATTCCAGACATGTTTTGTGTACTCTTGTCCTCATCCTCAACTGTTAAAAAACAATTTGAGTTGTTTATCAGCAATTTAACTGCTGAGGATCTGAATGAGGGTTTACGAAACAAATCTCCAGTAAGTGAAGTCAAAAAGAGTGTGTTAAAATAGTTTGACTTAGAAGAAATTATTAATGTATGCTTCATTGTGTTAGATTCCAAAATTATAAATATTGATTTGGTCTAGGCTGTTTGTTCAACAAAGTGTAACATTCCAACCCTGCTTCTGTGAGAAATTGGTTTTGCAAAAGAAGAGCATTATGTAACAATGAAGTTTCTGGAGCTTAATGGTGATTTTGTGGAAGTCAAAGTAAACACAAATGATATTGGATTCACCAATAATGAGACTGATTCTAACCAACCTCAGTATGAAACCATCTCATTTTTCCACACTGAAAAAAACATAAAATTATTCCTTTCTTAAGCAAGAGAGTCACATTCTTGTGCATGAATATTTTATTAACCAGCTTATCTTCAAAGCTCTCTCTGCCCTAATGAAAAATTTTTACCACTTCTTCACTGTGGAATATGAAGGGAAATTTTTCTGATCAAAGTGTTGTTTAATATCACAGGATGAAAGTTCTCCTGTAGTTAAAAGTTTAATCACTGCTCTGTATTTAATTTTAAACAATGTGTTGAGTTATGCAACATATGTGACTTAAATGAACTTCTTCAAACTAATAAATGGAATGGCTGAAAATGAAATGCAGTGTTTACACTTCTGAAATATATGAGTAATAGTAGTAATTGCAGCATATTTTAAAATCATGTATTGGCAACCTATTTGAAAGGGGATTGATCGGTTGATCAATTAATAGATAATTGGTGAGTTGAAGGTATTTTTCTTCTTTTCTTCCCCTCCTGATGACTGTTACTGCTGTGCTGTCGGCTTTGCTCCCTTTATACTGGAATTTTTGTGGGTTTTTTTTGGGACCAGAGGTAAAGGAGACAAGGAGCTAAAAAGAATTTAAAATGACTGAGTCAAATTTGTAGCACTTACATCACTAATATTTTAAGAAAGGAAATCTAAGTTTCTGGAGCTAATTACTCCCATCTTCAGTTCCAGATCAACTGCTGGTCTTGTTCTTCATGGTGGTTTGGTTTGTCTCTGGTGGTAGTTGGATGAACTTCTGTATTAAGATGTCACTTGGTGGGACTTCAAAGTAGAAAACGTAATTTTTGTTCTTCCAGATATAAACATTTTCCTAGGACAAAAATCATGTTTTCAACTTGAAATCCTGCCAAGTGACATCTAAATACAGAAAGTTCATCCAACCACCACCAGAGATAAACCAAACCACCACAAAGAACAAGGCCGGTAGTCGATCTGGGACTGAAGATGGGAGCGATTAGCTCCAGAAACTTAGTTTTCCTTTTTTAAAATATTAGTGATGTAAGTATTACAAATTCAACTTAATCATTTTAAATTCTTAGTATTAAATGTCACTGCTACAAAAGTCCACCATATTTAACTAGCTAAAAAAGAATTAACAAGATCTCTTGAAGTATAATATGAAACAAGGTTTATTCAGTTTGAAATTTTTTACATTTGTAGAATTCATTGTTAAGCATTGGAGAATGTTTTGTGCTAGTTATGCCACTTTTGCACGATCTGCTTTAATGTCATTGTTGAACTTTTTCTAACTATAAGAACCTCTTGATACTTTCACTAATAATATTCACTGATATTACACAGACGAATACTAATACTCAACATTGATACCAATGATCTCATGCTAACTTTGCAATGATGTCCCAATAATTCTTCACAAGAATCAAAATATTTCACAAGACTAAAACTCAGAATACAGGAATAAGAATAATCGAATAAGAATAACTGGATGAAAATATAAAAATAAGAGTATAAGGATAATGTCAGAGCCCAGAAATTGCAATCTTAAGTAAGATTTACAGTTAGTAGGTCTTTAGACACTGCATTTGTTATTTTGAAATATGATTTTAGAAAGATTTCAAACAACTTCTCTCATCTATGCATTTCTATTGGATCCAGTATCTACATACAGCCTTTTTCATCTTTCTGATTGGATATCAGGATTACATGACTTTTTGCTTGTAAGTATGCCTATACCATTAGTTTGTCCTTTGAAAATTCAGTGGCTTATTTCTCAACCCATGTATCTTGCAAAACATGACTTTATTGCCTCATCTTTAGCTAATATAACAAAATGAAACTTTCTGACTTATACAAAGAACACCCTCTGCCTGGATCTTTCTTTACAATTCTCAGAAACATAGTGGCTCATGTCCCACTTTTCTGAGTGTCTGCTTTACAAATATAAGGTGCACAAAAGATTGTGAGTTTCTTTGTTGCTCTAATCAGGTCAAGCCTAACAGTTCTCAATGTTTGCACTCTGGCTAGAAAGTAATAAGATACACACAATAATTCTCAAAATGTACATGAAATGAATGGAGCACTGCAATCATAATTAAAAATAGAAATTACACAAAAATTAACTAATACGACCTTTATAATTTACCTGGGAATAGAAGCTAATAAATTCAGCTTCATAATAGTAAATTGGACTTTTATTGTGGCAGGTTTAAAGTATAAAAATGTACATAAACCTGCCTTAGGCCCTTACAGCTGTACATGCTAATACCGTCTTAACAATCAAAATATACAATATTCAAAAACTGTATTAATTATTATGTATACATATGTACATATACACATGCATACAAACACATCACTATATTGACATCGCACAATTTCTATATATAATTTTATATACCTGTATACAAACATGAATCTCTGAACCTCCCCTTTGCTTCACCCACTCTATCCCCCCTTCCTAACTCCCCTCTCTTCTATATAGCAGTAACCTTCTTTGTTGGATCTTCGCTAGAAATATTCCTGATTTGTATGAGTGTCTCTCATGCACCAACACTTCCAGGTAAATGTTCAAACTTCTGTTGGAATTCAGAATTGTGGTGGTAAATGCTCATTTCTTAAAAGCTCTGTTTTCCTGCATTCTGCCAGAATATGCCCCCAGGTTTGCTTTCTCTGCATAGCAGGCAAATTCTTTCCCCAAAAGCATGAATTATTTTATTTCCAAGCACTTAATTAGAGCCTGCGAGACTACTTCTTTCCTCTCTCCCACAGACCTATACCCTCATCTACATCTTCAACTGTTACATGATTGTTGGATCATTAATTGAAGTTGGGTTGGTAGGTGACTCCAGCATTTTTGCTTATTTGAATAAAGAGCTGTCTGCTTATTCAATTTTATCGCAAGACCACAGGTGAGTCAAAGGTTAGCTGATGGTGTGGACAATGGTCTGTGAAACATGTACTTAATTTAAACATGAAAGTTGAGACAATAAGACTCCATCATAACATGATCTTAATTATATGATTATCTCACTGTAAAAGTTACAATTAGCATTTCAAGTCAAAAAGAAAATTTAGTTAATTTTGATCTTCTAAACAACAGTAGACTCATCACTAAATTCATAAAATTTACAGAGCGACATCTTAATACCACGCTGGGAAACTGACAGTGCAACCATGCTGATGATAGGCAACAGCCTTTAAAACATGTCCAAATAAGTGCAATAAAATTAATGAAATTTGAGTGATTTCATAGTATAAAATTGCATAATTATATTATATTTCACTGTGAAAATTTCTGCTATTATTTATAAGATTTAAAAAACTGGCATAGATTGTAAATATCTAGAAAAATGAATAATAGAAAGCTTTGCAGCAATTTTTAAAACTTTTTCATACATCAATATTAAAATCTTTTTGCTATTATATTTCAGGCTGCACTAGGTCCTGTTGCACTGGACTTGGCAAGACAGAAGGACTCTCCTGATGAAGTTCTGGAAATGGCGACACAGGTCCTGACAGTAGCAGTTCTCTCTATACTAATCACTGCCCCCATAGGTGCTATTGGAATCCTTTTGAGTGGTCCTCGTCTCTTAGGAAGGGTAATTCCTGAAGACACCAGGACTCAGGAATTAAATGAAGTTGTATAAACTCTCTATGCTAGGTATAAATAATATGTAAATATTTTTACTGTATTTATTTTTTTACTGTTTTCTTCACACTAAAGAAATATTTTCTGAGTGTGATTCATAAGGTGTCCTAGTTATTGCTTCAAGTAAAAAAAAAACATGACTACTCCTCTCTAAGTAAAAATTTTTGTTGCTAAAAAATAAAATGCCTAATTGAAGTGTAAGCACACTTTAGCCTGAGAGGTTCTGATAACTTAAGGCACATAAACCTGACCTGGCTGTGATTTTTCAAAGTAATAATGTTTGTTAATGTACTTGATGTAGTACCATATATTCCTATTTTTTAATTTCCAGGTCACTGTTATCATAGTCATTTTTAAAATGATTCTTGCCTGTACAGAAACTAGTTTTCTGCCCCTTAACAGTCATTATATGCAGAGAATAGAAAAGTGCATTTATTTTTAGTTCTTCTTTTTAATGTAGATAAGGAAAATTTATTAGCTCATACAGAAATCAAATTTGAAATTTCATGCAGTATAGATTTCATATTTTATTATGCTCAAATTCTTAGGAAGAATAAACAAAAAAGCCTATTCTAGATTTAAAGTAGTGAAAACACATGTATTTAATATGTGCAGAATCTATATATTGGATAGTCAATAGGAAATGTGTATAAGGTTAGAGACTAAACAACTTCCTTGTTTGACATGAGTTACTCTGTTTCATACTTGAAATGGTCCTAATTGTTTCACAGACACTGAAAACCTGCAATGCACCTATCTTCCGAAATACAGTCTTGTGTGAATTAATGTGAACAAGCAGATAAATTTAGTTTCATAAATTATTCAGTGCTAATAACTGTTTCCCTCCAATTCTGCAGCACATTATTGATACCCATTGTTGATATAGTTTATTGCAGTTAATACTTTTATTGGTTGTACTAAAAGCTAAGTAATTTACTCATGATTCTAGCTGTTTTTACAATTTATTTAGCAAGCATATTTTTATTCATAATGGATATCACACCTAAGAAGAAAAGTAAGGTCATAATCCTCCATGAATGTAGTAATATAACTAGAGACAGATAGCAGCTGAATATAATTATAAGTTTGAGATCTAATAATAATATAGTTAGAAGGAAAATTGAATTGGGTCAATTTCACCTCAAAGGAAAGGACAATATTGCCAAACACAAAATCCAGGAAAGATAATGCTTATCTAATCATAACCAGCAAAATTAGTCCTGAGAAGAACAGTTGTGATTTGAAAAAAAATTTGGAGACTGCAGGGGTGAAACGTAGGCGGCTTCTAGAAGCTGGAAGTAAAACTGAAACAGAAAACGGCTATTGACATGTCCTATGAAGAAAATGACATTGGCATGTGCTAGAAAATATCAGAACTGATCACAAGAAAAGTAGAGAAGGATGCTATTTTCTGATTAAAGTCATTTTGAAGTACAAGTGTTGAACATCTTGCATATAAGGAGAAGCAATGGAGAGGAAATCTTGCCAAAGCACATCAAACAGACAGTAGGGTTTCCAGAAAAGAAAATGTTTTGGGACTGTTTGCATTCACAGGCACTAAATGTTTGATTACTATTGAAGAATGATGAACAGTAACAAGTACATCCCTATTTTAGAGAAAAGAGCCGCTCCAGAATTGAAGAGGTTGGCAGAGGAACTGAATATTGAAAGGACAATTTTTGCAGCAAGACCTTGCCCCATGTCAAGCATTAAAGAATGTTAAAGACTTCATGGCGAAAAATAGTTTGCACTGTTTGGCCTGGCTTGGAAACTCACCAGATTTCAACCCTGTGAAGAATTTTTGGGCGATTGTCAAAAAACGGATGAGGAAAATGAACTGCACTGCCAAAAAAAAAAGATGGTTTATACTGTGATAAAAGTGTGGTTTCATGATCCAGAAATAAGTGAAATAAGTAAGAAACTCACTGACTCTAAGCCCAAACAAATGAAAATAGTAAATAAGGCCAAGGGGGGACAAATGAAATACTAAAACAATGTTTAGTAAAAAATACTATTGAAATTTTGCGAAATAATTAAAAAACACAGAGTAATAACTTTGTTCACATTGATTTGCACAAGGGTGTATTTATAATGACTTAATTAATAGTGCAGTTTTTTTAGCAGCAATTCCTATATTATGTTAAATGTGTTCACAAGAAAATGTACTTCTGAGAAGCCTTTCATTAATTCATGCATAAAACGTACTGAAAATTTCTTCAGGCTAATACATATAGCGATAAATGAACCTGCGATTCAATTTCCAAAATGAATGACACTCATATATCCAAAAAATATGTCTTTATTTAGCTGCTAGGTTTGAAGTTAAACTGCCACAGGTAGCCGAGGTTGTTAAGGTGCATACTTGTAAGTGGGAGGTCTAGGGCTTAATTCTCTCTATTTTCCAGGTTTTCCTCAGTCCTCATAAATAGCAAATGCCAGGGAGACACCCTAAACTTAGGCCTGGACATTTTCTTCCTTAAAAAAAAAAGTCTATAAAATCAATGGATTTAAGTTAACAATACTTCCAGGCTATGATTTTAAAACCTCATTGTCAAAAATGTATATTCAAAGATTTCAAAATGTTTTTGAATGTTGAAACACCATAAAACAGGACTTAGTATGATTAGTTTGCAAAATTCAAACATGAACATACTTGTATCTGAACAATTTAACATAGCACATGTGTAGAACATAAACTAGAAATGAGGAAGCAGACTTGAAAAATTTGGCCATGTCCAGGATTAAAGCCATTTGGCCCTCTAGGCACTGTACCAACAGAGCTATCATGGGCCCTCCTAGCATGGGACTGCAAACCTCTCTCATTTGAACTATAAACCCTAGAAACCTCTCTTCTTGTGCTGGGAACACTCTGGATGTTTCCATTGCATGGATTGAATATTTTCCTCTGGTGTGTGCTAGTGTGTACTAGTGACATGACTTGTCACTAATCATCAAAAAATCTGGATTTTCAATATACATTTTCAGTAGATGATGACAGACTTCAACCCTTTCGTCCTTTTGTGCCTGTGTCAAGTCCCATGTAACCCAATTTGTGCACACAATTTTTCATAGTGTGCAGAATTGTGTAACTGAGATTTATTGACATTCCAGTTCATCAAAGGTTATGCGCCTATCAATTATAATCAATTCAGACACAACCTCACTGATCCTGGAAAATTACAAAGTTGACGGAAAAGCAATACTCACATTCTTGTGTGCAAATTTCCTGCTTCTGGCGAATCCATTAACCAATTGTAAACTGTCTTCTGTGCAGTGTACATTTCTGTATTTTTGATGCCTTCCTTCCACAAAAACCATGCAGTTGATCTTTGCCCAAGACAGTTGCCTTCCATCTTGTCAATGTCTTTCTCTACTTAACAACAAACCATTACTATCCTTTTGCTGCACACTCTGCTTAGAACTGCCATCTAGCATCTACATGGCATAATAGTATCAGTCCATCGCCCAGTGAATACCCCTAAGATTGCACAATATTTGTAAAACACCTCTGTTGTAAATCATTTCCAAATGCTTCTTGTAATTTAAGAAATGTATTCTTTTAGTAGAATAAGATTTTTAATGAATCTGAATTATTTTGAAAAATCAGATTCTTACAAATCTCTATTAATTTGTTTTATTTACTGTTTGTGTATGAACTCTATAGATGTGTGAAATTTCATGAGAAGTTTGATATGACTTAATTAATAGTGCAGTTTTTTTAGCAGTAATTAATATATTATGTTAAATGTGTTCACAAGAAAATGTACTTCTGAGAAGCCTTTCATTAGATACTTAAAAAATACATTGAATGTACTTAGCTGAAAGTACTTACTTGGCTATTGTATGTTGAATCCATTGCTATACACTACTTTATAAATGTAGTTAAACTTTTCCAGCTGTTGAAATTTATGTGGCCTTTTTTGAGTCTTAAAAAGAAATGATTAATTGTAAAATCAAAATAATCTTTTCTTGTACCTGAAGTAGCCATGTGGCAGATTAGGGGGTTAAATCTGTTGTTTTATTAGAATAGCTCTTGTAGAAATAATTATAAGTTATTATAGAAGTATTGTATGTTTATGAAATGCATGATTTGAAGTAAATTGACCTTGAGTATGAAAGATTCTTGCCATATATTGGAAGATTTAAGAAAGAACAGAGTTTATTCTGAGGTTTTTAATAATTAAAATTACTTTTGTAGAAGTGTCAGAAGGAAAGGCTTCAATACAGGGTATCTATTCTCTATTTTTTAAAAGAATCAGCAATAAGATTTTCATGCAAACAAACAAATCTTTTAGTATGGTAGTATAAGATAAGATATGCTCTTCCTGAAATGAGTTTACTGTCAAACAAAAGACTTCTTGATGTGAATGAAAATATGAGGATTGTAAAAATGTAGTGGTTGCACATTCAGCACATTCCATAGTAGCAAGCAAAGGCACTGTAATTCCTAGTGTTGCTAGAGAAAAGGCAGGTGTTTTCAATTCATCCATTGTTGCTAGAGCATACAGACTGCTGATAGTGGTGCCCTACAATATGTTTTCTCAGTTTAAACAATGAACATGGAAATCTACATAAAGTTATGTCATGTATCAGTATTTATGCACACATATTTGTTTTTTAATAATAAAAATAACCATTTATATATATATATTTAAATTTTCTAATTTGCCCTTATTTTTCATATTAAAGTATTATTGATTCATTTTTGTTTAAAAATGTAGTATTCAGCATTCTTTTTGTGTTTAGTGTTAGTAACATCAGGTGAATGACGAATAATGACAATGCCTATAAATAGGTTGAATTAACAATACAGTTAATTCTTTGATTGAAGAATTAAGTAGAAGTTTTTATATCATTAAGTAGAAGCATTATATCATTAATTAATGAGGTTGCAGTCACTAATTGTGTTTCACTTATGTGTTTAAAATATAGGAAAATATTTTAAGAGTACGTTCTCCCATCTTCAGCTGTAGACCAACTAACATCCTCTGGCGATGGCAGGATAAGTTCACTTAAACAGTCCAGTGGCAGGATCTAAAAGTTCATGACGTCTTTATTTTTTAGAATAAAAATTATTTTCCAAGTTGCTAGCTCTGTTGGTCTTTTGGCAATCTTTAACAATTTTGGTTCCTATTTAATGTCATAAATTTTAAATTTTTTCGCTTGTTTCCATTTAATATTTCTGAATTGTATGTTGGTTAGAATTTTTAAAGCCCTCTTCATTTTCCCTATATATATATAGGGGTATATAGATCTGATTACAGTTCTTGCAATGAATTTGATAAATTCCAAAATTTTTGTAACTTGGTACTGCATCTTTTTAAGATAATCTTAATAAAAATTTAAACTGAGGAACGATATAATGTTAAACTCTTTAAATATTTAAAAAAAAATTATACTCTTTTCGGTAGTTTTTGAACTTCTTGTATGTTTTATTTTCATCCATTTTCATAAGTGTGCTTTTATATCTGATGGCTTCAATTGTTTTATATTTAGCAATTTTTGGCCAACTAGATCATTATTGAAACCATTCCGACATACTGTATTGACAATGTATTGTATTCTTCTTTATAGTCTCCTTTGCCAAATGGGATGGACTGTACTTGCTATCTCAGAGCATAAAGCAAGCATCTACCATTTCTATGGCAACTGCTATGAAAGTGCAGTCATATTCATCTGATGGGATTGGGCTGTACTAGAGAATGCAGGTGTAAGAATCAAGCCAAAGCAGTGTGCTGATACCAATAAATTCATATGTCAGTATTGAAATCATTGTGTTAGTTCGACTGAATCACACAATGATCTTAATATATGAGTAGCTTCACTATGCAATGCTCCAATTAATAATTTTAGTTTATATGCCAATATTCAGAAGTACTTTAAAATTTGAATTAAAAACAGAAAATCATGAAATAAATAATTACATTTATACCAATAAAAGATAGTGCAGCCAAGATGTATCTGGTGCACCGAAAATGCTGTCACTGGCATCGTGTGCAGGTTTCTGACACTACAGCCCACTATGTAGCATTGATTCAATTTCAACTGTAGGTGGATAGGCAATGGACACGAGGGAGTGACTGTATTGCACTTGTTTAAATACTTGTTTAGATGTCTCATTTGCATCCTATTGGGCACCTCATAATCTACCTGCATCACTGATATGGTGAATGTGAGAGGCATTCAGATATTCTGCATATTCACCAGATATGAATCCTGCAGCTGTGATCTCTTCCCTAAACTAAAGGAACTACTCAGAGGAAAGTATTTCTATACAAGAAAAGCTATCTTTCGGGCAACAGGGTACTTATTTGATGACCTGAACAAAAACAATATGGCTAGTGGTATTCTTCACCTTACAAAATTTTAGCGAAAAGTGATAAATGTGGCAGGGGATTATGCTGGTACTAGAATACATGATTATTAATTTTTTTTACAATCTTCATACTATATTTTTTGTTAGCTAGGCTTTTAATTTTCATAAAAAATAGTTTTTAAGAAATTTGTGAAACAAAATGTTTAATACTTAAATGTAAAATTGGAACTTAAACACAGTGAAGCTAATCATATTAATGAATATCATTGTATGATTAGTTGAACTACACACTCTTAAAGCTTCACTTACTTTTTATAAATGTATGGAACCGGTTTCGAGAACATTTTGTTCCCATCTTCAGCCATGCTAAGGTTCAACTCAGTTGAAAAGTAAGTGAAGCTTTAAGAGTGTGTAGTTCAACTAATCATACAATGATATTCATTAAAATGTTTAATGTTTTCCTTAAAGATTCTGAGTGAATTTGCTATGCAATCATTGATACTGTTAATCCAAATTTGTTAAAGTGTTGATGGCAATATGATTTTCATATTCTTGTGTTAATACTAACCATTTCTAGAAGAGCTTTAATGTGGGAGAACATCTAAGCAAAGTGCACTGTTGCATATGTACTTATATGTTCATACTTTACTTTTTTGAGAATTTTTTTTTAATCTAGTCACAGGACATTTTCTCATAAAATTTTGTAACTTTTGCATCAGAATTTTGTTGTAAAAATTTGGGAACATAAAATTATATGTTGAACATACTTTTTTGAAGAGATGTAATGAAAATACTGTATGTGTGATTTTGTCCAAACATTTTTCTACAAGAATAAATTTTAGCTCTCTGTTTTACAGGTGTGCCTTCTTGTTTTATGACATTTTTAGAGTGTATCTGATATTAAAATATAAATTAAACACAATCCCTAAATACAATACAATTTCAATACAATTGAAATTTAATATAATGCATTCAGAGAATCTCACTGCAGTAGTGGTTGACTCTTGTCCCATATGTAGTGAGGGGAATGTTCTTGATACAGCAACATTATCTGCATTTACTCTGATATTTGAACTTGGTGGGATTGGCATTTGAGATGCTCTGACATCCAGATCCCATATTGGGAAAGAGCCATTTGCTCTTACAGGTTTGTACCTTCTGTTGGGTTACCAAAGTGGTGTGTATTCACTAGAGATGCCTGGTGACAAATGGGGCTTGTGGTGCCATAAGGTTCATTTACCCTCAAGCTTCCATATGGACTGATGTGTTTCAATATTTCCATCTAGTCGGGACTGCAAGGTGTTCACATGCTCGAGATGAAAATAAGAGACCAAATCACATTAACTGCCTAATGCATAATCTTATGTTTTTTTATCTGTGCATATACTTTGTGTTACTGTGCAGTCCTCATTTACATTAAAATGTTTATCATGGTATTGTGCTGAGATAATGAAATTCAAATTCAGGCTAAAATACATTAATTAATATACTGTATACATGAGCTTTGATTCAAATGTAAAGAAAATTAATAAAATGTTATTGATATAGAGTTGGTTTGGTAACAGTTATGCTTCACGTACTTGGTTTTTAGTTAGACATGTTTCAGCAACATTTGCTCCCAACATCAGCAGAAGACTAACTGAGTAGGTTACTCTGCAGGTGATCAGAGAAATTTATCAAATATACCTGGCGTCTCATAGTTCATGAAGCAGTTTTTATTTTTGATGATGTAAATTTTTTCTCATGTTATTAGTTTCAAAGGTTTGCAAGTTTGCTTCAATTATATATATATATTTTAAATCAATTTCATGGTTTTCTGACCAAAAGTAGGCTGCTACTGCTGATTTCTGTATCTGTTTGTGACAAATTTTTCTGAAATGTTCTTTGGTATGGGTTTCCAAATTGTGTTTTTGTTTTTCAAATATACACCTGGTCACAGACTCTGCATTTAGTAGATACCAGACTTCTTGTCAGAAGGTTTTTTTAATCAGGTATAAAAGAAATTTTGCATCAGCGTATATATATTTAAAAAAAATTGACTCATATTTTATTAAATTTTAGGATGTGGTGAAAACAAAGATTGGATAAAGCTTTAGGCCCAGCACATTGATGAGCAGCATAGCTAAGCACTTTGCAGAAATAAAATGATCTCCCATGGTTCGCAAAGGATTTATCAGAGGGGCATAGATAGCTAAATGCTCATTTTAGTGAAAGACTTACAGCTGAAGTGAACAATGGCATGCTATGAGCTGCCTTTTATAGAAAGCACCTTGAACTACACCTACAATACCAACAACATAATCTTATCAGTAGACTTCAGACAGTCAAGGTAACAAGTTATTTTCACAGACCAAACAAAGATTTACTTCTCACATTTTTTTTCAGAGCAGTTTTCCTTATTTGTTATTTTCACACTCCTTTGCTTAGATTTTTATTTCTTTTTTCTGCTGTTCTCCAACAGTTTCCATACTTTTTGAAGAACTGAAAAAACAATTAGAGAGAAGAATATGCACAGAGGGAAAAAGAACTATGTGAAATTCCGTTTCACTCCTTAATTTGTCTTTACTCTCATATTTTCCAGAGCCAAAAATGAAAAATATCCTGTAGGTTGTCATAATAAAACCAAATCTTACAATATTGCATTTGGTACAGAGTGTAATACAAGGAAACATTCTTAGCTTTGGATTATCTGCATCAAAGTTTTATTCAGTGAACAGTTTTACAGAGCAAGGTAATTTAAGAGTATCGATCCTGGATTTAGTCCTTCTGCACATTTGCACCACTCAAACTGATACACTTCTTGTAACGATGGGCGAGCTGGTGCATATCCTGATGGTTACTGAAGAACGGCTGCACTTCTCATGTCACCTCGTTGTCGTCCTGGAAACGCCTGCCATGCAGTGGGGCCTTAGCGCAATGAAAGAGAAGTCACTGGGTGCCAGATCGGGTGAATATGGAGGATGAGGTAAAATTTCATACCCCAAAGCAGCCGCATGTATCACTGTCTGGTGTGAACAATGAGTTGGTGCTTGTCGTGCAACAAACAAACTCCCTTGGACAGCTTCCCTCAGCGTTTTTTTACTGCTGGTCTCCCGCAATCTCGTCAGGAGGCGCTGGTAATATTTTCCAGTTATTGTCTGGCACTTACAGCACACCATTAGAGTTGAAAAAAAATGACCTTCCTGGATGGTGTCTGTTTTGCGCTTGTTTGGCTGCTGCTTCTTCTAGAGGTCACAATGATACACCCAACTTTCAATCATGGTGATCAGGCGCTCTAAAAGTAGTCAGAACCAGCCTGGCAAAGCTGCAACTTTTCGACTGCTTCCTTTCGGCGCTGTTTTTGCTCAAGCGCGGTATCCGTCTGGCTGCGGGCTTTGTCAACAGCAAAATGTCGTGAATGATGTTTATTACTGAACTATGACTAGACAGAAATGCGACGGTCTTCAAGTACTAGGACCTCCACCTAGGGACTGCACCGCAATTCCCGGTTCCTCGCTGAGAGATCGGTGATCACCTCTTGGTTCATCTTCCATTGGAAACGTGGGTGCCACTTAACGACGGTTATACAATGCGATCAGTTTTGTTTTCTCCCGTGTTTTGCTCACGGACGAGCGCGCAGCTTGTTAGGCGGTTTGTCGGCCAACCGGGTCTCTATGATTAGCGAAAGGATAAAACAATAAAACAAATCAACCATACAACAACACACAAACCAATTTAAGAGGCTCATTACTTACAAAATTATCAAATGAAGTGTTGAAACTGCCCGCCTTCATTCTCCACACATTTTTGGCATCTCTTTAGGATATTGTTCATCACTCATTGTAGTTCATTTTGAGAAATCCGGACAATTTCCTGACAAATATTATCTTTGAGTTCTTGTATGGTGTTTGGGTTCGTCTTGTACAGGTAATTTTTTAATTTACCCCAGAGATAATCGCAGGTTGTTAAATCACAAATCCCTACTAATGACTCTGTCTTGTGGAAACACATTCTGAATTACTCTCATGAAATTATTCGCAGTATGAGCAGTGGCAGAGTCCTGTTGAAAAAATGCATGATCACGCTCTCTGTCGGTTAATTCTCTGAAAAAAAAAACGGTTAGTTTGGTATTCACATAAGTAACAGAATCAGCTGTATGCTAAAAATATAATAAATTAATAAAAATAATAAATGGTGATCTAGTCGTAATCATGCTTGACTCGTATGCTCAAGATCGCGGACTCAAACCCGACTACGTCGATGTATTTTTATGGAGTAAAAATCAAAAGTGTGGGTTGCTTCGGAAGGGAAGTAAAGTCGTGGGTACCGTGTGCAGATTTACAAGATGTAAAAGAACCTCAAGTCTGATAGAAAAGGCATCTGAGAAAAAATTATCGGCCGTTTGATTTGAATGGGATGCTGATGACAAAATTTGTTAAAGAGCGTCTATAATATAATAAACCTAACATAAACCTAGACTTAAAAGACGGTGAATATCCATACAGATTCGTTTTTTTTTAATCTAAAATAAGTGTTCTGAAGTGCAGAATGAATACAGTAATTTCTGGGAAACCAACAGGCAAATTAATTAACCATTCCAGTTTTCACTTAAACTTTAGAATACAAGATACATTTAAACATGTCTATTGAGAAAATATAAAAATATGAGTTACATAATTATTTGTACATTTAAATGTTGACACTGTTAAATCACTCACAGAAAGGGTTAAAATGTGTTACTTAGATCATATAAAAAGTACTGATTTCAATGTAGCATAAAAATAGTTTCTTGAAACAATCATCCAAACACTTTCAATGTTAAAGTTGCATTACGAGCTCTCGTATTTAAGTTACTCTAAATTTACAGCTGCTGTATCGATGTGCCTTGACGCAGAAAGGTTTTTCTCAAAGTATAATTTAACTGTTAGTTAGAAAATAATATTTTTACTTCTGCTGTGCTTTTATTCCACAAATAAAACAGCAGATGCTCCTTAATACAAACAAATAAATAATGTTTTTTTCTCGGTATTGTAAAGCTATGCTTAATTAATATAATAAGTAGTATAAAACATTTAATTAAAAATTATTTTGGTGCCTAATGCATAATATAGTTTATTTTTCACCTAAAATCACCTTAAAATTTATTATAAATTAATGTGATAATTTTACAATTATTAAGTGATAAAACGCGAAATATAAATCTTTTATCCCGATTTTTTCGAGATTAATACGAAGTTCTGTAGTCTGCGTGTATGAACAAATATCAAAATTCCGTGACGCAGGAGCTGCGTAAACCAAGCGAATTTCTCACATAGTAGAGTAATTTTAAAAAAGAATATGAAATACAAATTATGGCCTTATTAATTAAGGATATAAATCTAGTTATGGCATTACTATGTGGTATTAGGGGAATTCTTGCAATCTATAACATTACGAAAGAGAAACCATATTATTATTATTATTATTATTATTATTATTATTATTATTATTATTGAGATTAAACTAAAATAAATGGTATACTATTAATTAAATGAAATATATGACCACTAATAAAAGCTACACTGTGGGTATTTTTAAACATTTTTAAATGTAACCATGATTATGAACTGAATCCTTGATATCATCTTTACATTCACCAAAATAGAGAGAAATATAGTTTCCAGCTATATTGTGTATTTAAGATGATGTTCATATGTTTCAATAAAACAAAAACATGTTACTATTGAAAAACAATTACAATGTACTAAGCAAATATACACAATCAACAATGCACAAATAAACAAGCAATAAACAATACACAAATACACAAGCAAAAGTTTCATCGATTTTCATTGGCTCTGAAATTTAATTTACATGTTATTGTAGTTAAAAACATGTAACGAAAACGTTTTCTGAATGTTATAATAGAGCGCTCTTACATACAAATATAATGCTCAAACACATAATTCTTACATTTGCTATCTTCACGACGATAGAGATAAAACATATGTATCGTTATAAATACATTTTATATGCTGAGTTAATTTGTTCTTTTATTTTGAAACTACTGAGAGAAAATTAAATGCAAGAGCGCTCTTAAATCGATTTTCGGTATACCCCTATCCCCACTCCTAATGATTCGATTCCCTTAATTTTTATTTTTCTTGTTTAATTAAAATGGTATAAACCGAATTTTGTTGTGAAAATACAAATATTGCTCGTAGAGCGATTTTAAATTTTGGGTTTCAGATAAACCCCCCACTTCTAATAATCTGATTTCACCGATTTTCATAAACTAGTTTTATTTCAATGGTCTATAACGAGTTTGTTGAGAAAAACTAAACATTGCGGCTGCTAGAGCGATTTTTAAACTTTTGGTTTAGTTTAACCCCACCCCCAATGGTCCAATTTTGCTGGTTATCGAAAACTCGACGAATCGTTTGTTAAATGGTGACATTCGAAGTTTCGCTGAGAAAAATAAAGTTGCGACCCCTCTAGAGCGCTAGCACACACACATATATATTCCACTGTCGATGCATGGTAGATAGGATCGATAAAAATTTGAAGAAATGTTTAAAAAAAGTATTTCATGGGTACAACTGCAATAGTTACATTCCTTCTGAAATCGCTAATAAGTTGTAGCTACTTAACAAAAACGTGTAAGGGTATTTATGGCAATAACGTAAACTACAATATTTATTATTAATTTTAACTTTTGCTAATTAATAGCGAAAGAAAATCTTAATATTGGAATAGCTCAATTATGTCCCTGCGCTGACGCCCTTGTTCAAGTGTTTATCGACAACTCACTTTAGCATAGTTTCGTTCTGTAAAGTAATACATAAAGAAGTATTTCGTGTCTCTTTCACTAAATGCGAAACATTGCTTCACTCGGTAGTTCAGAACCTTGCAAATGATACACTTTGCTTGATTTAGTGACACTGTTTCACTTTTGTATGTAGATAAACTTAAATGATTTATATGCTCGTAGTATTAACCTTGCAAGCAAAAAACAATTACCTCTAAGCAAATGGAGATTGCGCATGTCTGAGTCACTTTTTGCAGCCAACAGTGGCAGGTCCTGTTCACGAGGAGGCAAAGCACTGAGGGGTTCGTATACTCTATTATTATTATTATTATTATTATTATTATTATTATTATTATTATTATTATTTTACTACTGCAACTACATAACCACGGGTAGCCGAGGTCGTTAAGATACGGACTTGCGTGCGGGAGGTCTGGGGTTCGACTCACATCAGGACCGTCCTCCCTGACTGAGGTTTTTTCCAGGTTTTCTTGAGTCCTCATAAATGCAGGGGAGGTGCCCTAAACTTAGGCCTGGAACGTTTCCTTCCTTAAAAAAAATCCTTTCCCAATATGTCATTTCATCTCATGTATCATCAGTGTCCATCGCCTTTGTTGCCTGTGTAGCAAAAACGCTTCATTCTGGTAAAAACTTGTCAGGGAGGATGGTCCCGATGAGAACAGAACCACAGACCTCTCGTTCACAAGTCCGCGCCTTAAAGACCTCGGCCATCCTGGCAGTGATATGTAGTTAAACTTGTGTGCAAACAAATGTGACTGAAATGAGATTGACTAACAGTTTTATAAGGAATTTTAAATAAATATTCTATTCTATTCTAAAACATAATACAACAGAAATACAATTTTATAAAAAAAAAATTATTGGCTATTTTATTGTTGGTGTTCTTTTTCGTTCAAATGAAAAATGTTCTCTAATTTTAAGAAAGCTACCATTTTATTAAGCAAAGTAATTAAAAAATGGAATAGCTAACAATAGTTGGTAAACTGATTCCAAAAACCTATATCTATAGTAAACATTACGCAAAACAAAGCATGGCGAGTGATTTAACTTTCATGAAAACCTTTATAACATTGTCATAACGAACCCAATACTTATTAAAATATATTAGCCTCCGTTATTTGAGTTGCTTAAAGCAAACTTCCTTTCCTAAAATCGCATTTTGTTACCAACATGAAACAACGAACGAACAACGCTTAAAAATAGCCACAGAGGAAAACACGGTTTGTTTGCAATGTTATCCCAGACCTAACTGCAACACCGTTCGTTCTAGCATGTACTCTTTAACTTTGTCGTGAAAGCAGAGCCAATGTAAACTCGCCATCAGTGTCACGTGTCAACGGTAAACATTGTTATTAGCATTATTAAGCCTTTGGGAAAGTTAACTTAGTGCATAGCCCGGTTGCAAAGCAAACAAGACACTCAACGAATTCAAGCACACAAGATAGGTAATGGTCAAGATTTGCTTCAAATTGGTGCTATGTTTTAAAACGATGGGTTTGTTAATTTGCCTGAAATGATATCGCGTTTGGTAAGTCTGTATGTTTCTTTAAATACCTAAAGAACTCAACGAGTTCGAAATATAGCAATTTCAAGCGTGACTTTATCTATTTTATTATTACTGTTAATTTGTTACATTGTTAATAGTGTTACTTTCTTTTTCTTTTTCTTTTATATTCTATATATATATATATATATATATATATATATATAGAATATAAATTAATTTGTTACATTGTTAATAGTGTTACTTTATTTTTCTTTTTCTTTTATATTCTATATATATATATATATATACATATACATACAGCCGGTTTAACAATTTTTGTTAAGCGCTGGAAATATAAACAATGACAATCTTCAAATATGTAATTTTTTAAACGTTTTATTTCTTCTCACTTTGACTGCATTGGTCTTCTCGCGAAGTCTGTAGAATGTGGGTTGAATACAATAGGCGTAAGTCTGTAGGGATAAAAATGAAATGAATTAAAGAGGCGCAAATGAGCTCGGAATCCTTAGTGCCTTAAGGACACTTAGTAGAGATAATGACGGTTTTCCTGCTGAAACTCAACAGAATACAAGCTGAGTTTTCTGAAAACTGCACTGTCTTTCCAAATGAAAAGTTTACCATTTAGGTATTAAGAAAGTATTTCTAAATAATAAATCTAAAAATTGTTCTTTAACCTTGACTAACCTAAATTATTATTGCATTATTATTTTAATAAACCAGAAAAATATAAATTTTAAACATTTTTGCTGCTGTAAGTGTACTTTTCCTATAAACTATTAATCTCAGTATCACCAAGTTTTAAAATCAATTTGAAAGCATTACTTAACATTTATAGTGAAATAATACGTAACTTAAAGAAAATGTTTAAATTTAGAAAACATTTGCATATAGTGTCATTTTATGCAAATTTTAAACCATATTTTTTTTCTAGAACTCTGCAAGCATAAGTTCAAATCTATATACAGCTATGTGTTTTGCACATACGCAAAAGAAATTGTAGCTCTATCTTTTATAGTTTTTAAGAAAAGTGCACCTAAAGTAAAAATGGGCAAGTTACGGTAAATGACAAAAGAGAAAAGTATAGTGACCATATTTAAATATCCTCCTCTCTTTCTCCCCCTCCTTCCCCCTCCCCCTCCTCCTTCTTCTTTAAATATCCATTATTCTTTAAATATCAATTTTAACAAATTAATTTCCTCAAACAAACCAAAGTTATATATGGGTGTAATCTGCAAATTATATAATTTCATATTATGAATAAAACCAAAAATTATTTTTACCCAAAATATGAAAGCAATGGATAAGGGGTGTGTGCTAGCTAGGCCACCATTTTTAATGTCCAAGCCACAAACACCCAAAAATAATATGTGTATATTCTGCAAAATATGTATTTTCATGGATAAAGTAAAAAAATCAATTATGGTAACCGAAAAAAGTTACCCAGAGAGCTTGATCTTACCCGGATTCCAACCCAGAACCTCCGAATTAGTAACTTCAAACGCTACCACTAAACCACGCAGACGTTAAAATACTTATTGTAAATTGTTATAAATAATATTTTAATTTTTATCCATGTGACCTTTTCTTTCCTTCGATCAGTTTTGTAAAAATACACATATATTGTACAGTGTAGCTGTTATATACTTAGATTATAATACGTTTATATTGCTATTCCTCCCATAATAATAGAATTAAATTAAGTGTAATTAATATAAACATAAGTTTGGTATACAACATTAAATTATTTAAAACAAATGAGGAGACGAAGAAGAAAAACTGTTTTAGAATTTGGTATAACAAGCCATGGTAAACAAAGTTTACTATAAACGCATGTTAAGTGACTTTACAAATATTATAATTACTGTCGTGCTGAAATCTGAGGTTTGAGTGAATGGTATGTTATTGTGTTGCATGCAATATTTTGTATTAATTTTCTAGTAGTGCCAACTAGAGCTCTTCTGGTGGATATTTTTAAAATTATTGTTATTTTCTCTCCAAAAAGTATTATTGGAGTTAATGGATTTTACGAGGGCTAATCAATAAAGAATATGAATTATTTTTGTTTGCTTATAAAGTACATTAGACAGAGTCAAGTTCAGTTAAGTTGTATGCACTTGGTCCAAGATGCCTGCCAATGCAGGAACATGTGCTGACAGTTTTCAGAACTGGCTTCGTTTTTACACGACATCCGTTGACCAAAACGCTGGTCCTGCAGATCGCTTATTAGATGAAGGAGCAGAAAAAGTCACACAAAGGATGGGGCAAGCTGTTTATGTTTATGTTTTTTCTGACCAAATGTTGAGCAACAACGTTGCACTGTCATGGTGAAGACGCCAGTCAGTTGGATGCAGCTCAGAACGAGTTCGACCAGGACACTCAAAGCAGTTTTGTAATGCTCCCCATTAACTATTATTAACCATTGATAAACCATTCCATGACAGTAAAAGAACGAAATAACCATAATCTTTCCTAATGACAGAACAACCTTGGTCTTCTTTGGTGTTGGTGAACCAGGTGATTTCCAGACTGAGTTCCCCTGTTTGCTTTCCGACTCGCAATGGTGAAGTCAAGTCTCACTACATGTAATGATGTAATTCACGTATGTCTCGCCATGCTTAGCTACCAGACGTTGAAGCTCCGACACACGCCCACTCGCACCATCTTCTGTTCAGTCGTCAGTAATCTCAGCATATCTGGCACAGGCACGTCTCACGTGTAAGCGGCGGTGTAGAATTGTGATGACACCACTATGGGAAATCGTAACATGTCTACCAGTCAATCGATTGCTATTTGTCGATCTTCTCGAATAATAACCGCAGCTGTGTTAACCATAGCCTCATTCACTGCAGTGGTTGCAGCACCGTCCTGCTCTTGTCGAAACATATCTCCCTTTAAACTCTTTGATTCATTGTGGCAGAGTATCGTTGCCATTTGCTTGCCGGGTTTCTGCAGCCGGAAGCAAAATTTTAGAGCAGGGTACTGCTTGTTACGAAGCGACCCCATTTTACGCAGTCAATTCGCTCTTTGCTGGAGTCCTGTACTAAGATGCATATGTGTACGCGCTTTCAAAATTTTCTACCAATCATGTAAGACCTAATATTCTAATTAAAAACTGTTTCACCACCTTATCTCAACCGCTTGAAAAAAAATTCCCAGTTTTTATTGAATAGCACTCGTAGCATTATTGATAGATTCGTAATGTCTCCAAAAATATGTACGCTTCATAATTTTCATTTTTCACGTGTTTTATAAGGAGCATTTAGTACTTTTGAATTTGCAAAAAAAAAAAAAAAAAAAAAAAAAAAAAAAACAACAACAACAACAACAAAAAAAAAAAGATATAAAAATTCTGATTCTAGTGTGCATGCACTGGAACTACTATGCAAGTTAAACATTTTGATTTTATTGGTTGTATTTTTTAATTACAATATGCAATATGTTAAAAATAACATACACAGTATAAATACGTTTTTAAAATCCATGCAAAACTAATTAAGTTAGTTTAATTAACTAGCGTTTCTGTGTAAATCAAATTGGTAATGAGGGATTTCAAAATTATTTCATAAAAGGCCCCCATCCTCTCTGCCCTGGCTAAACCTTCCTCTGGTAGGTGCAGACTTTCAGGATAAATTATGATGAAAAATGTATTACTTTTATTTTCTGTAGTTGCTAATGAATAAAGCAATAAGTATCTACATAAAATTACAGAATAGAAGCAAATAAGGAAACTGTGATTTCTTATCTTCAAGGGATGTATTTCTTTTTCAGGAATTGTGAAATGACTCCAAATGAAGACCTGGATCATTTAGAAGAAAGAAGAGTGCAAATAAATAGTAGAGAAATTGAGAATGTTACTAATAGTAAAAGTTATGAACAAGGAAAACCTCTGCTCTGTCACCACGTCACATATGGAGCAGGTGAGTGACGTTTTCTCTTCTTCGGGTCATTTTTTAAACATTTAATATTTTAAGGAAGGTTTATGTAAGGGAGTACTGAACCAACCTACATTTTAGTTACTAAATGTTTCATATATAATGCTTAGTATTTATTAGATACATATTTGTCTTTTAAACACTTCTGATAAAGAATCACTCACATTTCATTAATTTTTATCAATTTACTTGAACGTGTTTTGAAAGCTGTTGCCTTCATTACTATCATGGGTCCACTGTCAGTTTACTCATTTGATATGAACAGTCTGTGTAGATCTTTTGAATTCGAAAATGAGATCATTGCCATTTGAATATCGAAATGATAAATATTTACTTTTTAATTCATAAATTTATCCATATAAAAACAGAAAAGTCCAAATTGAAGGTTTTTGAATGTTGTCAGGAACTTCACTTACATGTTTCGGATACCTTCTTTCTCATCTTTAGCTGTTGACTGACTACTTAGTAAGTTTTGGGCTATTTGGTGTGGTCATGGTTGAATCAGTATCTCTGTCAAATCTGTTGATTGGAATAGCAATTTACCGAATTCGTCCAAAGGTGCAATGTCAAAATTCATTCATTTATCTCCATTTTTAGAACGAAAGACGCTTTTCTATGTGGATGGTTTTATTGGAGTATGTATTTCTTTTATCAATTTGATTTCTTGCTTAATTTTATGGTTGTTCCCAAAAATGAGTTACTACCGCCGATTTTTTCAATTGTTTTGGTCCGATATTTTTAAAATGTTCTTTCTCTCTCGTTTCCATATTTCTGTTACTTTTTCCTGTATATTTTAAATTGCAATCTAAGCATTCTAATTGCATAAATACCCTATTTTTTCCTCTTGTGGTGGTATACTGTCTTTTAGCGAAGAACCTAATGAGTTCTTTACATTGTGGCGCTAATTTAATGCCACGTTCTTTGAAAATCTTCCCAAACTTGTGATTGTATGTGAATTATGGATTTGTAATTTTCTTTAATCTTTTTAAGTGTAGAAACATTTTAAATGAATTTGTGTCTTTTGAATTTGTTAATATTTTTAATTATTGTTGCATTAATATGTAACATGTCCAGAAACCGAAGGAAATAAACTCCCATTTTTAGACTTAAAATTTATTACAAATTTAGACAAACTGTACTTTGGTAGTTATAGAAACGGCACAAGCACAGAAAACAATTCCACACAAATACTCACATGCAGTTTCAATAGTTTGATACACAGCTTAGTTCATCTCTCACTCACTAAAACAGTATAAAAATTACAATATATATTCGATACACAAAAGTTAAAAAAATGAACAAATTCGAAAAACATAGAAACATGAAAAACGTTTCTACACTTAAATACATTAAAAATTATAATACAGCAGATTGACATATAATACAAAATATCATCACAATTTTGAGAAAAATCTTCGAAGAACATGGCATAAAATTAGTAGCACAAAACAAACATATTAGCTCATTCGCTAAATACAGGCATGCCATCAGAGAGAGAGAGAGAAAAAAATAGAGGTTTATCAAAAATGCTTAAATTGTAATTTAAAATACATAGGATAATTAAGAGAAAATTGGAAACCAGAAAGAAATATCATTTTAGAAATATTCCATTAAAACTACTGGGAAAATTAGCAGTAGCAACTCATTTTTGGTCACACAATCACGAAATTAAGCAAGAAGCCAAAATGATAAAAAGAAATACATACTCCAATAGAATTATCCACATAGAAAAATAAATTCATCGAAAAAAATGGAGATGAAGGAATTTTTACACTGCACCTCTGGACGAATTCAGTAAATTTCAGTTCCAACCAACAGAAGTTCACGGAGTAGCAACTCAGCTCCAGTCACGCCCCAAAACTTATCAGGCAGTCAACAGTTTGGTAACTTGAGAACGAAGGTTCCCGAAACATGTACTAATTAAAAACTCTGTAAATAATGTTGGTGTCAATATTCGAAAACATTCAATTTGTAATATTTTTTTGTATTTTTTGTATGGATAAATTTATGAATTAAAATAAGATAGAGAAAAAATATCATCTTCGATATTCCAAATAAAATGACTTCGCTTCCGAATTCAAAAGATCTACAGAGAGACGTTACATGGGAAAAACTAACAGTGAATCCCCATACCATGATGGTATGAGGTGCATTCAAAAATGTATTTTTGTATACATTATTGCCCAACAATGGATTAGATGATTGAAAAACTTTTTGAATGAATCGTTTTTCCCAAGTAAGGTCTCTTTGTAGATATTTGGAATTCGGAAATAAAGTCATTTTTATTTGGAATATCGAAGATTTATGTGTTCACTTGATACAGCTGCAAGATGGGTTTGTTCATTTGAAGAAGGGCGAGAGACTTTGAAAGACAACTTTCGTTCTGGCCGGCCTCAGGAAAATGAGAACGAGAGAACAATTCAAAGAGTAAGAAACTTGGTGGAGGGAAATCGACATGTTACTGTTGAAATGCTAAGTATGGAAGTGGGTATCAGCGTTGGCAGCATTGACTGTATACTCCATAAACATTTAAAGCTGCGAAAAATCTGTGCAAAATGGGTTCCACATTCCTTAACCAACGAGGAGACAAAGAGGAGTACAAAGGAATGTGCAAGGAAATTGCTGAGCATGTTTCCAACAAATGATGCTAAACGTTTGACAGATATACGCAATGGTGATGAATGTTGGTTTTATTACTACGCCACGGGAAATAAAGCTCCGAACTGCGTGTGGGTAAATGAGAATGACCCCAGACCAGGTTGTTCTTCAACAAGATTTTCGCTCTCGGAAGCGATTGCTCACTGTTTTCTTCAACTATGAAGGCTCATTAGTGGTTGACTGCATGCCAGAAGGAATGACAATGAATGGAGAATACTATGACACTTATATTTTGGATCCTTTATCTGAAGAACTGAGCCGGCGGCGTCCAAAGACACGAACTTCAAGGCTGTTGCTTTTGCACAATGCATCTCCTGACAGAACAGCTGCAAATTTAAGGAAACTGGGAGTTGTCAAAGCCTAGTTGCTTGACCATCCGCCCCACAGCTCTTACCTTGCACTGCGTGTCTATTTGATTATTTCCTGGAGTGAAATCTTACATTGCTGTAAAATGTTTTAAACGAGTGCAAGATCTTGCTCAAGCTATACATTCAGTTGACAATGTAAATTTCTAATAAATTGACAAGCTATACAGTCTGTTGACAATATCTCAGTCCGAGTACCGTAGTGCTTTTGACAAGTGGTTGCACCTTCTACAACTGTGTGTGGAGAGTACTGTGACGTATTGTGAAGATAAGTTTTCGAATTCAATCCTTAGCTTGGACTTTAAGGGGACACTTGCAAAACTTTTTGAATGTCCCTCCTAATGAAAGGAACAGGCTTCAAAACACGTTCAAGTAAGTCGATAATAATTGCTGAATGATTTCTTATCAAAATCATTTTTTTTTTCATTTCACTAGGAGAAAATTAATCTCCGGGAATTTTGGAATACACAGTAATAATACAATACAATTCATTTATTTGTTAAGGGACATATATTATAGTTTTATGAATATGTTGGTATTAAATTAATTTTGCACTTGCACCAGAAAAATTATAGCACAGAATATGTTCAAATCTTTGTTAACCAACTTTTTATTGTATATGCCTGTTATTGATAGAACAGTTTTTAAAATCTTTATAATATTAGCCTTTATATGAATATTTCTACAAACACTTGGATATGTTTAAAAATGTGTGTCGTTATAAAAAATAAATCATTACTACTTATCTGAATTACTGTAAAACATAGTACACATAACGTGCACTTTAAGTTTGTATTTCAGAAATGAGAAAACAAAATGGTACACCATGGAGGAGTTCTGAATCATTGGCAAGGTAAGTACTTTTTCTCATAACCACATAGGTACGAGTGGCGTTCGGAAATGATATTCAACAGCGGTGTTTTACCAATACCGTGCAAATATAAGCATGTGGACTGATACTAGTACACTATGCAGACGGTAAATGACTATGTATGGCGTAAGGACAATGTTCGTTTGCTGTCAAGTGAAGCAAGACGCGGACAATATGGAACGCGACTATAATGGACATGGTGGATTGCGTGACTTTTGTAGAAAGAAAGTGTGAGAACTGCAGAAATTCATAGACGTTTAATTGCAGTCAAGAAGACCGTTTACAACTAGGACAATGGGTTCATCAGCGACAGGGAAGAAGAAGCGACACAAGAATGTGAGTACTGGTCAATATCACAGTCTCCAGGAATATTGAGGGTGTGTGAATCGATTATGGCGGATAGGCATATAAACTTTGACGAATCGAAATGTTAGATGGGTCTTGGCCTCGCAACCATGCACACCATCATTCGTGAGGATTTGAATGAATAAAGTGTGTGCATTGAGCTCAACGGAACTTGACACAATACAAAAGGGCAAAAGAGCTGAAGTATGTCATCGACTACTGGAAATGCATAATAAAGATTCATCTTTTCTTGAAAAAGCTGGTCACTCGTTACGTGCCATATCAGAGAAGGAAGTCCAATGCAATGCAATGGAAACATGCAGGGAGTTCCCGCTCAAGAAATTTCGTGATGCTCCATCTGTGGTCAAGCAGATGATCACAATATTTTGGGACACTTCAGGCATCTGATAATGAATTCGCTTCCTCAAGGAATGATATGACCTAGAAACAGGTTTCAGCAACGACGAAAGGGAAGTGGTCGACTGGAGTATTGCTCCAACATGATAATGCGCGGCCCCACACCAGCAAAGTTGGCATCGCTAGGGTAAATTGTTCTGCCACAACTTACCATATTCACAGGATCTCACTCTGTCTGATTGTGCCTTATTCGACAACAAGAAGGACCTGTTCTCTCTGTCCGTTGCGTTAGAAGATTCTCCGATCATCTCTCGGGACATCTGCAAGTAGCTCCGGAAGTATTTCCGCAAGAAAAATGCAATATACTTGTTCATTCAATCTGCAGACTAACAAATAGGCCCACTAGAATTTCGGGAACAAGCTGTCGACGAGAGTGGCGCAGTACTTCCAAACAATGGGTTCGCGATGCCATAATGAATTTGCTAAGAAGGTGGCAACGTTGCATTGACGTCAGTAGGGAGTATATTGACAGATGCTACGTGCATTGAACCAGGTTGAATACTAAATAAGGAATAAAAACTTTGGCAAATCATTTCCGAACGCCCTCGTGACCTGTAAACACCAGTAACAATTTTACAGTCGTGATGTTTCAACAAGCTGTAAACTTTCCAGAGGTGTGGCCAGCACCATCAAGAGCAGATTATCACCAAGTTATCTGTGCCCTAGCGTGACATTACCACTGAAGATTGTAACAGTGCTGCTCATGCTAATGCTGCTGTGGGGCCTCTCCTACTTCTTGTTCCGGGATGCCGTGCTGCCTCAAGGGAATGTATTTGCACTAGCCACCCTCTTTTCACTGGCCTACATTGCGGGGTGGTTGATCTCGTTGATCCACCTGCCTCCTCTGCTGGGGATGCTCATCACAGGCATCATTCAGCGAAACTTGGGCTACTTCAACATGACAGGGCCTTTTGTCGGAGCTGTGTCTATCTTAAGGTAAGAATAACTTCTCGATAAAGTGATCTTTCAGCGTTCATTTAAAACGTGTAAATATTGTGACATATAAAACAAAAATTGAAACTATTCTATCAAGTAGTATGTTCAGAACATGCAAACATTACCAATATCGGCAATAGTTTCATGTTAGTATTATTGCTAAGTGTTTGAACTTCTTGTCTCCCACCAAAGTAACTAGTCAGGTGTCTGGGCAGATATTCCATTTGTCCCTGCCAATAATTGAATTGCTGGCCAGTGGACTAGCAATAGAGTTTGTGGACAAGGGTTCATGAAACGTGTTCTGTCATAAATTTGGAAATAAGAACATGTACTCGATATACCAGCTGAAAATGTTCATTTATACAGACGCTGCCAAAAATGCATACATACTTCAAGTAAAGAAAAAACTGTGTTAACATGACAAAACTGAATTCATACAAACAGAAAATGATGAGCACTAATCATCTTAGACTTTTACAGTTACAACAGTTGCTCAAAATGCCCATCTTCGGCGTCGATACACTTCTGAGTATGTTGAACTACTGATTGGGAAAGTTTGAGAAAGTGTCCTCATCGATTGCAGCACATGCCGTTTAAATTTCTTCCCGAAGTGCTGCCAGTGTAGATGGTTTTCTACGGTATACAACATCCTTAAGAGTTCCTCATAGGTAGAAGTCCAACGGATTTAGATCGGGAGAACGCGGTGGAAACTCAATCAGACCTCTTCGTCCTATCCAGTGCCTTGAATCCAGTGCGCGGGGTCTCCCAGATCTGCCCTTTTGAACATCGCATACGGTACCATGAGTCTCAAATTTGTCTCGAATGCGTGCAATTGTTACTCACGTTGGCGGTTCTGTTCTGTACACACGTCTCCATTCCCATTGAACAACATTCTCGGTTTTCCAGTACCACTTCAAAATTTCTTTCCGCTGTTCAAACGATAATCTTGGCTCCATTTTGTTGTAGCAACGCTAGCATAATGTGATATGAGTCACATCTGATTACAGAACATCATACGATAATCTTGGCTTCATTTGTTCATTGTTGATTTACGATAGTCTTGGCTTTATTTGTTCATTGTTGATTTACGTGTCACATAGCAACATAATCATAATGTATGTGAGTCACATCTGTTTATAGAACATCATACTACCCATTACTGTTGTTTTTCGGCCCAACTTTGAAATATATTAAAGAGATATCTACTGGAAAATGTGTATACATTTTTTGGCACCCTCGGTATGTTATAATATCTATATTACGTGTAACTCAGCGCATCAAAATTATATAATGCTAGAAACAGGCAAGCAAAGTAGACATACAGAATTTTAAAATAACCGGTGAAATTCTTAGTTATTATTGTATCTAAGTACATAAAATTGCGAGAGAAGTAACAAATATTAACATAGAATAACTTGTCATCCTTTTTTTTTTTAATTTTAATGTACTTCTTCCTTATTATTTTTTTATTAGTGTTTAACGCCCGTTTTTGCCACTGAGGCAGCACATGCGGTGGACATTGATGATGCATGAAATGAAATGGTATATTGGGAAAGGATTTTTTTTTTATAGGAAGGAAGCGTTCCAGGCCTAAGTTTAGGGTACCTTCCCGACATTTGCCATTTATGAGGACTGAGGAAAACCTGTAAAAAACCTAAATCAGGGACGACGGTCCTGGTGGGAATTGAACCCGAGACCTCCCGCGCACGAGTCCGCGCCTTAAGACCTTGGTCACATGTGGCGGTTAATTAATGTAATTCAGCAAAATATAAGCAATTTAAACTTTAGCAAATGATTACTTGCAAAACTCTTAATTATTCCCCTTTGGTATTGCTTTATAATATATTTCACGCGTTAAATGTACAAAACTGCGTTCTTTCTATGTAACAGACGCAAATACACACTACAAACATATCACACAAATTGCAGGCATGAGACACGTATATAAGATAGGGATACCAACTGCCAAAATGTAAAAAGAGGAACAGAAAGGCTGAAAATAAGAGACATTGAACAAATTTGAGGGACGTTCAGGAATACTTTTAGTTAAAGTGCTTGTTTTTAAAATTAATGGTATTTTTATATCTACAGGATGTATCAGAATAACTATTCCTAATTTTCTGCTGAGGACATAAAAATAAATATTTTTAGTAATAATGTAGTGTCCGGAAATACTTTGTTTTCAATATAGAAGACAAAGTTTATCATTCCCTTATGAATGCATTTATATTTTAGCTATTCTCGTTTTCATGTAACTGAAGTTAATTTGTTGTTGTATATCACAAAATATCTTTTGTGAGATCTTTGTATTTAATTTCGGGGTATTATATTGCATTGGGGTACGAATGTTGAATCTACAGACGTACATAAGGAATTTTGAGCAGCTTACGGCAATACTAATTTGACAAAGTGAATCCATGAGGAGCAACACCCTCAGCGCCATGCAGCATTTTCAAGACTGGATCAACGTCTTCGAGATAGTGGCCAGTTTCAAGTAAAGAAAGTAAATTCAGGAGTATGAAAAGTATCCATTTCATATCCAAAAAGTACAAAATTAATTCCAGATGATTTTCCACAGATAACAATTTATTGAATGATATTTATATATCGGTAATAATGAAGCTGCTTTTTCTAGACGCATGTTATGGACAGACGAGACATGATTTTCAAGAGATGGCGTCACATTTGGAGTGACACCGATCCTAAAGCAGTAAAAAATCTCCGCAATCGAACTATTTGGGTTAATTTGCTGGTAACTTTCTAGTGGGGCTATTTGTTAGTCTGCATGATTGAATGAACAAGTTTATGGCATTTTTCTTGCGGAAATACTTCCGGAACCACTTGAAGATGTCCCGAGTGATGTTCGGAGAATCTTCTAACGCGACGGATAGAGAGAACAGGTCCAGTTGTTTAGCCGGGACGTTCCCCAGATATGACTCCAGTTGCTTTTTTGTGTTTGGGATCACATTAAATTAATTGCTTATCAAACACTCTTCGACACAGCAGAAGAATTATTCTTGCTTTTGACGATCTTCGTAACCGACCAAAGATAGTTCGAAGGATTCATCGTTCAGTCGTGCAGCGCTGTACTACTTTGTGTATCAACATTGGCAGTCGCAATTTTGAACAGTTCTTATAGTTTATCAATACTATTTTCTTAATTTCTGATATTAAGTAAAAAAAAATTACTGTGTAACTATAGAGTAACTTTAAAGTTGAGATTCATTCAGTTTTTTCTTCATGCCACTATAATTTGAAAACGAAGCATTTTTGGACATTATATGTTTATTTTCAAGTCCTCTATCATATCAAAAATGATGATACATACTGTAGAATTCTTTCATATTATTACAGAATACAGCGCACTTCTTGCTTTTCTCGCAACATTTTTTCAATGAAACTCCTTGCAATCTACAAAGACATTTATTTTCATAGGTTGGTGGCCATGGTTGTGATACTCATCAAGGCCGGTCTAGGACTAGATGCGACTGCTCTAAAGAGACTGAGCTTGGTGGTTATTCGACTGGCATTCATCCCATGTCTGGTGGAGATGACAGTCGTTTCCATAGTGTCACATTTTATCCTGGGATTTCCATGGCTTTGGGGCATGCTTCTCGGGTATGTGATCCAAACTTTCTACTGCGTCTTATAGAACAGCATGTGCACTTTAGACAGAAACTTTCTGTTGTATAAACAATATTACAAATGTGTATGCATTTTACAGATTCATAATAGCTGCCATATCACCAGCCGTGGTTGTTCCCTCTATGCATGCACTGCAGGAGAAAGGCTATGGGGAGGATAAAGGAATTGCCACGCTGATAGTTGCTGCCTCCAGTATTGATGACATCATCGCTATCTCTGGCTTTGGAGTTGTTTTGGGCATTATATTCTCTCACGGTAAATTTGTAGTTAAGCATACAATTTTTGTTTTGTTTTGTTTTGGGGGATTTTCAGGGAGGTTATTTGAGTTACGAGCCGGAAGAGCGCGCCTGCGCACAAGGGGCAGGCTTGTATAATGCCTATGCAGGTTGCGAGGCGCTTTATCCGCAGGTTGTTGTGTGTTCGTGTGTTACTCATTATGTGTAAATAACATGCTAATTGTTCGTTAATTATGTCACTACCAAATATGATGACGAGGAACGTGGTTCTTATTGCGATACATATAAAGGGTTCAGAATACAAGTGTTGTAACTCTATTTTTTCTTAAAATTATTTATTATTCGATATATGGAGGATTATATTTGCAGTGCTGTAAGTATTTAATTCTGGTATTACACATTTTCACACACGCGGCAGCACTTTATGCTCTAATGCCACGGATGGCCGAGGTCGTTAAGACGCGGACTCATGAGCGGGAGGTCTGGGGTTCGAATGCCGCCAGAACCGTCTTCCCTGACTGACGTTTTTTCCAGGTTTTCCTCAGTCCTCATAAATGGCAAGTTCCGGGGAGGTACCCTAAACTTAGGCCTGGAACGTTTCCTTCCTTAAAAAAATCCTATCCCAGTATATCATTACATCTCAAGAAGACCGCCACGTGTGGCCGAGGTCGTTTAGGTGCGTATTGGTGAGCAGGAGATCTGGGGGTTCGAATCCCTCCAGGACCATCCTCCCTGACTGAGATTTTCCTCAGTCCTCCTAACACTATTATATGTACGCCAAACTTGGAGCCTAACAGAAGTGTAAAAGAATAATATTATAATCTGCCAACGTAAAATGGAGCGGAAAGTACTAGGGATATCCCTCATGGATGAAATATCATCTGTGGAATTAAGAAAGATGTCGGGACTAAACGACGTGGCTCAACGTGCAAACAGAAGTGGAAATGGGGCGGACATGTAGCAGCAGATGGGGGACATACAGCTACCACATGGGACCTACGCATCAGTGGGAGAGGAAGATTTTTTGTTGATTTGTTTTATTTACGGCCGCTCTTTAACATCTCAGGTCATCAGCGTCCCATTCAATTCAGAGCGTGAAACGGCCGTTAAATTTTGCTCAGAGATTTCTTTATTCAGGCTTGAGGTTCATTTTCGTGCCGTAAATGTACGACACGGGGTCCACTGTTTTACTTACCTTCCGAAGTAGGCCATACTTAGGATTTTTACGCCGCGAAAAAATCCATCGATCCTGGCCGGGTTTGAAACCGCGATCTTGGGTTTAGGAGGCAAGTTTGGTTACCACTAGACCACCAGGACCGACAGGAGAGAAGGAGGGAGACCGAGAATGAAATGGGAAAACTCCTTCCGGGATACAATGGACTAGCACTACACGGAACCGCAGTACCTGGAAGAGCCCAGGAACAGAACTGCAGAAAGAATAGAAAACCGTAGTCAACAGTGAAAGTGATACCAAACTTAATAAATTCAGCACTTGAACCTTCTAGTTAAATTGGTGTAAAACTTGTTAAATAAGAAATGAACAAACTCATAGGGACAATAGTTCAATGGACTAGCTCACCATATGAGAAATCAATGAGCCCCTCCGCTTGCAGAGGTCCTACCACTGGCTGCGACATAAGTGACTTAATTCATTCATGTACCTTTACACGAAATGTATTATTTTAGAATATTTGAAATGATTTAAGTTCATATTATTATATATACGAGTATATATTGTAATACCGTCTATTGATATATTCCTTAATTTCCTGTTCCTTTATCTGTAAATTTCCCTAATGGAGTTACACCACTTGTGCACTGAAAACCTCAAATACAAAGACGGTGTCTTGCAGGGAAGTGGTAAGGCAGTTCAGAAGAAACAGTTTTCAACTGATTTTTTAAATTTGTCATGTCCTTGATTTCTTTTATGCTTTTCGACACAATGTATATACTGTATTCTAGTGCAAGCAGGACTATGTCCAAAAGGTGATGTATTGTGTTGAATATGGCACGATTCGATATGTTACTAGTACAATGCATATGAAAATGAGTTCAATTAGTAAAATTTTCCATGTTTCTTTTAACTGTGTTAGCACCTCTAAGATATACATAGCAGGAAAGTTCAAAAGCCCCAGTTATCTAAAATGTGGCGTACATCTCTGATAGATTCATAATTTCTTCTCTAATTCTCTATTGCAGTTGTCTTTTTGAATCTTAAATATATGATCGTTTGATTTCCTCCAGAAAATTATTCCATATGATAACAGAGAGTGCAAGTTTGCATAATGTACCATTTTTAGGACATTTAGACTCACAGATTTTCTTATTGAATATATATTGTGGCATTTGCGAGATGATGTGGGAAGTAGTACGTTATTGTAGCATAGAGACGGTTACTATTTAGAAGTGACGGTTGGAGTTGAATGTGCTAAGTCGAGGCACTTTCCTTGGCGGTATCCATGATGACAATATCTGGTGACACTCTAAGAAATTTAACACTCTGTTATATATTATTTTCTCCGAAATTTTGGAGTAAAATAAAGGAGAGCTATTGGCTTATAATTTTCAAAACATTTTTTTCAAGGGAATTCTCTTTGTTACTAAAAATATCTGCAAAGTGCCAGATCTAATAGATTGATTAATAATATAACAAATTGGTTTAGTTAAATTTGTGTAACAATTTTATCATTAAATTGCTGTAATTTTAATAAAAATTAACATTAATTCTAGGAGATTTGTTTCATCAGCTAATACAAGGACCTATTGAGGTGATTATTGGCTTAACTTTTGGACTTGGTTGGGGGATCCTGTTGACATACTTTCCACATAAAGATGACGTAAGTATGAATTAATAAATTTAAAAATTACGAGGTGGTGCTGAAAATAGTAAATAATACAATATTAAGTCACGCTCATGGTAGCAATCAGTTTTGTTTCCCCCCGGAGTGTTTTGCCTATGGGCAGCTCGCCGCTCGCTAGCCGGGTTTCGGTGATTAGCGGGAGGGTGAAACAATAAAACAAACCAACATACAACAATGCACAAACCAATTTAAGAGATTTTTGGCATCTATTTAGGAAATTATTCATCACTCACTGTAGTTCATTTTGAGAAATCCGGACAATTTCCTGACGAATATTATCTTTGAGTTCTTGTACGGTGTGCAGGTTCTTCTTGTACACGGCACTTTTTAACTTACCCCAGAGATAATCGCAGACTGTAATTCGGGGGACCGAGGGGCCACAAATCCCTACTTAATAACTCTGTCTTGTGGAAATAGATTGTGAAAGTAAGAACAATTGCAGTCCTGTTGAAAAAATGCACCCTTTGGTTAATTCTCTGAAAAAAGGGGCTGGTGTGGTATTCACATAAGTAACAAAATTAACTTTATGCTAAGAAAATTGGTCCTATGATTCTTTCACCACTGAGATAACACATATGAATCGTACCTAAAGGCACGCTGTGGCCGTTGTGAATACACTTTGTGTATACTGTCAAGTTAAGAAACGAACAACACAACACACATCCGGGAACAGCTGCGCTACGACTGCGACAGTCAGCAAGGTCAGCAGGTAAGCAAGCAGACTCCTATACCCTCCACAGCGTGCATACGAGTGGGAACTCGCTCATAGGAAAAACTCCGCGCCGCTGGGGAAAGCATCGCTGATCGCACTGTATTATATCTTTGGTATAAAAGCAGCTACATTAGAGTTTGAATCAAACTGCTCATTAACTTCTACCCCCCAAACTCTCCACGATTATCTAGAAGTATCTCTGAACTTGTTTCAGAATTTATTCATGTTGATAAAATCATTGAATGCTGCATGAGTTTTAATTCCTGTGGGCTGTAATATCAGCTTTTGCAATTGCTGCAGTACGCCTTGAATGATTCGCTAGGAATCAGAGGCGACTCGCAGCAGCATGAACCAGTAGTGCACAAAGTGCCTACTGTTACTGCCTACTGCTGAATGAGATCGCAAGCTTCTAGAATGATATTAAACATTCAACTTTATTCAACTTCAATTTATTCAATTTTGTAGTGCAAACAAATCAGTCTGTTATAACTCGAGGTAAACTTTCCTGAAAAATTTTATTGTTTTTTTTTTATTTGTTCTATTTACTGACGCTCTTTAAGATCTCAGGTTATGAGCGTCCTATTCAAATCAGAGCTTGAAACGGCCTCTAAATTTTGCTCAGATGCCTCTTCTTTAAGGCTTGAGGTTCTTTTACATGCCGTAAATGTACGACACGGGACACACGGCTTTATTTCCCTTCCGAAGGAAGCCATACTTAGGATTTTTACGTCCGAAATGATTTGTGGATTCAAGCCGCGTCGCTCGGGACAAATTTACCGAATTACAATTTAAAATGCTTCCGCATCACCCTATTCACCTCCTTTCCTCGAATTCCCATCTGTTCCCCAAGCTCAAAACTTTCCTGGTCGCACACAAATTTAAGTCAAATGAAGAGTTCATTCAGGAGGTAAACGAGTATTTCGAGAACCTGAGAGAAATCCGCTTCTATGACGAAGCAAGTGCGTTGAACCTCGAAAGGACCATGTCGAAATATAAAGTATGTTTCAAGACTGAAATTTAATATATAACTCAATTACTTATCAAGCCAACCTCGTATTCCCGCCGTCAATGATAATTTCGTACAGTTTGACAAAACCTATTTCTCCTCGGGATGGAAATAATTGCATCCCTAGACCAGCAGTTCCCAAACTGTGGGTTCGGACCCCTAGGGGGTCGCGGTAGATATGGTGGAAGCACTTTTATATAAGACTATCCATTTTCATGTCCTTCTTATGAAGATTTTTCAACTAACTCTAGCAGTATTGTTGTTTTGATCAGTTATAAGCATCTCAATAATGACTATTGTGATTGAATAGACGTCACATTGTTGAAAATTACAAATTAATTATTTTTAAATATGCGAAGTGTATGGAGGGATCGCCAGTAATTTCATTCTCGAAAAGGGGGTCGTGCATGCAAAAAATTTGGCGACCGCTGCCCTAGACCTGCAAAGGCCTGGATGGAGACTCGTGTTTTTTTTTATCAAACTTTCCAAATAATCCGAATACATCACCCTCAGTCAATAAGGCTACTTGAATATGTCTCAAACATGTGTTACAGGACTGGATGTTAAGTGCTCGAGTGTTCTTGATTGGAGGCGGAGGTCTGTTTGCAGTTTTTGGCAGTAAGCTTGCAGGGTATTCTGGGGCAGGTCCACTGGGGTGCATTGTGGCGGCCTTTGTGGCTTGTTCTGGCTGGAAGATTCAAGGATGGAGCAGTTCCTATGTAAGTAATGCAACTCGTGATTCACCCTTGCACTTCAGCAAGAGATATTGGTAGGTGTTAATGACGAAGATGCATCAAAACATATTTCATCAACTGAATATATTAAGTACTGAAATCGTTGACATTCGTCATCCAATTTTTTTTCTCTGATAAAACATTTTCTCTTCCAAAATTTATTCACAATATTATATATAGTGGAATAAATACTTTATAATAATCTTTAGTTATCTTTGTTACAATCTGCTTTCAAATTAATGCTCTGACTTTATTTAACCACAATGTATTCTATATATAGTGCTGACAAAAGTATCTGAACCATGTGTTCAGAACGTTTTAAAACGAAGTGACAACTTTTATTTTTTTAAAGAACGGAAAAAATTTTAATGTGAACTAAATAAAATAATAGCAATAATTTCTGGGGGAGAGTATGCGCATGTTCGCGCGCAGAAGGGTCTAAATATAAAATATTTCAAACATGATCTGATTATGTATTTTTTTTTCTAATTTCAGAATCCAGTAGCTAATGTCTACGCCATGATCTGGCAGATTTTTCAACCAATTCTCTTTGGTTTAATTGGCACAGAAATAAATCTGTCACAACTGGAAGGCAATACTGTTCTTTTGGGACTGGCTGTTTTGGTAATCGGTCTAATGGTTAGTGATTCTTTTCACTTTTCCGTTTAGTACAAGTGTGATATTTTAGTTACTTATATATATATATATATATATATCAGTAAACATCATGATGTGCCGTTCTGTAAAGAATGTTTCGGAAATACTTTTACAAATTTTGATGGCGGATTTTTCACACCAAAACCAGAAAAAAAAGTCTGTATGTTCGGAAATTCTTAGTTTTTGAGTTATTAATGAAAGTTTACTTCAACGCGTTTCAATCTAACAACTAAGTTCGTAACCGAAATAACATTCATTTTAAGTAATCGAATGATGTTATCGATATAGATCTGCTGATGCGCAATAGCATTGACAAAATATTATTCGCAAAATGCAGCAATAGCACTGTTGAAGGTTAGCCATCTATGTTGATAACGCAATTAAAGATGTGATAGAAATAGTCTTTTAAAAAACTAAGAATTTCCGGACATATGTTTGTGACTTTTTGTTTTTGTTTGTTTTTTTGTTTTGGTACGAGGAACTTGCCATCAATATTTGTAAATTTTTTTCCGAAACATCCTGTGAGTGTATATATATGAAAAATAAAAGTAAACACTATTAACAATGTAACAAATTAACACTAATAATAAAATAAGATAAAGATATATATATATATATATATATATATATATAGTGTCACATTATGTTGTAGGATTTAAGGCACAGTTTTGGTCAAATGTGTTATTTATTGCAGTAGAGTATTTATGTTTGAAATATAAAGTAGAAATTGTTAAGCATGCTATTTGTTTTTCTGTGTAAAACCTTCATATAGGGAAATGGGAGAAATTTAAATGTTAAACTTACCTAGAATAACAGGAAAGTTAATAAATAAGTGTTAGGAAATGATGTGACTCGGGTTAAAAGCTAGTGCGCCATCCTTCGTATAAAAAAAAAAAAGTGTGTATACGTTTATAGCTGAAATCGAACGAAGAAGGACGAAATTGCTGCGTAGTGTATTTAAGTCACTGTTGTACCAATATTAAGAAATGCACCGGAAATGGGAATGTGAGGGAAATTTCGTAAATACAGGTGAAATAATGTGCAAATAGTATGCAATAAACTAGCCATTCTCAGATGTTACGTTATTAACATACCAGAATCATGTTGAAATATAGTGACATCAGAAAACAACCGTTAGATGCATATGCTAACGTTATTGCTTATTCTGTGATGTTAACAGCATCAACAGAAGCAAAATGGCGTATATGGGGGCTTAACATACTCATACAATAGTGCATGAATACAGCAGTAATTCATATTTTGTAACCGCAGCTACTAATCTCCGTCCGCAATCTCCTCCCACCCTCAAAGCGAAAAAAAAACTTTTTAATAATGCAATTAGTAATTAATTTAAATAAAAACATTATAACCTAAACCTAAACTTGAGTAAATTATAGAAACCGGAAGACCTAATGATTTACTGCGGCTCGCTACGGCCTCACGGTCTCCGCTCGCCCTCTATATCACATATATATGTGCAAAAATACAATAATCGAAAAATGCAACTAGCAATCATCATACACACACATACTAACCTAAACCTAACCATAATTGAACACACACACAGTCATATATAGCCTTAGCTCACATGGTAACATTAAAATATAGGGAATAACCGCCTAAAATCATGCTTGGAGTCGTCCCGGCGAAGAAAAATGAGAAAAAAAATGAAAAAGTACATGCAAAAATGTTGGTACATCCTAAAATTATATAACGGCTGGGTTGCCAACTCTGAAAAACAAACTGGAATCGCTCAAACAGATCCACAACAGTTAAGAGAAATCTGAAGCTCAAGCACAGACTCCTCCTGGTGGGGAAAAATATAACATATACAGCGGAACTATACTATATGGTAAAATTATGTAGGTGTTGGCAACTGTGAAAAATAAACGACGAATCACTGAAGATGGTTCGCAGACTCGCCCTGGTGGGGAAAGCGAAAAAAGACAAGTACACTAACATAATAATAATAATAATAATAATAATAATAATAATAATAATATCTGTACTCATTCTCTTGTAATTAAACTTGCTATAATAATGTGTACACTAACTTTGTGGTAAGTTTATACATTATTTTTGTTAAATAGTGTACTGATAAGGAAGCTTGTATTTTTTATGATTTCAAAAAAATGGCCAAAATGGAAAAGAAGGCCTTTTCTAGTACATTGTTTTACTTTGTCTTTTTATTTATTTATTTATTTATTTATTTCTTTTCTTTCTTTTCTTTTCTTCTTTTTCCCCCTCCCTTAATTTCCTGTTTCAACCTCTAACGTCACCCCTGTCTCTCCATTTTATTCTCTATCTATCCGTCATTTTCTTCTGCCTCCTCCATTTTCTCTTCTATTTCTTAAATTTATTCTCTTGTTACAAGGTTGTCGCACATATTTTTATACGGTGGAAAAACAAATTTTATGTTACAAGCCTGTTAGGGATTCTTTATTCCCTCATCCCCTTTGTTCTTCTTGAGTTCTTTAACTTTAGTCCTTCTCTTTCTCTGTTTTCAAATGTTTCCTATGACTCATTTCTACTTTCAGTTCCTCATTGTATTTTCTATTCTTTTTTCCCCTATCTCAAGCTATTTCTTCTGTTTCATTTTCCTTCGCTCTACTTCTTGTCTCTTCATCTATCTCTTTGCGTTTCTTCCCCTATACTGCCTCATTTTCTGCTTCTCATTTTACATAACTCACATTCTTTCCCCCCTTTCTTTTGTTTGCTCTTTTCACACTTCTCTTCATTTGAAATTTACTATTTTTTCTTCGTTCTTCTATTAACACTTCCTCCTTGCTCCTCTTTTCCTTCGTCTCTTCTATTTGTCCTTTTCGTTGCATTCTTTCTTGTATATAATTTCATACCCTGTTCAGAAGCAGAGGCTGCAGTTTGATCGTTCTCGTTTTCAGTTCCGTATTCTGTCGGCAGTGGCTGCAACCCAAGGAGGTGCGCTGTGTAAGAAGGAAATGCTGTTTGTAGCTGTCGCATGGATTCCCAAGGCCACTGTGCAGGTAATTATCTAATATTCTTAGGCTCACTTTACAACCAACCCCCTGAGGCTGAGAGCACTACTGGGGGTGAGCCATACAAGTATCGACCACTTGTCAGGCATTTGTTTTTACGGTCGACAGACATGCTCATTTGTATGTTAAGTCTGAGATATGCTTTCTATTGTACAGGGCTTTCATTTAAAAAAGTTGTCTGAATATCAAACTGTTTTTAATTGAATTAAAAAACAAAAAGTAGATTTAGATATTGAGGGGGAAGTTTAAAACAAATGTTGATTACAATTTAGCTTTCACCCACAACCCCAGCCACACTACCACCCCTATGCTTTGGTGCCTATATTTACAGAGGAGGAAACTGTTATCAAATCTTTTGTTTTTTTTATCGTTTCATAGCAACCTGGAATTTTGTTATTGTTTTAATTTGGACAGAATAAATATACTATTTGGGGTATACTATGGTAAAAATTTGACAATTTTGCAGGGAGCTCTACGTCCAGTACGTTAGACACGAGTCGCCACTGCTTTATAAGATAATGTTTGTAATGTCTTTTGTTTTGCAGGCAGCTCTAAGCTCAGTATCGTTAGACAGGTGCCGCCTCTGCTTCCCGAGATAATGTTTGTAATGCCTTTTATTTTGCAGGCAGCTTTAAGTCCAGTAATGTTAGACACGAGCCACCACTTCTTTATAAGATAATGTTTGTAATGTCTTTTGTTTTGCAGGCAGCCCAAGTTCAGTAACGTTAGACACGAGCCACCACTGCTTTATAAGATAATGTTTGTAATGTCTTTTGTTTTGCAGGCAGCCCAAGTTCAGTAACGTTAGACACGAGCCACCACTGCTTTATAAGATAATGTTTGTAATATCTTTTGTTTTGCAGGCAGCTTTAAGTCCAGTAATGTTAGACACGAGCCTCTACTGCTTTATAAGATAACGTTTGTAATGTCTTTTGTTTTGCAGGTAGCCCAAGTTCAGTAACGTTAGACACGAGCCACCACTGCTTTATAAGATAATGTTTGTAATGTCTTTTGTTTTGCAGGCAGCCCAAGTTCAGTAACGTTAGACACGAGCCACCACTGCTTTATAAGATAATGTTTGTAATGTCTTTTGTTTTGCAGGCAGCCCAAGTTCAGTAACGTTAGACACGAGCCACCACTGCTTTATAAGATAATGTTTGTAATGTCTTTTGTTTTGCAGGCAGCCCAAGTTCAGTAACGTTAGACACGAGCCACCACTGCTTTATAAGATAATGTTTGTAATGTCTTTTGTTTTGCAGGCAGCCCTAAGTCCAGTAGCGTTAGACATCGCAAGGGAGATGCAGGCAGACGAGAATATTCTGGCACTCTCATCACAAGTGCTTACAATAGCGGTCATTTCCATATTGGTAACCGCTCCGGTGGGAGCTGTCGGCATGTACATCGCCGGTCCAAAACTACTCAACAAACATCCTGCAGAGACTGCTGAAGAAGCTGTCTGACAATAACAGTTACAAGCTGGCAGTTTCAACTACAGCCTTGAAATAAATGCCTTATAGACATTGAGACGAAATTGAGTAACCCATAACGTCAGCTGGTTCTGACCCTTGTATCACACGGCGAATTGTTCATTTCTTGCAAGAAAGAGAGTATTAACCATTAGTACACACCATAGCATTTCGGCAGACTTAACACTTTGCTATTGGAGTCAAATGATCAAATTATTAAGATCACTTGCGCATTTGATTCTTTTTTTAAAAGTTTAATACTCTATCATTTAAAACTGAATTAAAGTCACATACTGGAATTGAAAAAGTGTTTTGTCTCTTTTCCATCTGTGACAACCTTGACCCATTTTGGCATAGTCTGGATGCTGTGTATTGCATTTTCTTGAAGCGTTTGTTTTATACAGTATTTAAATATTTTATACCACATTTGTCCTAATGATGGACAGTTTTTCGCCAAATTTCTATCTAAACAGTTTCCAAACATTTTCATTTGAGCTTAAGTCTTGTTCTGTGATTAGCACTTTGTAATACAGTGGCCTATGATAAAGCACACTATCTTGCATGAATAAAAAAAATATTATTTTGAGCAAGAGCAGCAACTCTCTTTGAGGATTTTTTGGTACTATCTTTCGCAAAGTTTCCAATAAACTTACACAAAATGATTTGAAATATTTTAATATTCTAATAATATTGTCACAGTCACTTTTAAATCTTGCTGCACATCTTCCTATAACTTATGTAAAATGATATGTCCTCGTGACTATGACCAGGGGTAGCTCAAAATGTATCTTATTACATCTAAACGATCATTGAATGAAGGGGCTTGACAAACAACTATCGTTCAAAACACATTTCATGAGTAAGATAGGCTGACAATTTATTATTGTTTCGTATATTTCACATTATAATTAGAAACTTAATTTGGCTTGGTTATAGTTTCGAGGAGCGCTTGTGGCGATCATACCCTACCTCTCTCTGCTCTCTCTATCTGTGCTGCCTCAGTAGTAACAACGGACGTTAAACACCATTCAAAAAAATAAATAAGTAAAACACCTCTCTTCCCTCTCCTTACTGACGCCACACTATGTTACCAACGGTCGTTCTCAACTACCACCCATGTCAGTCCTAGGATCGATGGAGTTTTTCGGGCGGAATGTCGTACGTTTACGGCACGATAAAGAACCTCAAGTCTGAAAGAACAGGCCTCTGAGCAAAATTTGTCGGAGTTTCACGCCCTGAATAGAATAGAACGCAGATGGCCCGAGAAGTTAAAGAGCGTCCATAAATAAAACAAATCAACAAAAATCAACTACCGCCCATACTCTTCCTTTACTTCTCCCTCTTCCACTACTCATGTTTATCGACAAAGCTCTATTCCCTAACCAACATCTGCTGCCAAACAATATACCGTAATAATGCATTAACTATGTGCTGTAATAATGCCAATGCATTATCACTACCTACACATGCTACAATATTAGTTATATGGATGCATAATAAATCCGAAATACATTTATCCAAAATGACCACCTCTGGCACGAACACAGTCCTTAAGTAATTTGTGGTGAATTACGCTACACTTCCATTGGGAAATCCGCTGCTGCCGTCACAAGAGAACGCTTCAAACTTTCAATATTTGGATGTCTCTTCTTGCAAACCATTTCCTGAAGTTTGAATCACAATTTGTAGTTCAGGAAGTTTAGGTCCGGACTTGCAGAAAGCCAAACCGAAGTCGAAATAAAGTGAGGAACGTTGGCCTCAAGCCACTCCTGAGTTGTCTGAGCCTTGTGTGCTTGGGCTAAATCCTGCTGGAAGCTCTACCTTTGTCCATGGAAGAGGGTGTTAAGATATTTGACCTGTCTCTCCAGCAATGTCTCCTGGTACACTTTAGTCGGAGTTTTGGCCTCTTTTTCGCAGAAATGGAACTCCATGTACCTTCGTTGCCCACACTCAACCACACTATAACAGTTGCAGGATGACAACCCCTCTAAACCCTTGAAGTCATTTCAGCAGCTTCTGTAGAGTATCTGGCGTATACCCTGTCAATTTGAGCATTGAAAATTTCCTCATAATTGAACACTTTTAATCAGTGAAAAGAATTCTTCGATTACCGTTTGTTGCATAAAGTGGAAGTAAGCATTTTGATTTTAAGAACCTCTGGCGCTTCAGTTCACTTGTGAGGAGCTGTCCTTTCTGTTTTTTGTAAGTACAGAGTACCAGGTCACTACCCAATGTGGGAAACATAGACATATTAGACATTTTCAGCATACGACTGTCTACGTACCGGATTTCTTCGCAAACGTGCCGCCACTGCTTTCAGCAATTCTGGAGTGCGCACAGTGCATGGTCTCTCTTGCCTGTTGCTGTCTTTCACAGCTCCCATTCAAAGAAGCGCTGGATAGTGGGGTTACATGGGCCTCCTACTTATTTTCAGTTTCTGGAGAATTCTGAAAGTTTCACCTGGGAATTTGCCTACCTTGTGCAAAGTTATAAAATTTTTGTAATTCCATCTTGAAAACTAACACAAACAACTTACCGCTTCTGCAGCCGAACTCTCAATGACGCACCACCGGAATCGCAACTCAGGAATGTACAGGCTGTACAGTCACTTTCAAAAGTTGTGACAGTATTTATAGTAGTACTAACTAGACCCTCCACATACTACCATTGTTTCCTCTGCTAACGACTCAACATATGGGTAACTTCGGATATGTTCTACTCTTTGGCGGAGCGTGGTTCTGTATATAAAGTAGATTGAAACTCGAAGTAAAAGGAAAAGCTAACACTGTGGTATTTAATGCGCGGCCCACGGGCCCCGTCTAGCTCTCGAGGACATTTAGAGCGGCTCTTGGTGTAATTTTTGTTATATTTACAAAGTCATTCTTGAAAACATTGATATCCCTGTATTATTCCTACAGAGCGCACATGTTCAACAATGGGATGTAAACCGCGACTGGTGACCGAGGTCGTTAAGGCGCGGACTCGTCAGCGGAAGGTCTAGAGTTCGATTCCCATTAGGACTGTTCTCCCTGACTGAGGTTATTTTCAGGTTTTCCTCAGTACTCATAAATGGCAAATACCAGGAGGTACCCTAAACTTAGGCCTGGAATTTCTCCATTGGCATCTAAAATCATAATAATGAAATTTAGTCTTTCTTACATTATAACAAAGAACAAGCGCTGGATTTAACACTTTGGTATGTTTACTTCAGTTTGAACAGTCGATTCATAGTCGTAGGTTTGTTGAAGTATTGGCTGGTGTTTTTTCAAAAGGAAAAAAAAGACAAAATTGAAAGAAGAAGTAAGAATCCCTAGAACAGCTGCAAGCATGATTTTTTCCCTTCATATCTGCATAACAGGAAGGCCGTGCAATGAGTTTATTATGTTTTTTTAATGTGTTTAACGCCGTTTTAACCGATGAGGCATCACAGGCGGGGAACACTGATGATACATGAGATGAAATGATATATTGGGAAAGGATATTTTTTTAAAGGAAGGAAGCGTTCCAGGCCTAAGTTTAGGGTACCCCCCCGGCATTTGCCATTTATAAGCACTGAGGAAAACCTGAAAAAACCTTAGTCAGGGAGGACAGTCCTGCTGGTAATCGAACCCCAGATCTCAGCTAACGAGTCCGTGCTTTAACGATTTCGGCCACCCGTGGCGGTATATTATGTTGGGACATAATACAAGGTTATAAACGTTTTAATCCTAATTGACATTACAATACCGTGAATTCAACGTTTGACAGTAAAAATCCAAAAGATTCTAATTTCTAAATATGCAAATGCAAATTATATAAAAGGTGACACATAAAAGTTGCAGCTTTCTGACTCTAATTGTGTTAGGAGTGTTAACGAAATGTCGGAAGCCACGCTGCTTTGCATTCTGGAAGGAATTCGTGAATATGATTATTTCAGCCTTGCTCTTGATTCGTCCGTAGACACAAGTTCCAGCTCTAGGTTTTTATTTGTCAAATATCGTAATAAGTTAGGGGTTATAAAGGAAGATTTCTTAACAGTAATACCTATGTCAGGCCAGACAAGGAAAATATATATTTTTGAAAAAGTTAATTCATTTTTCGGAAAATACAAATTTGACTTGAATAAAGGTACATCAGTGTGTACAGTCTGGCGATCAGAAGAAGGCGAGTGCAGACTAAAGTGTGAGGGGGGAGGGAGGTGAAACTTTTTCTGCACATGAGGTTATGTGGGATACCGCGTTACCACATATTAAGCGATCAAACCTGGTCGACTTTTAAACATAGACATCTGGCAACACTGTAAATGTTTACACAGCACTTTCCTCGCGTTGTCTTCTTTCTGATTGTGACGGCTGCTCCTCAAAGATAGACTTCCCTACAGAATTTATTTCTCTGTTTAATAACAAATAAATAAATAAATACTTTTAAATAGAGACCACTCTCGCACTATTGCATATTACATCAAGGAAATCTTGCTGCTAAATTTGATGAACTTTCAAATCTGTGATGAAGAAAGTAATTAACATTGTTAATTTCTTTTGATCACGAGAACTACATAACAGAAAAACTTTATTCGCAGTATGGTGTGAGGTAAGTTGGTTAAATAAAGGAAGAGTTTTGGAACGATGCAATATTCGCCATGAAACAAAAATATTTTTATGAGATGCAGAATACTCTCAACTAGAATTTCTTCCTTGGTGGTTAAAAGTTGCCTTCATAGCTGATATAACTGAATACTGAATTATGTCCAAATTCAAATGCAAGGTAAACTCAAACTTATCATTTATCTGACAAGTACAATTTTTCCCTCGGAACAAAAATTGAAAATATGCACACAAGAATTGATAAATAACGGTTTTAATAGTTTCCCACGCGTTCAGCGTTTTATTCGAGAACACACGGACAACGCAATAAACTTGAAAACCTTCACTGTTGTTAACTTAGCCATGATTTCACCGTAAAATTTAATGATTTTCGAAAGTTTCGAAGCCCATTTTGATTAGTTGAAAATTCCTGGTCTTTAAAGACAGTAGATGTAAATAGATTGTCAATTTTTAGACTTGAAATTAGTAATCTGAAAAATGAACTCATTATCTCCAGTAGGATTCAGAACTAGAAGATATTTTTAAATATAATCGAAAAACTAATTCAGTTTTAGAGTTTTGGAACACACACTCCCATAAAAACTGATCAAAAACTTGGTGTCATGTGCATATAAAAGTTTGTGTCTTTTTGGATCAAAGTATATTTGTGAAATGACTTTCAGCAAAATAAAGTTCATCAAGGGTAAACATAGATCTCGTCTCTCCAATGGCAACTTGAGAAACCTGTTGAGGACATCTGTTTGAAATCAATCAGCCCGTATTGACAAGATTGTGCAAAAGAGCAGCAGCTTCAAATAACAACAGTAGTCTACATAACAGTGAATTATTTAATTTTATTATTGTTAAAAATAACTGTCTTCCCATTGGCTACATAGCTGTATTATTATTAATAACATTGATAATAATTATTATAATAAACAAAAATAAGATTGTCTGCCATCACCGAATCTGAGCTGTCTCATTTTGTTTGATTACCTACTCCCTTCTCCTCCTTCCGATCCAGCATTGCCAATGCCCTCTCAACCCGTTAACATAAGAGCCCAGTAGATATCTCTTCCTCCATTCTTCCGTCCCCTTGCAGTAAGCCAGAATATGCTCTCAAGATTCGTTCTCCGCACATATAGGGCACATTCTCTAGCATCCTCTCTGTCTGTTACTTTGGTCATCCGCCAATGACCCAATCTAAACCAAACGAGTCCCTGATTGCAGAGTTTGGTATGCTTGGATGTAACGCTCTATCCCCTACCATATTTTCAGCTTCGATTGTATTTCCAGCGAAACTTTTTCTGCACACTCCGAAAGAGTCACCTGCCTATTAATGTCCCTCAAGCATTTCTTAATTTTCCTCCAAAACCCTCCCCTGTTTCCTCGCTCTACGATACAAATGTTAACCATTCCAATATTTTCCAGTTCCTTCTGAATTGTGAAACCCAGGTCTGATTTCCCCCCATTCTCAGCTGCTCCTCCCTAGTAATGTGCCCTAATTACGGCATCAGGAACTGCATTAGACAATGTTCATAAATAGCATTTTGAAAGTCAGATTGGCAATATTTCCCTCGATATCTCGCAGTTTCCGTAGAATTCGGATAGATCTATGCACTATGACATATCTGATGACTTAAATCATTCCAATACTCTTTTACCTTAGGGAGAGCCAAACAAGTACTGAATACTCCGCTGCATTTTCATGAGCTAATTGGGGTATACATACATCGTTCAGTGTCAATAATGGGGGGGGGGGAAACAGTTTCAACAGTTTATGAAATAAAATCACTGAAATCTTCCTTCTTGCCAATGTTTATCAACTGCAATGTATAACGTTTGTAGTTTGTCAACAATGGGCTTACTATTTCAGTTCTGATTTATCTATAAGTGAATGTGTATTGTTGTATGCATCAGTACTTCTAAAACATGTTCCACTGTTGTGATATAATTGCCTTTATTGTTGGTTTTAATGTAGTAGTCAGTGATGTGTGTTTAACAGCTGCACAAAATGGGCAAAGGAAATGAATTAACTTTTCGCAAAAAGAGTGTAATTGTTATATTAACTTCTGAGGGTATTTATATTCGACATGTTGTATCAAAGATAGGATTTAACCAGACACTATGTCAAGATTGTTGACTAAATACAAGAAAACAGAATTTGAAAAGAATTAAAAGAAGAGACAGAAAAAGTTCTTCTGTTACCGCTAATGACCGCATTTTGAAGCGGATCTATCTGAAAAAATGGCGCATGACTTCAGTGGAGTTGAAAAGAGAGTGAGAAGAAGCTTCTAGTGTGGTAGTTTGCAGCAGAAACGTCAGATGCAGACTTGAGTCTACCTGCTAGAAGGGCAACGGAAGAAGCCCCTTTTGACAGTTAAAATGAAGAAAGCTCGACTAAAATGGACTAAGGAACATGTCCATTGGACTGAAGAGACATGGAGTAAAGTCAGATGAATAAAATTTTAATGTTAGAGAAAATGATGCAAAAATATTTATCGTTCGTTGTAACGGTGAAGAATTTCTGCCAGAATATTTGGACCCAACAGTAAAATTCCCAGGATTTTTGGATTGTATTTCCAGTAAAGTAGAGGGTGCATTACATTTTGAGGGAACAGTAAATGAAGATGAATTTAAGAGAAAGTTTAATGCCAATTTAAACAATTGTAGAGCAGTTTGTATCATCAGAAAATTGCACTTTCCAAAATGACCCCACACCATGTCATGGGGAAAGAAAAGTGAATACCTTACTTAAACACTACTAATTTTACCGAACTAAACTACTGCTTTGCCAAATTCATGTTATATCTAAGTAATTCTTAAAAAATTATAATGTTATGCTATATGTTAGAAGTTTTCAAGGGCTTTCCATCCTCAAATGGCCAGGGAAGAGCCCAGATCTCAACCCCACTGAGAAGATGACCAGCAGATATAAGAAAGACCGGTTGTAGCCATCCACAAGGTGTGGCTTAATGAGATTTTGCCTTACCAAGTCAAAAAGTTAATACTTCCAATGCTCAAACGATGTGATGCCTTAATAAAAGCACAAAGTATTGATTCAGAATTTTTATGAGAGTGTAAAAAACTTTTTTATTATACTTATTAAACTCATCAGATTTATGCAATTTTAATTACAAAGTTGCGTCTCTTGAGTTAAAAAAATTGACATTTTGTTCAGTTTTACTGTTTACATGTATTTTTTTAAAAGATTGGCATAAACTTTTCATATTTTTAGACTTAAAATATTCGGGTTATATCTAGAAACACAATTATAGTAAACGCTCAAAATACTGACATTTCTAGTTGAATATAAAGGGAAAACATAAATATTTCCAGTACTGTAAAAATACGAGACAATTCATGGCACCAAGAATCTGTAAATGTTTCGTATTTTGATACATTGGTTTAGAGTTTATCTGTCTATTTTATCGTATTCAGTTCCTATTTGGATATTTTTACACTCAGTATCTCATTTTATTTTTCACATATACTATCAACTTTTCTAACATTCGTGTCATAAGTGAAATAGAGCCACAGAGAATTACGAGAGAGATAGAAAACGCAACTGCCTCAGTCCTGGGCAATCATAACATGACAAGCTTTCAGTTTGACATTATCAAACACAGCCTAGAGGGAGAAGTTATCCGCCCACACGTAGCTGCAAGCTGTGACACTGCATTATGCATGTCAGCGCAATATTCTGTAATAAATACGACTGTGTCAGAATACGAGTGTATAACCAGGACACATAAAATGCTAGTGAACGTACAGATATGTGTTTACTATATGGCCACGCGTCGCCATGGACAGCCACTTGTTGTATGATCAACCGACTAGCATTGTGTTTCTTAAATCTTGTCTAGAGAACCCGGCACTGAGAGAACATTTCCATATAGTTTTATTCCGCGATTATCCTTCCTCTGATGAAAATCCTACTATGATCATTAAAACTGGTTCACTTCATTTGGCCATTTGCTTTCCTGTTCTTTGTAAATGGAGGCCTGAAGTCCTCCCGTGCTGTATTTGCCTGGCTTTTCTTGACAAAGAGCAATCCAACTTGGGTCTTACAGATCCCCAAGAGACAGGAAAGCGAAATAGAAGACAGTGGCGTGCTTTCAACCGCCTCTTTAAGCATTGCTTTCTGTGATACCAAGGTATTCACGACCATCTACACAAGACCAGACCCCAATACGGGAAAGAAAGAAAGAAAGAAGAAGTAGAAGAAGGAGAGTTTTTTTGTTTGTTTATTTATGGACGCTCTTTAACATTTCAGGTCATCAGCGTCCCATTCAACTCAGGGCGTGAAACGACCGACAGATTTTGCTCAGAGACCTCTTTTTTTCAGGTTTGAGGTTCTTTATCGTGCCGTAAATGTACGACACGGAACCCACGGCTTTACTTCCCTTCTAAAGGCAGTCATACTTAGCATTTTTACGCGCGAAAAAATCCATCGGTCCTGGCCGGGATCGAACCCGCGAGCTTGGCTTAGGATGCAAGTATGGTGGAGAGAAGGGCAACAGAATTCGCACTATTACTGGCAATAGCAAATTCGAAACTTTTAGGCAGTGTTATGTTTACAAGATGACATTTATCATTGGAAATATTTCCATTATTTTTAAGAATCTAAATTTGTTTTCGAACAATATTTCTCATATGTAAACGAAATATAAAATAGTATGATATAAACTTCTCCACAGGTAAGCATAAACCGTTATAAAATACACGAAATTCATATTTTTTCTGAACACCTTAAAACTCTAATCGACATAGTTGGGACATCATTTTTGCTGTCGTCTATTTTAATGAAAAGGTCATAATCCCCTTGACAATAGTTATAAAGGGATGTACCTATCTTGTCTTAACCTTACTTATAATGAGTCAATAATAATATCCTTATCATCCCATTCATTAAAATTCTCATCTCACTCCAAAACCCGCTTCATACATTCTTCCGGGTCTTTCCTTTCATGCTAACTCTCATTGTCGCATAAGATGGTAGATTAAGGAAAATTGCACAAAGAAAATGTCTTTTCTACAAAATTTGATATGAAATGTTTAGTAAACACTACAGTTTTATCATTAACTTTAAAACTAGCACGATGTATACTGTTTATCCACTCCTTTAATTATTGCTATTTAGAAAATGTAAATATTGTAGTATGCGGTGCACTGTCATAATTCAGACATACAAGAGCAACCCATGTTGCACTAAACATTTTCAATTACATAAATATCTGTGCGATTTCACTAAATCAATATTAGCTTAATAAAAAACTAACATGCTACCATTGCTTTATTTCCAACTATAAACCACTGTAAACCAGGTAACTGCAACAAACCCATGTGCTAATAGTAGTAACATGAATGATTTCATTACGAGTGTACCTATCTTTGTATAACGTCACTTGCAAACAAGTCGAAACATGTTATAATATCAGGTTCACTAATACTCTCATCATCACGATCCAAACCCCGCTTCATACACTTCTTCTGATGTTTCCTTTCTTGGCTAACCCTCACCTCACATACGATGGAAATTTGGTGGTAAATGTCCTCCCTAACTACAAAGTTAGATATGAAACGTTTAATACACACTGCAGTTTCATCATTAACATCAAAACTTTCCCGATGTATAATCTTTATCCACTCTTCCTTTATTTACTGCTATTTAGGAAATGTAAATTTGGCATTATGTGTGCACTGTCATAATAAAGACATACAAGAGCAATCCATGTGGTACTAACACTTTCTATTAAACAAGTTTCTGGTGTGATTTCATTAATCAATATTAATTTAATAAAAAACAAAAGAAGCAACAACCTACTGTTTACTTCCAACTATAAACCGCTATAATAAACCAGATAATTGCAAATTAACAGATAATTGTAATTAACACACGGACCACATATTTCACCATTTTGTGTACTATCGAAACCTTCATTGGAGTCTGGTAAATATAGTCGGTTTTGATCTACACATTAGAATACTTTAATGCAACTATCGACACTGAACAAAATGGCGTCGCTTTCGGTTGTATAGTATCTGTGAGGTACACAGAGTTTAGTTTTTACTTGAATGTAGTGGTTACTCGAAGGGATAAATGTTTAAATCTGTCGCATCAACCTTAAATATAAGTATGAGATGCATGAAATGACCATTTGTCCTGTGTTCAGGGATGTAAATAAAATTATGGTGCTTCAGCATTTAGGTTTCCTAAAGATAAAGTACTGAGGGAGAAATGGACTAGATTTATCCATAGTGGTGCTTTTGTAATGACAGATAATTCTGTAGTGCGTGTAAAGTATTTTGAAGATTGTTATGAAATAGTTGAGTGAGTCAATTATTGTGCCTCGAAAGAAACCAAAACTCAAAGACAATGTCTATCCCAGTATATCCTCCAATCAGCCATTCTATCACTTGTTAAGGTTCCTAAAGACAGAAAAGAACCCTCCACTTCGTTCTGAACGTTTGCTAACTAGAGAAGTAGCATGTTTTTAAAAGTGCCGTGAAGATATAATTTCTTGTTTTGAGAATTTTAAGTGTAAGGTTCTGAATAGAGACATTAAACCACTCAGTTTACTTGTGAAGGAGAACTATATGTTTTATTAAAATAAATAAAGATATATATTGATATTCCATCTCTTAGGAGTATGTTTAACCTAAATTTCTTCAGTAAATAGCATGTTGTGATTTAGGATAATCTAAACAATTCCTATTAGTTTTACTTGTGTGTATATATACAATAACAACTTCAGGTAAACATCTGCAACTAGTCTCTTAAAGTCCAAGCTAATGAGTGAATTCGAAAACATATTCTCACAATCCTTCAAAGTACTCTCCATCTCTCTCCACTCATAGTTGTAGGCGGTGCAACCACTTGTCAAAAGCACTGCGGTACTCGGACTGAGATATTGTCAACAGAACTGAATTTATAGCTTGAGCAAGGTCTGTGCCCGTTTAAAAGTTTTTCCAGCAATGCAAGGTTTCACTCCAGGAAGCAACCAGAAGTCGCATGGGGCAAAGTCGGGCTGTAGAGTGGATGGTAAAGCAACTAGACTTTGGCGACTTCCACTTTCCTCAAATTTGCAGCTGTTCTGTGAGGAGACGCATTGTCATGCATAAGCAACAGCCTTGAAGTTCCTGTCTTTGGACAATGCCGCTCCAGCTCTTCAAATAAAGGATCCAAAATATAAGTGTCATAGTATTTGCCATTCATTATCCTTCCTTCTGGTAAGCCGTCAAACACTAATGGTCATTCATAGTTGAAGAATACGGTGAACATTCGCTTCCGAGAACGAAAATCTTGACGAAGAACAACTGATCTTGGGTCATTTTCATTTACACACACGCAGTTCTGAGTTTTATTTCGATCGGTGTGGTAATAAAACCAACTTTCATCACCAGTGCGTATATCTGTCAAACGTTTAGGATCATTTGGTTGAAACATGCTCAGCAGTTTCCTTGCGCATTCCTTTCTCCTTTTCTTCTCTTCGTTGGTTATGGAATGTGGAACCCATTTTGCACAGATTTTTTGCAGCTTTAAGTGCTCATAGAGTTTACTGTCAATGCTGCCAACACTGATGCCCACTTCCATACTTAGCATTTCAACAGTAATATATCGATTCTTCTCCACCAAGCTCCTCACTCCAGAGAGTGGGTTGTTTTTCGAAATCTCTCGCCCTTTTTCAAGTGATCGAATCCATCTTGCAATCATATCAAATGAACACATTTGGTCGCCATGAATAGCTACTAGGTCCTCGTGTTTTTTTTTTTTTTTTTCCCCGCTCTTTCACCTGCTTATAGCGTGTGAAAATATAGAATGTAAAGTTTTCTTTAGAAATATTCATGATTTTTCTCCAGCTATTGACACAGGACTGAATTCAACAGACTTACGACAGTTTAAACTTGCACTTATGCATATCTTGATAACTTAAGGTTCATTGTTGCAAGCTGCGTTAGTTACATTTTTGTAGACATTATTGTCCAACAATGGGTAGGCAGGTTGCAAAACTTTTGGAATGCCCCTCATATGTGTGCATTAAATGTTTGAATTAATTACTGTTTTCGGACAAGCCTTTCGATGAAAAGATTATAACTTAAAATAAGAAATGCAAAATGTGTCACATCTAACACAAATTTAAAAAAAAAAATATTTTTGTTATCTTCGTGTGAAAAGATCAAATTACATCCTTACTTGTTAATCTCATTAAGGATTCACAGTCACTACCTTAAGAATGTAATAATTAATCTAATTGTTCAACGGAGTCTTAATTACTGCAGCATATTCCCCCTTTTTTCTCCTTCATTTTAAAAGAAGTGAACTCATGTCTATAAAATAAACGATTAAACTGCAATATGAAAGCAAGAGGGTAAGAAGCCTCCTTTGCAAAAATGTTTTAATTGCGTCCCTAATTGGTTGAACAGAGACTATTAAGCTCTAATAATTATTACTTTTTATTATTTAAATTTAAAATTAGCTTCGATTTGAAATAAAAAACTCTTGCTATTTTATGGGTTATAACCGGTTAATAAACGGAAATTAAAGCAAAAACCCTCGTTCAATAAGCAGCATTTGGGCAAGTTGCTCCGTTTGCTATGTCGATAATACAGAGACTTAGCCTCTAAGAGAGGTTTTTGTTTCCGTTCTGACGCAGTTGTCAGCTAATGCGTGGGAACTTATTAGCATCGATGACGCATTGAAAGAGGAGAGGGAGGTTTAGAACTGTGGCTAGTGGGAGCTTTAATTCCATTTTCATATGCAGACAAAACATCGTTCGCAAACAGCTGCACAAAAAATACTTTGCTGGATGGTAATGCTCTTGTCAATCGTTTAATCAATGACTTTGGGGTGAGTTTATCAACATATTTATCACGTCATCATTAATGTTGTATGCCGACAGCGGAGCGGAGTGTCCAGTACAAGAGGTTGGTGTAGCCCTAACTTCAATGAGCGAGGTGGATTATTGGTTGATTGTTTATTTGTTTTATTTACGGACGCTGTTCAACATTTCAGCTTATCAGAGACTTATTCAATTCAGGGCGTGAAACGCCAGTAAATTTTGCTCTGAGGTGTCCATTTTCAGGCTCGAGGTTCATTTACATGCCGTAAATTTGACACGGGATCCAAGGCTTTATTTTCCTTCCGAAGGAAGTCATACTTAGTATTTTTATGCCGGAAAAATCAATCGACCTTGCTGGAACCATTAGGACCGGCAGGCTCAAGTATAAGACTTGGAGCTCATATTCGCGAGGTCCCGGGTTCAACCCTAACTATGAATTTTTTCGTGGTTTCCTGGTTACTAGGATAATGCTGGGAAGGGTATTTACATTTTACGATTTTTCATCTCTCTTAATTTATTCTATTAATATAGTGCCAGTACGAGGTGGGCTGATGCTCTCTGCCCCAGCTTCTGGTATGTAAGCGGACCATCCGTACAATTCAGCGTAAGGGGGGGGGCTTTATCCGGAAACATGTTAGGGGTCCCATCTGCGTTCGCGCAGTCACCACCGGAAAATTCTGGCCCCTCTCCCCTCTAACACTAACCTCCTCCTCTGCTTCTTTTTCTGTTTGAATCACGCCAAGACTGCTTATTTGGGTTTGTTCCAATTTTCCTCAGCTGACAAATGGCGGGAAGTATCCTGAACCTAGGCCTGGGAAAATAAGTCCTTTATCTCAAGTAAGTAATGCATCCATAAGTTCCCAGTCTCAGCATTTTTCAATGTTATCTCCCTCGAAGCTTCGTCTATGCTGGAAGACAATGTTCTTCAATACCGGCCTCAAAATCCAGATTTCACTTTTGAAAACAGTGTAATAGTCGTTGGAAGCAAGCTTCAGGCTGTATGGGGGATGATCCAGCAGCGTGTGGACTGGTGAGTTTTCGTGCAACAAACGAACTTCTTGACTTAGCATTCCAAGCCTCTTTTTCTTGACGGCATTGCGCAATTGATGCAGTAGCTATGCAGTTACCGTTGTCTTCATTTCTTTGAAATATTTCATCGTAATTGTTCTGCACTCCCAAAAAATTGTCATGATCTTCTTCATGAACTGTCATACCCTAACCTTTCTAGAGGAAGCTCCACTCTTCTTCCGCCGTCCCTCCATTGATTCTCTTTCCAAAAGATTGTCATAGTTGAGGACTTAGCTTCATCTCCTATAACGAAGGATTCCAACGTTGCCCTTCCGTTACCATGGCAAGGTTTCAAAATCTTCTGACAAAATCCACGCGAATTTGCTTTTGAGCTGCTGAAAGAATTGGGGAACGTAACTTACACTGATCTTATGTTGATGAAGGATGCAAAGCACAGTTTCCTTATAAAGCCTCCTATTTCTTTAGGAACTGTGGAATTCTCGGGGCCTACAGCGAGAACATCACAGTAGTGAAGTATTGGTTGCGAATTATTCATGGAGTCCAAACTTTAATTAGGGCACTGTGCTCAGGAACAGTTGAGGGAACATGACATGGGCATCCAAATTAAACAAGGGACTAGAAACAATAGGACTGGGCTCCATTTGGATGGCTGGTCAGGGGAGAGAAAGAGCGCATGGAGGAGGTTAAGGATCGCTTGAGCAATATGGATAGGTAGCAGACAATTACGCAATGCAGGAGCATAACTCGGAATGGGGAATGGACTAGTACATCAAAACAGAGACTAAATTCACTAGTCAGGGGCTTGCGTGGCTCAGACGAATGATTAAGATCATTGCGAATATGAGCGGAGAATTTGTCCCATCTGAGAGGAAGGGAATCATGAACACATATTCTCGCTGAATGTAAAGGTGCGGAAGTGTCTGCGCACTCCTTTACAGGTTCGAACAGTTTAAAATTGCACTTGCATTAAGACTGCTCCGTCTCTCCGATGTTTTAAGTGCTTTTTTAGTCTTCTAAGACAAAGGAATGATCTTTGAGCTATACAAGTTGATATTGGAACAGCTAAAACCAGTCATACAAATATGGTTAACACAGAAGAATTTTGGGCGCACAGCTATCACTTTTCAGGAAGTGTACAACTGAGGAAAAATTATCTTTTTGTTCGTCTTTGATTCAAAAATATCCAGCATCATGTTGTGATGCAATGTGAATTTGTCAGAGTCAACGTTGTCTATCAAAATTTGGCAACGCTTGTAATATCACTATTACTATGTTGATGAATGTTGAGTTTTAACGAACAGGATAGAATCAAACTTTCAAGCCTAGACAGAAGACGAACTGAAACATCAATTGGTTAAAAAGGCATTGAATGGTTCGTACTTTAGAGATGGCAAGGCTATTAAGGGACAATTCCAGAATATAATATTTATGGAGCAAACCTTAGGCGTGGTTTTTGGAAGTAATAGTTTGGACACATTTTATGATTTCTTCCCAAATTGTGTCATAAACGGATCTTTATGTGAGATGATATCTTGCAGGCGGTGAACTGAAGAAAACTCAATGTTTTCTTCTGTGTCACAGTGTTAACTGCATCAATTTGATAAAGTATTTTGCATAGCACACGCACACACGATGAAAAATAGAATCTAAATTAGTGCATTTGAATACAAATACAATTTGCTTTAGACCCTATATATGGCAGTTCTTCAAAATTGAAATGAAATTATGATAATGATGAAAAGTGAACCTTGTTGGGCAGAATAATCTTACATTAACCGCATTATCGCCTTGTAACTGCTGGAAGAATTAACTTTTTAGGCGAATTCCTCGCAAACAAATGTATATGTTTTTATTAAATTAGCACATTCAAACTGAAAATTAAATATGTGTTTTTTTTATCATCGTTCCTTGGAAATATTAAGGGCCTCAGTTCCCTCTGCAAAAACTTTGGGATACCCAGGCCTCTCCAGGCCCTAGATGTTGAACCTACGATGCAAAGTGCGTGTTTATGTGGTTATGACAAATGTTACAGTGCTAACTTTCACCAGAACTAGTACCGTGGGACCCTTTTAGAGGACGTTGAAAACATATGCTGGTTCCTGCGATGAACGAAGATTGTCTTGGTTCCTTAGACTTGCTTCTCACTAAACTAAAGGTGTTAAATATGTCTGACAGTGTCGTCCTGTGGTTCACCTCCTATCTTCGCGAACGGCAGCAGTGTGTTGTTTCTGGAAATCTCTCCTCATCATGGGGTTCATGAAGGCGGGAGTTCTGTAGGATAGTGTTCTGATTCCTTTATTGTTTTCATTATACACACATCAATGACATATCTCGTACTATTAGCCACAGTAAACAGCGCCTCCACGCTGACTACATACACTCTTGAACTAACGACATTCATGACGCGATAACGAAACCTCGACTCGGTTCATTCATCTCGTATTGTGGGCCTTGTTCTTAATCCCTTAAAATGGCAGGCAATGATAATGAAATACCAGAGCTTGTTAAGTACCACAGATACAGGCAATATTCCTCTCATAAATATCAATCAAACCGTAATTCCCTTCGCTGATTCTGCACCCAAGATCACGGGTTCAAACCCGGCCAGAACCGATGGATTTTTTGGGGCGTAAAAATCCAAAGTATGGCTTCCTTGGAAAGGAAAAGTAAAACTGTGGGTCCCGTGTCGTACATTTACATCACGAAAAAGAAACTCAAGCCTGAAAGAAGAGATCTCTGAGCAAAATTTGTCGGCCGTTTCACGCCCTGAATTGATTGGAACGCTGATGACCTGAGATGTTAAAGAGCGTCCGTAGATAAACTAAATCAACCAACAATTCGCTGATTCTGCGAAAAACCTCGAAGTTATTATCGACATTGCTCTCTATTTGAAAAACGAAGTTGCTGAAACCTGCAGAAAAGTAAGTTCTCTAATTCACACCTTTAAAAGATTAAGCTAGTCCCTTCGATTACTGCGATTTCCTGCTCACAAACTTAAACTCTAACCTAACACAAAAGCTACAGCGTGTTCATAACATGTGCGTATGTTACATGTGCGATGTGCATTTGTTCCATCATGTAACACCCTCCCTAGATATGCTGTCTTGATTCCGCCTGAAAGACCGAAGAAATATTCATTGCCTTGCATTACTTTTCAAAATTATCCACGCATCTCCATCTTATCTTTCTTCTTGTTTTTAAAATTCATCTTCCTCTCCTAGCCTTAACTGAAAGCCCGCAAGTACTATTATTACATTGTACCGAACATCATTTTACTCACCATTCACAGTAACCACTGCCCGTCTCTGAAACGCAATGTCACTGAATGTCAGAGACTGCCAAAATTTAGGAGCATTTCATAAGAAATTGTTTAATGTCATTAGGAATAATCGATTATCCTAGGTTTAGATTTCTTATGGTTACAATGCAGATATTTATTTGATTTATCATGAATAGTATTATTCATTCTATTATTGTTATTAGTATTATAAATGTTCCTATCTCCTTCATAGCATTGTTAGGGTTTTTAACTTTATGTTTGGCTCGTATATTTATTTCCACTTTCGTGATTTACATAGGTTGATATATGTATAAATTGTCAATGTTAGTGCTTGCTGTATTTATTATTATTCTTATTACTACTACTACTACTACTACTACTACTACTACTACTACTACTACTACTACTACTACTACTACTACTACTACTACTACTACTACTACAGTGGCTATTTTTATTTTTCTTCTTTTCAAGTTAATATTTTTCATTATTCATTTTAATTGTCCATATTTAGTATTGGCATACAATTATTTATCTAATTCGTGCTTTACATTGGTTTATATATGCAGAATACTGCCAATGTTATGACTAATATCGTCGCTATAACTTAGTGCAATTATTAGAATGGTAGAGGGGAAGAGAAGACATAATGACCTTATCTCTGCCAAAATAAATGAATAAACACCTCTGGATCAGTCATTCATATGCCTCCATCCTGGCAGAATATTGAACAAAATAAAATTCATCACATTTCTTCAGTGCCAAGGAGGTATCGAGACAGCACTTAATATAAGAGGTGATGGCACAAACTACTCATTACGTAAGCATCACAAAAACTGGAAAATAAATCAATTTTATTATATTACTTTAATATTTTTAAATTAAAATAATTGTGATATTTTCGTTAAAGAGAATTAAATTTGGTTTTGGTAAATTATTAGGTCGTATTATCAATGTATTGTAAATATTGTTGACAGAATTTGTTGTTCTTTAGATCCCATGTATGATGATATTCTATTATAACTATTTGAAATTTTAAAGAAAATTCTATGTTCCTTAGGCAATTTTGGTGTATGTAATTTTAAAGTATGTAATATATTTATAGCAAGGCTCAACTTAATGTGAAATTTAAGAGAATATTTTTTTCAATTCGTAGCATATTCTTTATATTATTATTTTTGCGTCTGTTACATTAATGAATATTTATGTTTACTCCGCACTCTGTATCCCTTTAGCGTCCTTTAGGATATCCAACGAGGTTAGAACGTCTGATGAAATTCCTGTACAACTTTATAAGCACGAAGACGGTGTTCGAAGCGATGAACTCAGGAATGGCAGGCAGTTTTTAAGTAGGGTGGAGTGTGTACACATTGATTTGGCGGGTGGGGAGGGTAGAGCGGGCGAGGCAAGGCAAAGGCAGGCAGTATGCTCTGATCTGTGCTTCTGGCCAGACGTGACGACCTGCAGCTCTTCCCGGCAACCTTCTTACGGTAAGTCAATGTTTATTTTACCATCCGTTACTGTCCATCAGCATTTAACACGCTGCTGATTAGAAATTAGAATGACCAAGAGACCGGCTGGTCACTGCAGATAACCAATGAGAAGCTGTGCTTCCTGGAAATTTCATATTTATGATTGCAGTAGGCCATAACTTTCTCAAATCTTAACCTCGCAACGTTAACCTACAACGTTAACCTACAACGACGCATGTTAATACTTCACGCAACTATTTTGCCACTTTAGTATTCTTAAAACTATCAAATAAAGCTTTTAATGATCCCCATATCTTGCGAAGGGCTTAAGAATGGCAAAAAGTTTGTTAAAGCCGTTCTAGAAATATTTTCCATGCAAACAAATCTGGTCTTCTATTACAATTCTATTCGAGCAAGGAATGAATGAAATAAAGGGTTACAGTTTACCATATAAGGGCTTCATATGAAATGAATATTCTTTAATACAAATCCATACCCGCGATAAATAGACGCATTTTATAGTACTGGATTCTCACATCTATTACATTATGCAGGTTTGTTTCTTAGCATTATTGATAAACAGAGCGCCAACATAAAAAACTAAAGATAACAATGTTGCACATTAAATATGTCGTCAAATACTATAGCAGCCAAGCTAAATTATTATAAATGTGCACTACGTTTTAATAACATATGTTTACTAAAAAATCTAACGAACGAAATAGTTAAAGTGCCGAATCCAGACGAATCCTGCAATCTTAATAAAATAGTTATGAAAGTATGGAGCATCCCTTACACACATTTCCAATTGAACTGAGAAAATGGGGAAGTACCACAAGTACCCGACTTATTACCTATAGCGTTAATTACTGCAATTCATGAGCGTTTGAGTTCTTAGATGCAATGATTACATTCATATTTGGTCAACAATAATGATTTAAAAGTTGGTTCGTTAATTCTTGGCTAGAAGTTTGATGCAAGTGAGATTAGTATTATTTTAAGTTTGTTTAAGGCACAGAAAGCAAGCTTTATTTAGCGGTATTTAAATTTTTATGAGGAAGTAGAAAACGATGAAATATGAGTTAATTAAACAAATATCAAGATTTGAATGTTGTAAGAAATTAACTGATAAACACGAAGGTTGCAAATTATGTTCTTTTAAATGTATGAAATCAAATAGAATTTCATTTCTGCACTGTTTGCTTTCTCACTATCGATCGGACTGAAAGGCACTTTATTGTAACTTTCATCCACTAACTGTTCACTGTGACAGTTTTTAAATATGTCATTGTGAAATATGAACTTGGTATTCCCTCTCAGGTCGCTTCTGATGGTCTGTGGTAACCGTATTTGCCTCGTAGACCCAAGGTCGCAGGTTCAAAACCAACCAGGGTCGATGGGGTTTTAAGGTGTAAAAATCCTAAGTATGGCTTCCTTCGGAAGAAAAGTTAAGCCGTGGGTCCCGTGTCGTACATTTACTGCAGGTAAAAGAAGCTCGAGCCTGAACAAAATTTATCGGCCGTTTCAGGCACGGATTTGAATGGGACACTAAAGTCCAAGGTTATTAAAGATCACCCTTAAATAAAATAAACCTAACCCTTTCCCCTCTTCATGACACTTTACGTAAATAAACCATAATTCGTCTTAACAGTATTAAATAGGTTATGACTGAATAAGCAATAGCATTCATGGGGGCGAGGAGAGGTGACTGGAAAATGCAACCGCGTAAATGGCATTATCCTTGACGCATTTTTTCCCATTGAGGCTACAAAAGTGCTGGGCAAAATAAAATGACGCACGATAATACTGCGAATTTTCTTCTCTGCCTGGCTCTTCTTTTCTGCTTTCAGCGAAGTTGCCTGTTGCACGCTCTCAACTTTTTCACTGACGTCATACCAATGCTGTATATTATCGAATATAGTTGGCGCAATAATTCTTTCAGGTTGTTATCTATCTCCCCCCCCTATTATACTAGAACTTTTGGCATTCAATGCCTCTTTCAAACCTTTGTTTAGCCTGACTTCTATTGCTATTGGGCTAGATATGCGGACTTGTAGAAAAACAATATGGTAATTTTTCTGAACACTAATCTACAATTTATTGACATTTATAGGTCATAGATGCAATCTTTAGAAGCGCGTACCATTTATGTATATAATTAATACTTTTTTCTCTCTCATATTTTTTCTCATTACTATTCGAGTTATCGCTCGCGAATCTGGCGCCTCACCAAGTACAGACATCTTTTCTTGCATTTTGTAATTGCTTTGGATACTGCGTATAAAAAATTACACACGTATATAATTTCTTAGGGTTTCAATCGTGGTTGCAATTTTAAACGAATATTAGTGAAAAATTGAATAACAACGAATAAAATGATACAAGTACGTTATGCAAGAGCTGCGTAAACTAAGCGAATTCCTCAGCAAGTAAAATAACTTTAAAAAAGAATATAAAATCCAAATTATGTTCTAATTAATTAATGATATAAATTATGGCATTACTATGGCATTAGCATAAAAACTCTAAATCTAACTAATAAAAGAAAATTTGAACTGTAATACATTACTTAATCATGTTTGTGTTTTTTTCCCTTTAAAATCACTTGAAAATAAGTGCATATACTAAAACGACTTTAATTTTCAAAAGTAAGGGGAACAAAATTACAATTCTCGTAATCTATAAAAATTACAAAATAGAAACATTATTATTATTATTATTATTGTTGTTGTTGTTGTTGTTGTTGAGATTAAACCGAAAAATTAATGATATACAATTATTGAATGAAATATTACTACAGATAGATAAAGTTATCCTGTGTGAATATTTTATTTATGAACTGAGCCCTTGATATCATCTTTACATTCACTTAAATAGATAGAAATAACAGAAAGTTTCTACTTACGTTGTGTGTTTAAGAAGTATAAGTTCATTAGTGTCAATAAAAAAACATGTTACTATTTAAAAACATCATCATTGCACTAAGCAAATATAATACAATCAACAATGTGTATTATACAACTGAAAGTTCCGTCGATTTGCATTGGCTTTGAAATTTAATTTAAATGTTATTGTAGTAAAAATATGTTATGTAAACGTTTTCTGAAGGTTATTACAGAGCGCTCTTACATACAAATATAATTGTCACACACAAATTAGATTAATATTTCACATTTACTATCTTCTCTACAATGCTTTTGTACAATGCTACAAAACATGCATCATTATGAATACAGTTTATATTCTGAGTTAATTAGTCCTTTTATTTTTTTAAAATAGTGAGAGAAAATTAAACGCCAGGACACTTTTTAAACTTTGATTTTCATGTATATCCCAATTCTTAATGGCACGTTATCCCTAATTTTCAGAAAATATTTCAATTGATTTATTTAAATGGTATATACCTAGTTCTGTTGTGAAAAAAACAACTATTGGTTCCGCTTGAGCGATTTTTAAATTTTGGGTTTCCCATAAACCCCCATTCGTAATGGCCCGATTTTCCTGCTTTTCAACAATATTTTTATTGTTTTGTTTAAATGGTATATACCGAGTTTCGTTTCGAAAAAACAAATATTGGTGGGACTATAGCGATTATTAATTTTTGAGTTTCATGTAAATCCGCACTCTTAATAACCTGATTTCACTCATTTTCAGAAACTATTTTTCTTATTTTATTTAAATGGATATACCGAATTTCCTTAAAAGTTTAAAAAATGAGATTGCTAGATCGATTTTTAAATTTCGCTTTAACTCCCACTCTTTAAATGTCTGTTTTCAGATATGCCTCCACTCCTAATGATCCCGATATTCCTTATTTTCATAAACTCTTTTTCTTATTTAAATGGTATATACCAAGTTTCGTAACGAAAAACAAATATTGGTGCTACTAGAAATATTTTAAATTTTGGGTTTTTTGGAAAATATTTTTATTAATTTATTTCAATGACATATTCCGATTTTATCTGAGCAACATTGTTGCCGCTAGAGCGATTTATAAATTTTGACTTTAAGTTAACCCCATCTCTAATGGGTCCAATTTTTGCTGGTTAACGAACTCGATGAATCATTTGTTAAATAATGCTTATGTGCAAAAACAAAAATTGCGTCTGCTAGAGCGTTAACAACACAAAGATATGTGTTTGTGTGTGTGTGTGTGAATGTTTTTCATTGTAATTTTCGGCGTCTACTTAGTAGGATGGAATGAGATATGAAAATTTTTTTCAAAAACCTTTTCATGGGTACAACCGGAATAGCTTTAATCCTTCGGAATTTGCTAAAAAGACAAACCGCAGTATTTCCCTAAAATGGGAATATATTGAAAAGACTTTTTTTAACTATGAACGAATGACTGTGTATTAGATCAGGCATAAAGCATTCTAATTTAGGATAAAATATGCTGTTTAAAACATTTTATTTAATTTTACTTATTTTACAGATGAAAATGTTTTAACACAATTAAATAGTTTATCAATTAATTTAAACCTTTTAAGAGTTAATTTAATACAGTTTTTGTTATTTTACGACAGTTTTAATTTTATATTTAGATGTCCGTATGTTACTATGTCTCAATGTTGCTATGAGAAAACGAATCATTTTTCATATTTATGTCTGCAGATATTGGTGCATTTGGCTTATTTAAAAATTTAAAGCTAAAATCTAAAATCCTACTTGCAGGCTAAATTATAATTAAATGTACTTAAGATCCCGCTCTATCTTATTTTCTGAAATAATGGACCAACTATTGATTCAATGAGAGGCAAGAACAACAATAATCAATTGACTTTTTCAATACCTCTTCTCGCATAAAAGCCACAATTTATCCCCGGTTTTTTATTCTGACCCTGTAATGGAAAGTTATCTAATCGTCACTGGGTGGCAAATCGTTCCCCATAAACCTTTGTGGGCCCCGCGCCTGTCGTTAGCATTTTTATTGCTTTCATTTTCCTGGCCTAAAACACATGAAAACAGACGTTACGTCATCAGAGAAAATTCAAAGGTATCTGCTTACCACACATCGCACGTTTGAACGGATCAGCAAATGTTCTTTATGTCCAGCAAAAACGATACTGTTGCTATGGTTACCATATGTCTCATTCACTAGGCTTTTTGTGATATAACTATAGAAAACGTTAGTTCTGTTGTGACAGAAACAGACTGTTCAGACTAGTGACAAACTTAACGTCTAGCGTTATCACTGTAGCCAACTTAAATTTTTAAAATGTAAAACGGACAGTTTTTTTCAAATAGTGTTAATATTTTATAGGATATTTTTGGATATTTCAAATCAACAACTTTAGATTTTTTGCACCTTTTTTTCCTTTTCCTTATATCCAACACAAAGTTAATTTTTTTAAAGTAAATATCGCGGAAACTATTATAGAAAAAAAACAGGGTTTCACTAGCGCAATAAAAGTACAACGTTTAATTTTAAAAGAAGGATCTTATTTAATAACATTTTGTGCAGGTTTCAGCTATTTAGCTCAAAATACTATTTATACATCGCCACTAACACTATTGATAAGTGAAATACAAAGAACACATAGCACTTATTACTTTTTTGTCATGGAAGGGCGTGGTATATACCTTCTCTGCTTAATTTTTTTATTGGGATTGGTGTATCGGGACATTTCTACCGGCATTTTCTGTTTGTTATGCTAAAAGTCTTGTTTTAATGAATGAATGTATAAAAGTATACGCTTCTATACACATTTCACTACTGACCATACTAAATACCGATCCAGTTATATATAAATCAACAGAAGCGCTTGGTTATGTGCACGGCGTTATCACCTTCCCGTAGTGCTGTCCTAAATCCCGAGCGGGAGCGGAGAAAGCCGAATTCAACAGGCCCAAACGGCAGCGTAAGAAGCGGATGACGAGAGCATCAGGCACGTGTGTTGATTCCAGTATTAAATGTAACATGCGCAAGTTCCAACTGTTTTGTGCCCCTATCGGAACAAAATGAAAAAATTGAAAAAATGTTTGCAAGTTTTTGGATAACATTAAGATAATTTCCAGAACAAGAGAACTTGAATTGGCGAAGAAACATCTTTATAGGTAACATTAGGTGCAGCTTGCAACAAAAATGAAAAAGGCATACGCTTTTAACACTATTGTTTTGCATGCATTAATAATAATAATAATAATAATAATAATAATAATAATAATAATAATAATAATAATAAGCTTTTGTTAAAACAAACCTAACCAACCTAACCTAAAATTGCAGCCTATGTGCTGTCCTTCCTTTAAAATAAAAATAATAAAAATAACGAGGAATCGAACAAACAACCTTCCATTAGCACGACGCTTCAACTAATTCAGCTAAGAAGCCAATGTGCTGATGCAGCTAATTATTTGCAGAAAGAAATCGCACTACCTGGAAAGCGTACTCAATCGTAATCAGTCCGTTTTCTTCGCTACGGCTTGCCATTTTTTCAGAAGGACTGTGATCTGTTTAGGTCTGTATATCATGCAAAGATACGTGAGAGACAGGGCAACTGGAAATGACCTGCTGACTCGTGGGTTTTTAACCACACGCGGTGTGCATATCAAGCGACAAGCTAGTGGTATACTTAGGCAAACTATCAAAAACTTGCGTGGGAAACGTAAAAGTGGTTTTGTATAAGACAATTGCCAAAATTATCTTTTCGAGATTTTTTTTTGTAAAGAAATGTCTTTGTTACACCAAAGGCTACAAAGAGTTTCTTAAAAAGTTAATGGTTTTCAAATGAGATTTTTGCATGAAATAAATAGATTTTTCAATGTGTTATATTAATATTTTGGTATGCAATTATTATTTTGGCTTAAAATCTACATAATTCTGACACAATAATAATTCAAAGCACACATAATATATCTGCGCTGGAGCAGAAAAAGTAAAGTTCTTGATAATAACTCATTTTTATGGATATCATTCGAATTAGAGCTTTAAAAATTACACCTGTTATCATATTTCCTAAAAGTTCCATAACGAAAAACTAATCAAAATAACCATAAAATATCGAAATTATTTGTAAATGTTCGATTTTTGCTCATAATTATGGGATAGTATCATGGAAGCTATAATATCATTCTATACCATTATTATAATTATTATTAGGCACTTCGTCATATTTAATATCATAAAAATTAGCCAGAACTATTTGATCTGCATAATGGTATAACAATTTTTACATTACTCTAGAATATTAGAAAGGAGAGGGGAAAATGTAAACTATTCAGTTTTCTAAATCTTTTTCCGGTTCTTTCTCAAAGTCTGTTTTACTGGTAATACCACTCTTGTCAAATAACGTAATAAAAAGGCGATTGAAAGCGATGTTCTTTTTTCTTTCTCAATGGATATAGTTGGCAATGGCTGGATTGTTACGAAATGATGGCAATCCTGTTGTATTACATGGTTTGAATCTGAAGGTTTCATAGTCTGGAAGGAGAATCACAAACGCTTTGAAAATAAAATCTCAATGTAAGTGTTTCATGGTCGATTTTACCGACTTTCGTAGATATCCCATGTTTTCAAAGCGCTCTTCTGTAAACTTTCCATAGTTTCTTTTCAGATATGTGAATAAACCGCCTTGAAAGACATTGCCATATGGCTTCAACCGATGGAAAGTGGTGCTTAACCTGAGGCGCGCAACCTACAGCCCTGGAAACGCATTATTTCGCTGAGGGTATGGCCAAAATGGAAAGCAAAATCGCCCTACATTTATATGATTGCAGGAAAAGCTGCGAAAGAAGTTAATTTGGCTATTTTGCCATATGGAAATAAATATTCCTTCGATTAAACAGCTAGAATTATACTAAAATACTGCTCCATAGGCTAAAACTGTGTTAGAAATTTAATTAACATTTTAGCAGTTTTCTATTGAAAATACTGATTACAAATGCAACTCACGCCATGTTCACGATTTAAATGTTTACGATATGTATGACTGAGATGTTAAAAAGTTTAACAACTAAAAAATAATCGTTACTAATTTTAAAGTTACCCATGATTACTACAGTAATAGAAACGAAAAACGACATTTAACTAAAAAGATCAATTACTCGGCTAATGCGTATAAATTATATTTAATTTAATTATGTTTGCACTCTATTTAGTGTGTGTCTGTGACAAAATTTGTGTAAATGCGAAATAATGAGCGACATTTGAACATCGCCAGCCATAACATTCTCTGTTACATGAACTACGCATGTTTGCCAACTGCTGGAGAGTTACAGTTTTGTTTATTTGGTGTACTTAGATTCATATATAGCCACAGGGACATTGAATATAGAATACGTTAATTATATTCATATCAACATTTACTAAATAACTTGTACAATGATGTTACACTTATAAATTAGAACCATAATCATCAAGATATACAGTATTGCAAGCCAATGACTCTTAATGGACAGTGAAACCAAGGTCTGATTTTTTGTAAACTTATTGTAGGGAGGGGCTTTCATAATAGTGCCACGGACACATCTTAAACGATCCTTTTATGGGGCTACGAGGTGAAGAGCAACTTCAGAATTTAAAATGGAAAGGAGGTATACTTTTAGATATTTAGATAGCACTCACCAAATTAAGCAACGTTTGTTTTAATTTTGTTATAAAATTAAATCTTGAAAAGTTATGCTTTTTTTAATAGTATTTAATGCCCGTTTTAACTACTGAGACATCAAAGGCGGTTAACACTGATGATACATGAGTTGAAATGAAATGAAAAAGGAAAATTTTTTAAAGGAAGGAAGCGTTCAAGTCCTAAGTTTATGGTATCTCCCCGGCATTTACCATTTATGATAACTGAAGAATACCTGGAAAAATCCTCAGTCAGAGAGGACGGTTCTGGCGGGATTGGAACCCCAAACCTCCCGCTCACGAGTCCGCGCCTTAATGACCTAGGCCACCCGTGGCGGTATTAGAGTGAGCTAAAAAGATACTTTTTATATGGAAAATAAGTCAGTAAACCAATGCATTAGTTTGCAGCATTTTTTTAAATGTTCAAAACGAACTCCATCAATATATGAACATTTAGCAACTGTTTTTCAGAGATTTTCTCCATCAAGCACGCAGTGATAGGGTGACATATCTTTTTTGAAGGTATTGTAGACATTAATTTTTGTTTAATGCAACTCCATAAAGAGTAATCTAAGGGTGTAAGGTCGGGTGAACGGGATGACCATACAACAGGCCCAGCACTTTCACTCCATTCATTATGGACTTTGTCATTTAACAATTCACGTGTGGCGGTGCTCCATCTTGCTGGTATCACATTTTTTCTGCATACACTTTGCGCAACCTTTTCCAAGAGCGTAGGTAGTTAATTTCTAATAAAACCACAGTATGCTTCGCCTGTGGTTGTACCTTCATAAAAGTAAGGCCCAATGTTAAAATAACTAAGAATGCAATACTAAACATTTAAATACCAAGGATGCTGAAAAGGCAAAGTTATTATTACCAATAATACATATTATATTTGTTAACGTGCCCATTGTTGAAAAAACAGCCTCATTATAAAACAATACAGTGGTCAATTCTCTACACCAGATCATGGTAACCACTGACAGAACGCCAGCGGCGTTGATAATCGCAAGTGTGAGTTCCTGATGTAGGCAGATATGGTAACCTGGGCCCGGATTTTTAGGTTTTTAAAGCCCTGATTTTTTTAGCACTATTAGGGAATTTTTTAAAAGTTTATCTTAGCTAAAGAAAAGTAATCACATTGAAACAAATATATGATAATTTGATCATTTTACTTGTATTTTCCATTGTTCTGAAACACAGAACGAAATGACTATAAAACTACATGAACATGAACTGTGGTAAAGTTGAGATCGTGGCCGATCCACTGTCTAATCAACAAACTTTTAAAAAACTTTCATTTTGGCATCTTGCTGTAGCTGTTAATAGAGGAAGTGTAAGCTTCTTAACAACGCATTCAATTTGTTTCTAAATAAGAATTACATCCGACAATTTTCCTTAACAGAACGTGACTGGCAATAAAGAAACAGGAGACATCTGCTCGAGAGTCATTCGAAAAAAATATCGTTGAACATGAGTGACAACATGGTGTTAGGAAATTATATTCAGTTTGCTTTTTAAAATGTGTGAATTTCGACATAATGTTATTACAAAATTAAGTGCAATGATGTACCCGTGAAGTTCATCTAGATGTATATTATTTTAAAAGTACTTTTATCATAAATACTATTAAATTTAATTTTAATAATTTAAAATTAATTACATTTAATTTCAATTTTAATATTTTTAAACTAAACTTTTAGCCATTTTTAGGTTTCAACATCCTATTTAGCCATTTTTAGGTTTTACAAGATTAAACTATGTGACTCCCAAGATAAAGAAACAGATATTTATGTTAAACTTACATAGTTAGCTAGCAAGGAACAAAATAGTTTAAAACTTAAGAATCCCGACTCTAATGATAACCGTGGTATTTTGTTGCTTTAGTGTCTGCTGTATCGGAGTGCGGTTTATCCCAGTTGACGATTACTTACTACAGCTGCAAGAACATTAACAACACTTGGTTCACTTTTGGCCTCGTCTTCATTCCATTCTTGTTATTCACAGTTCCGTACTTATGTAGTCATTTTTCCATGTTTGACATTTGAATTCCTTGTCGCTCAATGAATAAATACTTCAGACGCAAGTCGATAATTTCTCCTGCATTCGCCCAGTAGTAACAGCATGTTAACCTCTTCGTATTCCTGAGCCTATAGGAGTTGACAACTGCCAACGGTTTATAAGATTTTAGGTGGCTTTGAAACTGAAAATGATCAGAATTTTAATATTATAGTTCTTTCCAATATTATATCCTTTTCGGATTTACAAACTACCTTAAATCTGTTTCAAGCACACTAAATATTGTGAACATTTAATTTTAGAAAAAAAGTGTTTTAAACAAAAATGTATTTGATTGAGGATTATGCCTAAAATTATACCAACGTTCCATTTTAAATTCTGAAGTTACCTCCTCCCCCATAAGAAGTTTTCCCCATAACGCTGTTATGAAAGCACTTCCTCCAATACGTTTAGAAAAGTATTTTGTTTTATTGGTCATTTAAGAGATGTTGCCTTTAACATTTATATGTGCCACTCTGTGTGTGTGTGTGTGTATATAAAATTATGATAGCAGAAAAAGATAAAACACAAAGAAAAAGTCACACTTGAGAAGGCTATATTTCGGACTCGTGGAGTCCTTCTATGGCAAGAAGACAAGTGACCGCCACTTGTCCACGAGTCCAAAATATAGCGATCTCAAGTGTGACTTTTTCTTTGTGTTTTATCTTTTTCTGCTATCATAATTACTATTAATTTGTTACATTGTTGATAGTGTTGCTTTATTTTTCTTTTTCTTATATATATATATTATAAAGAGTATATACCACCTGGTTTAAATCTTACGTATTCATTCCCCCCCCACCTCTCATTTCTAGTTTCATCTGTTTCCATGCATAACGTTACCTTCGATACTCAATATTTACTTTTATCACCGTCACTTGTCTTCTTGCCATAGAAGGACTCTACGTCCGAAATATAGCGATTTCAGGTGTGACTTTTTCTGAGTGTTTTTACTATTATAATTACTGTTAATTTATATATATTTTAAAGAAGTTAATGTTTTTATTATCCAATAACTATTTAAGAGTATCTGGAGTACATTAAATATTTAATGAACAGGTAGTAAACCCTCTTTTGATAACCTTTTTAATTTTCTGCTTTCTTTTCAGTTTTGTGCTAAAATGATATTTGTGTATTCCGTAAATTTACTATGTATTTAATGTAAAATGTACCGCCACGGGTGGCAGAGATCGTTCAGGCGCCGACTCATGAGCGGAAGGTCTGGGGTTCGTTTCCCACCAGGACCATCATCCCTGAATGAGGTTTTTTCCAAATTTTCCTCAGTGATCATAAATGGCAAATGCCAGGGAGATATCCTAAACTTAGCCCTTAAGTTTCCTTCCTTAAATAAAAAAAATCCTTTCCCAATATATAATTTCATTTCATGTATCACAGTGTCAACTGCCTGTGGTGCCTCAGTAGTAAAAACAATAGTTACAATATGATTCACTAAATCATATTGTAAATTGATTGCATTTATCATAGGTTACCAAAAATTTGAATTACTGCACACTTGATATAAATTACTTTCACATGTATTTAAACTGATTCCTCCGAGTGGAAGAAGAGAAAGATTAAACATCAGTTGGTCCGATTTGCTTGTGGCTCTGTCCTTGCTCGTTAGCCATACTTCAATTGCTACATAGGTAGGAGAACTCCAAACCACCAGTTCGGTTAAAGCGTAAGACCGTTTGTTTCCAGAAAGTTCTACGTCACAACGGATGGTTTTCCCGCAATAACACTAAGACAATAATGACTCGAGCGGTATATAGTTTTTAAATGTTCAACTTTGCTTAGTGACTTAAGGAGGTATCACGCTGAACTCGGTTTAGCTTCAGTGTAATCGATGCGTGATTGGGTTCAATTAGTAGGCAAAGAGGAGAACATTTTCGGTACCTCATTCTTGTTCGAGGTAGTAGAAAATTAAACGTTGACATTTTTGGGTGTAGGCTAATAGAAATCTCCTAGAGGAGCCATGTCGGAGATCAAGTGCTTACTGTTGGTATGTAAGAGTTGAAGGTGTTTTCAGACAGAATTAAACTTGTGTTTTGTGAGATGACATATGATGCTGGGTATTATTCCAATTTTGTAGACTTTTCCCCAGATTATCATTATTTTCAGAACAAGTGAAATGGAATGCTCGAGAGACTTTGTGGCAATGTAGGGGCCGTGTTTGAATTGAGCGCGTGACTGACAGATGCTGAGCCTGCTAATAAACAAACAGGGTGGAGCCCTTTTCTCCCTAGGGATTCACGATAACAGTTTTACTACCGGCGAATTTCACCAGGAAATGTTTTTACTGCCGACTTTGTTGTGACTGGTCCAAGGTGCTCCTCATGCCGGAATGCTCTCGGTTAGAGTATTTTTATCCGAGATTTCATCTCAACCCAAAGACAGAGTGTCTGTTTTACGGCATCTGGCCCCCCAGACAGCAGAAATAATGCATCGTACTGCGGTGGGCATGGACAAGCTTCAAATCCAGTCCTCTTAGGTTCAAATTTCAGATGAAAAATGGCATACACTAAGCCTTATGACATCTTTTTGAAAATACTTTAATTCCATCTTAAAACTCCCTGTAAGAGTAAATATCTCAGCAATATCTGAATTTGTGAGTAGGTTTTTGGCACCAAATGACGAATTTTGCATCCTAAAACTAAGAAATGTATTAGAATTCTGTATTCTTGTACAAAATGCAATTGAAGGCTGTCTTAGCATTTATTTTACCCTATCTTCCGTTTGTTTTGGTCCCACTTTACGCAATAGGGTAATTCCGGCAGTCGAAATCTGCCTTACTGATCCACTCAAGGCTTCAGTGACCTACACTGTACACCCCATCAGAGAAATCGTGACAGCGTGGACTTGAAAAGTTGGTGCAGCCTATCCCCAAATATGAAGTTTATAATGCTGAATATCTACTGCTCAGTTTCAGTATAGAAATACACTGTATACAAAAACAACTAAAGTAATATGTTAACAATCCAAAAAGGTTTATTTTTGCAGCTAAATGTAAAATTTAAAACTTGTAGCTAAACGAAATCTCAAAAAATTATATTCAGCAAGCTGGCAATGCTCGCCCACTTGCACATCCTCCTGTATTGCTATGGAAGTGGGGCAGCCAATCAATGACACACATTTCTCCATATCCTAGATGCTGCCTACTGTCAGATTCTGTACTTGCTATCTCAGAGCAAAACAAGCGTCTACCGTTGCCATGGTAACCGCTATGAAATAGGTCGCAAGAGCAGCAAAATCCGTTCATACGGGAATGGGCCGTATCAGAGGATACGGATGTAAGAATCATACCAAAATTGCGCGCTGTTACCAATAAATTTCTATGTCAGCACTTAGAAATAGTTTAAATTAGAGTTAAAAACGGAAAACGATGAAATCAATAATTACGTATACACTGCGTGAAAGATTGTTGCAACCAAGCTATATCTGCTGAATTTGAAAAGAAATATTGCGGCCAAATAGGCCTTAAGCTGTTATATTAATGAAAAGGTATGAAAATTTTGTTTAAAAATCATGCGAAATAATCATCTAAATATTTGCTAAAACTGCTCAAATATTCCCTTAAGTACAATAAATATTCTTGTAAATTTAAAATGTGTATGATATCATACAAAATAATTTTGAAACCTTTATTTTTCTATACATGCTTTAATAATATTAATAAAATAATGACATCTTGTCGCATTTTAACTAGAGAGAGAGAGAAAAAAAATTATTACTATATTCATTCAGAGGCATGCCTCTCACTTAAATGTTCTAAATTAGTGTTTGTATATGAAAAATTAATTGCTCTCGTAAGTGCCAGCTTCTGTATCGCAGAAAGTTATTTTGTTTAAACACTTATCCATCACCCACTGGCTTACATTAGTCGTTACAAGCGGGGCTGAAAGCACTAGTGCATGTGGAATCTCCTGCTGCAAGTATCGAGCGGCAGCAGAGAGAGCAGAAGGTAAGAGACTTGCACAGTTATAGCTAGATAATACTGCAAGCTGTGGCACGATAGCTCAGGCGGTTATAGCGTAATGCTATAGTTGTAAAGATAGGGGTTTCGAATCGTACCACCCGGTAGTTTTTTTCAGCTGGATATACATGGCACATTTACAATGATTTACTCGGTAACATATTATCATGCACAGAATAGCCAAATGTTGACCATTTTTTATCTGCTGCAATCTACATTAATTTATCCGCCCCTATCAATTTATATTTACGAAAAGCAGACGAACATAGGCTGTCAGGCCGTAGCGAGCCGCAGTAAACCACTGGGTTCACTGGTTTCTAGAATTTGCCCGAGGTTAGCGTTTGGATTAGTATATGTGTATATATATATATATATATATATATATATATATATATGTATATGAATTAGTTGCGAATTGGAATAAGAGCACATTTTCCACCGTTGCAATATTTCACCCACCTAACAACCATTACAGTGATTTACCCGCACCTGTAAATGTATATTTATATTTACGAAAAGGAGGCAGCGTAGGCCATCAAGCCTAATATTTTATCCGCGTAGCAATGCACTATTAATTCATTTTTCACAGGGCAACACACTCGTTACATTGTTTTAACAAAAAAAAAAAAAAATCAACAAGAGATACAATTACTTGCAGTGAACTCCGCTGTCACTCGGGCGTTGTAAGCAGCAAGAAATTTCATGATTCCACGATTCCATATGCAGTAGTGCTTTCAGCCCGGCTTGTAACACCAGGTCTGACTTATCAACTAGTTACAGGAGCTTTTGTTTTTCCTGTTATTTCCAGTTCTATTCTGATAATGCTCAAAAATTAAAACGATTCCTTGAATTACATTCGTACGCGCATTCCTTCCCACCATGTCCTTACCATTGTCGTCTCGGAAACGTCATTCATGCCAATCATGAGCACTAAAGTCACTAAATATTAATAGTGACGATCACTCGTTTTGAAAACGGCATACACAAATCATGTAGTACATTTAAGGTTTTTTTGCTCAGTTTATGCCACTTGCTTGGAAAATCCAACTCCGTTCATTTTTAAAATGGGTCCGAATGTAAACGAAACAAATTGTATCCATCCGCCAATATTTTTTTGTTCTAAACGGCACTATTCATTGATGATATTTTAATAATTGAAGTAATTACCTTATGGAAACTGGATAATAATACCATTCATTACTTTCACTGTAACTTGAAGATGTCTATTCGCCTGATGGGATCACTAATCGATCGAAATAGCGTCGCAAAAGTCATAAATTTCTAAAAAATGTATTTTCTTCCGCTGTCACAATATGCTAAATGCACTTATTATTGCGAATACCTTTCGGCAAATTTGTTTATCACATTTATAACTATTGTTTTCTCACCACTACTTAAAGCCCGAAATCGAACTTTCGTCGTGATGTGCCATTTTGTTGTATTTAACTAGACATCAATGTTTTTATTCTGATACGAATTAATAACAGCTCTTGATAGACCGTGGATTTTAAGACTATAAAGTATTAAAGTATTGTGTGTATTGTGTGTTTCCAATTTTTACGTATATGTAGGCATACAACGCTTTTGTGTGAGTCATTGCCACGTGGTTAAGACCCATTCTAAAAACGGAAGGAGATAAACAGCAGAATTTCAAACAATTTACCATTATGAAATGTACTTTCCATATTTATTTCTTTCTCAAATTATTCCTGTATATTCTCTAACATATCGAATACTCCCTAAACTGTTTTAATCGTGTTTTAACTGCTGAGGCGGTGGACACTGATCATACATGGGATGAAATGATAAAGTGGGAAAGGATTTTTTTTCAAGGAAGAAAACGTTCCAGGCCTAAGTTTAGGGTACTTCCCTAACATTTGCCATTCATGAGGACTGGGGAAAACCTGGAAAAAAACTCAGTCAGGAAGGACGGTCCTGGTGGGAATCGAACCCCGAACCTCCTGCCTTAACGACCTCGGCCATCCATGGCGGTCTCGAAACCTTGAAAGATGCATCTATATCCTCTAGCAATTGAATTTTCTGGATATACCTGCTTTGGCTACATTTAAAACAGTTAAAGATCGCTATTAAAACACATTGTTGGATATACATTGTTATATTGTGACGTTGCAATTGACACATAAAGTAACATATCTTACAATGCGTATCATTACACGACTGTTAAACTTAGGACTGCAATATAAGCATTAACATGTAGAAAAAAAAAAGATTATATTGCCATTTTACATAAGAAATCTATCCTGATGTCAGTGGATTACGTGTACCGTTCCATCTTGTATATAAAAACCGTACTGGGAGGTAGGCTAGCAATTAGACCTGGACGCCATTAATTCCTTCTACACATAGCTGCAGTGAATGGTGCATGCGTGCTATTCACAACGCAAAGTAGTTGAAAAGCTCAACTAAGTGCAGACAGAATTTCCGCTCCGATTCTACACTGACTTCGACTGTAAATGAAGGATTTTGTTTCCCCAGGCTGAAGTAACTCTTCTTTCTCTCTCTCTCTTCTCGGATTGAACATCTCTTTTGTCGCTAAGACAATGGTCCGCAGGCTATCCTTCACCAAGCGCTTACAGTCTTTTGTTTTCTGATGATGGAAAGCTGATCGATATCTGCAATTCGATTTGATAAAGGGAAACGTCTGGATTTCGCAGTGAATGTTTCCAAGCGAATTGCTCACAATTTCTAACTAGCGACAGATCCTCTTAAATCTCCTTTTTGTTATCGGAGTGTCCTAATTATGCTTTAGATATTAAACTTGTTTCCAAGTGATTGATGGCAATATTAGGTGCCTAAACGAACGCATTCAACTATAAAAGCAATCTTTGAGAAAAGGGTACTCCCATGATGCAATAGGGTTTGTTTACGATTGTGGGAGTGAAACTGCTGGAGTCAAACGAGAGAATGTTTGTGTAATAGGAGAATGAAAACAGGTGGGAAATATTCGGAATATCCGCGAAACGCACTATTCGTGGTGTCATTATTTTGCCGCATGGCCTATGTTGTAGATACATTGTGTTAAAGCCGTAGAAATTAACGAATCAAAATTTTTCCCCACAGGAAGTATCATCGTTTGTTTGATTTGGTTTATTTACGGACGCTCTTCAACATCTCAGGTCATCAGCGTCCCATTCAATTCAGGACGTGAAACGGACGACAAATTTTGCTCAGAGGTCTCTCTTTCAGGCTTGAGGTTCTTTTTCGTGACGTAAATGTACGACACGGGACTAACGGCTTTACTTCCCGTCCGAAGGAAGCCATACTTAGGATTCTTACGCCCGAAAAAATCCATCGATTCTGGCCGGGTTTGAGCCCGCGACCTTGGGTTTAGAAGGCCAAGTATGGTTACCACTACACCACCAGGACCGACAATTATCATCATGGTTTGTGGAGTGAGGCACATTGGATTTTCGGGAGCATTGAAAGAGGGACGGGAAGATGTTTTCTTGTTGAAGTACCAGACCGAAAGGCTGTTACTTTGACGAATTTAGTTCGACAGCTGATACTGCCCGGGACTATTATTGTTTCGGATGGTTGGGCGGCATACGCTAATATTTCGGACTTCGATAGGAGGATTTATGAACATGATGTAATTGTTCACGAGAAAACTTTGTAGACCTGGACAATGCAGAAAGTCACACACAACGCGTAGAAAACATGCGGATGAGGGCTAAGCGTAAGATCAGGAGGCAGTAATGGAACTTCGGATGATCTTCACTAATTCCTGTGCAGATATTCATACAAACATACGAATGTATTTGCATCGTTTACATCGTACATTACTAGTATCTAAGATGTCGACTAAATTCTTGTCTCGATAAAACATTCTAAATTCCCTTTTGGTTAGAAAGAAACTTAAAATTTACTGCCACCATTCCATCACTTTAACCTACCACCCCTGCATCAACAACCTGCAACTGCACCATTTTAACTTTTTCACCGTAATCGCGACAACGGCTCCTTTAGGAGCCACCAGCTACTTCCCAATAGAGCAATACTTGTCTGATACTGACAGTTTAGTTTACCCATCTTCAGTGCTTGTGTGCTGTTTATAAGTGTTTGTATGTGTTAGTGATTATCGTGGTGCATTTGTTAATCATCATATGCAATTGTCCTCCATATATCTGTTGCGTCACTTCCGCTGTGTATGGAAAAAAAGTTGTTTTACTTCGATGGTTTCCCATGTCCGCACCCCCTAGTGTTAATTCTGGTAAACATAAAACAGATGAATGGAGTTCCGTATTTTCGAAGATTACCCAGATTTGCACCTATGTAGATCGATTTGTGGCATTTTATGACCTAACTATCCGAACCTTATTTTTAGTGTAATATATATGAGAAGAAAGATCTTGAGTGTGCAAAGTTGATTATATTTTCAACGATATTGGTAAATTGCAAACCTTTTCGTATAGATACGTTACAGAAAATTTGTGCAACGAATCAAAACATTTAATAACAATTAGTTGTAAAAAAGTAAAGTGTCCGGATAATGCGATTAATATAAGGTAATAGCGAAATACATAACCAAAAAATATAGTGCACAGAGTTTTATATGACAAACCTTGTTATATTATATGTTATTATTTTAGTTACGCTGATTGTAATTTATAGTTCATTTTAAACACTTCTGAATTAAAGTTTACACTAAATAGACTGAAGTCTCATGAACTGCTGTCAAATATTGCATGAACACAGCTAAAATCTTAATTCTTGCTCCTTAACAAAAACTTCTCCCCAGTTCTCGTAGCTTCTCGTCTTGTCACGCTACTTCTCGTTTTCGAGCGTTCTCTCGCATATTCTCGTACATTTTTCCTCCTTCACGTATTTTTCTATCTTGTATATTTTAGCCTCTTCTGTTTTTGTAATATGATTGGGTTATAAACAAGAGTTTGGATTTGAGTGTAGACGAGGTTACGAATCGAAAAAAAGGACGAGGGTTGCGTTTTAATTTAAATTAAAAACATGGAAACAACGTCTGTGGCGGTAGTGCGGACTGCATTTAGTTTAATTTTATTGTCAGGCTGATCCGATTGTATTGTTGATCAATCACAGAGGATTTATTTTTTCGATACCGTAGGTTAACTTAAAAACAAGTTCATAACTGCCAATTTTGTTTGTATTGACACTTTTCCTTGTCAAAAGTACGGTTGAAGATGCCAAAATTCAAATCAAGCAATACAGCAACGATTAAAGCATCATAAAGTGTCAACATTGCAGCAAATTAGTGAATGAAATTTGCACCCAATTCTTGTTGAACAATTATAATGGTGTTGCGGGAGGGGGTTAAAGTGTTTACAAAAATATTTTAATTGCTTTTAAAGAACGCATATTAAACGTAAATATTGGTTGGACAGTTTGATATAATAAAATCAAATAAAAGTAAATAAAGACGTGTAATTTGATACATTACAGAATATTGAGTATAACCAAGTTAAAATGGACCTCAAATAAATTAGATTTTCATTTTCACTTATTGACATCTGCGGAAAAGAGACGCCATCTCTCCATCAGGCGTCAACAACATCGACCCTATTAACTCAGCCTTCTACTTCGGGGAAACGAAGTCAATTTTACCCTGACGTGTGTCACGCTTTTGCTAGCGCAAACGTACTGGGGATACTTTTATGGAAAGCCTTCTTGCATAAATATTGTAATGAAAAAATTTATAATATTTTGCATTTCGATTCCTATTGCTGAAAAGACAGATTCTTTTGGTCAATAATACTGCAGTTAGCGAAATTGATGCAAATGCTTGTGAAACATATAATTTTTTGTGTACTAATATAATTGAGAAGATAAATCTAAAAGTGTTGCATAACTTATGAATTCCAGTATGAAAATCTTAACCAAATGGTATCAAAGATTGGAAAATACCAGACGAGGTATCAATTATTCCTAAAGCTATCCTATCCCAATTTTATTCATCTAACTTACCTTGTGCATGTTCATCGCGTTCCAAAGAAAGTCAGTAAAATATTTCAAAAGTGAATAAGTTGATTTCTTACGTTAAGGATATGTTTTTGAAAATCACTTGCTAGAAACAATATCTTCAAAGAAAATGTATTATTTCTTGAACTCAATGGAATGAATTGTACAGGATGATCCAATGGAATACGGTGGTTTTCAGAATCTTTTTGTGTTCACTCGTTTAGAATTAAATAAAAATACAAGAATACAACATTTATTGAATCTAAGTCAATTTCTTAAGTTCAGAGAAGATTTAGGGTAGAATTTAATGTGCATGGAAGAATTCCAACCCGTGACACGATTCTGCATTGGGTGAGCAACTTCAATGCCATGTGCAGTTGGTTGGTAGTGCGCTCAGAGTTGCAACAGTAAGAGAAGCAGTGGTTAGAAGTCCAACCCGCTCTGTTAGGCGTCATTCAGTTGCTTTGAATCTGTCGGAAACAAGCGTTCACCGTATTCTTCACAATGACATAAAATTCCAACCATACAAATCAAAGTCTGTTTCGACCTAAAGAACCTGCTCGGTTGGCATTTTGTAGGCAGTTCCTTGCAATGTTAGATGGCAGTCCACATAATCATTTCCATCTGTCTGTCTGGGTTCGTAAATAAACAGGACTTCGTTATTCGAGTGATAAACAACCCATGGAAGTGTATAACAACCATTGCACAGAAATTAACAGTGTAGTGTGGCATTTCTGCCCTTGGAATCATCGATTCATTTTTTTTTTGAAGAAGAAGAAGGAAACCGTATTATGACAGTCAACGCGTACGATATATAGAAATATTAGTAGCACTGGACTTCAGGTGGATGATGAAACTGGATGATAATGATGAAATTGAGTTTTGGTTCCAGCAAGATGGCTCCATAGCTCATATCATGCGTGAAACAATGAACACTCTGTGGATCCTCCTGTTTTCTGGACCATTTGCTGATCTCTGGCCAACGCGATCTCCAGATTTGATGGCTACAAACTTTTTTATGGGGATACTTGAAAAGTAAAGTGTACTGCATCAGGCCACGGACCATCATGTAGTTAAAAGAAAACACAACTCGTGAAATTAGGGACATTGGTCATGTTTTAATGCAGCGAGTTATGGTGAATTTCCAGAGCCGATTACACGAATATGTTCATTGTGCTAAAGATGTGATTTTTAAAAAAATAAGTAAAATAATATGAAAGGAGGAAATTTCGGTATTTCAGCCGTGTTCAATCTGACCTGTGTCACCTCCGAAAAGAAGGGGGAGGGCAGGGAGACCAACATCCAGATGCATGGGTGTTGACGAAGTTCCTAATATGCATTCTAACGTCAGCCAGTCCCAAACAGGGAATTCCAGCCGCTTCCGTACAAGAGGCTGGGGAATAAACCTTTTCAAAGCGCAAGCCAGCACTACACCGCACGCAGCACCATAGAATCTCATTCGACTCTTTTGAACTAATGGAATGAAGTGAAAAAGTGGGACAGCGGAAGATTCATGGAAAGGAAATTTTCATTTCTGAATTCGCCTAAACGACCTGGGTGAAGTACCAAGAAATTTGAACCAGGGACACCCGAGCTATTTATAACAATAAACTGGTCCTATGAGACAAAAATCCAAAAACTGAGGCCCTTAACCCTGAAAAGATGATAATAATCTGACTTGAAAATTATAAACATAACACCAGAAACCGTTTTTGGTTATTAAACCTTTAACGGTTATAAACTACGAGATGTTTCAATCACTCCCGGGCCCTAATTTTCTGTTATAACTAGAACCCCGCAGTTTAGGCATTTATTTTGATTAAAATATGTAGGCCAAAAGGCACTTAAAATACTGAAAATGTGCAGTAATATAATTAAATAAGCATTTATTAAAAGTTATATCACTCATTAATGAAAATAGATATTTAAAATACTCAACTTAAGCTATTTTTTGTGCTTACAAGCAACAACAATTTTTTTCTTCTAAATATCGACTGCCATAGTCAGCCGCTTGTCAGAGAGCATATTTAACATCATAAAAAAGAATGTTCTACTTCCACTAAAGAGATTGGAGCATATTTAAAACATGTATTTCGGAAGGACTCATACCAGTTACAACAGAATATTCACCATTCAGGACATTGTGGAAATGTCGATAAGACAAAGTAAAGTGTTTTGAATAGTCTGGCGAATGAGCAAAAGATGCGCCAGGTTTGTGCCCCCCATTGATTCTCTTTTGGACAAGGGAATCATAGTAGAGGACCATAGTTTCATCTCCTCTAACAATGGTTTGCAGAACTTCTCTCTCGTTGCCACGACAGAGCTCCAAAAATGCCTAACTGCTGCTTTTGGACTGAGGAAAGAAATCTAGGCACCCATCTTGCACTAACCTTATTCATATTTAAATGTTCATGAATAATTCAGGCTGTTGTTTTAGAAACGCCCAAACTTGGTGCTATTTCTGTAACTTAGAGCCTTTAGTCTTCCATAATTTCTCCTTCCTCAAGAGCAATGTCTTCAGAAGTGAGCACTTCCAAGGGCCGACTTGCGTGCTCTCCGTCTTCAATGCTTTCTCGACCCATTCGAAAAAGTTTGGCCCATTCGTTTACGGTAGAATATGAGGGGGATACTTCCCCATATACACCGTCCAATTGCTGTTTAATTTCATTTGAAATGCTTAATAACAGCTCGAAACTCCATTTTGAACACGCCACAATCTTCTACACATAGTCTTCTTTATGCAACTATATTTGAACTGAACACAGCAGAGCGGAAGTTACAGCTGCATTTAACTCCTCTTTATTCCTTTAACTACTGCTATTTAGGAAATGTAAATATGGTATATGCGGTTTACTGCCATAATTAAGATATACAAGAGCAACTTGCACTAAACATTTCTATTATCAACTTTCTAATGTGATTTCACTAAATAAATATTAACTTAATAAAAAACAAAAGAAGTAACACGCTATGTTGATTTACTTCCAACTATAAACCTCTGTAATAAACAGGCAACTGAAACGAACCAAATTAACAAAACCATGTAATTAGCAGCATGAACCGCATTTTACAGCATTTTGTCTACTATTGATACCTTGTAGTCTTATAAATATAGTCGGTTTTGATTATTTGTGTTAGGATAGAGGTAACAGCGAACACACAATAGAAATAGCAGACCGGAAGCGCACAGCGAGTAACACTATGATTTCAGCTGTAAGAATTGCATTGGTGGAATGAAAAATTTGGACAAATTATTTTTAGTATAAAATATCAAACATGAAAAGAAAATTCAATGTTAACATTGAATTTTGCGTTCTTTTGCGTTTATTTTGAAAACGCAAAAGAACCCGGTGTATATATCGGCGCTAACCTAAATTCCGAGATGCCACGTGTAAATACAAACATTTCACTCATTTGCTCGGCTTTTCATTAGATATCGCCTGGGTGACGCAAACGTTTGAAAGCCTACCCCTTCCACATCTTGTCTCTTCGTTCTCTCGCCAACGCTACTGCACTTGGCACGTTCATTTGTTCCAGCGGAGGAGGATTAGTGGGAATTAACACAATATCTCGTTTTCCGAGCACGCTGGCTCAATCGATAGTTGCAAACCAAACCCCCTACTTCATTACCGAGCGGAACAACGTGATGAAAATATTCAGAGATGATTTATCTAACCGCATTATCTAGAACGGGCAATCCCACATTAATAATCAATGGCCCACATCTTTCATTAAGAGAAAATAAGCTCGTTTTTTGTGTCATTTTCACGAACGCTTTGATATACGACGCTAGAGATTTAGTAACCAAGGACTGTTATCTATGTTATATCCACTCGCTTCTTTCGCTGAAATTAAATTACCTACTTGCAGGTTGTTCGTAAATATCATTAAAATCGCTATAACCAGAAACAATTGATTCATCTGTTAGTAGCAGGACTGTCTGATTAGCTAATAATTGTAATTTAAACATGCCATAATATTCTTTGATGTTGTATGGGAATGTATAATTATGCTTTTCTGTGCTAATTGCCTTTTAAATCGTGTATACAAACTCTATTAATGAATCAAAACTGATTTTTAGGCACGTACTCTTGCGTTTCAACAATATTCAGTTGGCGGTACTGTACAAGGTGCCCCATAAGTCGGTAAATAGAATTTCGGGCATCTTGAAGAACACCCAGCGTTGTGAGCCTACGACAATTTATCTTAATGTACGATAGTTCTAGCCTTAAAATTCACCCTCAAAACTTAACTTAAAAAGGGTGTTTGCTGGTATGTGCATACCAATAAGCTGCAAGAAACGTTTAATAAAGTCACAAACCAAGCTCTACTACCAAAGTAACATCTGCATCATATATCAAGAAGTTTTAAACTTCGTTCTCCCTCTGATGTTTGCAGACGTCGACCTGTGGAATGTGCCGTAATAAAAACCCTAGAGGTAAACCTTGAAAGGCGACTAGGTAATACGGGGCAGAAGGGTATAACGACTAAATTTGTGAATAATTATTTAAGTAAAATTTAACAAAAATCAATTAAGTCATTAGCATAACTCACAATTATTTAAGGGTTACAAAAATGTCAATAAAATGCAGCAAGTCAAATGTAGATATAACATGAATTAAAGAACAGCAGCAATAAAACCTAAAGTTACAGAAAAACTTTGGAATAAGACTTCACAACAAGTGAAGGCCCTTTAACTGTCAAGTTATATCAACTGTTGGGCAAAACAATAATAATTGCTTAACATAAATTAAACTTGCTTTCTTAAAAAAATTAGAAAAAAATAATAAATTAATATGAATAGCATTACTGTGCCGCTCAGTTACCAGAATAAATTTACTTTGAATACACCATACAATGTCCTTGAAGCTATATGACAATTGATTACAAAATATTACCTAAAAGGGAAAGCATTTGCATTAAAGAAAAAACCCGAAGAATTAAATAAACACATTAAATGCAATAAATTTTCGTGATACTCAAATACCAGGGTCATTGCTGATACCCAGTGAAGAAGCTCCTTAGAAATTTCAAAGGTCGAAAATCACCCCCAAAGCATCTTGGCTGAGTATTCACAGAAAGAAAGGGAGGAATTCTATGGTCGAAGTGTAGCATAACCATGTGCTTTCAGTTATATTAATGGCATTTTGGAGCATATTTTTTAATGCTTCTGTTAAGGGACATACAAAGATATGCTATGACTATGGTTATGGTGATTTCGTTTTTCATGCATTACAAAACTATTTTGAGCATCCGACGAAAACGCCCCGAGTTGCATACATCTGGTTGCCGCCTTCAACATGACAACTCACATTTGCAATATTCTTGCTCAACATTTGGCTAGAAAAACATCCATACAGCCCGGTGATATGAGGCAATTGGCAGTAACAATCGATGATGTGGTTGTAGAAATGAAGAGCACTAAAGCACGACATTCTTCAATACCGCAAAGTCCCCGCTAGGTGGGAACCGAAACAACTCGCTCTTTAATTGAAAGAACGTCATGTGAAACACTGCTACGACGTCTTTGGTTGTGCTAAAGCGTGTAGTCACTGGTGATGAAGGATCCAGTCAGAGACTGGCTGCATTCATCATCGCTAAAACCAAAAACATTCCATTTATCTACGAGGGGTTTTCTATGAAGTTTTAATTATCGCCTCGAAAAACTAAAGTTAAGTAATTAATATTTTGTTTATTTACATGTACATATCTGCAGTCCTAGTACACGCTGAAACCCTTGCGCCACAGTATCGCAGCACGCCAAAATAAAAATGGCGCGGCCCATTGAAAAAGTAGAGTATCGTGCGGTAATTCGTTTTCTACATTTGAAGGGAAACGACGCTGCAACAATCCATGCTGAGTTAGTACAAGTGTACGGAAACAATGCACCTTCATTTGACACAGTGATTAAATGGCGCAGACGCTTTCAGTGTGGTCAAACAAGTCTGAATGACGCAGACCATCTCTCTGTGAAGATCCGGGAATCGCAAGAGAAGTGGAGGCCCTGGTGTGTTTGAAGACCGGCGTCTCATAATCAAGGCGATAGTGGAAAAAGTGAAAATCAGTCATGAATCAGTTTTCAACATTGCGCTCTGGGTTCAGCGACTGCTCACATTCCGAACGTAGGCAGCTGTGTCAGCCCAACCCAGAGCAACATAATCATCATGGACGAGTGCTGGGTGTTTCATTAAGCGCCCGAGAAAAAGCAACAAAGGAAGACAGGAAACATGTGATTTTCCACCTCAGAAAAACGCGAAGACCCAACCACCGTCGGACAAGGAGATGCTAAGTGTCTTTGGGACTGCCATGGTGTGTGTTTTTTTTATTTACTGTCGCTCTTTAACAGCTCAGTGTCCCATTCAATTCAGGGCATGAAAGTCTTAAGGTGCAAACCATCACAGGAGCGTTCTACCGAGATCTCCTGACGAAGCGTCGCGGGAAGCTGCCCAAGAGAATTTTTTTGCTCCACGACAACGCCCCAGCTCATTTGCGCTGGGCACAGTCATACATGCTGCTTCTTTGGGCTATCACATTTGCCCCCACACCTGTATTCTCCTTACATGGTACCCAGTGACGCCCTTCTCTTTCCTCGGTTGAAGAAACCATTGCTTGGATGCATTTCCAGAATGACAACGAGGTGATTTTAGGTGGAACGTTTCCTGAACAGCCAAAGTCAGACATCTACAACCAAGGTCTGCTCCAAGTCATCCATCGTTGGGAAAAATGTGTCGTATTTGAAAGGTGAATATGTAGAGAAGGAATAACACCGTCACCAAGTTTCATGGTTGTAGTTGATTTTTCAAGGTGTTAATTAAAACTTTATCGCTACTCATGTATCAGCCGGTAAAGTGATGTTCACGCTCAGGTCCAATCATGGAAAGAGGACGCAAAGATTCATATTGTAATTTGCTTGAGAACCATTAGAAACCTGCAATTAGGCCAAAACGTCGAGGTTTGCTCATAACTGGAGTACTCTTACAGTATGATGTTGCAAGACCTCACCAACTCCTACAACGGCACAAAAAGTTGCAGATCTTCATTTTGAGGTATACCCCATTCTACTTATTCACTGGACGTGGCATCTTCAGATTTTCATGTCTTTGGAATATTCAAAGAGGCACTAGGCGACAAGAAGCTCCGCACTGACTAAGAGGTGAAAGACCTGGTGCAAGGGTGGTTACCCAGTCACAAGAAATTTTTCTCGTCGAATCCAGTCATTAGTGAAACGCTGAAACACCTGCCTTAAGTGTAATGAAGACAGTTGGAAAATGAAGACGTGTTTTCAATCCCAGTTTATATATTTTTTGAATAAAAAAATAAAGGTTACTTTTTGTTTCAGCCTCGTATGTACTATGACGGCAGTCTTTCGGCGTTTCTATGGTAACAACTTTCGATAAACTAACAGCACTGAAGCACTTTACCGCCAGGGTTAAGCCGATAAGAAAACTTACATCAAAGAGCGAGAGAGAGGAAAAAAAGGCGTTAACACACACAAGATCCGGCCTTTACTCCTTGCCAGTGTTACCAATTTCCTCCAAAACTTAAGTGATATCTAATCACTGCGCTAAAGCTTTTCTTACTCAGTGCTTTCTGACTTACCGTGTTAGGTGAGGTAATTATGTCTTGAGTAAATGTAAGAAGGAAATATGCAGCTGAGAATATTTGAAAAGAAATAGGAAGTTGGTATAGCACTGAGGGATATTATGAAATGTAATTGTATCAGAAATTAGCAACAATTTATTTATATCAGAAACGTTGAATGAAGACAGGTTGGGCGCCAAAGATGTTACCAAAAGTAACCGATAACGCTATTAATACATTTATCCCTTTGGGAGACAAGGCGTTAAATTTCATATTGTAGAAACTTTTAGGCTGCTTACAGATTCAGAACTTTGCCCAGTTACCCACGTCCTCGTCCGTTTCAAATCGATGACCACGAATATCTCTCTTCAGATGCCGAAAGATCTGGGCTTTAGGGAGGGTGCCAAATTGTTTCTCAGACAAATCCCTGAAACACATGACTCAATATTTGGAAAGTGTGGGGACGGGCGTTATCAATGCCGTTCGATGGCATTCCAGGGCGTTTCGACTTTATAGCACACCTCAGTTTCTCCAAAGTGTCTTCATAGCTCTTTGCATTGATTGCGGCCCCACTCGAAAAAATTGACAAGGGGGATTTTATACGAGGGTAGGTCAATAAGTTTCCGGCCTCGCAATAAAGATTATCGCTTTCACCAAAAACTTATCTGGTGTCATACCTTATCTGTTAAGTAAATAATTGCAGCTGTAACTTCCGCCCCGCTGTGTTCAGTTGTTCAGATATAGTTGCATAAAGAAGGCAATGTGTTCAATATCGTGACATGTTCAAAATGGAGTTTCGAGCTGTTATTAAGTTCTTCACAAAAGAAGGACTTGCTCCAAAAGAAGTTATACTGCGATTGGACGGTGTATATGGGGAAGTATCCCCCTCGTATTTTATCGTAAAAGAATGGGCGGTCAAACTTTTCCGAATGGGTCGAGAAAGCATTGAAGACGAAGAGCGTACAGGTCGGCCCTTAGGGGTGCTCACTCCTGAAAACATCGCTCTTGTGGAAGGAGAAATTATGGAAGACTGGCGGCTCAAAGTTACAGAAATAGCAGCAAGGTTGGACATTTCTAAAACAACACTCCTTGGAATTATTCATGAACATTTAAACATAAATAAGGTCAGTGCAAGATGGGCGCCTAGACTTCTTTCCTCAGTCCAAAAGCAGCAACGAGTTGTTGTTAGGCATTTTTGGAGCTCTGTCGTGGCAACGAGAGAGAAGTTCTACAAACAATTGTTAGAGGAGATGAAACTATGGACCTCTACTATGAGCTCTTGACCAAAAGAGAATCAAAGGGGCATAAATCTGGCGAAGCACCGCTTCTAAAGTCCAAGTTCACTCAGTCAACCAAGAAGATCATGGCCACAATCTTATGGGACTGTGAAGGAATACTCTTCATTGACTTCAAGAAGAGGAACATCATAGTAAACGGGGAGTACTATGCCTGTCTTCTGCACAGACTACGTGTTTTCAACAAAGAGAAAAGGCGAGGAAAGTGAGTGGTGGTGTGCGCCTTCTTCACGACAACGCGCTTGTGCACACAGCTCTTGTTGCAAGGAAGCTGTGAAGAAATGTGACTTCAAGGAGATCAACCGTCCACACTAAAGCCCAAATCCAGCTCCTAGTGACTATTTCCTCTTCTCAAAACTCAAGCAGGACGTTTGAGGAAGGAAATTTAAGTGTGACGAAGAAGTGATGGATGCTGTTTATGCCCATTTTGCAGACAAGACTTCTAACTATTGGGGATGGGGGTAGAAATGTTAATTTAAAGGTTTGAGAAGTGTAATTGCAATAAAAGATAACGATATTGAAAAGTGAAATTTGGTTTTTGTCTTTATCGTGCCTAGAAAATAGGCCGGAAACTTATGGACCTACCGTCGTATGTCATCATTAGAGAACGAATTTTAAGTGAAAATTTATGGTTTGAAAGGGGAAGGAAAGATTCTAAAACTTTTTACTAAACGTTTAAAAAAAGTTACTGATAGAATGTCTTTTTTACGCCTAAATCAGTTACAATAACTGGAAATAACACAATGTAGCCAATGTTTAGGAAATAATGTAGCAATTACTTAGTTTCAACCAATCTGTTACACTGGATTACGCATAGCATTTCTATGTTTTCGAATGTAAGTCGCTGGGTCTTTGAGCTCAAGAGATCCTCCGTTCAACATCTAATGATACCAATGAAGTATTTTTGTTAACACACGGAGAGTTCAATGGAAGTTGCAAAAGTTTCACATCCAGATTGTTCATCAAAATGGATTCAAGTTTGGTTTTGGCAAATCCGTCAAGATTGTCCCTCGCAGTTGTCGACTTCTTGCACAATTCCTCCTTATCCATAACTTCTTCTTCTTCTTCTTGTTCACGCTGAATCACATTGGCATTGAGCAATTGTTAGACATGCTTGATGGTTGTTTTGTCCGAATGTAGAACATACTTGAAGCTTTTTATTTTTTCAAAGTTTTCGCACAAGAAAACAGGTCATGTTATCCAAGTATCCCACCTGTTTGTGACAGGGAGTTTTTTGAAGGTGGAGCACATTAATTTCACTTTACAAAACTTGCGATTTGGGGCTTTTACAAGAATATTCTCAAGAACAGACAGATTCATTTATCCTGTTGTATTCCTCACTGACTGTCACATACGTAGTGTAGTCTTTGTGCAATATGTGCTACATGGTTGAGCTTGAGGTACATGACCATCAGTTGGAAAGCGAAAAGCATGTAACATGCTTGATCAGCTATCATAAGCACGATTTTTTTTTTTGTATTATGTGCCCTCCGGCCATAGCTTCATCCAAGAACTGCTGAGTATTACTGTGCAGGCATTTGCCATCTCGAGTTGGTACATCTCTAATGGTCGGTGCACCATCTCGATCAATGCTTGAAGGGGGCCAAATCGGTCAAGCGATTTTTCGATGCATCAACAGTGATCAAAGTTAAAAGAAGCAGTTGATTAAGATCAACTTGACAGCGGGTACTGGACCGATCAACTCCATTGATTGCAGTCAAGTTACGCAAAATGGCTGCCCGTTTCGATTTTATTGAAGGAATTGAGGACGAGATACATGGATTACTTAAATCTGGACCAGCGTCGAAACCGAATCATTTTAGAAAGAGGTGACCCTTTTGAAGAGTATGGAGACAGGAAAAGTGAAAAACGATTTTGGTTATCAAAGGATACAGTGTGGTGGCTATTAAATGGAATGACTGAGAAGTTAGAGTTTCCTACTTACCGCAGTCACCCTGTTTCACCCATGAATAGAATTTTATACTTCATGGCTCTCACTGTTTTGACATATAGCTATTTATTTATTTGGTAATTAGAACTCGCATGGTGTCATATTGAAATACATGGCTAAATCATTCCATATCTCTTTCTTTTCCTTTAAAGGACATAAACCACTCTTTTTATTTTATAGTTTATTGGAATATGATTTGGCTAGTCCGAAAGGAATACTGAGAAAAATTTGGGGACTTTTGTTTTCCATTTTCGTTTACCTACATATGGTAATCAAACACAAAACAATTGATACAGACAAGCAGATTGTAATTGCACTACAACCTCTTTGGCTATATAGTAGAACTTTCCTTTGAGTCATTATCGTAGAATTGTGATCGCTCAGCGACCTAGTGCCCGTCAGCTGATGGAGAATTAACTATGACGCACTAAAACTACAGTTTCACCGCGGCAAAAGTCTGATCACGTTTCAGTAACCCCAGGTTAGCACGGATTTGATCGAGAATGGTGCACATGGCGTAAGATGTTCCGCCTTTCACCAGACAACGCAAACACTAGAACATTCTCTATATATCCGGTTTCTCACCTAACTCTGCGACCTAAAATCTTTTCGAAATGAAACAACATGTGAAATATCAAGTTGCGCAGGAATGTACCCATGTCAGGGGCTTACACACCGCCAACGGTGGCAGAGGTCGTTCAGGCGCGGATTTGTGAGCGGGAGGTCTGAGGTTTGAATCCCGCCAGGACCGTCCTCCCTAACTGAGGCTTTTCCCAAGTTTTCCTTAGTCCTCATAAATGGCAAATGCCGGGTACCCTAAAAATTAGGCCTGTAACGTTTCCTTCCTTAAAAAATGCTTTCCAAATTTATAATTTCATCTCATATATCACCAGTGTCAACCGCAGTAGTAAAAACTATTCAAAAAGGGGAAGAGGCTCACACAGTGGGAGGGTATCCACAATCCAGAAAAAAAAAATATCGTTTTCAACTCAAATTTATATTTTTAAATAGAGCATGTATGGTTTTTCTAGCAAACTGTAACTAGAGGCCCAATAAATAATAACAGAATTGGTTTTACTTTCCTACACAAAATTTCTGGTGGCCTATAGCTTAAAGAAACTTCATGTTTGTCAAGCATATCAAAAAAAAAAGAAAACAAAAAAACAAAAAAAAAACGCAATCACAAATAATTAGTAACGTCTTATCTGATGAAACTTCAGCAGATGTTCAAAGTGACCACCATTTGCTTCAATACTTGTGGATACTGTGAACAAGCGAGCGTTGTAGACACAACACAGTTGTGTGTGGTGTCTACAGATATTGCCGCACTCGCTGTACCATATTCTCTAGTGTCGCTGGGAGTTCCTGATACACTCTTATCTTTCACTGCGCCCCAGAGAAAGTAGTCTAATGGCGTCTAATCGGGGCATCGAGCTGACTATTTGCATGCACAACTTCTCTGGGAACATGGGCGAAGTGTGCAGGGCACCCATCATGCTGGAACCACATTGATAGACGCGTTTCCAATCCCACGTCCTCCATGAGAAGGAGTAGAGTGTATTGCAGAAATGATGCGTATTGCTGTCCATTTAATGTTCCCTAATAAAAATATGGATCTACAACGCGGTTGCCAACGATACCACAAACATTCACACTCCCCTGTCGCTGATGAGCAACCTCGTGAAGCCAGT